>CM061920.1:210371174-211015737 GCA_031002005.1 Vandiemenella viatica
CTGACTTAATTGCTGGTGTTCTAAAATCATTTCCAATTATTTGACAACCTGTAGTGTTTACAAACATTCCTGAACCACTTACTGATAATTTAGTTGTCTGCTGAGATTGAATACAATTGACACTGACAGTACAAGGTGTTAACAAGGTAAATATCCAATTATCATGAACTCTAGCAAAATATGATTTAGTGAGGGTCACAACTTCTCTTTGACATGACTCAACAAACTTTTCTGAAAGAACATATCAGATTCACAACTACTTACACTTACATCATGCAAAGTCATCAATGGACATATTTCTACAATATTAGGATTCACATTTCTGCATGTCATTCTGATTAAGTGTCACATATGACTTATGGATCTTTGCTCCAATAAAATTACATCTTTCATATCCCATCTTACATATCTGCCTGTTTCACTCCAATAGATCGGAAAAGTATGAATACTATATCTCTCTAAAACTGAATCATGTGCACCAATAGGAACATTAACAACTAACCTCAAATTACTACCCATTAAAACAATATTTACCTTTGACAATTGGTAATACACACTTAAACTCTCCTCTGTACAAGGGGCGTAGCTACTATGGGGCTAGGCGGTGCAGTGCACCGGGGCCCTCACGCTCAGGGGGGCCCCCAAGCATACCTTAAGGGGCCCCTAAGCGCACCTCTAGGGGCCCTCAAGCCTTCACGGCAAACTGGCGACCTTTTTTTTTTTTTTTTTTTTTTGCTCTACCGTCGTCTAAGGGGCCCCTGGGAACCCAGGAGCCCCTCACCCCTCACTAAAGGGCCCTCGCTGCTCATGGGGGCCCCAACCACTGCTCATGGGCCCCTAAAGAACAATTCAAGGGCCCCATCCTCAGTTCAGGGGGCCCTACCAGCACACAAAACAAAAGAATTTTTTTTGCACCGGGGCCCTTGTTGACCTAGCTACGCCACTGCCTCTGTACAAGGGGCAATCATAAACATACTTGAATCTAACTTATTCTGTATCAACTGTAAATATTTCAAAAACACTCTAGGGCTCAATAAAATATCACTAACTTTCCCACTAGAACCTTGTAATAGAGCAATTCTTAATCTAACTAACTCCATACGTACATTTGTTAACCCAAAAATAAGCTCTTGTAAAGTTTTTACACTAAAAATCTGAAAATTCAAAACTGTTAGTACACTTTCTACTTCATGCATATTCTTACTTATTACTGATTGAATTTCCCTAGTCTGTGAGATGAAGGCATCTGCTAATACTTGTATTGCTTGTGTATGATTTGTAATGGACTCCTCCATATGCTGAATCAAATCAACTGTGATGAAAGACTAAGTTTAACATCATTCCCTCCAGCTTCCAAATTATTTAACCTTGACTCTAAATGCTCTAGATCTTCAGAATTTAAAGTTCCAAATACAGTTTTCAAAATTTTTCCTCCAAGATCGAAATATGACCTTCTGAGGTAGAATTTCCAAAATATTGTAAAATTCTTGCTGTAAAGCAGAATACATTACTTTTAGATTCAAAGAAACTGAATTTATAGCTGAATCATTATGCAGACAGATTTTCTTTAGTAAGCTCATCAAGAGTACTGAATGTGCTATCTAGCTTGGTGCATTCATCTCTCACAATTCCCAAATCATAATCTATTACTAGTGACCAATAATTATCTGAAGCAATTACATCACTCTCCTTAGAAAATACTACACCATTACTAAGAGGCTTTACATGGACTAAATAACAATAGGAAACAAGATACCCAATAAAATAACTGAATAAAACATATTGAATACTCAATGTAACCTTCTGCACTGCACTTCACTTGGACACACACACACGTGCCACTCTGAGTCTCCTCTACTAGCGCTGACTGGGGCGCCTTCAGTTGCTGCCCGCGCTCTGCACTGCTCAGCTGCTCTGCTCAGCTGCTCTGCTCGACTGCTCTCCACGAGGCTATAACATTTTGTTCACCTGCAGTAAACGTGTTTTATGTACACTTCCAAAGGGACAAGGCTAGGTGGTTGAAAATCACCATACGCACATGTCTCTTTGCAACACGTTGCAAACATGAACATCATCAACTCAAATCTTAAACTCAAATATCTAACCATACAAAAATACACTTGATGTTACAGCAGATGCAAACATGAAATACATATATTCTATTGATTACTTCCTAGGTCTCAAACCGTATCTTCCTGCTGGCTTTTGAGATGTATGAGATGGTTGAACTGGGCCTTTACTTCGCAACGAATACGGACTTGAACTTTGTGGATCTACTGTCTTTGGAATTTGCTTAGGCTGTCCCACATGTTGTGTTGCTGTTCTGTCTGTTGATGTATTTTCACCTGGATTCACTATGTGTTTCCTATTCCAACTGTACACCCGAAGACGATTTTTATGAACAACAATATCCCTATCTGGTAGCTTGATTTTAACTGTAACTGGCGAAAGAATCTGTATTACCTCAAATGGACCTGACCAATTTGTTGTGAATTTACGTGTTTGACCTTTTCTCAAAAATGGTGTCGCTCAACATTACAAAATCTCCGACGCTAATCTCTTGCGGTTTAGCTGTTTTATCATACTGTTTAGCTTGTGCTTGAAATGCTTTTTGATTGTTTCTACGAACTTCTGACCATATTTTCTTCAATTTGAATGCTAGACTACGTACTTCTGGATTATCAATATCTTTTGAAGTTTTGAATAGTTCGAAAGGTGACGTCATTTCTCGACCATAGATAATTTCAAATGGGGTTCTCCTTGTGCTAACATGGACTCTAGTATTGTAAGCTGACACCACATATGGTAACAATAAATCCCAATCATTATGTGACTTATTTACATAGTTGCTCAACATTTTTCCAATAGTTCTGTGAATTCTTTCAGTTCTACCATTTCCTTGTGGGTGAAAACTTGTAGTTCGCAATTTCTCAATACCCAATAACTTACAGACTTGTGTGAACAATGCTGACATGAAATTTGATCCTTGATCCGTAATAATAGAATTCGGTACGCCAAATTTAAGTATCCATCCTAATACAAAAGCTCTTGCTACACTCTTCTGCTGTTTGATCTTCCAAAGGCACCATTACTAAATATCTTGAAAAAGCATCTGTGATGGTAAGTACATAACTGTAACCTGCTTTAGTACGCTTAAAAGGACCCATTACATCTAAACCAACTCTCTGAAATGGCTCTGCTGTTTCTGGTAACTGTTGTAACTTTTCTCTGGCTCTTCCTGGACCTAGTCTCTCATTACACTGAATACAACTTTTTACATACTCTCTGACATCTCCTTTACGACCTGGCCACCAATATTGTTTAGCTATCCTCTGATTAGTCAACTTCCATCCACAATGACCTGACAAAATGGAATCATGATACAACTTCATACTGACTCACGTAAGACTTTGGGGACTACTACTCTGTCACCGCGCTTGGTTATGCGATGCAACACATTATCATGAAATACAAACCATTTATTTTTTCTCCACTTACTGCATTCCTCATCTTCTGCTTGCGCAATTGGCAATTCTACTAGTGAAGGGGGGTCTTGTGCCTCTACCATCCGAACTTTTCTACTCAAACCATCCGCATTACCATGCAATTTTCCGGGCTTGTGGACAACATCAAATTCGAACTCACTTAGCCTTAATGTCCAACGCATTAATCTGCTCGACGGGTCTTTTAATCCTAACATCCATTTTAACGCTGCGTGATCTGTGATTATAGTAAATTTTCTGCCATAAAGGTAACATCTGAAAAAGTTAATACTCCAAATAACTGACAAAAGTTCACGCTCTGTAACACTGTAATTTGTTTCTGCTTTATTTAGTTGGCGGGAAGCATAGGCAATTGGTCTTTCTTTTCCATCTATGACCTGAGATAAAACTGAACCTATTGCTACATTACTTGCATCTGTGGAAAGAACATAAGGTTTGGAAAAATCTGGAAAAGCCAAAATTGGATAGGTTGTGAGTGCTTCTTTCAAAGTATCCATAGCTTGATCACAATCAACTGTCCATTCGAATTTTACACCTTTTCTCAACAAGTTGGTTAATGGTTTAGCCTTAAGGGCATAATTTTGAACAAATTTTCTGTAATAATTAGCAAGACCAAGAAATGATTGTAACTCTTTGACACAAGTTGGTGTTGGAAACTCTTTTACTGCCTGAACTAAACGTGGATGCGGTTTAACTCCTTCTCTAGAAATATGATGACCCAAATATTCTAACTCTGAAACTGCAAAATTAGCATTTTTCAATCGACAAGGTTAAATTAGCCTTTCTGCAGACGTTCGAAAACACTTCTCAATCTCCTGACATGTTCATCAATATCTTTGGAAAATACGATTACATCATCCATATAAACCAATGTAGAAAAAGGCTTTAATCCCCTCAAAACACCGTCCATCAGTCTCTGAAACGTAGCTGGAGCATTTTTTAATCCAAAAGGCATTCTTGTATATTCATAATGACCGTTCGGAACATTGAACGCAGTTTTTGGAATGTCCTCGTCAGCAACTCTTATCTGATGATAACCACTTCGCAAATCAAGGTTGGTAAAATACTTACACTGGCCTAGGTAATCCACTGTCTCTGAAATAGAAGGTAAAGGATAGACATCTGAAGTTGTAACAGCATTCAAACACCTGTAATCTACACAAAATCTGAACTTAGTTTCTCCATTTGGACTCTTCTTTGGGACGATAACGACCGGTGCTGCCCACGGGCTATTTGAAGGCCTAATAATACCATCCTTTAATTGTTGATCAATAAACTCATCGATCAGTTGTCTCTGATGGAAAGGAACTCGATACGCCTTCTTATATATGGGTAATGCATCTCCTGTCAAAATTCTATGTTCAACTATATCTGTGGCTGGGAGGGTTCTACCTGGTTCAAACAACTCTCTAAATTCCCGCAATAAACCTTCAATCTTCTCTTAATCTCTCTGGGGCAAGTGGCTCAACTTATCCTTAAAACATACTTCGCGCTTCACTTGGGCAATACGCGCCTTTTCACCTCTTACTCTATGGTCAGCCTCATTAACATCATCATCAACATCAACAAATATACTGCTAGCTAGCTCCTTATCACGTAAAACTTCGACATGTGCTATCTCATGACCACGTGGTATCTCAACATCTTCTTCACCAAAATTCTCAATTATAACGGGAACACATCTACTACCGTTAACTGTGCGCACTTTACAAACACTTCTCTTAACATAGCATTGGTTCAAGTCCAACCATCCAGACTCATCTGGTGTGTCGACCAACACTACAGAATTTTCATCACACCCTAAACTATCTCGGACTGGGACATTAATAACTTTACCTGATGCTTTTGGAATTTTCTCTGCTTTGGTTAGACGGGCGACAGATTTGTAGGTTCGGGTAACTGCCAAATTTGGGATGGCCTTTCCCTCCTTTGGACACGAACACTGTTTGTTATCTGGTAACGACGAAGGTGGGTCTACACTTTTGTGTTTCCGCAAAACAATCGATCGTTCCGCCACATCGATCACCTGCATTGTGCTTGGTCAGAAAATCAATGCCTAAAATACCCTGATATGAAGAATTTAGTGTAGGTACTACATAAACTAATGCATCATGAACATAATTATCTACTAAGATGGTAACATTCTTCATTCCCAATATTGTAATATCTCTACTCCCATCCAGACCAGTAATCTTACAATCGGGTGGACATAACCCCTGAGTTCCACAAATACTCTTAGACAACAAGGTCACCTCAGCACCTGTATCAACTAATAAATCGCACTGTCTTCCACTTATGCTGACACTTACAATTAAATTTGCCACTTGAGGATTTGCCCTGGGAATACAACAGGTACCCTCTTTACTGGGGGTGCGACATCGCGGCTCTGCTCACCCCTTCCTCGTTTAAATTCTTTTGTTCAACCTTTTTTCCACGCCACATCCTATTACCCCTTCCACGATAATTGCCCTGAAATCTTGACTCACTTGAACAATTCACAGCTATATGCCCAAATCTCCCACATGCATAACATTTTGGCCCCCTCTTAGCATTAAATACTCGCCTCGGTGGCTTCTCTCTGTGATCACCTACTGGCCTACTCTTCACTTGCTCATACGTCACAGCATGCTCAATCGCCTCGTTAAATGTCTTGGGTTTCTGTAGGCTCACATATTCTCCAATTTCACCTCCTAAACCACCTAAAAACGCGTCAAGTGCTCTTTGATCTGCCTCATGCCTTACAACAAGGTTATACTCCTTATGGTCTCTCTCATCAGCGCCCTTTAATGTGAATGTATTATCATTTACTATTTTAATTCTATCAGCAAAATGTTGAATGTCCTCCCCATGCTGTCTTCTCAACTTACGTAACTGTTCCCTATAAAATCTCAATGTCTGCTTCTTTGAAAAGCGCTTTAAAAGCTCATCTTTCAACCCTTCATACGTCTCAGTTTGTTTGCAATCATCATCATAAACAACAAACTTAAATGCTTCACCGACCAATTTGGTCCTCAGAATCCTCATTTTCTCACTACTTGACAAATCACTAAATGACAAAAAATCTTCAAATTTCATAAAAAATTCTTGAATTGACTCATTAGCTGTACCACCAAATGTTAAATTACTATTCATAACTGCATTATTAATTTTAGACTTTGATTCAGGATCAACAACTCTACGCGGGTTTAATTCCGCCAATTTTTGACTCAAAATGTTAATTGCGTCTTGCAAAGGGACTTCTCTATTCTCTAGAAGGACAGACATGGTGATTTCCACTCACCTATTAGCCAAACTTCGAAGTTACAGGTTGGTGTGCTCGAATCCCCGTTCACCTACTACTAACTTCCGACGCTGGAATTCACCGACCGACGCTACTGCCGTTGTCTGGAGGCTGCTACCGCGTTGTTCCTCACCGCCGTTGGGCTGCTGCTTGGCTCCACAGGCTGCTTTTGGACTCCACTGGTTCCTGGGCTCGAACCGACGTTCTCCTTCTTCCGGGCACTGTTCCACAATTTTTTACGTTCGCGACTACCAACATTCACTTTCTAACACCTTCCGTATCGAATAAATCCCACGATCTGACAGCCACTTTTGTAGTGGGTCTCTGTTTATGTGCGTGTGGTGCAGGGTTTGAGTCCCGCAGATGACGCCAGAGTACCGTTTTGGATGGCTGAGTGGATATTGATTGATGACTGGTTGACTATCGGAGGTGTGATCACTAACCTGACCGATAGTAACGTCTTCTTGATGTTCTTCTTTTCTTCTTGTCAGGACGACGGCCTTCTGCTGACACCAGTCGATCGTTGATGACGCAGAATCGACAACTGCGCGGACAATAGCTGCCGAAACAACTAATGTATAATAAAAGATGTTACTTGTTTTATATTGAAGGCTGCGTAGAGTTCTTTGGCTTGAGTGTTGTTAGCCTGATACGGTTTAGTAAGGTTTATTACTGACGGAAACAGAGATTACAGATTAGTTCCAATTTATTCGCCGTTAACTTACACACGGACAGTTGCATAAATACAGGAACGTAATTTCTGCACCACGCAATATGTTAGCAATACCCCCGCTAGCTTGAATTTAGACTCCTGTTGCCGAAATGGGGTACAAAGCGATAATGTTGGTAGTAAATCACGACACACTCCTACATCGATGTGTTACATACACACTCCCGAGGCGGACTGCCTCAGTGCATGTGCACTTGCTACAAGTTGCTGACGCTTATCAGCGAAGGCGTTGTATTACGTTACGCCGTAGCGCTCTGCGCCTCTAGCAGAGGACGAATATTCACTCCGCTTTAACACAATATTACGGGGATTTATTTGGTTCCCTTACAACATGCCTTGCCGGATAGCAAATGAAAGAGTAGTCAAGTAGAAGTAAAATGAAAGTTATTTCGACTCCACAGATGTAAAATTGTAGGAGTGATTAACAGGTTTTGGGAATATTAGAAAATATTTTTTTACGGCCAAACTGTTAAAGCTACGAACTTTTTTATAAGGATCAAAATTAACACTTTTTATAAGATCTAGCTACTCTCAAAATTTCAGAACGATAGAAACATATTTAGTTGTCAAGGTCCAAAATCTGACGCGATCTTTAAGCTTGAGAATGGACATTTGATCAATTTATCAGATTACTTTGGTGGGAACCCGGAAGTCTTTGCATTCCCTTGGACGTTTCAATATATAGCAGACCTGATTTTTTCCCTCCCTCAATCATTGCCCCCTGTCTTGCAGAATTGGTACGAGCATAATCAAGCTCGGTTGTGTGTTATTTTGGCGCAATGTAGACTCAGTCAGTAGCCCACTCTCGCATATTCAGTTAGAACGTGACTATCTAGCTTTGACGTAGCATTTTGCACCATGTGCCGTGCCGGAGTAACTTAAGTATCGGGCGTCGGCAGACAAGTTGAACTTGAAGGAGATGTGATGAACTTTAATCTACTTTCATGTATCAGTTAGTTGTACTTTGAACAATGGGGTTTGGTCTGGCTCAATCTGGTTAGTTGAAACTGCATTTTAATATCGTTGGAGACATTGATCCCAATTATGTTTTGTTACTTTGCTAAAATTTGAAGAATATAGTGATTATCTACCAGAGTGACTTTTATTATCTGTAACCTTTCCTAACTTGGGGTTTAAATCAGGCTAGGTGGCAACCAAGTTGAATTAGCAAAGCAGGAACTAAAGTTATCCAAGGTTATCCGTGGTTATAGTTGACACAGAAGGTATTTTGATACAAGCAGCTATGATAGTGTCTGCAATTTATTAAAGTGATGTTAAACAGCGAGTATTCGAAACATCATTCTGAATTAGTTCGTACTATTATAGAAGAGTAGTCTTCCACATTTAACCTGCTATTAGACCTCGTGCTAGGTTGATCATTTTATTGTCTGTTACTTGTGGAAATAATAATTAAAGATGATACTTCAACACAAAGAAAAAGCAAACAGAAAGAAAAATACTTTTGTAATAATATGAACTAATTGTAGTTCAAACAACTAAAAACACAATTTTGTAGCAAGTTTAAGCAGTAAATTCAAGTAATAAATCTATCTAAACAGCTGTAGAAGAACTGAACCTAAGATCTGTATAGATGTAATATTTAGTTTTGATATAATTTCGCTAAAATCAATATTTTTCTTCACTTTAAGAAACATTCAGTATAATAAACAGTTAATCACAGTACATAACTGTTTTATTTCACCCTTTTGGAAATAGTTCACATGCCTTGCCAGATAGCAAATGAAAGAGTAGTCAAGTAGAAGTAAAATAAATCTTATTTCGATTCCACAGATGTAATATTGTAGGAGTGAATGATATCTTTCTGGAAGTCATTCATGTCTGTGACCAGTTTTTCTCGTTGAATTTCTTTAGAGAAAAAAAGGGTGGCCCTGGAACACTCAACTTGGCTTCGCTACATACACGCCCTATGCATTATGCTTTGTTTTATTAAGCTCATTATCTGATTCAGAACCTCCCGTTTCTGATTCATTGTCCCTAATGCTCTCACTAAACCAGTTACTTAAAATCTCCTCCTTTTTCAAATCCTCCATAACTTCTTGTCCATCCTTATCTAAAAGCATATCAATACCCTTCCTTCCTCTCAGTGTTCTAACATAGTTATAGAAATTTCTAGATGAATCAGTCAATGGTCTCCCTGCACTGAAAATACTCTTCATAAACCCATCTTTAGCCACTTTTCTTGATTATTAAGTCCTTATTTAGCTGTTTTAAATATTCCCTGCTGTCTCTTTGTTATTTTCTCTTCTTACCAACCTCTTTAACCGCCTCACTTCCCCATTATGGTACACAGGTTCTGTACATCTCTTTATTTTCTGCCTTGGAATAATTTTTTCTTCCCCCTTTCTTATTATATCCTTGAACCCTTCCCACCTTGACTCTACTGTTGTTGTGCCTTCCTTCCATTTGCTGAAACATTCTCTGAAATATCTCTTCAAATTTGAAAATCTGTGCCTTTTTATAATTGTACCTATTTTCCCCTTCAATTTCGGCTGCTGTTTCACCGAATCCTCTAATATTCCTCCCAACTACTTCATGATCACTTATTCTTTTGGTTACTTGACATCCCACAAGGTTTTCATCAGGCTTTATAGGAATATATCCCAAATATTTTGTCCCCTAGTGTTTTGCTCCACCACTTGTGTAAATCCTGTTTCCTTTATTAAGATATTTGCAAATCTCAGTTCCCTTGTGCTATTAAGCTTATTTCCTACCCAGTTTACACCTGGTAAATTTAAATCCCCACCAATAATGACCATTGTATTCTCACCTCTGAAATGTGAGTATGAAATTAATTTCTCCCAAGAGCCTCATCTTCATCTGTCATCCTTCCACTGCAGTAAGAAGCCAACACCCTGATTTTTTACCCCAGAAATCTATCCCAAGTAACTGATATCCTTGACCTATGAACACCTGTGAACTGTGGAAGTTTGTGTTAACTAGTATGAAAACTCCTCCACCAATTGCTCCTCTATCTCTGTGGTACATTCTGTAACCATCAGGAAAAATCTCACTGTCTAATACTTCTTCTTTTAACTATTTCTCTACCCCAGTTATTACCTGTAGTTCGTGTATCTCTATTAAGTTTGTAAATTTGATTACTTGGTGCATTATACTGCTACAGTTCACCATTAACACTCTTATTACTTGCTTTGTATTTTCAGCATTAACCTCCTCTTTCCCAGTTTTACCCGATTCAGTTATTGATTCAGCAACTTCATCTATTTCTTTAACATCTGTGATTTTTCCCATCTTGGATCTGCAATCAGTATCACTTTGATCATCTATTTCCATCCCTTCACCAGCAGCCCCTAACCAAAAAAAGGCACAGTCCTTACCCCATCATCACTGGAAATGGGCTCCCTTACTGCTTTAGCTAACAACTCAGAAAGTACCCCCTTGCCCCTCATATTTATGTGTAGGCCATGACTAGTGAAACCCCATCTACCAATGGTGTTCACAGGCATATTCCCCAACACAGAACTAAAGCCTTTCCCAAGTAGCACTTTCATTTCCACATTTATCCGCCTCACAGCATAGTTCAATTGTGGCCCATCTTGGAGACTTAGGACCAGCATGAGTTCTACCCTGGTATGCTACGTCTCCTTCATCACCTTTCTCAGATCACTATATATACTCTAACTCACATTTCCATCAATAGCAGTCTTAATTTTGGCATACACAGTTATGTTTTGTACTGAATAAATGTTACTGATGATCTAATGGATGAATGCAGGGCCGGCGCTAGGAATTTCGGGCCCGGGGTAAAATCGGCGACCCTTTTTTTTTTAGCTCTACAAACTACCCGGGCGACAATAGGCGGATTCTTGGCTTCGAGGTCTGGTACCCTCCAACCGGTGATCGGGGTCCCCCATCAGCCGGTGGGCCCGGGTACAATTGACCCGCTTACCCCCCCCCCCCCTCCCAGCGCCGGCCCTGGGTGAATGGCTATTATAAGGTTCTTGTCTCATTCATTGTTCCAGGTGAAGCATTCAGTCAATCGGTGAAAAGCATTTATTTTATGATTCTATGAAAATTTTACTTACCTACGACAATCCAAACTGCGAATCTTATCCACGTATATATATCCAACATCATCATCAGGTAGATGTTAGCGAAGATACTGAGCGCAGGAACCAACGGAACAAATGGAACCTTTCAAGAAAGTAAAGCATGTTAGACACTATTAATGATATTTTGCAGAGAGGAATCATAACATTTTATACTGGCAATAGACCAATTGGAATGAACGCAGGTTTGAATTGCATTTTACCATCCGGATTTGGTTTTACCATGGTTTCCCCAAATCACTCCAGGCTTATACCAGGATGGCTCATTTAAAATTCCGTGGCCTGATTCCTTCCGTATCTTGCAAACACCCCCCCCCCCCCAGTTCTTTCTCTTCTGTAATGACCTCAACGTTGATGAGGCGTAAGGCCACAAGTAAAAAAAAGAGAAATTAACTTTTTAATCATGTTTATTTCATTTATTAGTGGCATAGCACACATGGGCTTTGGCAATCTCCCTACATCCTCCACCTATTTTCAAATTTACGTAATTTTTGTTTTAAAAAATCTGTTACTCTTTAACGTAAAGTTGTTTCTCATTTCCTTCTGTAATTTATCCCAAACCGTTATATGGCATAACATGGAGAAGTTATAAAGAAAAAACAAAAAATGAGTTGGTTGCTAGGGAAACAACAGCGTAACAAGAACCAGTGGGCGAGCAAGAAGGTTGAGTGTAAACGTTTGGGGTTGAAGATACTTAGTTGCTGCTTATAGAGGACCTTCGTAATCTTTGGATACGAATTAGTAAAGTATAAAGGAAATAAAGATCGATGAATTAAATGAAAGGTTATTTTGAAGTTTCGACCCAAGAGTTGGAAAGAATATTTATTAGAATAGCAACACGACGATAACACATTAAAATACGATGACAATAATCCTAATAAAATAAGACATGGCGACCATGTCAGGACCTGAAAAGGAGTATTTTATTGGTTTTTTCATTGTTGTGGTTTTGGAAAGTTGTATATGTATACTGTAATTAATGACAGAGCGAAGAGTACAAAGGTCCCTATATAAGCTCTCAAAAAGTTTACCAATATCTTTTACAAAGATATGATAAACTTGGGAAGGGTTGTAGCATAACATGGAGAAGTTATGAAGAAAAAACAAAAAAGGAGTTTTTTGCTAGGGAAACAACAGCGTAACAAGAACCAGCGGGCGAGCAAGAAGGTTGAGTGTGAACGTTTGGGGTTGAAGATACTTAGTTCCTGCTTATAGAGGACCTTCGTAATCTTCGGATACGAATTAGTAAAGTATAAAGGAAATAAAGATCGTTGAATTAAATGAAAGGTTATTTTGAAGTTTCGATCCAAGACTTGGGAAGAATATTTATTAGAATAGCAACACGACGATAACACATCAAAATACGATGACAATAATCCTAATAAAATAAGACACTTACCTACAAACGAAATTTTAACCATTTCCTTATACCTCATCTTGTTTTTCGACGCCATAGTAATAATTCTTTTGTCAATATCCATTCAAGCCTCAAATCCAGCAAATGCCTTATACCCTTCTAGCACTCTCCTCATTCATCTCCTGTCTTCAAATAGCTATCAGCCAAGCTTCTACATCATATTAGTTATGTGTTCAGTGGTAATTCCCGAAAGCAAATCGAGTTTCTCCTTTGCACCCCCAACTCCTGTATTTGATCTCCATGATGTGGACCCCCTACTACCCGACCATACTAAAGCAATGATCTGTTAAAGGTTTTTACCAAGGCATCCCCTCACTAGACTGCTGTACATAATAATTAAAAAGATTTTGCAACCTATACCTGTCTAATGAAACCTGTTAACTCAAGCTTATTATTGAATATTATTCCAAGATAGTCATACATAATGTCTTCAACAAGCCATTTCTCCTCCCACTAATAATCATTTTTTAATTTTTTTTTTTTTCACTTTAAATTTTAAGGAATCGTACAAAAGCATAGATTTTCGTGTATTTGATATGCACATTGGTATGTTATTCAGGTAATAATCATTTAGTGATACCTGAAGTAAACTGTTACTGCCTATACTCCAGAAAAAATTTATGAAAGACTATGATAAATCTTCAAGAACTCCGCTGTGCCCATGACAAGCCCGGGACCGATTTCTAAAGCAATGGAAAAGGAGTCACAATATATATATATAACTGGCTCCAGTTGATAGTACCATGTAAGGGCCCCTTGCAAGAGCAGTGGCGTCATATCTAGGCAGTGGGGGGGGGGGGATAATTGGTTTTCAAGCAGGCAACATGGTTTCAGGCAAGGATATTCATGCGAATCTCAGTTGGTGGGATATATGCAAGATATTTCAGATGAAATGGACAAGGGAGGCCAAATTGATAGTGTAGCACTAGATCTGTCTAAGGCGTTTGACAGAGTAAGCCATAAAATGGTAGTAAATAAGGTAAAAACCATTGGAGTGGATAAGAAAGTGATTTGCTGGGTAGAAGAATTTTTAAAAGGTAGAAAACAGAAAGTTAGGGTAGGAAATGTAGTATCAAAAGAAGTGGAAGTAAAAATGGGTGTGCCACAGGGTAGCGTATTGGGACCATTGCTATTCATTATTCTAATGAATAATTGTGTTGCCTGTTTACTATCTGAAATTAGATTGTTTGCAGATGACATAATGCTGTATAAAAGAATCAAAACGATAGAGGATTGTAAACAGTTGCAGGGTGATCTGGACAGGATATCTAATTGGGTTAGTAAACATGGAATGAAGATAAATGCAAAGAAGAGTCAGCTTATTAGATACACAAATAAAAAACAAAAGGTTAATTATGAATATAAGGTGGGGAAAGAATTGCTTGCTGAAGACTTGAAATGCAAATATCTTGGAATTACTTTTGACAACAAACTTAACTGGGCAGGACACATAGGACAGGTGGTAGGAAAAGGTTTCAGAGTTCTGCACTTGTTGGAGAGAGTTATGAGGGGATGTACGAGAGAAGTCAAGGAATTGGGTTACAAAACTTTGGTCAGACCATTGCTCGAATATGGTAGTGTAGTATGGGACCCTCATTTTACGTATCAAATACAGGAGTTGGAGAGGGTGCAAAGAAGGGCTGCTAGATTTGTTTCTGGAAATTATCGCAGAATGCAATCAGTGACGGATATGATAAAGGAGCTGGAATGGGATTCATTGCAAGACAGGAGGAGGATGAGGAGGGTCATGGGAGTGTACAGGGCATATACTGGTGATGAGGCATGGAAAGATATTGCAGTAGGTATGAAAAGTAGTGCATGGAAGGGAAAAGATGACCATGACCACAAGCTGGCACTCGATTTCAGGCACAAGGGTGTAGGAAGATTCTCTTTTTTAGGTAAGGGTGTCAGGGATTGGAATGAGTTACCAAGAGAAACGATGAATAATTTACCGAAAACTTTGAAGGAATTTAAAGAAAAAATTTGTAGAGGGCAAATGTAGGTGGGTGCAGGATAGGGGGAAGATAGCTGTGTAGGGAAATTGCCACCGGAGCCTGTGCTCCATTGCAATTAAATTAAATTAAATTAAAAAAAACCTGGGCTCTTGCTCTGGGCGGCAAAAACGAGTTTGAAGGGCCGCAATTTGTATAGCGGTGACCTTTATCTATTTGTTTTTTAGCTCCACCATTGTCCCATGCGGCAACAATGGGGTGGCGACAGTCAGGGGAAGGGGGGGGGGACAATAGGGAGTGTGACACTCGGGGAGGCGACAATAATGGCGGCAAAATAACTATACGAAAGGATGCTTCAAGTCAAAAATCAGACCGGTATGATATGTGTAGGTAAAGTTAGCTGTTGTAAAAATAAATCATACTGAAAATATCACTAACATTTTCATTGATATTACAGTAAAAAAAAGTCTAAAGTAGTATTTGTATGGGCTGAAAATTTTATACAGGAAGATAAACGATTTTTAAAGTTTATTTACCATATGCTTGTGACATAGTCAGCAGCAAGGTCAAAGCAAGCGAGGGATGCCAGTTTCCAGGAGATGAAAGAGAAGGCCTAAACTCACGCTCCGGCCTTCGTTGCAGAACTAACATCGACCAGAGATGTTATTAATTATGTGCGTTACTGAATAACAATTTTACTTACCTAAGTAACTACGAAGAAATGATTAATAGAACACTGGAAGGAAATGAGGTATTTCATTTAAATCAATATATTAATTATTAGTTGCTATTTGTTTATTTAAATTCGTTCGATGTAGAAATTTTCCTTATATTCTCTGATCGCTGTTACAATAAGCTAAAGGCGCGTTTCCCCTCATGGAGGAAGGAAATATATGGAGACGACGCAAGAGATCTTCACCACGCAATGAAGTGAAGCCGGGCGGAGGAGGAGTGGAGGGCATGGCTGCTTCCATACAGACACGGGGAATATGTACAAAAACCTCAAGGGGACTCTAGGATAAACGTGACGCCGCAATCTGGTGATGGATTATTATGTAACTCGGTGAGACAAATAAAAAATGAAGAATAAAAATTTTTGATATCCTGCTTAGTTTTTGAGATATTCTGTCTCAAACGTGAAATGTTTTTCGTTGAAATTCAGAAGAAACAATTGGTCAAAGTCAAATTGATGACGGATTCTTATTTAAAAAGACGAGTCAGATAAAAAATAAAGAATAAAATTTTTCGATATCTTGCCTAGTTCTCGAGATATACTGTATCAAAAGTGAGGTGTCTTGAGTTGAAATGCAGAAGAAAAATTTCGCAAAAGTCAAATTTAATGATCGATTCTTATGTAACACGACGAGACAAATCGAAAATAAAGAATAAAATTTTTCGATATCTTGCTTAGTTTTCGGGATATACTGGGATTGGGTTGATATGCGGCCTGGACCAGAAATTAATTCTGCCAAAGCTACAATGAATTACATGCAGAATGGATATTTCAGTTTTTTTACTACCGCTTGTGGTTAGGTTGAAATGCGGCCTAGACCAGAGTAATAATATTATCTTGTTAACATACATCGTAAGCTTAATTGGGAATAGCTGGAAATGGAAGTAGTTTCCATCGCGATACACGCTTTGGAATGCTAGTCTATTATGTGCAAAATAGCAAGGTATGCTGATTTTCTACACTACACCAACAAAAATTTGAGAAAAAAGTCATCCCATTGAGAGTTATGACTAAATATTTTTAGACAGACACCGATGTTTTCAATTCCTACCACCCACTTCGACAACGATAGTTAGAATTCAACTTACTTATGAAATGATATTCCAGGTTCTTTCCTCTCTTGCCTATTTGTGCAACCGTATGCAACACAAGATGGCATTATAAAACACTTATACACATTAAAAAATGAAATAATCGCAGCATCTAACACAATGTGAACATCGCATTTCTTTGGGATCGCAATATCGCCGCTGCCGCCACTGCGCATGCGCGAGAGTTTAGAGCCTGCTTCATAGATTTAACGTCACTTCTCCTCCATATATTTCCTTCCTCCATGTTTCCCCTGAGGCAACAACGAGCAACATGTAGCATGCTGCGCAAGTTATTTTGTTGTTCCATGTTGCCGTGCGTCTTTATGCTTTGTCTCAAGTTGAATGTCGCCAAGAATTTGTTGTCAATTGTCACTTGCCAATTGTCACTTGCTACTTGTTGTCGTTGCTTGTAGTATGCGGCAAAAGCATTTCATGTTATTCGGCACCCGTTTGCGAGCAGTATGCATCATGCCATCTGAAGCAGTGGCAGATGCTGCTTATTTGATCCTCGCAAATAGCAACAAAGGAAAGAAAACTGAATACGCCTTGGTGTTTTGTGGCGATGATAACTATTGTTTCTTGTATGCCAATATTGGTTTTCAAGTGAGGATTTCACGTGGAGGAGTGTTTCGACAAACTTTATTTTCCTATTTTTTAATGAAAAATGAACTCGTATTACCGAATCTATAACCTCTACCTGGAAGTATATTGTTATTTCCTTACGTTTAGATGACGCAATTTCAGTACAGGTACACGTTATGAAGCGTTATCCAGACATCAAGAAAAAGGTTATAAGAATAGAATATGCAATTACAAACAAGTACCCCCACGAAGATTAGTGGAAAATATTACTTTTGAATTATTAGCATCAGTTTTTCGTTTTTTTTTTTTTTTTTTTTTTTTTTTTTGAAAAACTTCAGTGATAAATGTTTAAAACGCAGAAATTATAACATCTGCGTATATATATCTACATATTTTTACGTATTTATTTTAAAGAAAATCTGTAATTCTTCTTTATGGAAGCAGAGATATTGATACACAAGATGTAACTGTCATTCCAGGATCATGGAGGACAGTAATAGAAGATTGCACGGGTTTGGTTAAAATCAGGTGATAATGCAAAAGGCCTCTTGGATGAATTCGCAAGGTATTTTGTGACAAAAGAATGAAAAGCATCTTGGCAACACAAATACAAAGAGACAAACTGCAAACTCTACATTCTGGTATGACTGAATTTCTCCCTATCGCACACAAGTATCAAAAGTGGATGGTCAGCTCAAGAAAAATTTATTTAATTTTTACTTTCTAGAACCTAAATTGGTAAATAATTTTGTATGCAAACTGTATACATATGTCACTAGAAAAAATGTCAGGAGATTATACGAAAATCACTTCTCTTTAGGAGATGAGCCGCTCATCGGTGTAAGTAGTTCCCATCGAAAATGAGACCTCAAATTCTTGATTTTTTTTTTTTTTTTTTCATTTTAGTTAGCAAGAAATTTGTCACTTTTTACGTTCCTGTTTTTCTATTAATTACTTCTGTTGTTCCACATCTCCCGTGGGTTGTGTTTAGTAACACAATTGTTTTCTGTTTATTCCACTACCAGTTGGATACAGGCAACATCGTGAGACAAGCTATTTTTATGTCGCAAAGTGGTGCATGCGACTGGCGACACGGCATGTGGCATGTGTCGTTGTTGCTTGCTACATGTCGCTTCGCTTGAAATACACCTTGCCGCATGCGTCAGGCCGCATGTCACATGTTGCCCAGAAGTTACCACAGTGGAAACATATCTTAATAAATAGGCCTATGGTTTATGTCACAATGCGTTGAATGTATTAATGCGCGTGCTATGGATATTTCTTTTTGGAACAGAAACATTAGCATTAATCGTTACAGTAGATTGAAGGAGTTATTTAACTTTTTAAAGAAATTATTTAAGTTAATTTCATGAGCGCTATGTTACTGCAATCGTTAGCCTCTTCGTTTGAATGAAAGTCGTTCAACATAAATCACGATATACTAGTCGTGGAACACAATTAAAACTAATATTAAGGGGCATAATATAAATTACTAGGAATTATTTTTAATTTCCTTTCCTTTCACTAAAGCCGTATTACTGAGATCATTATTTAAGTTTGTGGTTAGGCTGAAATGCAACTGGACCAGGATGGCAACTGAAACATATTGCTACAGCACAAGCTATAAGGAATGACATTAAGCGTTATAACAACTCTATTTAGTTTAGCAAATGCGCATAATTTGAATTATCAGACCACTTCAACCCGTCAGTTTTGACAGGCTTCGACGCCAGTCATTTAATATTATAATAAGCAAGTCTGTCATGTATGATGTCACCTGTCAATTCATGACATCAGTCTATGACGTCGCGCAATGATGCGACGCTTTACGCCATCCATCTTGGTTATACGCGTTATTTAATAACATTTCTAAGCATCTGCGAATAAATTAACTGACAGAACACCGAAAAAAGTATGAACTGAATTTAAATCGCCATATCAATCATTAGATTCTTATATTTATGTATTATTCTTTTGTTAAATTCTTTGGCCATATATATGTGAGTTAAAAGTTTTAATTTTCGAACATCAATGATAGCAAAAGCTTTGACGAGATTGTTACATAGCATGGGTCAGAATTACAAATGATATTTGACGCTACAGCAGAGGCCATGAATAATTTATTTTTTTAAAAAAAATAATTCAAACTGTGCCTCATTATTGAAATTATTAAATCATTTGAACGTAATTAGTTGCACACTGATCGCGAACTGTGCAGCCTACACTACATTTAAAGCAAATACTAGCATAATGTTAGTTTATAAGATTTTAATATTCTTTGCTTTCCTTGAGTAATATTACTGAGGCTATTATTTCCGCAGTAATTATATCAGTCTGAATCACGACCAACTAGAAAGAAAGGTGTATAAAACCCTTGAAGATTTTTGATCAAATTTATTTGGTACTATATTTCTAATTCAAGCATGAAGATAGTATATAACGCACGAACGTCAAGGAAAAAAAAAAAAAATCAAAAAAAAAAATCTGGAGTAATGTTACACACTAAGCGATTAGAGTACGCCATTTGTTATAATATGCTACCTCAAACGATACTAATATTACGTGCAACAAAATGCATCAGTGACCAAAAACGATAAAAATCAAACCAACTTTATAATTAAAACAATGTCCAGTAAGCTACAAAAGGAAGCATCTATGTCCATTCTGGTCCAGGCTACATACCAATCTATTCACAGGTGCTGCTAATGATTCTGCTCGAAAATCATGACAATTAAAATGTTTAATAAATACAAATTTCTAGCGAATTATGCTTTAACAACAAGAACCTAAAGACATTTTGGTACAGGTTGTATTTCAACGACAAAACCTAAATCCTTCATTTGCTAATGTTTCATAGAGTTTGCAGTTTTTTGTATGTAATCTGTTACATATTTATATTATTGATGGATGTGATAGCAACATATTTCCGAATAATATCGTTCAAAGAACGTGTGCAAGATCATTATACTCCGCTATATAGCCCCTCCCAGTCGCTTGCGTTACGGCACTTTCAGAGCAAAGTTTGTGAAGTATGTATATATTTTACAGCTTGTATTTTGCAATACACATTAAACAATATAATCTATCGAACGTGTGTAACAATTTTCAGACCAAAACGACAATTCCTTTGTGAGTCCCAGAGATTAAACTAGTGCCCGAATTTGTATAGCGATGCATTATTGCCACTAAAATGCAATACAGTACAAGGATCAATATGCGTGAGATTGAAGTATCGTTTATCTGGCGGAAACTTTAGAGTAGTATGTGGTTAGGTTGAAATGCAACCTGTTCCCGGATGGAAAAGGAAACTTTTTGCTACAGCGCAAGGCACGAGGAATTAAATTGAAATTTATTTTATGACAATTCTACTTAGTTAATAAATTTTTAATAAATTAATTGTCAGAACACTTAAAGAAAAGTATGTATTTCGTTTGAATTGGTATATTAATTATCAGTTTCTTTCTTACTGAAATTATTACTTAGTTTGAATGAAAGAAGTTCCAGATTGCTCACAATCTATGCGGCCTAAACCACAATTAAAACTAATACAGGGCGTTCGCCGGGAAACGCAACCCACTGTTAGCGCTACAAGGAAGAAACTGCTCCCGGCGAGTGAGCGGTCATTTTCCGGCATTGTTCGACCGTCGGCCGCGGACTATTTCATAATAATTACGCTTCATAAACTTGTATGTGCTAAGCATTTAAATGTGACCTAATTCTTTAACTTACCTTATAAAAGATGCTGGAAGTGTTGACCCTCTTGTGTAATGCACATTTCACATCTTCTGAACATATTTCGAGACACACGCTGCCCTAACTGACTTAATGATTTTTTGGGTGACTGTTCTAGTCGAAAAGCGATATCGTCAATTTTCTCCTCTGTGAGAGTACGGTTGACCGACAGTCTCTTTTTGTTAAAAAATGAACCCGTTTCTCTTACTTTTTTAACCAGACGCAGAATTATTGATTTAGCTGGCAGTAAAGCGCCAGGAAATTCGCGACGAAATTTACTGCGACACTTTTTAAACGACTTCTTCTTCACATATGTATCGTAGAGAAATATTCTTTGTTGCAAACTGTAACATACCATAATTTTACTCACACTCAAACACGGTACAGATTAGTAAGAGTATGAAGCCCCAAA
Source organism: Vandiemenella viatica (assembly GCA_031002005.1). Classification (NCBI taxonomy): domain Eukaryota; kingdom Metazoa; phylum Arthropoda; class Insecta; order Orthoptera; family Morabidae; genus Vandiemenella; species Vandiemenella viatica. The sequence goes on from CM061920.1 coordinate 210,392,695, forward strand.
CCAGCCAAACCGCAAAGAAACGTTTATTCACAACACTGATTAATAAGAGACTGAAGTCACAAACTAGCTACAATGCAAAGAAACCGTTCTTAACAATGTAAGGGTCCCATTATACTGCGTCACTGCACTGTTGGGGCAGCGGAGGTGTTAAACAGTGCTGTGATTCACGGTGCCGTGTGGCGGGAGCTGCTGGCACCACTGACCGAGCAAGTTGCCGACGGCAACAGACTGGGAGGGTAGCGTTTCCCGGCGAACGCCCTGTATTATGTGGCATACCGTAAGATGTTATTTATTTTTAGCATCCTTCGTTTTCAGTGGGGCCATTATTTCAGCCGATGTAAACCGTGTCAGCCGTTAAAACATCGATTTTCATCACAGGTAATAAGAAAGAAAGGTGTAAGAACCTGTGAAGATTTGGGATCAAGTTTATATCGTGATGCATGGTGACACTGACATTCGATACAAGGAATGTATTAATTCGAGTGTGATTGAAGCTTCGCTTTTCTAGCGGCAAAACTAGCGGAGTTGGGGTTAGGCTGAAACGCATCCTGGGCCAAGTTGACAACTGGAGCTTTTTTACAGCACAAGGGTTGGTAAATAACAATGAGATTTATTTTATAACAATTCTATTTAGTTAAGTAACTGAAGATAAATAAATTACCATAACACTCCGTTTAACCCCGTGATTTTTGACGGGCTTTGAGGTTAGTAAAAAAGGTAAAGCTTGGTAATTGTGTCACTGTGTAATTTTATCGTAATGCTGACTTCACGCTCCTGACCAGAGATTTTATTCAGAAGTGCCGTAAGGTGCGGGCGAAGTGGACTACTACCTACGGCCATGCGGGTCCATGGGGCCTCGCATCTCCAAGGATTATGAAACTTTATTTAACTCGTAAAATCGATTAGGACTTGACTAAATATTTTACTTGTCATAAAACGATAAATCTCACCGGCTAGCAAGCATCTGACAATACTAATAGTCTAGCAAGTTTTGCCGGCGTTATAGTGAATGTCGCTGGGAATCCCCAGCCATTAGTCTTTTTTCGAATTGAGTTTGCTTCTTGCAGAGTCGAGGCAGCGAAAGCCGTGTTATTTCAATTTAATGATGTTGTTGAAGGCACTGAATGCTTAAAAAATCTCACGGAATACTCGGACACTATTAGTGATCGTGATTCGTTTTTGAACGAAATGCTCAGATCAGAATTTACCCTGCAATTACACTTATGGTATGAGATATTATCACGTGTTAATCCTCACAAAATTATGGGAATCTGTACAAGTACATTTAAGCATTGATGTTGAACATTTGCATGAATTTTATGACTGGATCAAATAATATCGACAATCTGACATTGAAATGCTTGTATGACGCTGATCAGTTTACTACAAAAATCCAAAATTTAAAAATGAAGGGGTAGCTAAAAAGGAAGTTCGATTATAAAAGCAGCGATACACCAGTATAGTCTCCCTAAAGCCGTTATGAAACAGATTTTTTTTAACATCATTATTGATTCCATAGTGAACAATATGGATTCAAGATTTATGTCTTTAAACCAACATTTTAAAAATTTCGGTTTTCTCTATGATCTCTGCAAGTTAAAAAATATTGCAAAAACACATATATTAAAAAACTACGAAGATTTACGTAAAGTACTGGCAGTGGGTGATGGCAAAGGCTTACGAATTATATGAAGGATTACAAACACTGATCACAAATTTACCTGATTTCATTAAAGATGTGAAACAGCTGCTTCAGTAAATAACAGAAAGTAACTTGAAAGAAAGTTACCCAAATACATATATCGCCATTCAAATTTTGCTAACCTTGCCAAATAGTACATCCTCCGCTGAAAGGAGCTTTTCAGAATTAATATTAATAAAAATATTATTTACTGTGTTTAATGGGTCAGCAAAGACTTTCAGCTTTGAGATTTTTATCAGTTGAAAAGATAGAATAGGATTACGGAGTTCAGTAAGGGTAAGAGCAGGAAATTTCCGTTTCTTTAATTCTCTACTGTTAGCAATTAATTAATAATGTTATTTACAGTGAAGACAATTTCATTTTTTAATATAAATTTGATAGGTTTCAAAAAAAAAAAAAATTTCCCAGAGGGAGTCGAGGAGTGCCGGAGGCACTTGTGTTTCCGACCCCTCTAGCCAGTGACTTCGACTGGGAGAAATACGTCGACTTCACTAGAAGAAGATTCAAAACCTTCTGTTTTGATTCGACGGCTGGTCGTAATTTTCTGACCACGCCGATCAGCAAGTCACCACAGACATCATCTACTGTTGACTCTGTGGAGGGCCCAGTTCGATTCATCTTCGCCCGCTACTCAAGAAAATACTGCAAGGTACTGGCCTATCTGCAATGTATCATGATGCTACCTGTATTCTGCTGGCTGGATCCTGAAGGAGTTAAGATTCTGCTGTCCTGCCGAGAAGACTTTGAGGCAGCCATCAAGATTCTACAAAGTTTCTCCACCGCTTACTCATGCTGCCCTAACGAGAGGATAGAAATGCCTCCACACAGCAGACCATGGAGAATAATGAAGCCCATACTCAACAGACTGCAGTTACCCAAGGCAACATGCTTCCTGAGAAAACCAACGCCACTACGCAGACAACTGCAGCAAAGCCGCCTTCAAGCACCCTCGTTCAGCGCTTCAAATGCCAGAATTTCAGGAACTACGCCAAGGATTGCACTGCACCTTCCAGGTGCGTCCGTTGCGGAGGCGGCCACGGCGTCTCCGAATCCGAATGTAAACATCCTCGAGAGGACGCTGTTTGCTGCAATTGCGGCTCCCGGCACTCTGCCGCATATTGAGGTTGCAACAAGCGGAAGCAGCAACGCAGATTACAGCAACGTCGAGGGCTCAATATGCAGCCTGCTACAAACCATCACGGGAGCGGCGCAACCCCAGTGACCACACGCCACTATCAGCGGCGACCCTGGTTAAGAAGATCAGAGAGCAGGGTCACCTCAGAGGTGATACATCACCACGACGCCTTGAAGAACACTAGTCAACTCCCAAGTACCAGGAAAACACAGGATACACGGGCTGGCCGGACGACTTCCAGAGGGAATCGCAGCAGTGGTCACGGCACTCAGTATAGCCACATCTGTGCTCGTCACGTCACCGACCAACTTGAGGACAGAATGGATGTCCTCGTCTCTCTACTCGCCCAACTATCATCTATCATCGCAAGGAGGAACGCCTCCATGCTCGAAGATGACTTAAGGTGCAACAAGATGCCGCGAAGGCGGCACTCCACACAGTGAAGAATTCATCAGAGGTCATAATAAGAAGACATACCTACAGTAATGCTATACCCCATCGTAATGATCTTGGAGTAAATGTCGAAGACAAGAAACTCAACCATACTCTGCTCTAAGAAGCATTTATTTGGCTCTTCACCACCGCTTTTGTCTTTTGCCTAGTGATTATGGGATTGGTAATGTGGAGCGCTTAGCGCTTGAAGCAGAAAGTCCTGTGTAGTTAACCATGTTAAGGGGCAGCCATATTAGATTTTATGTAGAAAAATGGAACTTTCTTAACTTCAATGTGACTTTTAAATTTTTATAACGGAGTTTGGTCTGGTCTGATCGTTTTTCACTACTTGCAATCTAACAACTTGGTGAAGAATTTTCCGATAGCCATCGATTGTTGAAAATTCTACATTTTCTAAGAATATAGTGAACTTTTAATTTGAATTACTAACAGTGACTTTCATTATGTTGTGAACTTTACCCTTCCTAACTTGGGATTTAATCAAGCTAGCAGGCGGCCAATAGAAATTAAAAACAATCAATTATCCAAAGGGCTCATATATAACACGGTTGGAGCTAAAGTAATAAGTTATTCATTACAACCCCATTAGCAGTTTAGATCCTTACAATATGAAATGTTGTATTTATTTATACTCGTTCGATGTAGATGTTATAGTTAAATTCGTTGCCAATTGATTTTATAGAATAAAACCTTTAATTTTTTAACAGAAATTTTAGCGGAAGTTTTGATTATCTTGCAATCATGAAATGTAGCCTGGTTCAGAAAGATAATGAATGGCATTTGACTGCAGAGGAGAGGGCATGAGTAATTTAAGCTTTTTAAAAAATACGTTAAGTTGTTTTCGTGAGCGCCATGTTACTGAAAGTATTAAATTACCTAATATGGTTGAAAGAAGTTCCACTTTTATTGCAATCTAGGATTAAAACTACCGCATACCGCAAATTATTAAGAGCTTTCACTGCCGCATTTTCTGACGCATATGATTAATTCCAAATGTATCGCGATGTAATCCATAATCGAAATATAAAGAACATTACGAAATCAAGGTTATAATCGTTATTTAACAACAAGTATATCTAGTAAAGAACCTAAGTGGGAAGAAACAACTGAACGCCGTTCAACCCGTCATTTTTGACGGGATTAGAAACATGGTTAAAAAAAAGGAGAGGAGACTATGTAAGGCAGTGGCGGTCTTAACCATTGCGAGGCCCCGGGCGGCAGATCTTTGCGAGGCCCTTGTCCTTTGTGCAAAGTATGTGAATCAAAAGTAGATTTCTTATTGATGAGAAATGCAAAAATTATAAATAAATAAATTTTGAATTTTAATGTTTTATATTAAAATATTTATAAAAGTTGACAAACAAAAGAAGACAAATTATTAATCGTAATAAATTGAGGTATATGAATAGGCCTACCTCAAAAGAGAGAAGCACGATTTTAAAATTGATGCTTGCGGCTTTTCCTGAGACTAAAATCTTTAATCTAATGAATGAGCTACGTCATTTTCAATTGAAAGAAAAGCAAGAGTTGAAAGCCGATCTTGTGTCATCGAATTCCTCAAATATGTTTTGATGATTTTTAACCTCGAAAAACTCCTTTCTGCAGAAGCAACTGTCACAGGTGTGGTGGCAATAATTCTTAGAACTACTTCGATATTGGGGTACATTTCAGTTAAATTTTTTTCTATTATGTATTTCAGCACCGAGAGAATGTCGTAGTTTCCTTCATACAGACGGAAAAGCATATTCAGTTCTTCATACAATTCTTGTCCATCAATGTCAGATGTTTCTCCTACTGTAAGAGAAAGTTGCAAGTCACAGCATTGTTTCAGAAGTTCACAATCACTAATTTCCTCTATTTTTTTTATGTTGTACATGAAACCAAATATGCTCTCTGTTCAGTCTGCCAGTAAAGGCCCCTGCCAGGCAGACCTCACACACAACGCGCCTGCACGCCGGGATACATATACGACTCCAAACAGGCGCAGAGGCATCAAAACAAATAGAATCATCTAGAGGCTAAGTGGGACTATTTCTTACAGAGGTCGCCGTACTACCACACAACGGAATTCCTGCGCCAGGCCGCCTATATAAGCGTAGCCGGCCGCTCCACCGCCAGTTCCGGCCTGACCGCGGAACCAGCTTCAACTACAGAAGACCACCGGAAGTTCGCGAGAAGTAGAAGCCGTCTCTCTCTACCCCGGATCAGGACCAGGCTAAATTTCTCGACGGTCATCCGCTAACTGTACCACATTTGTTATTGTTTACCAGTGTTTTGTGTACATAGTAATAAACCTCAAGGAACCATTAAGTGTAGTTCACTTCAGTGGCGACAAGGTTGGGATAAGAACTCTCGACCATCATGGCTACGCCAGCAGCACCTACGGAATGGCAACAGTTCCTCCAAGGACTTCTACATCAGTTCTTCGAATCTCAGAGACAACTGATTGCGGAAGTCAGGAATCTCCGCCAACCCACGGCCCCGCCTCCGTTCCCAGCATTCAACGACGACGTCGAAGAATGGGAGACCTACGAGAAGCGCATAAAACAACACTTCGCAATTCATCACATATCCAAAGAAGACCAGCGTGCATATTTCCTTTCCTGGAACCACTCCAGTGGGGGCCAAAAGCCCGGCGGAATTGCTGCATGGCCGCCAACCTCGCACTCTCCTCCATCTCCTCTTACCCCCGCCCAAAGTACAGGTACCTTCGGGCCCATTCCGTTTCACCCCGGGCTCCCTAGTCTGGGCCCGTGGGTTTGGCTCCCGGGCCGGTTGGCTTCCGGGGGTCATCCAGCGGCCCCGGGGCCGCCAACTGTTCGACGTCAGCCTGGATGGCCGGGTAGTGCGACGCCATCGAAACCAACTACGACCCCGCTACCCCACGGCACCGTCCTCTTCCACCACGGCACGGCCATCCACTTCTTCCTCTCCTTCCCCGCCCCCTCCACCACTCCTGCCGTCTAACCGTTACTCAAGGACAGTTACAGCGCCACCACCGACGCCACAACCTGTCGGTCGCTCCGACACCCTTCAGCCGCAGCCTCTCGACCACCTGCGGGGACCATCTTCAGCGCCCCCCGTACAGCCCCCGGCCATCGACGCCGACGAACCGATGCCGTTAGCTCCACAAGTTCCTCCACCACAACCTGCACCACGACGCAGGTCGGCACGCATCGCCAGGGGAACAGCTCCGTACTCCCCCGGAGGCAGCCTTCATAGTCTGCTCCAGGGCGCCGCGGCAGACGACCTCGCGGACGTCGCAGACATCGCTTCCCCCCCCCCCCGGGAGGGGGTATGTTCAGTCTGCCAGTAAAGGCCCCTGCCAGGCAGACCTCACACACAACGCGCCTGCACGCCGGGATACATATACGACTCCAAACAGGCGCAGAGGCATCAAAACAAATAGAATCATCTAGAGGCTAAGTGGGACTATTTCTTACAGAGGTCGCCGTATTACCACACAACGGAATTCCTGCGCCAGGCCGCCTATATAAGCGTAGCCGGCCGCTCCACCGCCAGTTCCGGCCTGACCGCGGAACCAGCTTCAACTACAGAAGACCACCGGAAGTTCGCGAGAAGTAGAAGCCGTCTCTCTCTACCCCGGATCAGGACCAGGCTAAATTTCTCGACGGTCATCCGCTAACTGTACCACATTTGTTATTGTTTACCAGTGTTTTGTGTACATAGTAATAAACCTCAAGGAACCATTAAGTGTAGTTCACTTCACTCTCATGATGTTTAAATGCCTGTAATCTAGGTTGGCAGCTTGCACGCACGTTGTCAACAATGACATAAAAATAGTTTATTTTGAAAATATCTTCCGCAGACAATTCAAAAACTTCTTCTTGACCCTCGTAATCAAAATTCATTCGTTTACGTCTGCTTCTCAAGACTTTGAACTTTCTGTTAATATCATTTTCCTCGGCTATTTCTCTTGCTGTTACCAAGGATGACTGGAAACCATTTTCCCGATAATCATCAAGCCAATGTATAAATGCGTCTAGGTGTTGTATAGCCGCACCGAGGTGCATTTTTTCACTTTGCCACATTTTACTTATAACATTAATCTTTGTAAGAATGTCATACCATATGACGAGAGAAACTACAAATTCGTAGCTAGTTATTTCATTTTCTATAGAATGACATTCACTAACCAACTGACAATCTGTTACATTTTCTGCTAAATCCTTCAAAGCATCACATATATCGCTTAGCTGGTTTTTAACGGCCTTCACCGATTCTACCCTGCATTCCCATCTAGTTTCAGAAAGTGGTTTTAGCGATAAGGATTTTACATGTGCTTTTAAAATAGTCCACCTCTGACTTGAGCTGGCGAACAGCAAACCAAAAAAAGATTTTGTTTGAACACAAGATGATGCTGCATCTCCTAGGATGAGATTCCAGCTGTGACTTCCACAAGGTAAAAAATATGCAAGTGGATTAATTTCAAGTATACGTTTCTGGACACCACTTTTTTCTCCACGCATATTGGCTCCGTTATCATATCCTTGGCCTCGGCAGTTTTGCAATGATATACCCAGCTGTTCTAGCTCTGTGATTATATGATTAGTCAAACTCTCAGCTGTGGTTTTTTCAACGGCTAAGAAGCCAATAAAATGTTCTTCAATGTCAGCTGTATTTGTATTAAAAAATCTTATAATAATTGACATTTGCTCAACTCGAGAAACGTCACGGGTACAGTCAAGAATAATCGAGAAATATTTATTCTTTATTTTTAAGGACGTGCGTTGTAATGGGTATGTAGAAATGAAGAGGTTAGCTCAGGATAGGAAGGGATGGAGGATTGCATCAAACCAGTCGAAAGACTGACGACAGCAAAATATATATATATATATTGGCAACAATTTTAGTCTTCACGTGACTTGCCATTGATTGTATCAGCTCATTTTGGATATTTTTGCCAAGATAGTGGTCATTAATAGTTAATCTTGTCTGTTACTTGCTTTAGGTGAAGTCGCAACATTGGATCAAATCTAGCTATTAACTTTACTAAATCTATAAAGTTGCCGCTTGTTTCACTTGTATCTGAGTCAGATAATTTATCTTTATGACCTCTGAAGGCCAAATTATGAAATACTAAAAAAATTTACAATTGCAAGCAGTCTTTCTAAAATATCTCTCCAACGCTGCCTTTCTTGTTCAATCTGAGTTTGGTCTAAAGAGTCAATAGTGGCACAACTTTTTAATCCGTTCTCTAAATTTAACCATTTCAACATACAATCTTTGTGCTGTCGGATAGATTCATGAGATTTTACGTAATCACCCAAGTGTTTCCAATCACACACTCCTTTACTGGATCCAATTCTTGTATTTTCTGTTGCGAACAATAGACATGGAAAGCAGTAAACGGCATCTTTTGTCTGTGAATAAATCATCCAGCGCCTGTCAATCTTTTCACCATTAGCTAATGTTTTACTGTAATGATATTCGCTGAATCACCTTTCATTATGATCTACGGGGGAAAAAATCAACTTTAACCCGGATTGGACCTTTTAATACAATCTCAGTTCGGTCTACATCTGTAATTGTTAAGGGCCACAAACCTGGGTCGTTTTGAGGATTCAGATTTTCAATTCCGGCAGTGATGGTCGTAGACTTAGGCCGGTCGTCCACTGCAAGCGTATTTGAGCGACTACAGGTCTCGCGTAGTCGCGCGTATTGATGCGACTGATCCCAACACACGGTACGTTACTGAACAGCGTCCACTGCGAGCGATCTTGAGAGACCGATTGTAGCCGACGGCAGGCGATGAGCGACTGGTCCTACTGGAGTTGGATTAATCGCTTGTAGCAGCTGTTACGTATTCTACGCTCCCACGTTCCTTTTCGTGTATATCTCCGTTTTTGTTTGTTTTACTCATCAATATGGGTAGTGAGCATGGGCGCCGGGAGGGGGGTGCAAGGGGGTGCACTTGCACCCCCCTGGCATCCCGGGTCGCCCGTAAATTTGGGCCGATAGGGGGTGGGGAGCACCAATTACGGCTCTGGTGCACCCCCCTGGATCCCGGGTAGACCTAAAAAAAAAAGGTCACCCGGAAATTTTTGGGCCGATAGGGGGGGGGGGCACCAACGCAGCCCTGATGCACCCCCCTAGAAGCAATCCTGCCGGCGCCCATGGTAGTGAGAAATTAATCAGTGCCGTAAATGAGAAAATGCCGTTGTGATATATGAGAGACACGTGATATTTAGCGAAAACTGTGGGGAAAAAGTTGCAGAATAAATGGATAGTAAAGATCGTAGATAATGTTGACAAGTTTACTGTTATAGGTACTTGAAAATTTATAACCTGTATACTTTAATGATACTTTTTGAGATTGCGATATTTACGATTACTCTACAGTTACATATACATTACATTTATAGAGTATACTCAACAGCTGCATTATTACATCAAGCACACCTGATAGAAAATATCTATAAAATTTGTATTTCTTGAATGAATATTTGTATTCTTTAGAAAGTATTTCCGACAAGATTACAGAGTTCACAACTTGATGTAATTATTCCGTTCGCATCTATCACAATCCATTCTTAATTTATTTTAAGAAGTTCAGTCGCATATTGCCTGATGCTGTATCATTATGTAACTGCACTCGCATATTTGTGGTTTAACTAACGTTTCTTCCATGCTATCACAGCATAGAAGACTGCAAACATTTTAGGTACACAGATAAGTAGCTAAAGATTCCTTATGATTATAAGATGGGACAAAGATGTTTGTTGATAGCTTGAAGTGTAAATAACTTGCCATAACGTTTGATAATAAACTCAGCTGGGCAGAACACACCGACAGGTAGTAGGAAAGGTTTATAAAATCCTTCATTTGCTGAAGAGGGTGAGGAAAGAATGTACCAAAGAAGACAGGGAATTGGATTACAAAACATTAGCAGACCGTTGCTTGAATATGGTGGTGTAGTTTGGGAGCAAGATTTTGGTATCAAATACAGGAGTTGGAGAGAGTGCAAAGGAGAGCAGCAAAATTTGTTTGTGTAAATTACCGCAAGACCGAGTCCGTAATTGATGTGATGAAGGAGCTGGGTTGGGAGTCATTGGAGGAAAGGAGGAGGGTGAAGAGTGTGCTAGGAATGTACAGGGCATATGTTGGTGATGGGGCTTGGAGGGATATTGGTCAAAGAATTAGGAAGAGTGCATGGAAGGGAAAATATGACCATGAGTACAAGCTGGCACTCCGCACTCGATTTCACGCATAAGGGAGTAGGAAATTTTGTTTTTGTGGATACGAGTGTCAGGGGCTGGAATAAATTATCTAGTGAAGTGATGAATAATTTATCAAAAACGCTGAAGGAATTTAAAATTCGTAAATGACAGAAGTAGATGAGGGAGGAATTTAAACACTCAAAGGATATAAAATGATAAAAAATACTAAGAAAGTGATAATTAGATGACTAGGGATATTTCCACCGGAGCATACGGTCCATCGCAATTAATTATTAATTCGATTCAATATATTAATCATTCAAATACCAGGTATATTACTGAACCGAGGGAACTAAAAAGAAACAAATCTCCAAAGGGGCTTCTGGACAAGATAACTGGAAAGACACGGAAGATAATTTGGGACATGGCGTCAATTCACCTTCTTTGAAACTTTGAGCACCAGTGCAATAAATGTGCAACGCTCCAACCCATCCGTTCAACCAACAACAATTGGATTCCACCCTACCCTGACTAAGCGCAAACAAATTGATCATTGCATTTCTGACAAACATTTTCTTGAAATCGAGAGGGAAAAATTACAATTATTAGCAGGGCCGCTTGGGGAGATAGTAATAATGAGTTTTTTAAGTGTTTTACTACTTCTAAAGAACGTTCCTCTTCATAGGTAAGTGGCAGTTTGTAATAAACTGAGCAAGTTTTCACCGATAAGGACATCTCCAAACCCATCTTTTCCATATTCATCGCCCAGGTACGCTCAATGAAACACTCCAGTTCCATCTCTGACGCCCAGAACAATAGATTACTAACCACTTGAACCCGACGACGCTGTTCACTCCTATCCTAGTAAAATATATTTGTAAAACTTTCAAACGTGCCAAAAAAACACGGTGTTTGTCGAGTATTTGGTAAGGAATGGAAACAGTTTTGTTTCTATTATAGTTTAAAAAGTTTAAGAAATTATTATTTGCAAATAGACCTATTAAACTAAATTATTATCATTATTTGTTTCTGGCTTTTCGCCTCGTCTACGTCGAGGTCATTAGAGGCGGGAAGGGACTGGGGGTAAGGAACGGGAAAGAATCCGGATGCCCTTTTGAATGAACCATCTCGGTATTCGCCTGGAGTGAACCGGATGTCTGGACGAGGATTTGTAGGTGGAATTCTCCTAATAAATTCCGTTTTTCTAAAAATGAATTAATCCAACACGAACGATGTCTACGATGCGTCGTCAGGTAGGGACATTCCAAAAAATAAGTGGTCTCTGCATCCATTTCACATAATTTTGAAACTCTTAAAATATTCGCACGAAATCACTAGCACAACTGTTGCCCGCGAGAGACGCGGTCGAGAACTGCTGCAACAATCACAGTCGCGTGACTTAGTCGGCTACAGTGGACGGCCTCAGTCGGTCCTTGTCACCCCATTCAAAGTCGTTTATAGTTGCTCGAGTTGTTAATCGCTCAATTACGCTTGCAGTGGACGACCAGCCTTAGGCTCAGATACGCATTCTTGGCTGGATAGTGCTGACTGCGGAGGCGATGTAGGAGACAATGATGTTGACTCATTTTCCTCGCTATTATTACGAGGTGGCAGTGGCATCCATGACGATGTTGATGGAATAATTTCAGCTGGATTAGTGTTAGAGTGCAATAATACGTCACTTTCCATCAATGGAGAATTTTTTGAGGTTTCTTGACCGTCACTTTTTATGTATTTATATAAAGACCCACGTAGATTTTCTTCTACCTGTTTTCTTTTGATAGCTCGTTTCCTTTTGTACTACCCGACTCACATTTTCTTCCGGCATCACGATCACGCGAACTCATTTCACAAATTTTGTTTAACACATAAAACTATTTCAGAAATAATTTACAAACACTGTTAGGCAGTTTTTTTTTTTACAATTCACTCTTTCCTATATGTACTGTTAATAACGTAAGATTCACTGAAACACATGTGCCGCACAAACGATTTGGTAACGCATACAGGTCGGGCCACACTAAACCGATACTGGTCAGCACCGCCACCGCAACGACACGTTCCATATTGTTGGCGCTCACTCGATTGAAGTTAGTTCAAACGACACCGCATGTGGTCCGACAATCGGCCGATATCCCACCGTTATTAATTTGGTTTTGTGGTGTGTTCCGGTGCCAGGCTGGTTAATGTAAAGAAGCGTGTGGAGGAAGTTCGGAAATTCTTATTTTTTATACGAATGTGACACTGAATTAATCTAAATGAGAAATTTTTTTAGGCAAAAGTTTTAAATGTTTTTTTTTTTTTTTTTTTTCTCCTCCTCAGGTTGCCACGCAGGCCCCTCCAAGAGCGAGGCCCCGGGCGATTGCCCTGCTCGCCAACCCCTAAGGCCGCCTCTGACGTAAGGGACCTTCTCCATACAACGAAGTGGTGCTGACAGGAGAGTGGTGGGGTGGGGAGGTCGCCATATTGGTAGGGCCAAGAAACAGGTAATGTATATGGAACGGAAGAATTTCTTCGTTTTTAACCTTCACATTACTAAAAATGAAGTCTTATGGGGTCACATTTATAAGTACTCTGATTGTTATAAACTACAAACATTAGAATTCAAGAAAAACAAGCTGCTAAATAATTTTTGATAGGAATTTTGAATGCCGAAATAGAACTTTTTTCTCCCTACAGTCGCAAAAAAAAAAAAAAAAAAAAAAAAAAAAAAAAAAAAAAAAAAAAAAAAAAAAAAACTTAGCATTATTTTACTATTTTGGAAACATTGAATAAATCGCTAGAACTCTTAAGGACTAATAAAAAATTTACATGTTCTAGACATTTAAATCTAAATGTATGTTCTGATGGGAACTTTCCTTGTGTGAATGAGTTTTGGTCTCACGTTTTGGTCTCACCTTCGGGAGGATGTGGGTTCGAATCCCCGTGCAGCCACCCTGATTTGGGTTATCGACGGTTTCCCCAAATTCCTAACAAGGTGTCCAATAAATTACTAATAACAAATAAATAATTTGTTCCATATGCTATAAAAATAATATTCTGCTACTGGTTACATTTCAACCAAATCACAATTTGACTTAATATTGTCGCTAAAAAGTCAAACGATGCAAACGTCACTAAACACATGAAACCTATTGCGAATTACATTTCGGATAACAACAAAATGGACTTCATTACGATTGCTAGTTCGCATAACACAAATTATCACAATTAATTTCATCATACACTTTCAATATAAATTACAACTGGACTAAAGCACGTAGAATAATGTATTAGTTGCATCGCGATGTAAACTTGATCCACACGTGAAAAATAGTTAGATACAATGGTTCTCCGCATCAACAAATATTTGATAACACCGTCGTCCTATTGAGAGCTGTGATTAAACTTTTTTAACAGGCATTGTAAATCTATAATGACAGGCCCTACTCTTGCAGACACCGCATTAAAAACACTTCAAGAACAACAATTACAACGTGACTAAGGGTGCGTTTATGTTGGATCTGCGATAAACGATGAGAGCGACGATACTAGCGAAGCGAAGAAAAGTGAAACATTGTTAACAATGGAGGTGTTTATACTGGAGCAGCGCGCAGAGCAACGCATAGTAGCAGAGCAGCGATGAGAGCGGCGCTAATCGCTGCGAGCATTTTCTTCGCTATTATCGAGGGTGGCTGCGACCGTTGGATCGGTGAAGTTTTTAGTAGGTCCCTTTTGTGGTACTGTAAATACAAAAATCACCATAACAGATTCGTTCTAGACAATTTGTAGGATGAAATGGCCACTAAATATAATAAAACGAACAATTCTAAACCTTTTTAATTAGTGCGATTTCCGTAATTTAAACTCATTTTAATGTGTGACCACTACAAACTGAAGATTAAAGTAAAAAAATAAAATATTATACAGCCAAAGAGAAATTGTACATAACTTACTGAAAAAATATTTTTCTATTAAAAGTAATTTAAATTATAAATATCAAATTAAATGCATACTATGTAGAAATTCGTATTAATTTATTTCGAATTGTAACAAAAGTACATTTTTTAAAAGATGCCGGTATTTTATGCAGATTGGTTCAATACCTTTTCATTCAATAACATTATGGAGCAAACAAATGGTCTTATTAATATTGTCAGTTACGACTACAGAAGTATCAATTGTTGTGGCTAAAATTCTCCATTTAGAATAAATAAGGCACATTTGACGGTTCCTCATGTTCACGATAACCTAGCATTGAGGTGTCATCTGCCTGCATCTAAATATTGTCCATAAGGATCTAATAAATTATTTGAAAATGGATAAGCCTCGTCACCTATAAAAACACGAGGTTCAGTGATTTCAGAATTTGGCAGAATGATTTGGAATATTCTGTCTTCCATATATTAAAGAGACATTCAGATCTAACTGTTCCACCGCCACCTCCAGCTTCATTTTTATAAATTTATAATTAGCATTGACCAATACTTGAAAAACAATAGAAAAAAATCTTGTAATTCTCGAACATGAAATCAGAGTGGGCAAGACAAGCAACTCTGAAGTATTTTTCGTCGACAGCGCCCACGCAATTCGGAAAATTAGAAATATTGTAACAATCTTCGGCTATTTTTTTAGGAAATCCTGTTCCTCCGAAATCATCATATGAAGTAATTGAAGTTCATAATTATTTCTCTTACAACTTCTAAAACTGTTGCAATACAACTCCTATATGAAAGAAATAAGCTAGATTTCTTCTACATGTCAGGCCGGTTGACAATTGCCTACAATATAAACACGATTCTACGCTATTATCGAAGCTCCAACATAAACACTACATAAAGAAAGAAATTGAGCGCCGCTATTGTCGCTGCGTTTATCGTCGCTCTCATCGTTTATCGCAGCTCCAACATAAACGCACCCTTACGCATGGAAAATTATTCCAGGTTGTTTCTTACTTGTTCTGTTTATACAACCATAGAGAACACAAGTTGGCATTATAAAACACTTTGAAAAATCAGAACATGAAATGTTCACAGCAGGGACGGTAATGAAAACAGACCAACGTTTTGAACCTGCTAATATGGCCGCCGCGCGTGCGCAGTCAGTTCCAGAGTTTACAGATGGCTTCACAGTTTTAGCGACATCTTGTCTCCTTTCTTTTCCTGCCTCCGTGGTTAGAACCAGTAGCACAAACAAAACGCTGTTGTTAATGTTCACTGAAACATTTGAAAAATATTTTAAAGAAATCTATATAATTAAGATAACCTTTCATCAGAACGGAAAAGAGTCTTTAATTGAACTGTTTTGTGACGGAGAATTGAAAATTCTATTTATCATATTTTAATTAGGATAAATTTGTCTAAGATCTGAACATTAATATCAATAGTTATTTTTAATTCCATTTACATCCGTGGACCTTGCCAAAGTGGGTTTGATGGAATGGTGACAGAGATAAGATAAAGCATTAGCAAGCGCTGTCATGAAGCTAAGAGCTTTCTACCGATGCGTGAACGACACCTTTGTCGTTAGGCCCCACGGCAGGGACAGCCTGGAAGGTTTTCTCCAGTATCTGAAAAGCATCAACAAAAACATCAAGTTCACCATGAAAGTGGAAGGGAATGGCCGACTTCCTTTCTTAGACATTCTTATAGAAAGGAAACCAGACGGGACACTCGGGCACTCTGTGTACAGAAAGCCTACGTACACAGACATGTACCTGAACGCGCGGAGTCATCACCGTTCAGCACAGCGCAATGCGGTGCACAGGGCGCCAGCGATATGTGATGTCCACAGCCTACCGGGCGAGGTGAATGATCTACGACATACCTTCAGACGCAACGGTTACTCAGAGCATCCGATAAGATTTGCATTTGGAGAATCGAGATGCATGCTTAATAACACCGAGAACGAGACACAGGATCGTCAAGCCTTCTTGTCACACTCTGGTGCTGCAACGTCGAGGATTGGTAGATTTCTGGCCAAAAACGGGATTAAGACAATCCCATCTTCCTACCGCTACAAAAGCTGAAGAACATCTTGCGCTCCACCAGAGTAGATCTTGCCCTCTGAACACTGGGAATTAATAGCATTACCTGTGAATGCGGAAAGAGATACATAGGCATTAACCAGCAATGCTTGTAACACGCCCGATACATGCGTCTGTGGCAGAGCGAGAAATCTGCGGTAGCGGAAAACAGCCTTGAACAGGGCCATGACTTCGACTTTGAAAGCAACAGGATATTGGCGCGTACGAGAAACTTTTGAGACAGTAGTCTTACTGAAGCCATTGAAATTCGCACCACGCCAAATTTGTCAACCGGGACTATGCTGAGCGAAGCCTGGACGCCAGTCATTAATGAAGAACGTCGTCAGCGTGCCGAAGTGCACAGCACGGTGGTCGCAGACCAACTGAACCCACGCCAACCTCCTCCCGGTGCTATCCCCACTCCACCACCTAGGCGCTGACCGAGTTAGTCAACCAGCTGCGCGCACGTCAACAACGCGCGCATTCTGAGGCTATAAGAACTCGGCTCCTGTTTGTCAACTAACTTGCAATTTCTCAACTGCAACTCAACTAGGCCTAGCTAGTATTGAGCCGTTCCATCATCTACTGCGTCCTGATTGGACGAGGTTTCAACTGGTCGCGGCCTGGGTTCCGACCTCTCGACTTCAAGATGCTCAAGTGAAAGATGCGACCAACTGTCTTACCGCAGTCCGTCGACATTGTTGGAGAGCTCACATATCATTCTGTGTGCCGCAACAAGCTAATTGCCAGAGAAACCAACGTCGAAGAACTCTCCCATGAGACATGGAGATGTCGCCTTGCTGGCAGTAACCAACTAAAATGGACGCTCTCCGTCTCCATCATCCTACGACTACAAGTTCACGTGAATGGTCCCAACACACGACCTCTCAACATTTGAGAGAGTCTTGTGCACTCTTGAAGGCAGACATCTAGCGAAGAAGATTCTTCCGGGAGGAATCACAAGGTGGCCGGAACCACTTGCCTTCCCTACACTCATCTCTGGCAGCTTCAGCGCGGAGCAGTACACCGACCTAATTAAGAGAAGATTCAGATCCTTTGGCTTTGATCCAGCAGGCAACGACATCATCAAGAAACTTCCACCGCCTAGAAGTGAAGAAGTTGAGACGCCTCAACTTGCTTCCGACGCGACACCTGAAACGAAGCCCTTGACTGTTCAAGAATTCCTACACAATCACATACATCTGTCAAGGCATCTGAAGAGATGGCCTTCAACAACTCAAGGTTGATTGAAGACGTCGAGATGCCACCATCTGCACCCGACATCTGAAGCGTCGAAAACTCAAGTTATGAAGACGCAATGCAAATGGGGCCAGTTCTTCCCCTCACTGCCCACTACGAGGGCAACTACCTAGCAGTCGCATTCTTCGAGGAGACCAACAAGTACCTCCTCAGTCTACCAGTGAAGGAGGGACTGCGGTTCCTCCCGCAGCACCCGACTCAATTGCGTCAACTGGCGAGCTTTTTGGATGAGTGCGGCATCCAACACGCCTAGCAACTCTCGCGGGGACCAGCGAGACTGGTCGTCCGCGGTTTACCAACCGACGTGACTGAGGAGACGGTGGCCACTGGGCCCACCAGCAGCGGCATCGCGGCCTCACAATTACATCAGATGCGGCGCCCTGGAACACAGAAGCGCCTACCTCTGTTCACCTTCCAGCCCATGGAACGCGTCCCGCGGGAACAGCGGACGCGGACTCTCCTAGGACCCAAGATACCGCTTGAAAATAAGAAGAAGGCACCACTCGCCCTGGCCCAGTGTTTTCGCTGCCAGGGTCATGGACATCTGGTACCCTACTGCACTGGCCAGGAGCGCTGCGTGTGGTGTGCTGGCAGTCACAAAGTAGCCGACTGTAGCATCCCAGGAGACGGGGTGCCAACTTGCAGCAACTGCAGCCTCATCCAGTTTTACAGTGGCTGCACAGCAAAAAGAAACTTATGTGCCAACAAGACGGCACCCAGCACCGACAAGCCGGTGCCATCAAGAAACAATCCGGCCGACGACAAACAGCGACCGGCAATGGCTACATCTACATCTACATATATACTCTGCAATTCACAAAATTGTGGGTGGCAGAGGGTGCACAGCACCAAAGCTAATCTCTTTGTTGTGCATTCCAGAATTCATATAAGAATCAGTGCAGCACCTTATTCCCCAATCTTATTTTTCCTGTCATTCCGGCTCAAATAGGTTGGTGGAAGAAGTATTTCGCTACACTTGTAAGTGAAAGTGGGAGTACACATGTTAACCAATAAGTTTAAACGAAACGTGCGTCGTCTATCTACCAGAAACTCCCAGCCTAGTCTACTAATCAGTTCTGTGACGCTTTCATAAGGACTGTAGCAAGCGGTCACGAATCGAGCGGCTCTTCTCTGTACTTTCTTTATAATATCGATACTATCGATCAACCCCTTACAAAACGTATCCCAAATGCCACAACAATAGTCCAAATGTGGATGACAAGAGATTTGTACGTTATCTCCTTTGTTTGTTCATTACAATTTTTCAAGATTCGACCTATGAATCACAGCCTAGAATTAGCTCTACCTACTAAAGAATTAATGTGTATGCCCCATTTCATGTTACTTAGTACTGTTACTCCCAAATATTGCATAGAATCGACCATATCAATCAGTGGCCTAGCTAGGTCAACAAGGGCCCCGGTGCAAAAAAATTATTTTGGGCCCTCAGGAAAGATGGGCGAACTTTTTTTTTGCTTTGTGTTGCTGGTTGGGGCCCCCAGAGGTGAGGCTGACGGCCCCTGAGTTGTGCTTGCGGGCCCCCTGAGACAGTGGTTGGGGGCCCCCTAGCAGTTAGGGCCCTTAGTAAGGGGCTTCCTTTGTCTCAGAGGGGCCCCATTAGACGATGGTAGAGCTAAAAAAAAAGAGTCGCCAGTTTGCCGGGAAGCCGCGTGGGCCCTCTGAACTGCACTTGGGGGCCCCTAGAGGTGTTTTTGGGGGCCCCCTGAGCGTAGGGGCCCCGGTGCAATGTACCGCCTAGCACCATAGTAGCTACGCCCCTGATATCAGTAACTGAATTGTATAACTCATACTTCTACCTACAAAACAACATGTATTATTATTCATCTGCTACAACAGCAATCCATGATATTGACAGAGGCAATAGCAAACTATGCCACTACTTCGGGAAGTACACGCCCGATGATGACAAATAAATCAATGACAACCAACAAATAATATGGAAGGAGATGCGGGCAAACCCGCAAGAATTTCCCCGCACTCTGGGAACAACGACATCCCCGATGTTTTTGTGTCATGTGAGAGGACATGCCTCGCTCATGTCGGACGACTGCGCAGTGCCAGGCGAGCAGTCCACCCACCAGGGCGTTCATGTGGCGCGCAGCGAGTACCCGGCGACTAGCAGCTCGATGCGTCAGTATACTCCGCATAGCGGCGGCTAGGGATTGCAATCCAGCAAAGCGGGATCCCGCATCTTTAGACAGTCTGGCGGATCCCGCACAAAATTAAGCGGATCCGCAATCCGCAAAATCCGGCGGAAACTCGTGTCAGTCTGCGTGACTCGCTGCCCCACTCGGTCTCTGTCGGATATTTTGCACTGTTTGCTGTAACCTTCCAGTTGACATTTGACTCGTATGAACAAGCGTTTGTTTTGGTCAAACTTCGTCATTCGTAAGTAAATAATTACACTTTTACGTATTCATCAAAACTTACGTTTGTTTCGAGTACACATTTCTGTAATTTGAGTTATGGTGCGTATTTAGTACGATTTTCTAACTATATAATTATTTTTAAGTGTCGCACACGTTATCTGAACTATACGGTTACAGCTTTTTATTCACGGTTTCATTATTCCCATTTTCTGTATTTGCAGATAAAGTAATTGTGACAATTTTCTAATTTGCGGCTGAAAATTTGATTATTCGTTGATATGAAACTAATTTTATCGTAATTTTAAAGATCGCGTACCTATTTATTTAACAGCTATCAAAAGGAAATTGTATATCCTTTGACTTATTGTTGTTTTGGCCGCTGCCTCAATACGTTTCTTTGACGAAAGCCACCTGCTTACATGTGCCGCTCAGGCTTTCGATTAATCCCTCTTCTCCTTGTTATTATTTCGACTAAATGAAATTTTCACGGGTGTATCGACGAATTGTGTTGTAGGAACACCATACTTCGACGGCTGCCTCCGCCATCTTCCTCATGTGTGTAATTTCGTGTGTTTGCAATGGCATCCGGAGATGCAACCTATGAGGACTTCACTGCAATCATTCGCCGAGAAAGTCTCCTTTCTTACTAAAAAATAATAATTTCCACTCTAAAAACGTCGTTACGCCACATAAGTAAATCTGAAATACTTTACAGTTTACGTGTTGGTGAGTAGTTTCTTTTAATAACATTGAATCAACTGTAATATCAATCAAGGAATCAGGAGATATAATAATGATTCACGCAAAAAAAGGTCAAGTTTAGTGCTTGTGCAGTGACAAAAAGTTATGAGATCTTGTTCTGAGCCAAGTCTACACTTTACAGAGTATATTCACTTAACTTTATGAAATGGAATGCTTTTCTCGGTGTTATGGAACGTTTATTTAGAATTTAAAAGAAAAAAAACTCTGGTAACTTGCCCATTAAGCAAACCATATTGTTAATCTTATGTGATGTATTGTAAGGCACTTAGTATGACCTAAGACTCAATATTTCTTATTTTTATTATTTATTTAAAAATTGGTTTAGATTAAAAAATAAAAATGTAAAACCTCGAAATAAACTTAAGACACGCTATAAAGTTTTAATGTCATTTTGTTAACTGATAATTTTTATCATTTAACATTAAAAATTATTTATTTATTTAATTATTATTTAATTTATTAACGTTTTAAGTAACTATGATTTAAATATATGCGTTAAAAAACTGTTTGTACCAATCCCGCACGGATCCCGTGGGATTGAAAACACTGCGGGATTGCAATCCTTAGCGGCGGCGGAGGCAGGTCGGTGCTGCACATGCCGACAAGGGCTCACCGCTTGCGCCGAGTCACCACCAGGGCGCAGGACCAGTCGGTAGGGAGCGGTACGATTCAGTGCGCATAGCTGCCACCAGGGCTCAAGCCAGCGAAGGCGAACGGATGCCTAACAGCGGCTCTCCAGCGACACCACAGTACTCACCCGAGAGCTACGCTACCAAAGAAAGTGGGAGCAGCATGGACACGCCGAGTAGGGCGGAGGAAGTGGACTGGCCGATCTACTTCTGGTATCGCAGCGCCGAGCGGACATTCTTTGCCTGTTACAACTGCATCCCGGACGATGGATGGGGTCCATATATCGAAGACGACAAAAAGCTTCTCGAGATGGAGTTACACGTCGCTGTCCACAAGAGATACTATAAATGGAGACTACCGCTAGTGCCAGAGTACTTCTTCGAAGCTCTGACTGGAAACACCTACTACGCACATCATGTCATCCTGATACGAGGGGATGGTACGGAAGACAGGGACAGGAAATCTCCTTTCCAAGAGTGTTCAGCGATCACAAAATTACTTCAAGGAGCTGCAAAACAAATTTATTCCAACATATATATTATTTCTATAAGGTGTTTTTTTGTAACGAGCTATTATCTTCCTTCACACCTAACCGAAATTAATGAATGAGGTGTCATATTAAAGCTTATGGTCTCCACCTTGGTCATACATATTTTAAGCATCGATTTTTTCAGATTTCGTGCCTTAAAGGGCAAAAATGTCAACATTTCTAAAAAAAAATTTTTTTGTTGTTACGAGTCATTTATCTCCCTGGATACCTATCTGAAAGCGTTCAATGAAGTAACATTTTAAAGATTAAAATCTCCGTTTTGGTGAAATCGTATATTAAGACTAATTTTTCGAAATTCGGCCCTTTAAGGGCAAAAGTATCAATATTTCTGCAATGCGTTTTTGTGTCACGAGCCATTTAGCTCCCTTCATATTTAACTGATATAGATAAATGAGGCGTTATATTAAAGAGTAAGATTTCCGCCGTGGTATTATTAAATTATAAGAAATTAATTTTTCGTAATTCAACCTTTAAAGGGCAAAAAAGTAAATATTCTTAAAATGCTTTTTTTGTGTATCGAGCCATTTATCTCCCTGGATATTTAACCGAAATCGATAAATGAAATTGGATTATGAAGAGTAATGTCTCGGCTTTGGTGACATCATATATTAAGGACGAAATTTTTTGGAATTCAAAAAGTATCATTGGTTCTACAATGCACTTTTGTGTCACGAGCCATTTATCTTGCTTCATACCTAACCGATATTGATAAAGGAGGTATCATATTAAAGAGTAAGTTCTCTTCTATGGTAACATTATATTTTAAGAAAGGTATTTTCGGTAATTCGACCCTTAAAGGGTAAAAATGTCAATATTTCTAAAATGCATTTTTTGTGTCTTCAGCCATTTATCTCCCTGGATATCTAACCGAAATCAATAAATGAAGTAGGATTATGAAGATTAGTGTCTCCGCTTTGGTGACATCATATACCTACTAAAAAGGAATTTTTTTCATATTTTTGTGTCACGAGCTATTTATCTCCATTAATATATAACCGAGACAGATAAATGAAGTATCATTCTAAAGATTAAGGTCTCCACTATGGTCACGTCATGTCACATCATGTTTTCTGAATTTAACTCTTAAAGGGCAAAAATATCAGTATTTTTAAAATGCGTTTTTGTGTCTGTAGTCATTTATCTCCCTTGATAATTAAACAAAATCGAAAAACGAGACATTATTTTAAAGACTGAGGTCTTCGTAAGGTCTTTGGTTGGTTACTCCTTATTTTAAGAAAGCAATTTTTCAAAATTCGACCCTTAAAGGGCAAAAGGATTAATATTTCTACAACACATTTTCCCATCACAAGCCTTTTACCTGCATTGATATCTAACCGAATTCAATAAATGGAGAATCGTTAAAAATATTATAGTATCAGTTTAAAATCATATTTAGTGTCATAAACTTGACATTTTTCCCACAACACTTTCTAGGGCTAGCCGGTATACCACGACGATATTCAGATTATCCAGATGCTTACACATCATGAATGTATTGTCCACTGTAGGATCAACTATTTCATTCATCAGAATTATTATATTTATCATAATTATATGAGAAAGAATAGTTTCAAATCGAAAATTAATGTATAACATCAACATATCAAGTTCTAACAATTGAAACCAAAATTACCCACCCGCATAGATATAACAAGTTACCAATTGTTTCTAATTTCTAATATGGCATATAAGTGCAGTAGATTTAAGCTTTAAATATAAAGTTCAACCTTTTATTAGAAACAATATGGCAACTTAATCAACTATTTCCTTTCAAGATAGTTCATCACCATTAATAGAACAACTGTCATTCTTTCATGATCACGCATTAATTGTTTTAATTGTAATTACCATAGTAGTAGGATATTTCATAATATATATATTGAATAATAAACTATTATATCGGTGTATATTACATGGACACATCTTTTAAGAAAGAACTTTCTTTAAATTCAACCCTTAAGGGGTAAAAATATCATCATTTCAAAAACTTTTTTTTTTTTAACCATTAATGCCTAACAGAAATTGGTAAATGAGGTATTACATTAAAGGCCAAGGTGTCTGCTTTGGTCACACAATATTTTATAAAAGGAATTTTTTGGAATTTGACTCTTAAAAGACAAAGGTATCAATATTATTTCTACAACATGTTTTATTATTATTATTATTAGAAGCCATTTATCTCTTTCGATACCTAACCAAAATCAATAAATGACATATCATTTTTGTGATTAATGTCTCCAATTAGGTAAAATCTTAAATTAAGAAAGAATTTTATGGAATTTCATGCTTAAATTGGTCAAGTGTATCAAACAGTTTAGAGCCAAGTCCTCATATTGCAGCAGCAGTATCGCTGAGATGTTAATAAACTGTTTTTTTTTTATACAATAAGAAGCCTTTCAGATATTTTTTTCTGTTACGGAAACATTTTTGATTTCCTTTACCATTCCAGTGTAAACATTTTATTCGCACAGCAGCACATATCACAGAGATGTTGATATGCTGTGTGCATTTTGTTCTGGTTGGTTGTATTCTGTTAGGGTCAGTGACAGTTTGTTGCACATACAGTGTGTTTTGCAATATGTTTTGAGGCCTACCTTATACACTAAACAAATAAATATTTGCTACAAAGTACGGATATACTTTTCATCATATTACTAGCATTCAACCTCACTATTCATTGTATTTTATTAGGAAAATTTTCACGTCAGTTGTCTAGTTCCTGACAATTGCCTCTACAAGCACTAGTAAAACAACATCACCAAGCCCCGAGAGACAAACACCAACATGCTCTGAAACGCCAACCAACATCAGCAGAGAAACATCACCAAGATGTGAGGAAGAAGAAGATGAAACCAAGGTAGCGCTGGATGATGATGAACAAGAAAACGTTGCAGCGAAAAAAAAAAATAAGCAGTGACTGACCCCTTCTTCGGCCGGTAACCAGTGAGCAAGACCTGTCAAGCCAGATGTCTCCTCTACACACCGAGTTGGCCAAGCAGGATGACCCTGCCGATATCCAAAATGGTGGCAAATGGGACACCATTTACATTCTGCCAGCCGACTGCAGCCATGAAGCTGCTACATCTCTTGCCATTCAAAAAGACCTCAACCGCAACATAAACAAAAATGAAAGAAGAAAAGAACAGCAGGTCCTACACAATGCTTCCGTTGCCAAACCTAGGGGCCCACGGCCATGAACTGCGAAGCAAAAGAGTGCTGTGTCCGCTGCGGTGGTGTGCACAGTACCAAGAGCTGCAGTTGGCCTCGAGATGCTACACCAACATGTGCGAATTGCTTGGGGCCACATAAATCATGTGCCACTCTCTGTCCAGTCAGATTTAAACTCAAGGTGCAAGAAGAAAAGAAAAGGAAATGCCCAGCAGCATCCAAGAAAAACGCCACGCGAAAAAAGATGCATTCATGCCACAGGCAAACTGCTGCAGCTGACAGAGGGAGCATGGGAGGAGAACTCTCCAGCCACTGGATAAAGTTGACAGCAGGCAGACTGTGCCAAGAGATGTGAGCAGACACTGCTGGTTCGCAGACCAAGCTGGTGCGCCGCTCAGATGGAGCCGGCAAGCAGAGGAGCACAGCAATCAGTGCTGCGAGGGCTGATGTGAATCGCACCCAGGAACCAGAACACAAGATCAGCTGACACTCGCTAACATAGTGCAGCTGCTAACGCAGCGTCACCATGCTAATCCCCTAGGGGATTAAAACAATTAAGGGCTCCAAGTCCACAGAAAAAAATAAACAAGGACACATGGCCACATAGCCAGAATCCCAAATAACCTAATCCAAAACCAAATATAAATGTTTGTACAACTATGAATGTATAAAATGAGTCAAATAAAGATTTATATAGAAAAAAAAAAAACACCCCAATCCCTTGGCCGAAAAGAGTTATCACTCTACAGCAGCCTGCCCCTGACCTTCAGCCACGGAAATGAAAGGTTTAAAAATTGGATCCGGCACTACACCAGAAGATGGAATGGAGTTTCAGATCGCCGAAATATCATGTGTAAACACCTTGATTACTCGGCTTGTCTTTTGAGAAGATTATATCAATTCTCAATGCCGAGAAAAACTTAGTTCTTATGCAATTATCAATCTTTGCCCATAAAGATTTTGTGGGTATAGCATTATTAATAAATATTAGAGTAAAATCAATAAATAATTCACTTTAAATGGCTCACTTCCAACTCCATAACTGTGTTTCAGTAGGAATTCAAAATATGCTTTTATATTTATTACGTTATAATAGTACAGTACAATATGTCCAAATGTTAATAATAGGCGCCTAGGTAACAAATTTGGTCCATGTAAGTTAGTGGTCCATCAAGTAACCTTACTGAACTCTTGAGTGGGGAGGGAGTATGGAAGGAGAGACAATAATGTGAAATTGGAGCATATAGTTTTCCATGTCCTGGTGCTAGAAATTGAGTTTAACTAGAAAACATTAATCAAATACCTAAAATATAACAATATTCAACCTTTAACAGCGATGGGAATCCTAAGAACATTAAAACTTGTTTCTCATTTTCAGGTAACTGCTTTCAAGAATTAAATGCCCTTGTTTTTTGATCTGACAAAAAATTTGAAGCAAACAATTATGTACATTATGTGGAAGATTTTATTGGTAGCAATTTATCCTTGTATGCTGTGGCAATATCACTGTGATATTTTGAATAATTGTAGATGCCTATGTTGAATTAATTACTTAAATTTTGATTTTAAAAACTTTGTAAGTAAAATATAATTCGATAAAAATGTTTTTACAAGTTTATGAAAACATAACATTATGCACATTGAAATTTTATCTTACCTTGAAATTTAGTTTTTTCTGTGTAACTGGTTGCAATCCAATGGAAATCAAAGCGCATAAAATAAATAAAATGAGTATCACCAGACCAGAGATTGCTAATGGATCATATTCACTGATTGCATTTCCTGCCTGAATAATAAGCTGTGACACAAGAAGGCAAAGAACAACTGAAAATAAAGCAAGTTTGGTTAGGAAAATATTTAAAATGTCATAATTGTATTATATAAAATTAAATTGGGTTCTTACAGAAAAAAATTATCTGATATCCTGCAATACTAGTAGATAAATCAGTTGGATGTTTTAGGCGGTCAATGTTGAAAAGTTGTCTCATAATATTTTTCATAGTTGTTTGTTTAGCAATATTTTTCTTTTTTTCTGGTAGTTTAAATGTATCTTGGAAATTTAATTGATGTTCCACTTCATCCTCAGTGTCTGCAGTATACCTGTAAATGAGTGTAAAAGAAGGTTATTATAATTGCATGCAGATTAGTGTGGTATTGTTGTTTAGTTCTGTTTGATTCCATAATTTAACAATCTTATCATTTACAATGAGGAAAGTTGTCAAGTGAGACTATGTAAATTTGTGTAGAGAGAGAAACATTTAAAACAGAATCATCACCACCATTAATAGACATTTCCACCTTTATGGGTCATCCAGCACATCCTGTTCCAGGACTGGCAGTCATTCCAAGATTTTTTCTCCACCATTTTTCTCCAAATGACTCCCTTAGCCTCTGCGTCTTTCTTCACATAATCCATCCTTCTTGCCCAAGGTCTTCCCTTGCTGCTGGTCAGCAGTGCTAACTTCAGCATCCTTACCTCCTCCATCCTCATAACATGACCCAACCACTGCAGTCTTTTCCTTGTTAACATCACTTCTAATGCTTCCACTTGTAGTCTCTCCCTGATGTTTTCATTTCTGATTTTATCTTTCTTCGTGACATTCTCTATCACTCTGAGAAACCTCATCCCTGCCGCCTGCAATCTGGTAATCTCTCTCTTTGTTCAAGTCCAGCTTTCGGAGAACCACCCAAATGAATTCATTATTAAATTCTTACTCGTGCTGTACCACAGTTACCTTTTCGATTATTTTTCACATCATATCATTTTGAGCTAAGAGACTTAGGTGTTCTTTATACAAATATTCTTTATATTTGGAGACTGAATGGTGTCAAAGCATGTTTAATAGTTATAATTTGTATTAGAAAGCCAAAAGTTTAAATTTAAATAAACCTATATGTGATATGCATGGTTTATCAGCTTTATTGATGTGTCTTGGTGGAAGCGCTGTAATTTTTTTTCCTGTTGCATGATTAATTAATTATAAGCTATTATATATGTTTGTCTCCACTATATTTCATAACCATTATGAATAAAACTAAGTTGATGAAAAGAAAGTGATAAAAATTAATGCCATGGTTTTTATGGATGATGATATGATTTGGTAGTAGGGAGTGATGAACAATTGGAGGAATGAATTTGACAGGTTTGAATATAAGAATAAGTGAAACCAAAATTACATGCTTGTCACTCAGTGTGTAAAGGAAACCAGTCACATTAACATAGCAAGAAATAGAAACTATTTCCAATTTTAAATATTGTACCTTTGCAGTTTTCTGTCAGCTGATAATAATAATACACAATAGGATTAAAGCAGCTGCAGTTCTCTTTTACAGATATTATGAAACAAAGGTTTCCCTCTGGCAGCAGAAGTTTCTGTATGTAAAACCTATTCAATCAGTATCCTAACCCATGGACTGTAAACTGCCACACTGATTATAAAGAAGTACTGCTGGATTTGAGCAAATACAATTAAATTCATATATTCCAGCAGTGGTCTGACCAAAGTTTTGTACCCCATTTCCCTTAGTTCTCTAGTGCATCCCCTCATCACTCTTTCCAACAGGTGAAGGATTTTGTACCCTTTCCCTAATACCTGTCCAATTTGTCCTGCTGATAGCAGACTTAACTGGGCAGGACATTTTGGACAGGTAGTAGAGAAAGGGTTCAAAATCCTTCACCTGTGGGAAAGAGTGATGAAGGGATGCACTAGAAAAGTAAGGGAATTGGGGTACCAAACTTTGGTCAGACCACTGCTGGAATATAGTGGTGTAGTATGAGACCCACATTTTGGTTATCAAATAGAGTAGTTGGAGGGGGTGCAGAGAAGGGCTATCAGATTTGTCTTTGGAAATTACCACAAATACCATAACGGTTTAATGAGCTTGCCCACCACAGCTCTTGTGTTGGCGGGTGATAATGAGTTTGGTGGGATAATAACTGGGTTGTGATTGTTTCTTGATTGCAGGTTCTAAATCTACTAATTCAAACAGTCGCCTTTAAATTCAATTCGGATTTATTCACCTACTCATAAGTACATAGCCACCATCACCAATAAATCTACTTATTCATTTTGACCACAGATAAAACAATACAGCACTTCATCTCTTCAAACTGCAGGTTCTGAACCTCGCTTTCGTTTGCTTAGTCTATACACTGTGTCACAACTCCTATCAGTTCATCAACAGTCACAAAGTACTATCATTTAGTGACTTGCAAATAACATTTAGTTACTGTTCCATCTGCTCCAACAATATTTCATAGAATGCAGCCAAACTTTATACAAGGGCACGCAGCCGACTTGCTGCCATCTACTCCAGCTAACTCAAACTTCTCATCTGCCCTACTGTAGTGCAAGGCGCATCAGCCAACTTAATACAGGGTGTGCAACCAAACTTAAATCCAAGGCTCGGCAGCCAACTTAATGAAACTATGGTAGCGACCTACTCCCGACCGAACTCTTCGGTGGCTCGTAGCAGACGGACTCCAACAATTACTTTTGCTCCGCATGTCTCTGCGCTCGACAATGCTTCATAACGATTTTAAGCTTTACACATAATATGCATGGTTTCATACTGTCTCGCCACAATACAATCGGTAACTAATATGATAAAGGAGCTGGGATTCATTGGAGGATATGAGGAAGGTGAAGAGAGTCATGGGTGTGTACAATGACCACAATGATAGCGAAGCATGGAAAGATATTGGTGGAAAAATTAAGACAGGTGCATGGAAGGGTAAAGATGACCATGACCACAAGCTGGCACTTTATTTCAGGCATAAGGGTGTGGGAAAATTTTCTTTCATATGAAAGGGTGAAGGGCTGGAATAAATTGCCAAGGGAATTGATGAATAATTTACCAAAAATGCTGAAAGAATTTAAGGTAAAAATTAGTTGAGGGGTGTGTAGGGAGATTGCCACCGGAACATGTGCTTCATTGCAATTTTATCAATTCTAAATATATTATGTAAGTATCAAGAAGAACAGATAAAAAACAAAAACCTGAACCAGATCACTTCAACTAGGACAACAAAAAAGCATTCTAGACTTCTTAGGAGAATAAAGACTGAAATTGTTTGGTCACATGATAAGAATGGCGCCATTTTAATTTAATTTAATTTAATTTAATTTAATTGCAATGGAGCACACGCTCCGGTGGCAATTTCCATACACACCCAACTTCCCCCTATCCTACACTCACCTACATTTGCCCTCTACAAATTTTAACTTTAAATTCTTTTAACGTTTTCGGTAGGTTATTCATCATTCCCCTTGGTAATTCATTCCAATCCCTGACATCCTTACCTAAAAAAGAAAATCTTCCCACACCCTTGTATCTGAAATCGAGTGCCAGCTTGTGGTCATGGTCATCTTTTCCCTTCCATGAACTACTTTTCATACCTACTGCAATATCTTTCCATGCCTCATCGCCAGTATACGCCCTGTACACTCCCATGACCCTCCTCATCCTCCTCCTGTCTTACAATGAATCCCATTCCAGCTCCTTTATCATATCTGTCACTGATTGCATTCTGCGATAATTTCCAGAAACAAATCTAGCAGCCCTTCTTTGCACCTTCTCCAAATCCTGTATTTGATACTCAAAATGTGGGTCCCATACTACACTACCATATTCGAGCAATGGTCTTACCAAAGTTTTGTAAACCAATTCCTTTACTTCTCTCGTGCATCCTCTCTTCACTCTCTCCAACAAGTGCAGAATTTTGAAACCTTTTCCTACCACCTGTCCAATGTGCCCTGTCCAGTTAAGCTTGTTATCAAATGTAATGCCAAGATATTTACATTTCAAGTCTTCAGTAAGCAATTCTTTCCCCACCTTATATTCATGGATATTTTGAAAAATCAATTAGTTGAAAAATACCAGGAAGAAGACCACGAGGAAGTTGGAGGGAGCACATAGAAAATAAACATGACCATAATAGAATAAGATACTTAAAGAGCAATGGTGCAAGACAGGAGAGAGAACCTGCCCTCCAGCAAGTTATGCTGTAGGATCTTGATTGAAGGAAACACCCTACGGTTGTGCAACAAGGAAAGTATGAGTGGGAAGGACTGCTTGGATCCCTTCTAGTAGTGTGAATGGGTGAACGCATCCTACTGTAGTTCTACAAGGAGGTCCTACAATGTGTACCATGAATAGGCTGCTTTACTTTATATGCAAATTCAAACTTGTAAATTCGTGCTTAGGTAATAACACTGTTCAGTTCATTGTTATCTTTATTATAGTATCATAAGAAAGAAAACAACCACATTTTAATTAGCTATGTGATGATAGGGTTATTCTTGTACAATGAGAAAAGAATAAGATATAGATATTGCAATTTAAACAATATGTCCACTATATTTCCACATTAAAATTTGTGTATAAAGATGCAGAAACGGAGGTAGAATTTGATGTGGAAGTTTCACACTTGTGGATACGGATTGGGAGTTCCGTTACATTCCTAGTCATCCTAGGTTGTCTAATATATAAAAATGAATGTTTGTTTGTTCATCTCCTATGCGTTATTATACCATTCATCTGACTGATGAAACTTTGGTGAGTTATTGTGTGTGTGACAGGGAAGGTTTCTGACCTAAATGAAAAATAAATAAAAGAAACCACCCCTCTTCCCATATACACCCTAAATTTTTTCAAATGATCTTCATACAAATCCACATTTTTGTCCGATTTCGATGGAATTTTGCACATGTATACTTTAAAATAAACAGAAAAATAGTGTCTACATTTGTTTTGCAAAACCCACCCCTCTCCTCTCCTTTAATTTTTGCCAACTTTCTTCATGCAGTTTTTATCCAATTTTGATAGAACTTAGAATGCATATACTTCAAAACAAAGCAGTCTGGTAGTTCAGTTTTAAGGCGCTTCCTTGCAGAACTTTCTGTCTCCAGTCACTGGTTCAAATCCCAGGGAGAGCAGAAATTTTTGAGTTGTATTTAATCATTTGAGCCACACAAGGGTGTACTGTTGTTTGGATTCCATGTTAAACTGTTGGTCTTAGAGCAAAGAAACTGGGCATGCTGCACCTGACACTATAGCTTAATCAACCTCTTTTGGGAGGGTTTAAGCAACCTTGAGGTTCTGGACTAAGTTGGTATTTTTACTTGAAAACAATGAGAAAAATACTGACATTTGGTTTTCAAAATCATAACACCTCTTCTCCTTTAACCCCAACCCCATAAATGTTTCCAACGTTTTTCGTACAAATCCACAGTTTATATCCAATTTTGATGACACTTAGCAGACATTTACAATAAAACAGAACAGTCTGGTAGCTCAGTGATTAAACTGCTTACTCTCAAAAGTTTGTGCGTTGTTCTCATCTACAAATCGCAGTTTAAGCTGCAGCTTTTAAGGGTGATAGTTGATCACATGAGCTTTGCTAGGTCCATGGTTCTGATTTCACATGAAACTGTGGATGCCAGAGGAAAGGAACTGCTTGTCTTACTTATGACACAATGGTTTAGTACTTCCTGAGGATTCAACCAACCTTCATGTTGTAGATTAAGTTACTTTTTTTTTTTTTTTACTTTTTCAAAAAAAAAAAGAATACTACTGTCTACATTTGGTTTAGAAAAACCCAACTCTTCTCACTCTTTACCCTCTGCCCTTAATTTTGGCCATTGTTCTTTATCCGATATTGATGGAACTATGCACATGTATACTTTAACCCTTTCCTACCGGCTATTGGAAATAAAGGGAAATTTATAATTTCAATTATATATTTGTATAAAGGTACTTGAAATTAAACACACATATTTTTTTTTGGAACTCTAAGTGCTAATTACTAAGCCGGTACTTATAAGTACCGTCAGGGACTTTGTGTATCACAGGATGTACAGAAATAGCAATTGAAATCAATTATGTTCATATTGGTATGAAATGTTTGCCTCATGATATTTAAAAAAAAAAAAAAAAAAAAAAAAACAATTCTTTTTGCTCATTCAGACTCAAAAGACATTGCAGTGCAACATTTGGAATGATGTTTTGACTTTATTTTCTTCATTCTACATATTTCACATCTTCATCTGATTTTTACAATTTAGGGACACTGTATACATCTGTTTTCCAATCTTACATCTCTCATTGTGGAACAGTATGACTTGTGTTGTTTGAATGGATGAGGGCTTGGTGAAATATATATAGATGACCTTTTCTTCTTACCGATATCCTTCATAGTCATCATACATTGTGCAAAGGATCTTATAAAAAATTTTACAGACTTTTTTCAAATATCAGACCATTTATGTTATAGGTATTGATAAATACAACATCCAGAATTCCCAAAAACAATCTTTACCATGAGTTCGGTAATCTTCTGTCAGCATTGCACAAAGTCATCAGCTGATCAGCAGTATCAACCCCACACATGAAGGTATTGTAGTCCTTGACGACTCCTAAGCATGAAATTGTCGACTTCAATCCATCTTTTCTTTGCATATAACTAGTGGTGTAACAACAGGGTGGCAGGATGGGCAAAATGCCACGGGACCTACTACCGGAGGTGGCCCCCGATGACCGGCCAGAGAGGCCCTCTGGTCCAAGATCCACCAGGTCACCAATCCAACCCGAGAGAGGGCCCATCTGTTGAAGTTGCCATTGACCCCAACCAGTGTACTGGAGCTTCACTGCTGCCATGAAGATTTGAAACTAAATGTATGACCTTTTTATCGTTCCAGTATACAAATACCTAGGTTTGCAAATTCATTGTCACAATCTCCTCTTTTTAGTTTTCCATCAGCAGATTGTTAGAAAGTCCCTTGCAGTAGGGTCTGATTCTCCCACAAACAAAAGTTGTTTCAGTTTTTTAATAATGAAACCTGATGAAAAATAATGATAATACTAGATAACATCGTCATTGCTCCATATTGTTCAGTCAATTCTAAGACCACTCTTTGACCTAATGAGTAATCTGAGGACATTCCAGTCATTTCTTCATTTTTGCCTTGATAAATTATAAACTTCTAAGAGAAGAGCTGATAAATTATAAACTTCTAAGAGAAGATCTTCAATCAGAGCGTATTTGATAAAAATATCCATTTAAAAATATCTAAAACAATGATAAAACCAATTGTATACTTGCTAAATCTATTGACCAATAATCTGTATAAAACTACCCAGAACTCCCTGACGGTACTTATAAGTCCACATTGGTTTTTCTAGATTATATAATAAAGAAACTAGAAAAACATAGTTTATAGGTAAAAAATATATGGTTAAATGTTCAAACTAAAAAAGTAATAACAGAAATTGACACTTACCAAGTAAATTATCATCAAAAAATTCATTGTAATGTACCACTTGTTACTCTGGTCAGTAAGCTGTCAAGCCCCAACTTAGAAAATTAATTTCTTGGCAATTTCACGCAGAATTTAAAAATAAATGTTGTCATTGTCTGACTTAATGATACAACAACACATCAACAGGCTTAACAATGCAGTGGACACTGGTATTGTTGAATTATATGGTGGTAAATACAGTGGTACTTATAATTACCGTCAGGGAAGAAAGGGTTAAAACAAACAGAGAAATACTGCCTATATTTGATTTGCAAAAACCAACACTCTCCTCCTTCATGCCATCCTCTTAATTTTTGCAAATAATTTTATTCAATTTTGATTGATCTTCACATATGTATAGTTTAAAACAAATAGAAAAATACTTTCAGCATTTGGTTCACAAAAAACCTATCCCCACTCCTCATTTTACCCCCCTCCTCCACCATCCCTTAATTTATACCAACATTGTTCATACAAACCTACAGTTTTTATTCTGTTTTGATAGTACTTATCACACTCAGTTGTAAGCTACCTTACTCTCTATTTTCAATATTCAGTTAAAATCCGACGAAGTTTGAAGTTAACATTCAATACATGATACCATAGTTTGAAATCGAGATAACAACACTTTAGGTTCAGAAAAGTAAATAAACCGCATATAACAACCTTAAATAAGAAGTTTCTAATAAAATATAAACCATAAACTTACCTAAATGAGCGTAATCCATAATAATTCCGAAGTAAAGTAAACAAGGTTGGGTTAAACAACCAGATCACTGATATTCCACTAAATTGACCACTGTAATGCACTTTCATGATAATAATTTCACCATTTGATATTAAATTCACTAATAACTCGCAGTTCCAGACCAATTTAAAGCAGTAAATATGATTTTTAAAACATCACCCCATGTGGTAATTTCAATAATAAATTCCAGCACATCTAAGTAATTTCAGAGCCTCAAAAGTAGATTTAAACAAATTAAATTACCGGCAAGGCAATATTCTCTAAGTTTGTAATAGTCTTCAACTAATAATCAGAGGATATAAATAAATGAAAATCCGTTATCTGGTGACGTCGTAGCAACCAACTTGTAATTTAAATTTCTATCTGGCTAACATATTTCATGAGCTAAAAACTTTTCTAAAGTACTTAAATAAAATAAAGGTACGCTTTAAAAATAGTTTCATGCCATAACCAACTTTAAATAAAAAGTGAAGAAAATCTTGCACCACCAGGAAATCACCAAATTTTAGAAATTCAATTACTTTTGACATCCTTAACCGATTTAAAAGATTTTTACACCACTGAACTCAGCATAGGCTGGGGAACACTTTGAAAATAATATAAACTTGATATTTTAAACTTTAGCAAATTCATATTCTGGATATGACGTGTTGCAGTACTAAAGTCATGTGAGCTTTCCGATTAACCAACTTTCAAAAATCATTTACACCGGTCTGGAAGCTCTGAAAACAAAACCAACCACACCACCACACTTGTTCCATTACGCTCTATCTCTTGTGATTTTCTGGAAGTCCGCCGTTAACAAATTTTTTTCTAGATAGTCTGTTGTTTAGGTCAGTAGTTCATTTCTGATAAAGGTAGGCCAGTCGCTCGCTTTCCGGGCAGTTTGTTTAGTGGATTTGAGTGAGTCCAGCTCGCGGGTGGTCATGGAAGACCGGAACAAACATGGCTGACTGTCGGTATTCCCAAACGCCAAACTCTGAACTTTGACGACATGTGTTCATCAGTGCCGGAACTTTAACTTTTACTTTCATTTCGGGGTGGAGCGGTCTGTTCTGTTTCATGACTTGTGATCTTCGGCTTAATGATTAACTCTGATTGCCATTGCTAACTGTGACTTTATGTAAACTCAGTGAAAATTTTAAGAATATATTCTTTAGTGATTCTGACTTCGACTTTCATTTCTACTTCAGTTCTTACAGGAGGTTAATTCTGTGAGTGGCGACCATCTTCATCATTACAGTTAGCATTCTCCAAGGTTTTTCACGGTTATAGTACTTTTCTCGAACTTTTGGCAACATTTTGGAAGAACTCAAGTTTAGGTGTACAAGCCGATACGTACCCCGGTATGCGCTTTGACCCTAACACAGTCTTAAAACAAAGTGATCTGGTAGCTCAATGGTTAAGTGCTTACATTCAAAAGTATTTGTATTAGTTCGTATGTTCAAATTCCAGTGGAAGCTGGAACTTTTAAGAGTTTTATTTGACCATATAGCTATGCCATGTCCTTGGTTCAGATACCAAGTTGAACTGTAGGTTCCTAATGAAAGGAACTGGCCATCCTACTACCTCTGACACAGTGACTATGTACACCTCCTTCAGAAGGATTCAACCAACCTTCGGGTTATGGACCAGGTTAGTTTTTCTTTAAACTTCAAAACAAAGAGAAAAGTAATATCTACATTTTTTCTCCCTTTTTACATTATGATAATTTTCTTTATACAAACCCATAGTTTGTATGTGATTTTGATGGAACATTGCATGTGTATATTTTAAAACAAAGAGAAAAGTACTGTAAACATTTGGTTTAAAAAAAACCATCACTCTCCCTTAAGCAAAATTTATATTTGATAATATTCAGTTTTTTGCAAAATACAAAAATGGTAGCAAAAACAGCCAAAGTTTATAGTATTATTTGTGATATTCTGCGAGCCTGTAATATTTCCTGTCAAACTGGTGTAGACCAATTCCAATTGGAAAGTTGCTAGGTAAGAAATTTAAAACAGTTTTAAGCTGATTTTAAACGAAATTAGCACACATATGCTTTTAAAAAAAGTGAAAAAATGTTGCTTGCATTTAGTTTAGAAAACTTCACCCTTCGCCCTCTTAAGACTGATTTACGCAAGCAGCTTTGCTGTTTTTTGGATCGGTATGGAAACATCCCAAAATGGATGGTGATGGAAATGTTTATTGCAATTTGAGCAAAAGGGATAAAACATCAGAACTTTCATATCCACCTACTGGGTACTCTGCTTTTGCAGGAGATGGAAAACCAAAAATATTGTATATCCCAAAGCATTAGCATAAATTTTTAAATTTATTTTAATGCATAAAATCATTGTCTTCCATTAATTTTGTATATGGAAATGTGTCTCTTTTGTATATCTGTACCCACTTAATCTGTTCTCCAGGGGAAAATACCAGGTAAGAGAAGTGCTGGTAGAAGAAGAACTTCTTGGTTAAAAATTCTAAGAATATGGATCTCCAAGACAACTACGGAGTTAATCCGAGCATCAACCAGCAGGTACGAGACAGCCAAGATGGTTGCCGACATTCGAAACAGATAGGGACCAGGAGAAGAAGAAGAAGACCCATTTAAGAAAGAAAAAGAGGCATTGCAATGCATGCTGGGCAAAGCTACAATGGTACTTACCTTAATAACAAAACACATGCTGCAACTATTGAATAAGCAAGCAATGTGCCTATTGACATCATACTGACTAGCTGATCCACATCAAAAATGAGAGCCATGATAGCTGTAATACAATAAAGATTGTTAGTTTTAAGAGTAAAAGCTAACATCTGACAGGCTGAGTAGCATAGTTGCTAATTTTTAATCAGTTATTGTTGATTTTTGGGCTCAAAGGGAACATCACATTCTATACCATTTATTTTTTAAATTATCTTTACTTATTAAATAAACGTATTCTATATATAAAAAAAATCTGAAAACAAGACACAAATTACAGATATGTACTAAATCATAGGGTACTTGGTAGTATGTAACTTTAATTTGAAATGATGGAGAAAATCATAAGGATACCAAAAATCAAGTTTATTTGAGAGTTGAAAATATATTATTATTACTATTTTTAAAGAATGCAAGAGAATGGATGTCCAAAACATTTAATACAAGTTATCCAGAATATGTATAAAAGGACAAATATTGTACTAGAAATATTGTAACAGAAATGATAACAATTAACCAAGGAGTGCTTCAAGTTTGTAGTCTTTCTCCAACACTCTTTAACAATATATAGAGGTGAATTATATGGGAGAGAAAAATAAATTACACCCAAAACTCACCAAAGTTGTAGGGAGCAACAACAAAAATACACAACACAAAAAACAAAATATTTCTAGCAAAATTGTTTGTCAATAAAATAGAAATATGTGCCTGTGCTTGGGCAAGTGCCTGCGGTCAGCACCTAATATAGATGATTTAGTAATGAAATGGAAGGAAATGTTAATCCTGGAATTAAAATAAACAACAGCACATATATAAACAGTATGCTATTTACAAATGATCAGTATACCTTACAATAAAATGAAGATGGTGTAAGGTATCCCTCATTCTATTTTCAATATTTGGTTAGAATCAGGCCGAGTTTTGG
This sequence comes from Vandiemenella viatica, assembly GCA_031002005.1. Taxonomy (NCBI): domain Eukaryota; kingdom Metazoa; phylum Arthropoda; class Insecta; order Orthoptera; family Morabidae; genus Vandiemenella; species Vandiemenella viatica. Next base: position 210,431,591 of record CM061920.1, read on the forward strand.
GTTAACTGTAGTATCCGGTACCACACTTTAAATCAAGTTAACAGCATTTCTGGTATAATAAAGTGAATAAATAACCCATAAACAATGTAAATAACACCTAAACTGCATTAAATCAACGATATTTCTATAGGAAATAGGTAATCTCATGTAGAAGCAAGATCATAATAACAGATACTAACATTGGTTGGCGAGATATTTTGAACCGATTTAAACGAAGTAAACGTTGAATAATTGCAAATAATATGCATAAATAAACCTTTTATCATGTTTAATACACATTATTTCGGAGATAAATAAGTAATTTCAGTAAAGGAAAAATCTAACCCATAAAATTTTGACATATTCCAGTTTTAGTATTTCTGAAGAGATTTTAGTACAGTAAAGACAATAAAGAACCTATAATACACAGGCCTAGACGCACTATAACCATAACTTCACATTTAAAGATAGTTTAGTAGGACTTTTAAAGAAATAAACTGGATGAGTAAACAATAGTCTGAAGTAAAAAGGAAAATAATTCTTTGTAATGTAATATGACCATGTTGAGGCCCCAAAAGCAGCAATAATAATCTCTGAGACAGCCTAGTAGATAAATTAACAGGTTTCTGATAGTTTTAAAGCATCTAATAACCACAAGAAGTAATTATATTGGATTTTTAATGCTCATTTTGCTTAAACAGTTCACATACATAATTTTGGTCTTTTAAGTAGTCTCAGGATTTAAAAAGTAGAAAAACAAGCAGTAAATAAAATAATCTTTCAATTTTAATAGGTTTTAAATAGTTTCAGTCCGTAGAATATGAAATATCAGTGAGTAAATAGACGCCGGTAAATCGAGCAATTTGTCCAACTTTTAGGAATGTATTCCACCACTTTAAAGCCATTTCAAGAGCACTAATGACATTTAAATACTAGCTAACACACATAATTGATTTTCTAGACACATTTTAAGGCATTTCACTAACCTGTTTTATGTTAATCCAATCGTAAAGTAACTAGCTATAATCACTGCACATATAAAATGCTTCAACACTGATTTTAAACACTGCCACACAATATAAAGTAGAGAATAAAATAAAGCAGTCCGGAAGCGAAGTAAATTCACATAAATCTGATAGTTTACAACACTCTAAGTAATTCTAAACATTAAATGAACACGTAAAAATTGAACACCCAGTTTTGGCAATTTATTATTTAAAAGCCTACTTTGATTCCGGGATAAAAATTAGTTTATCATAAAAATCCATTCTTTTAGCTTCCTACAGATTAATTTCAAGTTATAAAAAGCCATAGGACCGATGTTATAGATTTTCTTATTTTTTTGTGACACCCAACACACGTGCAAATCACGAACAATTTATTGTGTCTCAGGGGTAACAGCTACAGAGACAAGATAAACTTCAAAATGCGCAGTTAAATCCAGGCTATACTTTAATAATTTTTCCGGCACGATAACCCATAAAACTACAGAGTTATTCCATGAAAACTAGATCGTGGTCACAACCGATTGTTATTAAGTAACGGTCTTACCATAACTCATCTGATTTAAACAAAGTAGATATTTTGGAAGAACCTAAAATCAAGAATAATATTTTAAGCTTACTTTCACATTGATAATTACAACCAATTTTAAAAATAACAAAATTTTGACTAAAGCTGTAAGACTTGCAAAAATCAACCATGTCGACAAGTTTTCGGAGAGGCAAAATTAACACAATATTCAGGCACTATACACTTCATCTAGTAACACCCATCACTTTTACCATTTACTTGCTGAGATCAACCTAGTATTAAGGAAGTTATTAGATCAAACAGTAGGGTATGTTTAGGAGCGCGGAAGGACACGGTAGAAATACGTCATCACGCGAGCAACTCCTATATAAGGAAACTGTGATAGGACACCACTACGCCGATAGAACACCACTACGCCGATAGAACAGTCTCGATGTAGAAGTGCGTGTGAGAGCACGTTCTGGTCTCGCGCGGTTTTGGTGGAAGGTGCTCATGGGTAACCAACATCATGGCGTCTAGTGTGGTTGGCTGACCTTGTTAGAACACGTAGTGGCGGACATTTTGAAAATTTGGGTGAACATGTGAATTTCAAACTTTTGCTCTGTTTCAACTTGGGGAGAAGCGGTTTAATGCTCTGGAATCTCAACTTGTAATTTTTGGAGACGATTTCAATCCGATTGCCTGTGCTAACAGTGATTATAACATTCATGTGAAAATTTTGAAGAATATATGACTTTTGATTTCGACTTGAGGTTTTTATTTCGTAGCATACTACCTTTCTTGCAGAAGGTTAAGCCTGCAAGTGGCGACTGTGGTCATCTGAACTGTTAGCAATATAAAATATTACACGGTTTCATAACTTTAGAATTTCCTGGAAGACATCTGGTTCAGGTGATATTAGCTGTTACCAACCCCCGGAGCAGCTTTGTCCCTGACAATGGACTCCAAAAATCAATACACATGTTAAACATTATTAGTTAAGATTACAACTTGCAGGTGTCTCATACAAAAACAAAGGTTCTGGGAGTACTGGGAGAGGGATTCAGAATCAGAACCTATCACAAGACCTTATTTCCTGATCCTACCCAGCAGACCTTGTACATAAACAAATCACACGTGCAATCACCTACCCTCCAAGTAACCACTCCTTGCCCGGCACCTCTAGAATTCAACCATAGCCCTGTCTTTGTCACCCAGTTCTCGCCTGGCCTTGAATGCATCAATAGGATCCGACAACAGGGACATGACTTCCTTCGCTCCTTTCAAGAAATGTGCACACTCTTGCCAAAAATTCTGCCAACTGTCCCCCGAACTTGTTTCTGGAGACCACCTAACCTCAAAAACATCTTGATTCACAAATACCCTCCATCTGACTCTCCTAAAACACCTTATGATTCTTTTCAGTGCAATAGACCTTGCTGCACAACCTGCAACATGCATCCTCCCACTACTACATATTGCAACCGTGTCACAGGGAAACCTTTCTCTATCACTGGACATGCCACATGCTCCTCAACCCACATTATATACCAGCTAACTTGCCAACCTTGCACAAGTTCCTATATGGGCCTGACTACACAACAACCTTTGACCAGAATGAATGGCCACAGACAAACAGTCCACACCCGCAATCTATATCTGCCAGTACCTGAACATGCAAACTGCCACAATTCAAACAACTTCAATGAATTAATTCAATGAATGTTTCACCATGAGAGCAATCAGAATTTTCCCTGAAACCACCGCCGCCTCAGAACTTCGGAGATGGGAACTTGCATACCAAAATATCCTAGATACCAGACACCCACCCGGCCTCAACCACCGATGAATCACTCACTAGGGAGCGTGCACAAACTACGTGGCTGATCCGGGGGGGGGGGGGGGGGGAGAGGGGTTAGCTGGAAGGCTACAATGAGCTACGTGAGGGGAGGGGGGATTCTGAGTCAGGCCACGTAGCTTTCCTTTCATAACATTTTTCACAGTTAAAATGAGGGACAGAACTCACAACAGCATGTGTATATTTATTTCCCTCAGTTAATTACCTCCATATGTAAAATGCAATAGTCTGACAGGAGAAAACAGTACAAAATGTCTTCTGGAATCAAAAGGGGAAAAAAGCTACATGCTACGTGGGGAGGGGGGGGAGAGGGTAGAGGAAAAAGCCACGTAGGGCTACGTGGGGGGAGGGGGGGGGGTTCACAGGAGGCCAAAATGGACCTACATGGTTTATGCATGCTCCCCTATTATCAGTATTAGCATTATTATCATTTAACTATATACATGTTTTTTTTTTAAATATATTTAGTACCCTAGTTTTTGTTTTCGTCTCTACATTCTGTACCTTTTTGGTACATTACTACTTCTATCAGCATCTGCAATATACATATTTCTATATAACATCTTAGTCCCACCACCATATTGATAATCCACTCAGTCATGTAGGAATCTTCGGCATGTGCACAACTCCCAAACAACATGACTCATTCTTTTTAACATGAAGAAGGTTTAAGACTGAAATATTGTGTATTTTTGTGTTCATTATATTTGTTCTTCTCCCGTCACTGCCTTCAACTTTGGTGAGTGATGAGTCATTTTCCCTTTCCATGTAATTCATTTTTCTTTGTTTAATCACTGAGTTTATTTATTTATTTTCAAGTAGCCTATGGCTAATATATACATACAATTACAATTCATACATCATATTAAACATAAAACAGAAAAAAAAAACAAATATAAACACAGTGTTAATTTCAATGAACTCCTTCACGAGAAAATATTACAATCTCTTTCTTCTAACAATTTTCCCAGCTTTTCTCTAAAACTTGCAACAGTTTTGGTCCTTTTTATTTCATCAGGTAATTTGTTAAATATTTTTAATCATTTGTGCCAAACTGTTTTCTGTGCTTCACTACTTTTATTATAAGTCGAATGGAAATATTTGCCTGCCTTGTCTTATAATTATGTACATCATTATTCTTTTGTACTAATCTAGTCACATATCTTGGCAATAATCTACTTTCCAACCTATATACAAAAGTCAGTACATCTCTAATTATTTCCTTTTCAATATATAAATATCCTAAGTCCTTAAGCATATTACTGACATTTTCAGTTCGTCTTTTAGTTAGAACAGCCCTCATTACCTTATTAAAATTATTTTACAATTTCATAATTTCTCTTTTGCTTGCCATGATTAATACTGTGGAGCAGTATCATATGTGAGGCAGCCTGGGCCGTAGCTAGAGTTGAATTTAAGATAGGGCAGAGATGTTACAGGTAGGGCGGAAGTTAAAATTTTACTTGATCTAATATGGTGAATCGATTTTTGTCATATTGTGATTGTGAGTGACTGAGGTAGTATTCTATTGATAAGAGAAAAAAATCATTTCTTCAGGTTTCTATTATTTCCACAAACATATTATTATTATTATTAGGCATTTACGGTTTCATTGGACCACTTGAGTCATTTTCTAGTTATCTTCTTAGGCATGTCCTTGCACCATTCTTTCCGAATTTCCCAGTATCTTTTCATTCATTGTGATCTTCTTTGTCTTTTCTCTTCTGTAAAAACCCTCTTCATTGTGTGTTGTTTGTCTATTTTTGGTTTAAATCAAATTTTTTAGTCTTTCCATTTTTTTATTTTTTCTGTTTTGATTCATAGATCATCCAGGGTTATTTCTAGTTCTTCCATATCTTCTCTAACTTGCTTAATCCATCCTCTCTATTGCTTCAGCTTCCAAAGTTTCTCTATTATTCTTCTTATTAATCTGGTTTCTGGTATCCTCATGATGTGGCCAAGGAAAGAAATTCTATTCTTGCGTGTAGTATCTGTGATGGGCTAAAGTTCCCTGCACATCACCTCATTTGTCACTATCCTCCATTGTTCCTCTTTCTGATATATTTTATTTAGACATGTTCTTGCAATTCTTCTCTCCACTTTTAAAATTTTGCCAATTCTGTTTTTCTGAGTAACTTTAAATAGAGTTTCGCTTCCATATGATACTTCTGGCTGAACCACTGTCTTGTAGTGTTTTAATTGACAGACATTTCTTGCTGTATGTAGACAACATTAGATTTTGATCTTTTATCATTTGGTCAGTTCTCTCTTGCTAGGCAGTTTCTTCATTCAAGTTGTATGTTATAATTTCGCCCAGGTATTTAAATTGTTCTGCTATTTTTATTTTTCTGTAATCTAGAATTATGTGGTTTAGTACTAAAAGGCTCTGTTACCATAATTTCAGTATTTTCAAAAGATATTTGTAGTCCTTATTTCTATGCTATATTTTGTAGACTAATTATTTGATTCCTGACTTCTTGTATGTTATTACCGTAGCTAGTTACATTAAGGTCCGCGCTCACTAGGGCGGGCCGCATCGCGTCGCATCGCAGAAATGCGTGTCTGCATCGCTTACATTGATTCTAATGGGGTAACGCACACCAGAGGCGGGTCGAGTCGGGGCGGGGTGGGCCGCGTCGTGTCGCAGGGCCGGATCGCTTCCCCAGGCGTATTTTTCCCCCTGTGCGCCTTGATGCGCTTAGTCGCGACCGGGTTTGCGATAGGAGCTCCATCAGCAGTGACTGACTTTTGTAACTTGTGTGTTCCTATTTCTGTGAATTAACTACATTACTTCAACAAAATTAGCTGCAAATTTTCACGCAGGATGGTGGATGATTTCTGAAAAAAATATAAGTAATTACAATCTGAAAATTTAATTACTTTATGAAATTTAATAAAGATTAAAAATTATAAAATTTCTAGCTCATGCTCACTTGTTCTTTGCTTGTATGTTTTAACTTAAACTATTTAAACGTAATGGATAAAGAGCACTGCATCTCATTAGTAATGACATTCAAAGAGTTTTATGATTTACAAGAGGCAACATATATATATATATAAAATAAAATAAAAAATAATAAAAAAAAATTTGAGAGGAAATAGGAAACTAGTTAAAACAACCAGGTACCAGGTATAATGTCATGTTTCGTATTTTTTGTTTATTTTACGTGTGTATTATAATTTTCTATCACTTATTTTGAATGCCACTTCCAAAGCTTCGTGTTACCAATTAACCTAATTGTTTAAAAATATTTTGTGAAATTATTCGAATCTTAATGATTTCTGATGTAACCTAGAAACCTGTGTATGTCAAGTATTGAAATTTCTTTGTTGTCATTTTCGTTCTTACCTTCTTCAACCCAATTCAAATATCGTTAATCAAAAGGTTATGAATGCAGCACGTGGCTAGTATTATTTTATTTATCTTATTAGGTAACACCGACATTCTTCTTTCACAGATTTGAAACCTTCTACTTATAACACCAAAGCAGTTATCAATCACACTCCATAGTTTATTGAGCCTGTAATTGAAAGTTCATTTCTCTTCATTTCATTTTATCTGATATTCTGAAATAGGCCTCACCTCGAAAGAGGAAAAGCTTCATTTATTACTATTACATATTGCATTTTATCTCACTTGTCAACGTGAAAATTCAGTTTTCCTGCAGCCATTGACTCACCTAAATTGTTGTGGCTAAATGTTTTGCCGTCTTAATTTTTTCCCAATCCTCCAGTGACCAAAATACAACTGTAACTGCTTGGGCTATTAAAGCCATGAAAAACATTCATTTTTCTGCATTAAAAATAAAGTGAACTGCAATTCTGTAGAACTGTTGTAACATGTTTACCATCTAATGTGCCTAAGAAATGCGGAAAATTCCTTTTTAAATTAAACCCATTACCTTTTCTGCTTAATTTTCTTCAATGAATATATAAAAATAAGATCCCTTTGTCTGATGTGTCCATTTGCAGTGCAGAAGCAGCTGAATAATTGTCGAGAACCGAAGGCGGTCACAAAAGAAATGCGACTCGCTGCGTCCAGATGTGTGTTACAGCATTTTCGCTGAATGCGATGCGATGAGGCCCGCCCTAGTGAGCGTGTACCTAAGTCATCTGCAAATCCCAAACTATTTAGGTTTATTTGACCCTTCTTGGTGGAAATTTTTATGTTCTTAGGATTTTCCTTCTACCATTCTCTCATCACGTATTCAAGGGCAAAGTTGAAGAGCAGTGGTGAAAGACCATCTCCCTGTCTTAGCCCTGTTTTAATTATAAATGGTTCAGATAGTACTTATCTGAAACTTACTGTAGATTTTATATTTGTGAGGGTTAATTTGATCATTTTTATTAATTTGGGATGCAGTCCAAAATTCCTTAATATGTCCAGCAATGAATCTTTATGGATACAATCATAGGCTTTCTTGAAGTCTAAAAAGATTACTACTAGAAGTTTTTGTCTCTTTTTGTAGGCATCCATTATTAGTTTTAAGGTGATTATCTGTTCTGGGAAGCTTCTCCATGGTCTAAATCCTCCTTAATATTCTCCTAGTTCCTGTTCAAGTTGAACTTTGCAGCGATTGTATTCTCGACAAGACATTATATGTGCAATCCAAGAGGGAGATACCTCTGTAATTGTCTGGGATTGATTTTTCTTCTTTTTTAAATAATGGAATGTATAATAGCTGCAGTCCAATGTTCTACTAGCTCTTCTCTGTTCCAGATTTTCACCATGCATTTGTGTAATGATATCTTTGCTAATTCTGCAGTATATTTCCAGAGCTCCACAAGTGTTTGATCTTCTCCACTTGCTTTGTAGTTCTTGAGCTCTCTTAAAGCTTTGCAAACTGCATATGGGTTTATATTTTCTATCGGTGTTTTTATTAGGGTTTCTGTGTTTATTTGAAGAAGTTCTGGAGGATTCTCACAATTCAGCAGTCTGTTACATGCTTCTGCTAGGATTTCCATATTTTCTTTATTGCTATGGGCCATTTTATTATTTTTATCCTTTAGGGAGTGTCCATAAACCACGTAGCTCCATTTTGGTCGCCTGTGAAACACCCTTCCCACCCCCCGTAGTCCGACATGGCTTTTACCTCTACCATCCCCCCCCCCCACCCCATTGCACATAGCTTTTTTTCCCTTTTGATTCCAGAGGACATGTCATACTATTTTCCCTTGTTAGACTATTATAAATTACATATGGAGATAATTAAATGAAGGAAATAAATATTCACTTGCTGTTGTGTGTCCTGTATGTCATTTTAACTATGATAAATGATATGAATGGAAAGCTACGTGGCCTAGCTCGGAACCACCCCTCCCACCACATAGTGCAGCCTCACAGCCAACCCCTCCCACCCCCCCCACCCCCTTGTTTTCCTGCTGTTTGTTTCTGTCATAAAATTTATATCTTTTTGGTATTGGCATTTAACTCTTAGCTTTATTTGCTTTGCGAGTTCCAAGTGTGATTCTTCCGTTTTCTGTTTTACCCAAGCAATCATCGACTGTTTTATCACATTTGTCATTCCACCATGGGTGATTTTTCTTGGGATTTATTGGGGCTACTTGTTCAGCTATTTGTTTCAGTTGGAAAATTATTTCCTCCAGGTCATCAGTTAATTTATGCCCCCACTTCTTTTTTCATATTCCGTGTTGTTTATCAGTTTATGTGGTCATAGGCTCTCTTCTTTTTGGTGTGGCATCTTTTCTTTGCAACGGAGTTAACTTAATTTTTATTTTTACCATGTAACTATCTGATCCAGTGTCTGTTCCTCTAAGGATTTCTCTGTGGTAATTCTTATCCATACAAACATGATCCAGCTGCCATCCTCCTTTTTTCCAGTCTGGATGTTTCCAGGTTTTGAGTTTATTTGGTCTTCTCATGAAGTATGTTGATTTTGAGATCATGTCATGGTTTCTGCAGAATTTCACTAGTCTTCTGCCATTCTTGTTCGTTCTTCTTTGTGATGGCCATTTCCCTGTTACATCTCTATATCTTTTTTCCCTTCCTAATTGGGCATTAAAAATCTCCAATTAACATTTTGGTTTTATTTTTGTTTATAGTTGTTTTTGTTTGATCCAGAAGTTGCAAAAATTCATCCACCTCTTCTCCATGTTCTTTCCTATTGTTTTTATCCTTAGTTGGGGCATGGGCATTTATTATCATGTATATTCTATTGACAGCTTTTATAGTTAGCATTGAGAACCTAGGCAAATGTGTTTTGAATTCTATGATTGACTCTATTATTTTGATGTTGACTATGAATCCTGTTCCAAATTGTGGACACTGCTTCATTACACTTATTTCTGGGGTTCCCTTGTAAATTCTATACCCTTGTGATTCTATCAGTTCCTGATCAGTCTTTCTCATTTCTTGGATTCTGGCTATCAATTTCTTTGCCGATCCATTTTGTCTGTCAAAATCTTTAGTTTCACTGGTTGGATGAGGGAGGTTATATTGTGTGTTGCTGTTATTTATCTGCCCTGTTTTAATTCTAAATTTTGATCTGCTATTAGTCTTGGATATTTCCAGATGCTCCGCCTCATCTAGGTCACCTTTCAAGTGACTGGCCACCGTATGTGAGTGCAGTCTTCCCAAACTGTTTGCCAGGCTGTGGAATTTTCCTAAAAAGACTTCCTTCCATGTTGAATTTCAAAGGTATTCAACCATGCGCAAGCTCCGAGTTACAACTACGGTTGTTAACCATAAAGGTTGTTGTGTGTTTGGTCCACAAGAGCCATTTTATTTCACTCAAGTTCACCGGAAAGCCGATTATGATCCCTCCCTCCCCTAACTGCCACCTCGGAGTATAATCTCTCCACCTACTCTCACAGCAGAGCATGTTCATGGCCAGAAACATATTATGTTTAATATGATAATAAAAACTCCTTCCTTAAATCTATTGAATTCTTTGATTTGCCATATTATTAAAAATGCATAGGATCTCATTCATATCACTGACTTCGTTCCTTTCTTTTCAAAGGCCATTCTTTAATAACCCATTGACAGCCTGTGAGCCCTGTCGATTGCAATCAAAGTTGAAAACTTAGATTCGCGCACAGCAGTACTACATCCTGTGGTGGCCACAGATGCAAAAAGTTAATATGTATCTTTGAACGCCAATTGCTCCCTGTACAAAACTCGCATTGTGTTTTCCGTTTTATCCTCACGATGACTCAAATAAGCTTTGACCACGGCACCTCATCCCTTGATGGAATTGTTAGACGTGAAAAATCAGTCGAATCTGAAAAATCTAATTTATTTACTACATAGAAACTTACAGGTTACATCCAAAAAAGAAAAGAATAAAATAACTTAAATATCTAGCAACTATATACTAACTACTTTAAAAACCTAAAAATCATAAAAAATATGGTGCCCGTTTGGCAAGATATCAAGAATGCTGGTTACATTCCAAATTGAATTTGCCAATGAAATTTTCTGTGCAAAGAAAGAGCCAGCTCTTTTGTTACCAGCAGCATCGACTGATTTTGGGGTAAGGTGTTTAACAATTTTCTTTGTACATGGACTCCATGGACCAAAAGTTTCAACCCAAGTGGAATAAAAATATATTCAAAGTTTAAATTGTGAATTGGACATAAAGAAATAACACTAATATTTTACAAGCAGCGACATAATTTTGTTTAATTTTCTCTCACTCACATAAATTTTTCAATGGTACCTCCAACTCATCAAGGCTCACTAATGTATTTAGTAGATTGTCCAAAAATCTTCTTTGTAACTCAATAATTAGTATGTCCAACATTTCAAAATAATCAGATTTAAATGGCTGAGCATTCTGGTCTTCTATTTTTGTCAAAAGTGCCATCATCAAGTAGGCTTATAAATCATCCATGTGATTTGATTTTCCTCTTGAGCCTCTTGTGAATCTGGGTCCTATTTTCAGAATTGCCACTTTCCATAGAGTTAGCTTCTTTCAAAATTTGATGATACATTTCATCTGATGTCAATTTTTTTCATTTTGGACACACTTTACGATTGTTGTGACGTCTTTCAATCCTGAATTTTTGACTGCAGTCTGAAGAAGGAATAATATTTTTTTGGCCCCAAACATGGCCATTCGGAATTCCAAGTTGAGTATGACTTTTACTCTTAGCACCATCGTCACTATCAAATCTGTCATTTTTAATTTCATCTAAAGTCATCAAAATCGATTAATAATTAGTGTTTACAACTTTTGTAACCACCAAGTGTCTTGACCAATGCAATTTAAGGAACCAGCCAATCCTTTTTCAGTATACAAGGCAGCTGTTTTGCCATGGTGAAAGAATTCATGTAACATGATGTATTGATCCAAAAAAAGACGGATGAAAGTCTTTTCTGAGATTCTCCTGATGAGTATAAAATGCAAGACATGGCTGTTGACATGAGGAATTATTTGACTATATTTATTTTCTATTCTGGTCGCAACTCCTGAAACTTTCTCATACATTACACTTGCAACATAATAGCATGCCGGAGAGGTCAGTGTTATTTTCTGTAAGCATATTTAACGATAATTCCATGAAAGTGGCTGTAACAAGGTTTTTCAATAGTTGTAACTGTCAGCAACAACTCATTGACGAAGCTATCCTTAATGTAACATATTGTTACTGCAATATTTTCTTGGTTATTTTTATCTCTCATCCCATTGTCACATTACGATGGTTTAACGCACCTATCAATTTTGATGCAAAGATCGATTAGCGAGTGTAAAGTCGATTATCGACTTCAACGATCTAGTAGGAGTATCAGTAGCAGAGTGTATGTGTTATAGCGCGCGGGTTGTTACCGTAAAAGTGTGCGCGGGAAGAAATGATCGTACCGATCTGAAAAGTGTCCGCCTGTTGAAAAAAGACTCCTGACAAGCTACCGCGTCGGTAAAGTACCCAGTGACCTTCATGTACATTTAAAAGACAGTCGTATGTGTTATGGTGCACGAACTGTTACCGTAAACGTGTGCGCGGGAAGAAAAGATTGTGCCTAACAGAAAAGTGTCACCGTATGGAGAAAGTCTACCGCGTCGGTTAAGTGACCATTGAACCTTATGTACTCTTGAAGACTGTTAGTTACGTAGGTCGTTCACTAATGTAAAAAAAGAAATATCTTGTTGTTTCATTTGTGTTGATTGAAAGAAAGTTCTCACTCGCTAAGAACTTGCAAATCTTCGGCAATTATTATTCAGGGTGTTCCTTGTATACTGTTCAGTACAAGAAAATAATAAATATGGTTCGGTGGTCGGAATGTAACAACTTATAGCTGTGCAATAAAAAGTGTTCTTGTGTCGATATACTTGGAGTGTGTGTTGTACAGTAAGTAACTGTGATAAATCATTCCCTCACCCACCAAACCAGGCGACCGACTCAAAAACTTATCCCTGAATAATTTCCTTTGTTTTATGAAGTTCCGATAGCTTTCAAACATGGTCAAAGCATAAAGAAAATAAGTGGTGATTGTGAACTGAGCTCTCGTCATCAGAACTTATATTTTAAAATAACATATTATATTAGTAAAGTTATTTTACATGTCGACCTGCGTGTCAGGACTTGTAATAGTGATAGGCGAGTAAACAGAACGTTAAAGTCGTCTAAATTTACAAGCAAGCGAGTGGGAAGTTAACGACAATTAAACAGTGTAGTAAACAATGGAGTGTGGTTCGAGCAAGAACGGCGCGTGAAAGATAATAGTAGAAGCGGAAGTCAGAGGTAGCTTCACGGTTACAAGGCGGTGGAGTTCCAGCGACGCAGTAACGAGGTAGCTTCAGCGATACAAGGCGGTGGAGTTCCAGAGACGCAACGACGGAGTAACTCCAGAGATACGAGGCGGTGTATTTCCAGCGACGCAGCAACAAGTGAATGCAGCTTTTACCATGGAGGAAGGAATTATATGGAGAAGAAGTGAGCTTAAATCGGTGAAGCAAGCACTAAACTCTCCCGCATGGTGGCAGCACCGGCAGCGACCATATGGCGCTTCCCAACAATTAAGGTGTTCACATTGTGGTAGAGGCAGTGATTATTTCATTTAGTATTGTGTATAAGTGTTTAAAAATGCCAGCTTGTGTTGCGTACGGTTGCACAAATAGGCCAGACAGGAATGAACCTGGAATATCATTTCATAAGTAAGTTGAATTGTAATTATCGTTGTTGAAGTGAGCGGTAGACACAGCAAACTTTGCAGCACGTCTATAAATATTTAGTCATAGCTCTCAATGGGATGACTTTGTTCGCAAATTAAGGTGACTGAATAAATTTTCACAGATTATCAATTGAACAACTTGTGTTTCAGTTTGCAAAATGTTTAACTTCTTTTTAAAAAAATAAACCAAAATTTGAATGCACATTTCTGCTAAATACTTTTTAAAACGTTTCACAAATGTTACTTATATCAAGTGAACGATGAATAAGACCATCTCTACTTTTGTACGTTTTGAGAGATCCCCAAAATAATAGAAATGGAGATCACAATATACTAACACACTCTTCACTTTTTAATATTTTTAGATGTTTGTGTACCACAAATCCTGAAATGTAGTGTACAATATGATCTATTAAAACAGTTAGTGCACCTGCATCAAACATACATTCGTGGTCGGACTTGGGAGGAAACTGTAATTCTTTTTCCTCTTCAATAATTCGATGATGTCTTGATGTAAAATTTATAATATGTTCTGGAGCATGATTAACAATTTTTCCAGGAGTATACAATTACCAGTGTTTGCATATTTCACTTCACATTTCAAGAGTAGGTTTTTTTTTTTATAAGCTGCTTTAAATTGTATGGGCAGTGGGATTGTTTGAATTCCTCCCCCCCCCCTCCACCCCCCAAAGATCTGATACATTGTAAAAATATTTCAAAGTGATCCTGACTAAATTTATATGCTAATATATATTTTAAGATTTTTTGATCAATAACTAAGGAATTAAAGAAATACTTCAAACATGAATCAGAAAACCTAAGAATCCAGTGCTCCTACTGCTGTCAAGTATTATCTTGCCATATGGTGACACTTTCAAATTACATATATAACTTTCTGTTTCAATCAATCTTGTATCACTGTTTCCTAATTACACTTGGATATTATGGAGCGTGTGCTCCATTGAAATTAAATAAAATAATAATACCCTTAGTCTTTTTTTGTGGCTGTAGATGTTTTGGCAAATAAAATTCTATTAAAATAATTTTTAACAGACTTTTTTTCCTTAATTTCTAATGTTTATAGATAGCATCAATTGAGATACATACAGAAGAGAGCGTGCATAAACCACATAGCTCCAATTTGGCCTCCTGTGAACCACTATCCCTCCCCATGTAGACCAACTTGGCTTTTGCCTCCATCCCCCCTTCCCCCCCCCCCCCTCACCTAGCAAGTAGGTTTTTTTCCCCCTTTTGATTCCAGAAGACATTTTGCACTGTTTTCTCTTGTCAGACTATTATAAATTACATAAGGAGATAATTAGCTGAGGGAAATAAATAGGTTTAATTCTAGATCATGATACTGCTACAACTACTTTAGGCCTACTACCAGTACAGGGATCTAGCTTTTTTTAAAATTATTCCTAGCAGTTGAGGTTAGGTTGAAATACAGCCTGGACCAGAAGAAAAATGTCATAAAAGTGGTACGGATAATTCTTTGATAGCTGCGTGTGGCAGAAAGGTGCTATAGCGGTATCGCCATCTAGAATTAAACCAATAAATATTCACATGCTGTTGTGAATTCCATTCCTCATTTCAACTGTGACAAATTTTATGAAAGGATAGCTACGTGGCCTGGCTTGGAATCCCCCCCCCTCTCCCTACATAGCTCAACGTAGCCTTCCAGCACCCCCCCCCCCCCGGACCAGGCCGTGTAGTTTGTGCACGGTCCCTACCTTTAACCACATGTTAATTCATTATTAATAATGTGAAGTAAAGGAAAATAATGAATCAAATTCTGTGTCATAAAGTTACTTGTACATTCCTGTAATAGCAACAATTGTGAAACGGCTCTTTTATTTTTAAAGGTAATAATAAAGCCTCTGCCCTTTTAAACAGAAGTTGAAGTAGAGTTCTTCTAGCGTGATAAGTTATTTTGTTGAAAAAAGTATAGGCTTGTTCAGACAGTGACTCATCATCGCATTTATGATTGGAGCACACTTGCTTGAAGTTACTTAAAAGAACACCGCATGATGCCAACCATACATTATAGTAAAGTATCACTCTTTACTTTTTGTTGATACACTTTATATTAACTATAAATTATGCGGAAACATTTTATTTCTGGTACCAGCCTACAAAATGTCTGGGTTGCTCATCCCTAGAGTGGGTCCTCTTACTTTTTTCTGGTCTAGGACACATTTCAGACTAACCACAAGTGGTAGTAATAAAACTGAAATATCCATTCTGCATGTCAACCATGTAATCATTGTGGCTTTGACAGAATTAATTTTTGGTCCAGCCTGCATCCAAACCTAAACCCCTCAATTTGGTTGTTGTATATCCCCCAAACTAAGCAAGATATCGAAAACATTTATTCCTTATTATCGAGTTTTTTCGTCGTGTTACATAAGAATCCATCATTAAATTTGACTTTTGCGAAATTTTTCTTCTGCATTTCAACTCAAGACACCTCACTTTTGAGACAGTATATCTCGAGAACTAGGTGAAATATCGAAAAATTTTACTCTTTATTTTTTATTTGTCTCGTCTTTTTAAATAAAAATTCATCATAAAATTTGACTTTGAATAATTTTTTCTTCTGAATTTCAACCAAAACCATTTCACATTTGAGACAGAATATCTCGAAAACTAAGCAGGATATCAAAAAATTTTATTCTTCATTTTTTATTTGTCTCATCGAGTTACATAATAATCCATCACCAGATTGCGGCGTCACGTTTATCCTAGAGTCCCCTTGAGGTGTTTAACCATACTCCCCGTGTTTGTTGGGAAGCGGTCAAGTCCCCACCACTCCGGCCATGCCCCCCCACTCCTCCGCCGGCCTGCTTCACTTCCATGCGTGGCAAAGGTCTCTTGCGTCGTCTCCATATTATTCCTTCCTCCATGGCTTTTACCAGAGGAATACTACAACGAACACCGTGACGGAGGCTGCGGAAAATCAACGCGGCAGCAGCAGAAGAAGAAAAGAAGACATCGAACAGGCAAATTAAATAATAATAATAATAATAATAAAAAAAAAAATAAGTGCATTCGAAAAAAAAACTAAATAATTCTTGACTAAATAAAACACGCGGAAACCAGTAAACTCACTGGAAATAAATAAAATTTTCGGTATAACTGATTGACACTAACCCGAGCTTCAATAGTACTACAATAAAAGTAATTTTCTCGCGGGAGAATTTTTTTTTTTTTTTTTTTTTTTTTTAAGAATAAATTTGATTCCTTTTCTTAGTAGCCAGTCAGTTTTTTTAATAAGAATTCTTTTAAATCACTTATCACTATTTTCAACTAACAAATAAATTATACCAGTCGGAAATTTTTTTTGAAACAGAATATTTTCAATGCATGCAATTTACAGCTTGTCAGTCGATGAAATTTTCCTGTAGCTGTAAACTCTGAGGCAGTGTACACCCGGAGCTGATAATTTTAAGCAGCGCAATTCATTACTTTAAGTTGTATGTTTTTTTCCCCAGCTATACCAGAGAGAAGCAGCTGGCAGCAGTAATTCTCACCGATCTGTTCTGTCGATGCTATTTTGAAATTTGATGTTGATGTTGAAGTTTTCTTTTGACAACAGCGTTGTACTGTGTTCTGTTTGTGGTTTGTTTTCTTGATATTACTGTTTTGATTCGCAAGTCGAAGAGATTCTTTGTGGACTAGGTTGGGTGAATCCTAGTAGATTTTTTGTTTGGTGTATGCGTGGGGTAGGCAAGTTATTGGCCCTATTATAACCTTTTGTTATCAGAGCAGTGCATCATAGTATAACCTCTAATCATGAATACCGACGAGACTTTAGTTGAAGTGACTGGAGAGCAGGATAGGGAATTACCTGGTGGGGAGGTACTTAGGATGCTAGTCAGCCAAATTAGAGCCTTACAAGAAAGGAGTGAAGAAAGCTTCAGGAAGATGGAACAGAAAAATGAAGAAAGAGACCAGAAGAATGAAGAAAGAGACAGGAAAAATGAAGAAAATTACAATCAAATAAAAGCCCTCTCCAATAAAATCAGTCAGTCAGAAGAAAGGTACTTGAAGAACGAGGAGAATATGAGGCATCACCTAACGGAAATTTCAGAAGAGATTAAAAGAGCACAGGAAACAATCAGAGCTGAGATAGATGAGAAGGGGAAAGCCCTCCACTACAGCATCACCAAGGATTTAGAAGGAAAATTTTTTGCTATGAGAGAAGAGATGGAGCAGCTCCGACAACAATGTGTCTCACGTGGAAATGAAACAAATGAAAAACTCGAGCAACTACAGCAATACACATTGGCAGAGACTGGACAAACCCGTCAAAGAGTAAAGGCTCTAGAAGACAGAGTGGATTGCCAAGACAGCAAATTGGAAGAGATGGAAGAAAGCCTCAAGTCATGTGAAGAACAAGTAAGAGGGGTGCAATATTGTGTAGATAAAATTGAATGCCTCTCCGAAGGAATAGAAGAGATCAAAATTGCTAACACTTTGGAGATAGAAAGTAAAATGCCTAGTATGATTAAACGAGAAGTAGAGGGAAGCGTGAAGAAGCAGATGCCAATCGTAATCAAAGAAGAGATCAGCAAATTTCAAGGAGTTATCAATGGGTCCTGCTGTCAGGGATACCATACAGAAGAAAAACAAGAGCTTGAAAAGTTTGATGACTCAGGAAAGGTGCATCCGGTGGATTTCTTGGACAGTTTCGAGTCTTATCCGCCATTTCAAATTGCCTTGGACGAGAGAAAAATAAAGATGGTACATGAACACCTGAGAGGGAGAGCTCGTCTGTGGGGCGATCGTTTTTCAAAGGAATTTAATGCCTACCAAAAGTTCAAAGACGAATTTTTGAGACACTTTTGGTCCGTAGAAAGACAGGTCGCTGTCAAGTCAGAACTAATGCACGGTGAACCTTGTTCTCCCGGGAAGGAGACTCAGCAGGATTTTTTCCTCAGATGTTTGGCGAAGTGTCGCTATCTTGATCGTCCGTACAGTGAGGCAGAATATGTGGAAATTATTATGGCCCGACTGCCTGAGCCAACACAATTAATCTTTGCGAGTCACCGCATCAACAATGTCAGTGAGGCTATTGAAATGCTTGGAAGACTTGACTCGCAAGAAAAGAGAATGAGTAGGAAGAAACCAAGAGAAAGGGAAGACAACAATGGCTTTTGGGATAAAAAGAGAAGAACGGAGTACTATAATCAGAGGAATAACCAACAAGATGATCAGTACCATGGCGAGAGAGAACATAGAAGCCGAGAGCGCGGCAGAAGTAATTACAATTTCCGACGTGGTCAAGGACAATACAGAGGACGAAGTAGAGGAGGAGATCAACAAAACCATGACCATCGAAATCAACAGGATACTAGTGAGAAGGCACCTGGCAATCCCTCTAAGGGAAAGCCAAAGGCGGGAAACTGCTAGCTGCCACTGTTTTGGTCCAGCCAGGGGCAGAACAGTATATTGGACCACTCGGGAAACTGCCCAGGAGAGAGGAAACAGAGCCACAGCTCTTAAAGCGAGGAAAACGATTAATCACAAGAAAGGGAACGGAATTTAGCATACATTCTGAAGAAACCCTTAATGCACAGGGACAGGTAGTACCATGCCTATCAGGTTCAATGGTGACAAGAATAGATGGTGTCGAAACCTGCCGTTTTGCCGAGGTGGAAGAACTTTGGGAACTGTGTAAGAAGTCGGGTGATTCCCTCATACGAATTGAAGAAGATACAGTTGAAGAAAAGGAAGAAAATAATGGGTATAGACAAGTAAACAGTCTTAGAGATAAAGAAGATCTGTACCTGGAGGAAGGGGTGACGAGAGAAGACCTAGAGGAGGGGAAAAACTTAGAGGTTGAAGCGCACTATGACGAGAGATGTTTCACATTTGGAGACCGCGGATTGGTGAAAATAACAGATTATTGTGACATACCCAGCAAAAGTATCGAAGAACCAAGAAGTATAGTACCTAGGGAAGTGGATACTTTTCCCATGAATATAATAAAAGGGCTGGAAGAAGTGAATAAGGAAGAAGTCGCCCATGAGGGGAAGGAATGTGATTATAGCGAGGATGAAGAAGGAGAAGCCTCTACAGGAGAGTATGAGTGCATTTGTGAGGCAGCGGACGAGTCGGTCCATAGTATCCTCAGCTCATATTGTTCAAGTTTAGAGGACTATGAATCCGTTGAGGTTGAAGTGGAAGGGGTTATCACTACGGGACATGGCATTCCGACCGTGAAGAAAACCAGTATCAGGAGAAAAGGTGGAACAAACCGTAGTCCAGATGGTGAAGAAAAGACAAATGGAGTCGGCTATCAAGAAGGAGATGATATTATCCGAAGAAAAGAAGAAAGAATACATGACGACAGCAGAGAATTACACATAAACTCTGTCTATTTAAATGATCCAAGAGAAGACCTTCTAGAAGAAGACAACCAATTAAAGCAGAGAATATTTAAAGTACCTACAGTAGAAATTGATGTCTTAGGAAGGAAGATAAAGGCCGTAGTTGATACGGGAGCCGAAGTTTCCTGCATATCTGAAGCTTTATACAAGGAACTGGCAGAAGAGAACCAATTTGAATATTGGCCCACCAATACTATTACAATAGTGCCAGCTACAGGAAAAAAGAGCAAAAAGGCAACGATTCAAGTACTAATTGAAGGAAGAATGGAGAAATATGAAGTAGCGATACACATGTATGTTGTACCATACCTAAACGTAGATTGCATCATAGGAGTCGACTGGATAGTGCCAGCGGACGCAACTTTACATTGTGGGAAGGGATACATGGAGTTTAACGATGAAGGAAAGAAATGCAGAGTGGAGATAGGGAATGTCCTCAACCAGAACGGAAGGGAGTTTACAGGAATCCAGGTGGATTATGCCGAAATAGAAGACGTTCCAGAAGAAAGCGATTGCGCTGAAGATAATAAGGAAAGAGTAAATGAAGACAGAAATTGGAACATAAGAGAAGGAGGAGGATTTGAAATATGTCCACCAGATATCCAAGAGGAGTTCCAGGATGTTTTCAATGACAGACCGGGCTTAGTAAATGTATATCAATGTCATTTCCAAGTAAAGGAAGAGAAACCTTTTTCTATCAAGCCCTACCCCATCCCAGTGTCTAAACGGGACAAAGTGAAAGCGGAATTGGAGCGCATGGAGAGTTGGGGCATTATTGAAAGGTCACAAAGTGAATATGCCAGTCCTTTAGTGGTGGTGACTAAGTCCGACCAATCCATCAGGCTAGTATTGGATGCTAGAGCATTGAACAAAATTTTGAAAACCGAGAGAGACCATCCTGAAAGAGGGGATGATATATTACAAAAATTCCATGGAGTGAAGTACCTGTCATCTCTTGACCTGACTTCGTCGTACTGGCAGATACCCATCCATGAGGACTCAAGGAAATACACAGCCTTCAGGTTTGAAGGTAGATGTTACCAATTTAGGGTTCTTCCCTTCGGACTGAACAATTCGGTTGCCCATTTCATAAGAGCGTTAGATCGGGTTTTGGGCAGAAACTTAAGAGAAAGGGTGCAAGTGTATGTCGATGACATAATTGTTGCCACCAAGACTGTAGAAGAGCATTGGTTGTTAATGAGAGAGGTCCTGACTGCTATTCAAAATGCGGGGATGACTTTGAAGAAAAGAAGTGTGTCTTTCTCCGGTCTCGCTTAAAATTTTTGGGTCATGTTGTTACCCCGGAGGGGATTTTAGTAGATGAATCGAGGTTAGAAGCCATCAAGAAATTCCCTCGACCCACGAATAAAACCCAGTTGAAAAGCTTTTTGGGATTATGTGGGTATTATCGGAAATTTATATCCGAACAGCGACTAAACAGTCCCCACTTAAGGATGTTGGAACGGAAGAACATCGTTTGGAACTGGACGAGCGGATGCGAACAAGACTTCATGAAGATCAAGGAGGAGTTGGCGCAGGAGAGGATCCTTGCGTATCCCAATTGGGAATTAGATCTGTGCTTGGCTACCGACAGTTCCCATTATGGCCTGGGTGCTGAAGTCTTTCAAGAAGTAGAGGTGGATGGACAAGTAGAACACCACACGATAGCATTTGCCAGTAGAATGATGAATGATCATGAGATGAGGTATTGTGTGACAGAGAAGGAGGCCCTAGCAATAATCTGGAGCTTACAAAAGTTCAGGCATATTTTCCTAGGTAGGAAGATAATTATACATACGGACCACCGAGCTCTATCGTTTTTGACGAATTGCCGGTTGACTCATGGCAGACTGACCCGATGGGCGTTGTTATTGCAAGAATTCCAATTCGACATTAAGTATATTCCAGGAAAAGACAATGTAGTGGCAGACTGTCTATCAAGATTACCAGTGGGGATGCCAGAGGATGGTGGGACCGATCAGACAACCCAAGAAGCCGTCATCCATTATCTGGAAGGGGTTGCCCAGGAGGGTAAGGTGATAAAATGGATGAACGAGATGGCTGATCAACAGAGAAAGGATGATGCATGGAAAGCAGTCATAGAAGAACTAGAGGGTACAGGTGACCGAATGTCCTTAGAAAAACACTACTGTATACATAAGGGAATTCTCTTCTACAGAAAGTTGGAAGATAACGAAGAATGGAAGGTATGTCTGCCGGATCATTGTGTAGACGAATGGATAAAATATCATCACCTCAGTTATGGCCACTACGGTGCCCATAAATGTGCATTGATACTGAAGGAACACTGTTACTTTGGAAATTTGGAAAGAAGGGTGGCTAAGGCCTTATCGACATGTGAAACCTGTCAGAAGGTAAAGGTTGACCATGTGCCGAGGATGGGGAGGATGAAGAGTGTTATACCGACCGAACCTCGGGAATTGATCTCAATAGATTTATATGGACCATTGCCGGCCTCCAGAGGTGGGGTCACTGTGATCCTTGTTGTTATAGACGTATTCACCAAATACGTCAAGCTTTACCCAGTCAAAAGGGCGACTACGACCGTACTGTTGGGTAAACTGCTTACGCAATATTTCCCGACTTTGGGAAGACCGAGAAAAGTATTATCCGATAACGGACCTCAATTTGCAAACAGAAAATGGGCTGAATCACTAGAAGGAGAAGGGATTGAGGTGTTGAAGACGTCATTTTTCCATCCCCAAGGTAATGTGGTGGAGAGAGTGATGGCAGAAATTGGCAAATGGTTTAGGATATATTGCCAGCAAAGTCACAAAAGCTGGGCATATCATGTTGAGAAATTTGAAGATGTTATGAATACAATTCCACACAGTTCAACGGGAATGACCCCTTGGGAGCTAATGTTTCAAGAACCGGCACCAAGAATTGTCAGCAAGTATATAGATTTTCCTGGAGAGAAGACTATAACCTTTCAAGAAAGGATAGAGGAAGCCAAGAAGGTACTAATGGAAAAGGCTAAAGCTAGACAATTGAGACATGAAAGAAAAGGAAAATGGACATACTACAAACCGGGAGACTTGGTACTGCTCCAGACCCACTTCAAGTCCTCGGCGATTAATCATGAGATAAAGAAGTTTAAAATACTTTATGAGGGACCTTATAGGATAAGAGATAGTCCAAGAGAAAATGCTTATACGTTAGAGTACTTGAGAGATGGTAGATTAAAAGGTATCTATAATGTTGTGTCTTTGAAGCCCTTTAAGAAGGCCTCTCAGGATGATTAGAAATGTTGGAGTGCTTAGGGGCAAAGTTTGTCCTGAACACCCAGCAAATCCTTGTCATCTGCTTTATATGTGTTTTTTTTTGTACATAGTCATTGTGAAGAGGTTGTCATTGTAGGTTATTTTTTTGTACTTAAGTAATGGTGCCACTGTAGGAGATTGTCACTTTCACTTTAGAAGGACCCAAGAGAGTAGTGACCTTACAACCACCGGGCTTCACCCAAATTTTGTAAGGGGCTCGGGTAAGGTGTCAATCTGTTTAATACACTCGAACCGAGGTTGTAAAGAGTGAAGTGATTGTGAGCCAGTGTTTGTGCATAAAGAAGTGCTACGTGATATAAAGAAAGGTATCTTATGTGGTAATCTACCAGGTCGCTTGCATAAAGGCAACACGATTTTTTCAGCATGACTATTAACATTATAACCTATGTCAATTATTGATTTGAACCTTATGATTGTAATGTGTTTACCAATTTTCTGTGTATATTTTTGTAAGTGTTAGATTAGCACCGACCACCAACCACTATGTGTAAAATGTGTTATGACTTAAGCTAGATGCTTGCCAACCTCGCCCATTTTAAAGGTCGTTTGGTTGAAATGCTTACCTATGGCTTCACATTTTAACCATCGACCTGGAAGGGGTTGTCACATTACGATAGTTTAACGCACCTATCAATTTTGATGCAAAGATCGATTAGCGAGTGTAAAGTCGATTATCGACTTCAACGATCTAGTAGGAGTATCAGTAGCAGAGTGTATGTGTATGTGTTATAGCGCGCGGGTTGTTACCGTAAAAGTGTGCGCGGGAAGAAATGATCGTACCGATCTGAAAAGTGTCCGCCTGTTGAAAAAAGACTCCTGACAAGCTACCGCGTCGGTAAAGTACCCAGTGACCTTCATGTACATTTAAAAGACAGTCGTATGTGTTATGGTGCACGAACTGTTACCGTAAACGTGTGCGCGGGAAGAAAAGATTGTGCCTAACAGAAAAGTGTCACCGTATGGAGAAAGTCTACCGCGTCGGTTAAGTGACCATTGAACCTTATGTACTCTTGAAGACTGTTAGTTACGTAGGTCGTTCACTAATGTAAAAAAAAAGAAATATCTTGTTGTTTCATTTGTGTTGATTGAAAGAAAGTTCTCACTCGCTAAGAACTTGCAAATCTTCGGCAATTATTATTCAGGGTGTTCCTTGTATACTGTTCAGTACAAGAAAATAATAAATATGGTTCGGTGGTCGGAATGTAACAACTTATAGCTGTGCAATAAAAAGTGTTCTTGTGTCGATATACTTGGAGTGTGTGTTGTACAGTAAGTAACTGTGATAAATCATTCCCTCACCCACCAAACCAGGCGACCGACTCAAAAACTTATCCCTGAATAATTTCCTTTGTTTTATGAAGTTCCGATAGCTTTCAAACATGGTCAAAGCATAAAGAAAATAAGTGGTGATTGTGAACTGAGCTCTCGTCATCAGAACTTATATTTCAAAAGCATATTTTAATAAGGTTATTTTACACCATCTTACATTAGAGTAAACCAGTTCATGCCAGATTCCTCAATATCTTTAGCAATGGAACTCCGCACTGCTAAAACCATTGCTTGAATTACTGAATTTGATTTTGAATTTTTAAAAAAAAAAAAAAAAAAAAAAAAAAAAAAAAAAAAAAAATCCTTGTTCTTTTTCTTCCTCTAATATATAATTTCCATGCAAAGCCAGTTCATTGACAACTAGAAATTCTACAGCTTCAATAATAGACATCACATTAGACCTATATTTTTCAAATGCTCTTCTACATATTAACATTTCTTCACACGTAGTTATAGATATTCTATGTAATTTTTCCTGCCACATCGCATGGCTTGTGTATGAGAAATGGATTTCTAATCAGTGGCATTTTTCCAATTTCTGAAACCTGTGAAAGTGTACAAAGTCTGTTTGTTTCCATGAGGTAAAAATTGCTGGCAAGAGTAGCAAAAAGCAGCATCTTTCTCGACTGAATACTGCAAACATTGATATCACTTTAACCAGTCCACTACAGAGGTCCTGTTATTTTCTTTTAGATGCTTTATCGGTTCTCCGATTTGTGCAATATCAGAAGGAATACTACAGCTAACTTAGTCGCCATGACCAGCCACAATTGAACTATGCTGTGAGGCGGGTTAATGTGGAAACAGAAGTGCTACTTGGGAAAGGCATTAGTTCTGTGTTGGGGGTTGGGCCTGTGAACACCATTGTTAGGGGGGGTTTACTAGGAATGGCCTACACCTAAATAGAAGGGGGAAGGGAGTTGTTAGCTAAAGCAGTGAGGGAGCCCATTTCCAGTGATGATGGGGGTCAGGACTGTGCCTTTTTTAGGTTAGGGGCTGCTGGTGAAGGGAAAAAAATAGATTATCAAAGTGATACTTTTTTCAAATTCACGATGGGGAAAATTACAGATGTTGAACAAATAGTTGAAGTGGCTGAAACAATAACTGACTGCGGTAAAAGTAGGAAAGAGGAGATAAATTATGAAAATATAAATCCAGTAGTAAGGGTTTTAATGGTAAACTGTAGAAGTATAATGAACAAAGTAATCGAATTTGCAAACTTAATAGAGATACACGAACCACAAGTAATAATTGGGGTAGAGAGTTGGTTAAAAGAAGAAGTACTAGACAGTTTTTCCTGATGGTTACAGAGTGTACTGCAGAGATAGAGGAGCAATTGGTGGAGGAGTTTTCATACTAGTTAACAAAAACTACCACAGTTCACTGGCATTCATAGATCAAGACCATGAGTTACTTGGCGTAGATTTCTGGGGTAATAAAAAAGAAAAAATCAGAGTGTTGGCTGTTTACTGCAGTGGAAGAATGACAGAAGAGGATGAGGCTCTTGGGGAGAAATTAAATTGATACTCAGATTTCAGAGGTGAGAATAGAATGATCATCATCGGTGGGGATTTAAATTTACTAGGTGTAAACTGGGAATGAAATAAGATAAATAACACAAGGGAACAAAGATTTGCAAATATCTTAATCAGGGAAGGAGGATTTACACAAGTGGTTGAGCAAAACACTAGGGGACAAAATATTTTGGATATATTTCTAATTAAGCCCAATGAAAACCTTTAAAGGTATCAAGTAACTGAAGGAATAAGTGATCATAAAGCACTTCTGATGGATATTAGAGGATTCAGTTAACCAGCAGCCAAAATATAAGGGGGAAATAGGTACAATTATAAAAATGCACAGGTTTCAAATTTGAAGAGATATTTCAGAGAACAATTCAGCAAATGGAAGGAAGGCTCAAGTAAAGTAGAGTCAATGTGGGAAGAGTTCAAGGAGATGATAAGAAAGGGGGAAGAAATATTTATTCCAAGGCAGAAAATAAATAGAAGTAGAGAACCTATGTACTATAATAGGGAAGTGAGGAGGTTAAAGAGGTTGGTAAGAAAAGAACATAACAGAGTTTAGAGACAGTAGGATAGTAGGGAATATATAAAACAACTAAACAAGGACTTAATAACAGCAAAGAAAATGGCTAAACATGGGTTTATGCAGAGTATTGTCAGTGCAGGAGGACCATTGACTGATGCATCTAGAAATTTCTATGGCTATATCAGGTATCTGTGGGAAAGGGAGGGTGTAGAGAATCTTATAGATAAGGATGGAGAAGTAGTTACTGAGGATTTGAAAAAGCAGAGATTTTAAGTAACTGGTTCAGTGAGAGCATTAGGGACAATGAATCAGAAATGGGATGGTCTAATTCGGTGAACGAGCTTAACAATACGATTAGAAATGAAGATACTAAAAAATTTGAAGTTCACCCCTAAGAAATCATGAAGGAAATAAGCAAGCTGAAAAAACATAAGGGGGCTGGTGCAGATAATATTACTACAATATCTTAAAGATAGCTTGATGTGACATTGTACCTTATCTTGAAATATTATTTAAATTGAGTCTGGATACTTGCTGCTTACCACAAGACTGGAAAAGTATGATAGTAGTACCGGTACATAAAGGAGGGGTGAGAAATAGAGTCGAAAATTACAGGCCAATCAGTTTGACTTCAGTGGTAGGTAAATTGATGGAAAGATTGATATGCAACCACATCAGAAATATATGTGAGGAACATAAGTGGTTTTCAAGCAGGCAACATGGGTTCAGGCAAGGATATACATGCAAATCTCAGCTGGTGGGATATATGGAAGATATTTCAGATG
Organism: Vandiemenella viatica; assembly: GCA_031002005.1. Taxonomy (NCBI): domain Eukaryota; kingdom Metazoa; phylum Arthropoda; class Insecta; order Orthoptera; family Morabidae; genus Vandiemenella; species Vandiemenella viatica. The sequence goes on from CM061920.1 coordinate 210,458,938, forward strand.
AAATGGACAAGGGAGGCCAAATTGATGGTGTAGCACTAGATCTTTCAAAGGCGTTTGACAGAGCGAGTCATAAAATGGTAGTAAATAAGGTAAAAACTATTGGAATGGATGAGAAAGTGATTTGCTGGGTAGAAGAATTTTTAAAAGGTAGAAAACAGAAAGTTAGGGTAGGAAATGTAGTATCAAAAGAAGTAGAAGTAAAAAAGGGTGTGCCACAGAGTAGCGTATTGGGACCATTGCTATTCATTTTTCTAATGAAAAATTGTGTTGATTGTTTACTAATACTGTATAAAAGAATCAAAACGATAGATGACTGTAAACAGTTGCAGGGTGATCTGGACAGGATATCTAATTTGGTTGGTAAACATGGGATGAAGATAAATGCAAAGAAGAGTCAGCTAATTAGATACACAAATAAAAAAAAGGTTAATTATGAATATAAGGTGGGGAAAAAATTGCTTGCTGAAGACTTGAAATGTAAATATCTTGGCATTACATTTGATAACAAGCTTAACTGGGCAGGACACATTGGACAGGCGGTAGGAAAAGGTTTCAAAATCCTGCACTTGTTGGAGAGAGTGATGAGGGGATGCACAAGAGAAGTAAAGGAATTATATTACAAAACTTTGGTCAGACCATTGCTTGAATATGACCGAGCGTGGTGGTGTAACGGATAGCGTTCTGGCCTTGCATTCGGGAGGACGGCGGTTCGAATCCCCGTCCGGGCATCCAGATTTGGATTTTCCATGGTTTCCTAAATCACTCCAGGCAAATGCCGGGATGCTTTCTTAAAAAGGCCATGGCCGAATTCCTTCCCATTCCCTGCACCATCCTTTCCCGTCTCTGAAGACCTTGACGTTGAGAGATGTAAAGCAGTTTTTTTTTTTTAAAAAAAAAAAAAAAAAAAAAAAAAAGCTTGAATATGGTAGTTTATTATGGGACACACTTTTTTTTTTGTTGTCGTCAGTCTTTCGACTGGTTTGATTCAATCCTCCATCCCTTCCTATCCTGTGCTAACCTCTTCATTTCTACATAACCCTTACAACCCACGTCCTCAATTTCTGCTTCATATATTCTAATCTCTGTCTTCCTCTACAGTTCTTACCTTTGACTGTTCCCTTCACTAACAAATTAACCAATTCAGCATGTCTCAAAATATGACCGATCAGCCTGTCTCTTCTTTCTGTAAGCTTCTTCCATAAACTTCTTTTCTCACCCCTCATCTCCAAAACTCGTTCATTTCTTACTTTTTCTGTCCCCTTATTTTCAGCATTCTTCTGTAGCACCACATTTCAAATGCTTCCATTTTCTTTCTTTCCAGTATTCCTAAAGTCCATGTTTCGCTACCGTAAAGTGCTGTGCTCCACACGTAGAGTTTTAAAAAGTTCTTTCTAATTCCTAGATCAATATTTGAAACTAAAAGGTTTCTCTTTTTCATGATGGCTCTTTTTCCTAGTGCTATTCTGCTTTTAACATCATTCCTGCTTCGACCATCAGTTGTAATTTTGCTTCCCAAGTAACAGAATTCACTTACTTCTCCTATTGCATCCGATCCTATTTTTATATTTAATCTACTAGTATTGGTATCATTTCTGCTACATTTCATTACTTTTGTCTTGCTTTGATTTATATTCCTTCAGTATTTTGTTCATGCCATTCAGTAACTTCTCAACATCCTCAGCCTTCTCTTCTAACAAGACAATGTCATCAGAAATCATAGCATACTGATTTTTTCTCCCTGATAACTTATGCCACACGGAAATTTTTCTTTGACTTTCTTCATTGCTTCTTCTACATACAAGTTGAATATTAACGGGGATAGACTAGAGCCTTGTCTCACACCCTTTTTAACTGATGCATGTCTCTCGTGATTCTCTACTTTTATTATAGCCACTTGATTCTTATACATTTTATAGAGTATTCTTCTATCTCGATACTTTAGACATGTCTTCTTTAAAATATTGAACATTTTGTCCCACCTAACATTATCAAAAACTTTTTCTAAATCAACAAATGCCATAAAAGTATCTTTGTTTCTCTTGATCTGCCCTTCAAGTATTAATCTTAAAGACAGGATTTCTTCCCTTGTACCACGATTTTTCCTAAATCCAAACTGATCTTCACCTACTATCTCTTCTAGTACCCTTTCCATCCTTCTGTATATTATTCTGGTCAGTAATTTTGAAGCACGTGATGTTAGACTAATGGTGTGATAATTCTTACATTTTTCAGCTTGTGCTTTCTTTGGAAGTGTGAAGATGATATTTTTATTAAAATCAGTTGGAATTTCTCCTGTTTCATAACTTATTGATATCAGCTTGAATAATCTTTTGATTCCTTCTTCTCCTAGGGATTTAAGAAGTTCTGCTGGGATCTCATCAATTCCAACTGCCTTATTTTCTTTCAAGTCATTCAGAGCTTTATTAAATTCTGCCCTCAAAACAAGATCTCCCAAGTCATCAATGTCGACATCGCATTCCTTTTCCATTACACTATTGTTCAAGTCGTCCCCAACATACAGTTTCTCAATGTATTCCTTCCATCGATTAGCTGTATCATCTACCCACATTTTGAGTATCATATACAGGAGTTGGAGAAGGTGCAAAGAAGGGCTGCTAGAGTTGTTTCTGGAAATTATCGCAGAATGCAATCAGTGACAGATATGATAAAGGAGCTGGAATGGGATTCATTGCAAGACAGGAGGAGGATGAGGATGGTCATGGGAGTGTACAGGGTGTATACTGGCGATGAGGCATGGAAAGATATTGCAGTAGGTATGAAAAGTAGTGCATGGAAGGGAAAAGATGACCATGACCACAAGCTGGCACTCGACTTCAGGCAAAAGAGTGTGGGAAGATTTTCTTTTTTAGGTGAGGGTGTCAGGGATTGGAATGAGTTACCAAGGAGAATGATGAATAACTTGCCGAAAACGTTAAAAGAATTTAAAGTAAAAATTTGTAGAGGGCAAATGTAGGTTGGAACAGGATAGGGGGAAGTTGGGTGTGTAGGGAAATTGCCACCAGAGCGTGTGCTCGATTGCAATTAAATTAAAATTAAATTCCTCACTCTCCACTCTGTTTTTTAGGATTCTTGCTCAATTGCGAAATGTGTCCCTAAAATCTCACCACCTAGTTTCGGCTGCATCGCCTGAAAATAGTGGGGAAAAAGAAGGAACCAATTGATCTACATTTTTAATTGTAACCTAGTGTTATGTTAGTGTTTTGAATTATTGTTTTTATGGATATGCTGATTTGTTGAATAGTAGTTGTTTCTTATCATAGATTTCTACCAACTGGTATGTCGTTTTGAGCATTAAACTTCTCCTACAGAATTTTATACTGTGTTATGCGAAACATAGTTTATATGGGAGTTTTCTGTGGTATACATGTCTTTACCTATTACAGAGGAATAGAAAATCATCATGAGTGACTTCTACAACAAATGAAATTTCGCCAACCGCATCAGGGCTACTTTTCTGTTGTACTGCAGGGAATAGCTAGTGCAAATTACAAGTTCATCACTGTTAAAATTGGGTAAGCAAAGTGATGGGGGAACCTGTTCAGATTCAAATATTTATCAACAGTTTGAAGAAAACACTTTATACATATTAGAGAATGATAATATTCGGTCAACCCACATTTCAACACCCTATGTTCCGTTGGGTGATGATGCCTATCCACTGAAAATGTATGTATTGAAACTGTATTCAACACAAAGACTTACTATTGAAGGATGGATTTTTAATTATAGACTATCAAGAGCTAGATGGTGCGTGTAATAAGCCTTTTGTATCCTAGTAACCAAATGGAGATGTTTAAAAAGTGAACTGCAAATCGATCCCGATAAAGTAGACATTGTAGTTAAATGCAATTGTCTTTTGCATAACTTAATCATCAATAAAAAAAGATCTAACTTCCGTTGAAATTCCTGAGATGGACTTCGAGCCCCTACACAACATGCCAGTTTCATGGAGATATAATCACTACAGAAGAAGTGTGAATGAGGCTAGAGAAACCTTGAAAAAATATTTTATTTGTCCATCAGGTGAGATTCTATTTCAGTACAACCTAATGTAATAATCCAGAGATCTACAAGTCATGTTCATGATGGGTAAAATGTAAACATGAATTCTAATTGCTTATCAAAATAAAAATAGTGTTGATTTCTGTAGCAACTTTCTCTTTTGCTGAAAAATATCTCTATTATGATAATTGTTGTTTCTCATATCCTACAAACACCTGACATAGGATTTTTAGCTAATAGTGGCTGGAATCATATATTTTCTCAGGTTAAGGTGTCTGAGAACATATCATCATAATCTGCTTGCTTCTACAGCTATTTCCTTGGTACAGAAACAGATTGTATCTTATTATAAGATGTTCACTCTCTCAGGAACAAAAATTTTACCTTGAGTGGATAGATCCACATGATTATAAATCTTTCTATTGAACCAGTACTGGATTAGCAATGTAGCAACAGTTTGCAAATGCTATGGGCCCCACACTTTCTGGGTGCCCCAAGCCTTCTTGGGGGCCCCACTGCACCTAGGATTCTTGGGACCTCCACATTAGTCCAGAAGGGCTAACATTTTTTTTTTTTTAAATCTACCACTGCCATAGACGGCAAAATCCAAGGGACGCTTCTTCACATTTGCTGTGGGCCCTGCGCTGTTTTAATTCAGCTCTGTACCAAACCAATTGGCAAAGATGCGTGTTGTTATTTCAAACTTTAAACTGAGCAAAAGGTCACAACCTAAAAGGAACAATAAGTGTAAAACATTCTGTTACATGCAATGTAGTCTTCACGGGTATACCACCAGATTGTGTTGTGGAAACACGATATTTCAACGGTTAGCTCCGCCATCTTCTTCAGGTTTGGAGTCATTTGCACTGGTCGGCTGACCCATAGATACTGAGATGGTTCGGGTGCCACTCTTCCTTATATACATGTCGACGTCAGGCAGCTGCGTGGCCTCGGCGATGGTTTACTATAAGCCAGGCCCACAACCAACTGGCGGATAGCAGCCAGTGGGCGTGGCTATGGTGCTATTCCGGCGTGAGCTATAATGGAGCTCTCTGTGGCGGCAGCTGGATGGAAGTACAATGTTCTCTGTGGATATTTGCCAAGGTTGGTTACCATGCCTCACTAAGACATAGACCACTGTCTCTGTTGAATGTATTGGCCAGTCAAATTTTGATCGCTTCTTTGATAACAGATTCCCAAAAATGTGAAGTTCTAGCCAGTGTCTTAATGTTACTGAACTCTACTCTGTGGCCATGGGTGTACATGTGCTCGGCGATCGCTGATTTGCTATACTGTCCTAGGACATTGCAGTCATACGCCGGGAAAGTCTTCCTTCTTACATTCTGTTACATGTCTGTGATTGTTATTCATGGATAATTTGTTTCATACATAATTTCTTATGTTGTGCTAATTTCAATCAACCTAATTGTCACATGTTTATCATTCAATTTTAAGATACTAATCATTTATGTAGGACAGAGGTCTAGTTTTTCCTACGGTTTTTGATTGTTTATGAATTTAATAGTAAATGTACCTACAGTCAGTGTCATATGGAGTGGAAAGGGGGGGGAGGGGGGGCAAAACAAAGCCCTTGCCCCAGGTGCCAACTTCAAGGGGGAGGTGGCAAACTTGTGTTTGAAGGTTTTTATTAGGTCCAATACTGCTACGGGCAGTGACATTGGGGTGCCAACAATGGGTGGCAAACTCAGATTTTCCGTGGCTTGCAAAATTCTTAGATCTGCCACTGCTGATGGTATGTCGGTCATGTTTTTTTTATATATATAATAAATTATCAGGTTATGAAATATTTTAGATTTACCTGTGCCTTCAAAATCAATTTTAAACACGTCTTTCATCCATAAATAAGTTTAGTAATGAATGAGATGCAAAATAAATAAGAATATAAGGGTAAATGATTAAAAATTACAACTTTCTAATTACAGAAGGACACACCCAGTTTCACCCTTCATTATCTGTGTACCAAAAGTTTAAGTAAAAAAAGAAACATTTTTCTCTTGCTCATTTTGGAAATAGTTTTGCATCAAATCAGCTTATGACACAACTTAAGAACGCCTCTGGTTGTCTCCCTTGTTAATTTAAACCATGACCATAGGAGTGGGTTACAGATGACAGCACACTGCTTGAGACAGCTTTTTGGGGTAGAGGGGAACTACGGCTTGCCCAAGCATGCTCCAGTATCTGTGAAGGACATGCAGGAATCCTTGAAAGTGATTGATAGTAGTGCTCTGTAAAGCCACAGCAAGTATTGCAAACCATTAGTGGATAATAAACCATACATGTTATCAAGTTTAAATACTTAACATTATGTGTAGCTATATAATCCTCTGAAAACATAAGTTTTCAGTAAAATTATATATTAAATTATGTTATGTTACTTCTAACAAACAAACTGGTTATTTTTTCTGTCAACTCACCAGTTAAAAGGCCAGATAAAATTGTTCCAATAAATGGCGTTTTTAGCCTCTGGTGTATTTTTCCCATGAATTTGAAAAGCAAACCATCTGAAGACATTGCGTAAATTATTCTTGGTAGAGGGAACAATGCTCCAAAGAAACTGCAACAGGAATGAAACTAGCCTCCACATCTTAGGTAGTTAGAATCATGGTGAACATCTTAGGTGATAATTATTAAAAACAATATTCCTTAAATTTTGATTGCTATTAAGTTTTTAGCTTAACCAAAGCTTCTGTCTGTAGATATTAAAGTCATCAGTATCAATTACAGGATACTTTACAGTAGGAAATAACTCAAAATATTGTGTGATACAGGATTTCTTAGACTTCCCCTACTATGTATCTAAAAAGCTTCAAGCATTGACAGATATTTAAAAACATTTAATGTGACATAAGTGTAAAGCTAAATTTACAGTAATGATAATGAAAATCAGAATAAAGTTACCTTGCTGTAAGTCCAAATATAGCTCCTATGCTTACAATCCATCTTGCCCAATCCCAGCCAACTTGTTCAAATGCATATGAAAGTGGTGCTGAAGTATCCTAAAGAAGATAAATATATTTAGAAATTGTATAGGGTCAGATTCAATAGTTAAATATGTATCCATAACTTAAAACAGAAAAGTTACTTAATTACATATGTATGATAAATAACAAAGTTATCTTTTACCTGGAGATAATAAGGCAACATAAGTGTTAAAACAGATGATATGCCAAAGTAACAAAGAAAAACAATTGCTAATGATATCACAATAGCTAAAGGAATATTTCGTTGTGGATTAATAGCTTCCTCACCTGAAACAAACAGCTCATGTAATTATCATTTCTAAAACAACTGTTTGAATTGTGGAGTAGGACATATTTTCATACCTGTTGTAGCTACACAATCAAATCCAACAAAAGCATAGAAACATGTTGCAGCACCCTTGATGATACCAATAATTCCAAAAGGTACAAAACCACCTTCACCACCATTAACACCTTCGGGAATATCCTCTTTTGCAATTTGCCAGTTCCCTATATCAGCTGAAATTTAAAATATTATTTTGTTAATTTAAAGTTTTATAAAAACACAGGGTAGACTAAAGAGTTCTCAATCATTGTTATTCAGAATGTTGAAAAACTCATGAATGAGAAATTTCATGAAAGTCTGTAAATATTACCCTTGTGGAAAGTTCTCTATATTAACCGTAATTGTGATGCCAAAATTTCATAAAAACTGGGCAACAATAAAGTCAAATATAATTTTAATGAGAGATTGTGTAAGTTTATTTGCCATTTTCAATTAAATAATCAGCATCCCCAGATACAGTTAATGCTGAGAATGTCTCAGGCAGGAACTGATAATGGTAATAATAATTATTATTATTATTTTAAAAAAGGTCAGTAAATTAGTTTACAATTACAGTCTACAATAATGAACTAGATTTGGGAGAAAAACCTGATAACTTTCCAGAAACCCTCATATTTTTATTCATGAGCACTGAAACAAATGTTTTGTGTAAAATAATACCTTATTTATTTTAAAAAGGAATGATGTGTTGATGTAATTGCGTAAGTAGCATTAAAAAATTATTCAAATTTTAAGCAAAATTTACTTTAGATAAATGTGGTCATTTTGTAAGTGCTTTAATTTTTCTATTAGGAATGATACCCCCTGTGTTAAATCTTAATAGTTTCGAATAAGTAACCATATTGTAAGCACCTTAGAATTTGGATAAATTCTAGTTTTCACAGTTATAGAGCATAAGGGAGGGAGTAAGCTTCCCAGTTAACATCAAATTTTTCAGTTTGCAACTATAGGATATGAGAAAACCATTTCAGGCAGAAGCCTATACTGCAAGCCAACTCAGTAAAGGGACCGATTTAAAAACAATAAAGCCACTCAGCACACAGTATGAGCTCTAAATAAACGTTTTATAATAGTAAAGAACCTTTGAACTAACCTGGTATAGGGTAATCCATTATTATCCAACATGTAAACAATAGATTTTGGTTACGTGATAATTTCACTAATTCTTAACACTTTTTGATGAAGTAAAGTAATATCATAATAATAATAATAATTCGAAAAGAAGGTAAAATTCAGTAATATTCAGCAGTTTCAGACCGTGTAAATAAGGTAAATAAATTTTTAAACACTTCGATAGATACACTTTCACTTTCAACATTTTTAATCATATGTTTTCAGTAATTTCTCGGACAAAAAAGTAGATTTCCTAAAAGAACGAAAATTATAGTATAACATATTAAAATTTCAGAACATTCCATGCTGTGGAACAGATATTAAGCCAATTTTTAAAATTATTTCGTCATAAACCACACGTGGTAGTTTTCGAGATTTATTTGCAAGTAAACCAAGCCACTTCCGTAAATAAAACAGCGATGAAAACACGTAACTAAATTCAAAGAAAATTCTGATAACTTCACTTTTTTGATACAAACAACACTTGAATAATTATAACTAAAAACCAAGTATCTGCTAAACAGATTTCAAACCCGATCTTTGTCAGACTCATAACTTTGCTATTATACCACCAATAATAATAAAATTTACATTTTTATAATCAGGAATTAACGTAGAACATGATGACACCAATTTTATCACGATAATGTGTAATTCAGCTGGGTCGCCTAAAAATTGCTTAAATTAAGAAATAAGTCGGGGAATCACTAATTAATTTTCGAAAACTTTTTAACACTGTGAACTAAAACTAAATTCATTTACAAGAAAGCTAATCATTTGAGAATTTTCACTAAACACTTTTTATAAACTTTAAGGCCAGGCTACACACAGGTAGATTCTAAACATATTCTATAATTACACCTTTACACACTATTTTTGGAAAGCATCCATACACATAGATCATCTGGCTCAGGGTATAAAGCTAGCTGCGCAGACCGTCTGGCTGTCTTTATTGTTTTGTCTTTCGATTTTCCTTTATTCCGGGAACGTTGCGTATAGTAGACCTGCATGAGCATGTTTCGGTTAGGCCAAGTAATAACTGGAAACCGTTAAGCCAAGTTAGGAGCGTGTGGTGGCCATGATGATTTTTCTTACCAGAGTAGTGTGTTAACAACTATAATGAACTTATAAATTTTCTACAGGGGTCAGTCGGTAAATTCTCCTCATCATAATCTACAATCTTTTGGAAAAGTTTAGTTCGATTTGCCGATTCAACTGTAAATGCAAAATTTTAAAATGTGACTTTGAAAATAAGCTTCAGATTTTTCTTTAAGTGAATTTTTATGCGTTTTCATGGTAGACTGAAACCTTTCCTCAGCTTTTGGTCTAAATAAGCTTTGTGGCGGCCGTTAAGCTTTACAGTTGATATCCAGGCGTCAACATGGTCAATCTAAAATTATAGATGCAAATTCAGAGAACATTTTTCTACAAGTAAACATTCAGCTAAGGTACCTAAACCTATACTCACCCCAGTATAGCAGTTTTGGTTTTGAGGCTTACCTTTCACTAAACCTGCAATGATGGCAAATATTATTACTCCAACATTAGTAATTGTCATTACGTTGTTAACAATTGAAGATTCCTTCACGCCAAATGCAAGAGCCACTGTCAAGACAATAAAGAAGTTGTTAATGAGAAATAATAACAATAATAATAATAATAATTAATTTTGAAGGAGTTAATGTTTAAGTGGCATTTCACTTACAGATCTAATTATAGTTTATGTATATTTTCACTTTAAATTCTTGTCCTGAGTTGAGTATATTGTATATCATTTACTACTTCTCTTATTAATTTATTCCAGCCACTGATACCAACAAACATGAATGCAATTACTCGTATACCCACTCCCTTAGTCCTGAAATCAAAGTCTAGATTATGGTTGTGAACCTCATCCAGTACCTAATTTCGTGCCCAGTATCAAATAAGGCCTCATCAACGATACAGTCTAATCTACCTTCTAATATATAAAAATGAATATTTGTTTCTCTTTTATGCATTCCTATACCGTTCAACCAATTATGTTGAAACTTTGGTGAGTTACACACCTTAATTTCTGAAAATGGTCATTATACAAACACAAAGTTTTATCTGATTTGGATGGAACTTTGCACCATATAAACAAAAAGAAAAACTTTGGTTTGTAAAATTCCATCACCATCTTCCCCCCCCCCCCCCCACACACACACACACACTTAATTTCCAATGTTCTTTATGGAAACCCAAAAATTTTAATATATATTGATGGAACATTGCATGAGTATACTTTAAAACAAAGAGAAAAATAATGCCTATATTTGGTTTACAAAAACCAAACCCCTCTCACACAGTACACTCCCTTAATTTTTGCCTATATTTTTTAATACAAATCCACAGTTTTTATCCAATAGTGATGGAACTTTGCACATGTATACTTTAAAACAAATAGAAAAGTACTGTCTACATTTGGTTCTCAATGCCCCAACCTCTCTCTCCCCTTTGCCCCATTTAATTTTTGGAAATGTTCTTTATACAGAGCTAAAGTTTTCTGGAACTTTGCACACATATAGTGTCCCCCATCATCGGTCTAAAAGTAACTGATGGTGGTAACTGTTGGTTGCTGACATATGTGCTACTTCTGCTGTGCTCACTGCCATTTAGAGTGATCAGATGTTCTCAAACCCAGTACTAAAAATACAAGATATTATTAATGTGATATTTGTAATGTTGCAGTTATGCTTTTGGTGAATTTTTAAAGTTTCTGCACACTCACTTCACTGACAGCCGCCAACCAATGTTATGTTGGTAAATGAAATAAAAATGCAGTCTCTTATTTTAAATAGATGCTTAATTGGTTATAGAACATTCTCGCTCCAACTCCCAACCTTCATGAAACTGCATAATGGGACTTTGAACCTTTAAGATTGCAGGTTGTATCTCTGATAAATTTAGACTGAAAGCACAAACTCTTCTCACTCATTCCTAAACACATTTACCACTTCTTAGATCATTCATATGTATCACCAAGAAAACAATTCATAAAAATCCTGCAAATACTTTTTAAATTATTAAAGTTTCTTCATATCAGCAAAGAAATCACCTTCCTGAAGGTTAATTATCCATCAGAATGATGAAGCAGGAACATCGACTTAAATGACTCTTCACTTTCATGATGGACTGACCTACTCCATGATCTGTGGCAGACTAACTGCCCAGAAGCCTATGTATACCTTTCTCACAAGTGCACCATGCTCTCGAAATGGGGATTACACCCCTGAGCCCATTGACCTGTTGTATGCTGACGTCACAAGATGACCACCAGTGTTTCAATCTTTACAAGCCATGCTTTAAAACTGAGGTCTACCACGGACTTGGCAGATACTGGCGTCACAAGCTGGTCATGCCAACTACTACTATTTAAAACTATTAACAGCCATTCTTCCCCAAAATTAGATTAACTTCTTAAATTATCTTCCAGTGTAATAGGGAAACAAGATGTAGTGTAGCTGTTTCTGGCAGTTCTGATTCCAGTAGCCAAGTTCTGTTTCTCAAAATTTCATACCACATTTTTCCTCTTCCTTAATACAGTGGTGATGTCAATAACTTTTAAAGTTGTATTTTAACTTCATTGTAGAGAGATATACTTCATTGTGAATAGAGGTAACAAGTTTTTATAATCATTAGAAATAAGTTAACTAGTGAGTTGGATAAGCAATAAGAAAGTTGAATAAGAAAAAGATAGTGAGATTGTTAAAATTTTTCAGAAGTAGTTGATATGTGACTATTGGGCTCACAGTAGCAGGGTAACTGTGATATGAGGAAATCTGTTAAGAATATGCTATAACATGAAATGCAAGGAGAGGATGAATATCCATCATACTGTTAATTGAATACATGAGTATGGTAATAACTGGATATTTCATCAGTAGGTACTTTTGGTGTATTGTCCAAAGGATATATCTTACTGTATGGAAAATTTTGGAAGAAGAAATTTGAAGGTGGATTATATTTCAGAAATATTTCAGAGGTAACCTGAAGTTACTTGGATGAGGATTTTTAGTGTTATAAAATGTTTGGTTTCATATTTGTTCCTTAGATGTACCAGTATGTGATAGATATGGAGATACTTTTGAATTGAATTGCGATGTATCACATGTTCAAATTACTACTTTCTTATTTTTTATTATTATCTCATATACTTTGAGTGTTAAATTCCTCCATCAATCTACCTTTGCCAGGTATTAATTTTAACCTTAAATTCCTTCAGCATTTTTGATAAATTATTCATCACTTCCCATGGTAACTTATTCCAATCCCTGATTCCCTTATCCACAAAAGAATTTCCTCCTCCCTTATGCATGCCAGCTTGTGCCCTTGGTCATCTTTTTCTTTCCATGCTCTACTGCTAATTCTCTGACCAATATCCCTCCAAGCCCTATCACCAAGATATGCCTTGTACATTCCCAGCATTCTCTTCATTCTCCATCTGTCTTCCAATGACTCCCAATCCAGTTCCTTTATTATATAATTTACTGACTGTATCCTGTGGTAGTTCCATAAACAAATCAACATGCTTTCCTTTGCATTCCAACTGCCATATTTGATAACCAGAATGTGGAACCCAAATTACACCACCATATTCAAGCTATCTTCTGATCAAAGTTTTGTAACTCAGTTCTGCCACTTCACTGGTATATTGTCTCATCAACCTTTCCAGTAAATAAAAGATTTTGTAACCTTTTCCTACCACTTGTCCAGTGAGTCATGCTCAGATGAGCTTATAATCAAATGTTATTCCAACATATTTATGCTTTAGGTCTTCAACAAACAATTCTGTCCCCACCGTACAATCATAAACAACCTTTTGTTCTTTTTATTTCTGTTCCTAATAAGCTGATTCTTCTTGGCATCTTTATTCCAGTTTCTCCCATTTTGATGTTATTACATACCATTATGACATCTACAACGAACCTAAATTCTGCCTGTAAATATCTTAAATGAAATTCCACTTCTTTCTTACTGAATTATTACATTACTAGATTACAAATATAAGAATTCAGAAATAAAATTGTAACAAAATTAGAATTTCCTTGTAATTGATGTTACCTAAATTCTTGGTTGTTAGATAATTACTGTACAGTGTAATTAATATTATAGAACTTAGGTAATATTGCTTTTGAAGAATTGTGTGTTTAAGTAAATGAAAAGATATGACAGTAATCCTTATGAAACAAATGGTCAGAGCACATTATTAAAACTGTATTGTGAACAAAGACTAGTAATGCATTGATAAAGTAATTTTAAAAAAAGTTGTTCAAACACACTTCAGTTATTATTATACTGGCAGTGAAAATACTGTTAGTTAATTAAATTAAGAAAGTATATGGAAAGTAAAACTGTCACTCACCACATACTAATCCAGAAGGAAGATGACAAACAAAAAAACCACAACAAATTTTACAATATTTCAGTATAAATGTTATTCATGTTTCAGAAATATGACAAGGGAATCAGAGGTGTACATCCTGAGACACACTACATTACTCATGGAATGAGTCACTCTGTGTACACATCTGATTCCCTTTTTATATGTCTCACCTTTAAAGATGATAAAAATGTATGATGAAATATTGTATAGTTGATCATTGTGTGTAGCAAGTTTTACAACTGACAGCATAGGGTTCCTAAACAAACAACTTTATCCACTATCTATTACCAGTATGGATGGATAAATTTGGTGACATAGGTCATAAGTTAAGAAGTTTCATAACTCAATGGCAGGAACCACCCACTGAAGAAACACTGAGAAAATCAACTGATAGATTTTTCAATGAGTTTTTTTAATAAAGTAATAACTGTAATAACTGAATGATAAACATAAATAAGTCCTTTAGCCAAAATGTTCTTTGTTAAATGAAAATATTTTGTAAAAACAGCCAAATTTTGTTAATTCAAAACTTTGGATCTAAACCTCAGATTGCAAGCTTTAGTTAGAAGTTCAAACAATGATACAACACTTGAAGAATATAAGTTTCTTAGTTTACATATTTTAACCCCAGAACATATTTCACCCAATGGATTGGGAAATTACACAAATCTTGATTGATTTTCTTCTTCACATTATAATAAAATAATGATACTATGATTTGAACACTGTGAGCCAAAAAGTTTCCAGACTGGTTGACAAGCCTCCAAATTTTATTTGGTTTTCTATAATTAGTTAATCCCCTTGTTTGTTCACTCCTCATGATCTCCTGTCCTTTTTCTTTAAAATTATGTACAAAACCATTTCTTAACATGCTTACCCAAAGTCATTTTTACATCCACATAAATATTCGATTTTTATCAACCTAAAAATGCTTATGACTTTCCTTAGTTTATAAGAAATGCTCCTCTTATTTATTGTATCATTTTTCATTCATTAATTAACACAGATTTCTCTCAAAAAGGTTTGTTTATCTCATTTTTTAATTTCTTCAAATATCTAATTATATCTCATGTTTCTCCTTACACTTTCCTAAACTTCTCTTCCTAGAAGTGAGAGTAAAGACTTTCCAGGAGTATTGCTGCAACATAATTGCAGTTGGTGTCCAGCTAGAAATTGGAGCATGAGATGAGACAGGTCAGTTGAGGCAGTAACATTATGCTCGCAACCATTGGAAGCCAAGTGACACATAATGAAGACAGCAGAGCCAGCTTCAGAACATGCTATTCCTTTAATATAATTCCCAGATAATTCAGTCTCAAGACTTTAATCCACTGAATACTTCATTTTTCTGTCTTACAACAATATTATCATCTGTAAATTCTCTAAATCCTTGTAACATTACAGTAATGTCTCTATTTGTTTATGGCTATAGTAAATTTGTTGTCCTTTTATCAAACTAATTTTCTCACTAGTTTTTATGAGACTTGCAAAGTATCTCTTGTTTTCTTGTATGTTCTTCTTCTTCTTCTGCTAACTGTCATTTAGATTTGTACTGTGTAGGATCAGAGAATCATATGTGTTTTCTTATTGCTTGATTATAATGAAATACTGAAGCCACTACTAGTCAGTGTTTATTGCAACATAGTTAATATTTCAGTTACAAGTGAAATACAGCTGCAGACTTCAAGCAATGTAATGCAAGCAAATGCTAGGTTTTTTGCTGAAAAGCATTCCAAGTCAAATTATCAAAAGAGAGTCAGTGGGTACTAGCTGCGATCAACCAATAGGCAACTCGAGGAAGTGCTTGCTGATTCCATAGATCAGAAACAACTCAGAAAGACTGCTAGTTGGTTGCTGCAAAGTGTGTTCAACTGCGTGTACAATTTCAGCCATGCATTGATATAAGGTACTGAGCTAACGGATGACAGTTTTCGCTCAGTTGAATCAGCATATTACAGCACTTACACCATTGAAACTAATACTTTTGTTAAACTGAATAAATAATCAGAGCTAACTAAAATATATCTCATACATTACAATATAGGAACCTACCCTCTCCCATTAAATGCAGTCCTCCAGCATTTATATAGGGTACAGTGATGGGTTAACTTTCCTCATCCTTCCTTATAAACTCACTATTATAATGCAGCATTTTCTATTCACCTCATCCATCAAATTATATTTCACTAATTCCATAGAATTCTAATTTTTCCATTGCAGAACAACTTACCTGCAAGTAACATTGTTAAGCCAAATGCAAAAAAATCTGGATAGCTTGATAAAAAGCTTACATTCATAGGCATTGCATTTCTGAAAGCTTCACCAATGGCATTGTTTGCTAATGAATCAATATAGCCTGTCAATCCTCTTACAACACTTGCTGTACCTGTAACACAGTTTTTGTTATTGTTGTTGATATATTAGTTAATAAAGCCTGTTTCTTGTGTTTTGCCTTTGACTGGACACAACAACTAAATTAAAAATCAAATTAAAATCAAATAAACATATTCAATGCTGTTTTTAATATAATTCCAAGCTTTATCAAAATAGGTACAACTAATACTTGGCACAAACTTCTTTCCTTTCATTGTTACCTTTCTTATTCAATGTAGTCTTCACGGGTGTGCAGCCGGATGGTGTTTTGAAAACACGACGTTTCGACAACCGAGCTGGTTGTCGAAACGTCGTGTTTTCAAAACACCATCCGGCTGCACACCCGTGAAGACTACATTGCTTCAGTACGCCGGGAAAGTCTCCACGCTCACACCTTTCTTATTGTTTACTTATTTTTGGAGAAAGTTATTATCATTTTTACTTCTACATGTCTGGCAATCACACTGTAATTTTTGATTTTTTTGGAGGATGACATCTATGAAAGGTCTTTTGTTTGTTTATTGGTTTATCACTTAGGTAATAATGAAAATATTTTATACAATGTTTCTACATTATGTCTTCTCATCTTTTTTGGTAATGAATTACTTAGGTAAATGTTTGTAACAATGGAAGGAATGAACTGCCACAAAACTGCATCGAATGCAAGGCTTGTGTGAGCTCAGCCACTTACTTCTTTTAACTTGACAAAGGGTTTAACCCAAAATATTTTATTTTCTGTGTTTGTGTATTGTTTTGTTTTGCTGCTGCCCTCCTCCCTTCAACCTTGGTGAGTGTTGGGTGTATTTTATCTGTCTTTTCCATATTAATTATTTAGTTTAAACATATCTGTTACTTCTCTGTTTCTTAATAACTGATGTGATATAGTTTGAAAAATGCTTACTATAGTGAGTTTAATTTCAAGTGTTGAAACTGAAATACTTATTTTCCTTTAGTTGATCAACTATACTCCATATCTTATATATCTCCACTCAGAAAACAGTGAACAATACAATACAGCATTAAGACATTCCAGTGGCACTTTCTTTATCTGTATATGGCAGTGAACATGAAGCATTTGCTATACAATACGATACAATACATTCATTTTCTAAAGATCACAATATAAGTGACTGGCTTTGTGGCATGAAGAAAGTAGTCAATTTACAGTTAAACAACTGCACAACAAAATAATACATATACCAAAAGATGAACAGTCATAGCATACATGGTACAATAATGACATCAAATTCATTTACACAAACTACTGGCAATTATTTTGTAGATACCTTAGAAATAAATTCTTTGACAGAGTAGAAGGAGTTGTCAATTAAAAATTGTATTCATTTCTTCCTGAATTTAATCTTGTCATCTCCTAGACCAGGGGTGGACAACCCACGGCCCGCCTTGAATATTTTTGCGGCCTGCAAGATTCAGCACACTTTACAAAATACATTTATTTTATAATGGCCAAAATAGTGAAAACTAATGTATTAAAAATTACGTTATTTGTGCATCCACTTTTTCAAAATTTATTTCATTTATGTTTTTTATATCATTTTTAGTGTATATATTTCTTTAAAATGTGCATTTAATATCATTATTATTATATTACATGCAATAATAATAGTAAACAGAATAATAATAACTCATTATGTTTCAATTTTTCACTCCAGAAAAGTGTCTATAGTGGATCTAAATCTAATATAGGGATATATAATTTTATATGCGGCCCGCGGAGTTATGACGCAATTCCAAAGTGGCCTGCAAGATCATTTGGGTTGGCCACCCCTGTGCTAGACATTTCTACATCTACATCTACATATATACTCTGCAATTCACAAAATTGTGGGTGGCAGAGGGTGCTCAGCACCAAAGCTAATCTCTTTGTTGTGAATACCAATCCCTAATGGTAGGAGGGAAAAAAGAATTCATATAAGAATCATTGATGCAACTTATTTCTCTAATCTTATCTTTCCTGTCATTCCGGCTCATATAGGTTGGTGGACGAAGTATTTCACTACACTCGTAAATGAAAGTGGGAGTACACATGTTTACCAATAAGTTTAAATGAAACGTGTGTCATCTATCTACCAGAGACCCCCAGCCTAGTCTACTAATCAGTTCTGTGATGCTATCACAAGGACTGTAGCAAGTGGTCACGAATAGAGCGGCTCTTCTCTCTACTTTCTCTATAATTTCGATCAACTCTTACGAAACGGATCCCAAATGGCACAACAATAGTCTAAATGTGGACACACAAGAGATATGTATGCTATCTCCTTTATTTGTTCATTACAATTTTTCAAGATTCGACCTATGAATCGCAGCATAGAATTAGCTCTACCTTCTAAAGAATTAATGTGTATGTCCCATTTCATGTTTATTTAACTGTTACTCCCAAATATTTCATAGAATCAACCATATCAATAACTGAATTATTTAACTCATATTTCTGAACAATTGGATTCTTTTTGTTAGATATGATCATTGTTTTGCACTTTTTACATTATTTAGCATAAGTTGCCACTCAGCGCACCATGCCAAAATATCATCCAGATCACGCTGCATTTCTAAGTAATCCGCCAAATTCCTTACTTCCCAATAAATAACCGCATCATCAGCAAACAATCTAAAAAGGCATTTCACTTTGTCTCCGAGATCGTTTATAAAAATTAAGAAAAGACTTCCTTGAGGTACACCCGATGTAACATCTAGATTAGAAGAACTTTCTCCTTCAACGATGACATACTGTTACTGACCAGTTAAAAAAATTCTTTATCCATTCACAAAGCTGACCCGATATATCGTACACTCGAAGCTTCTCTAAAAGGCGGTTGTGTGGCACAGAGTCAAAGGCTTTCTGAAAATCTAAAAAAAATTCCATCTACTTGTGAACCTGCATTAATAACTTTCATTCCATCGTGTGGAAATAGGGCCAGCTGTGTTTCAAATGATCTTTTCTTCTGAATTCTGTGTTGATTTGATGTAAACAAATTTTTTTTATCTAGAAAATTCATAATGTTCGAGCATATAATATGCCCCATAACTCTACTACAAACAGATGTTATAGATATGGGACAATAGTTTCCAGGATCACTTCGATCACCTTTCTTGAAAATCGGAGTTACTTGCGCGATTTTCCATTCTGAAGGTACTTTTCACTCTTCTAATGATTTACTGAATATATCAGACAGAAAAGACCCGATTTCCATCACATACCCTGAAAATATTCTTACTGGAATTCCATCCGGGTCTGGTGCTTTCCCCCACTTAGGAGCTCTAATTGCTTTACAATTACTGCAGTATCTATTCGTAATGATTCCATCACCAACTCGACATGGCATGGAAAAACGGGAATACTATCCTTATTTTCATCAGTAAATGAATTTTTGAATACAGTATTTATTACATTAGCTTTATCGCGGCTTTCAATAACCTCAGTACCTTCAAGAATTAGTGCTGGAATATTGCTATTGATGCAATTGACCCTTCGTACATACGACCAAAATTTCTTTGGGTTTTCTGTGAGACTCTTAAAGAGAGAGAGTTGGAATAAAAATCATTGAAGTCTTCGAGCATTACATTCTTAATATGTCCACTTAACTCAGCTAAGGTTTCTAAATCGCTGCAACACCCCTTCCTTCTTCAGCATGCATGTATCCTCCGTTGTTTTTTGAATAATCTTTTGACTTTGCATGTGTACCACGGTGGATCACCCTCCCCATTTATTGTCCGCTTCGGTATATGTATTTCCATATCTTCCCTCACTATTCATATAAATCGATGCCACATCTCTTCAAAGGTGTCCTTTGTTGACTTGAAGTTACGGTAATTATTCCTCAGGTAGGTTCTAAAACACTCTTTTGAGGCCTTACTGAATCTGTATACAATCCGCCCTTTTCTCTTTTTTCGCTTGGTCATTAGTTTGATAGTCGCAATTACTGCTTTCTGATCGCTTATTCCTGTGGTTATTGAAATGTCGGTGAATAATTCTGGCCTGTTGGTAACCAGCAGATCTAAAATATTTTCGCTACCGTTATGACACTGCATAGGTTGATTAACTAGCTGCTCGAGATGATTATCAGACAACAAAGTGAGAATTACTTCAGAAGCTGCCTTATCCCTGTTACCTGTAATATGAACGTAATTACACCAGTCAATATAAGGCAGATTGAAGTCGCCTCCTAGAATCATAGCATGATCCTGAAAACGGCTAGCTATACTGTTTACATTATTTCTTAACCCCTTATCTATAGCCATGTCGGAATCAGGTGGACGGTATAAGGCGCCTATGATGAGTATTGGCCCAGCAACATTGAGTTTAATCCATATGATTTCACAGATCGTTTTGACATCTATTTCGTCATATGGGAGAAATTTTCTCACAGCTATAAATACCCCACCTCCATGAGAATGTAATCTGTCTTCACGAAAAACGTTCATGCTATGTTTAAAATTTTTGGCGGAATTTATTTCTGGTTTTAGCCAACTTTCTGTACCGATAACCGCTTCTGTGCTACAAATAACGCTTTCAAGTTCCAGTTGTTTGTTACAAATGCTTCTACAGTAAATTACGAGAACTTTTAACTGTCAAGATTTTTTAACATTGCTCCTACATTCCGGTGTTGCATCTGTTGGGGTTGCCCGTAACTGTATTTCATGTTTCGGGTCTTCCTTCCTCAGCCATTTAAGATATGTTAGGAGTTTATTGAAGATATGAATACCTGAATATCAGATCCCTTTTTGTTCAATCCTTATAAAGATCATTTTTACTTCTAGTGCCATAATTTTATATTTTACTATTTGTTTCAAACAGAGTATAATTTGTGACTACAAAGGACATTAATGTGTTTATATACTTGGCCACCAATGTAAAAATCCCTCTCTGCATAAAGTTGTACTGTTATCCCCATACATAATTCTTATTACTCCTTTTGGCTCTGGACACTATCTCTGTGAGTAGAATTGCCCCAGAATATTATTGCACATGACATTAAGGAGTGAAAATAAACAAAATAATATACTTTCTTCAAACACAGATCACATGTTGTTAAATTTGCATGAAGTGGAAATGTGGCTGCACTAAGTCACTTCAGTTGGTCAGAAAAATGCACCCTCCAATTTAAATTTTGGTCAATACACAAACCTAGAAATTTCACACTCTCAACCTCATGAATGGACTGGCTTGCAAATTTTATGTGTATATCTGGTGTTAATCTGTGTGATACGGTGAATTGCATATATTGAGTTTTATCAAAGTTTAAATACTAGCAATTAGCTGTAAACCATTTATTAATAAGATCAAAGACATAATTTGAAATATGTTATGTAGATAAACCTGGATTATTTTTAATTACTGTGCTTGTGTCATCATTCATATATATTAAAAACAATGGTGGCATAATATCAAACCCTGAGCTATTCCATATCTGATATATCGCCACTCAGAATACAATGAACCATACAATACAGCATTAAGACATTCCAGTGGCACTTTCCATTATCTATTTAGAATGTACAAACTAAAGCCATTTATTAACAATGTCATCTGTACCATAATGCTTTGATTTTTGTATTATAATTTCATGATCAATACAGTAATATGCATTAGACAAGTCATAGAAAATTCCTACCATAATCAATTTATCATTTATTCCTTCCTAAATATTGTCAGTGAATACAATTATAGGCCCTTTTGATTTAGTTAGAATATTTTTCATTTTTAGGTATTGGTCGTTCTTTTTTAAAAGCTTTGGAGAAGGCTGTTAGTAATGAAATAGGACAGTAATTTGACACAAATGACTAAGACAAAAGACTGCATTAACTACAGTACACTTAAGCCTTTCTGGAAAGGTATCCTGAAGAAAAATTTATTAAATAGACAACTGAATATTTACAAAATAAAATGGGAAAATGCAGCACCACTTACCTTAGATGATAGATGTATGGCACGAACACATATAAAAGATAAGAACACATATGACATGGTAATTGTTAAGGTCTTAGCACTTTATCAACAAGAGAACATTGTCAAGTGACCTTGAAGCTGGGGGTTGGCTTCAACCGTGCCTGAACTTCTGGTACACACAATATTTAAATTGCCACAGGCTTGTTTCCCTATATGTTAAAGGTAATATTGAAATAAATTCACAGTGCATAATTTTAAATTCACAGTGCATAATTTTAAATTCACAAAAGATATATATTCTTCCAAAAGTTGTCCTTTAGAATTTCGGTACCAGAATTTTGGATAAGGCTGTCAGAATACATTTCCCTTAGAAGATCACATGTCAAGCACACTCATAAGGGACTGCAAGCTCTCATCTGGCCTCGTTACAGAGATGAAAGTTTAACCCTTTGACTGCCGTTGATGAGTTTACTCGTCATGCTGCCTGCTGCCCCCGTGTGCTAATGACGAATTTAGTCACAGCCACCGGTTTTCCCTTGAGTACTGTTGACGAGTTAAGTCGCACCCGTCTGCCGCTACCTGAGTGATGATGACGAATATATACGCGCCGCTACCTGAGTCATACAGCGGACTTCATGCCCCATTTCTCAATAGCCTTTCGCATTTTTAGTCACTAGCTTATCGTCCGAATGTTTGTTGGGAGCCCAAACTTCGCTCTACAGTTCACTGTTCAACGGAAATTACATCAGTGTTCTTTGTGTCCTGTATTTTATAAAGAAAAATGGCAAGACGTCGTCGCATGGAGATTCTTACGAGGAGCGGCACTGAGGATGAACTACTTGATTTTGATAGAAGTGATAGCTTTTCCACATAATCGGAAAGCTGTAGTCCTAAACCATACTCGTCAGCAGGGGTGACAATGCAGTCTCATGTTTCAACAAGGGATGTTAGTTGTTCTGAATCTGAAGAATCAGAAAGTGGAAGTGAAATGCTGTCAGCAGCCAAAGGGTTAACTACTGCAGTATTAAGATATACTGATGCCACGTGGAGCCATTTGCTCAGCTAGCCACACATCAGCCTACCTACTCAAGATCTGCTGGTAGACTGACTGATCAGCCAGTATGGCTGCTCTCTACACATTTAATTCATCAACTTTGTGACGCCAACAAAACACTTTGAAAAATTAATATCTCAAAAGGTACTTAATTTGTAATTAACATATGGTATTTTTAGTGTCTTTCTCTATCTATTTCAACCTGGTTTAGTCTTCAAAAAGGCTTTTCTCAGATTAATTTTAAATTCTCTTACATCTGTAGCCTCTCTGCACAATTATGACAATACATTTATAAAATCTCATTTGTCTTGCAGACACCTTTAGCTTTCTACAGAAACCAATATTACATTTAAACTCTCATGATTTTCTCTATCTTTTGATATTAGTTTCTTGTTTGTACCTTCATTTTTTTAAAATTTTTCCTGACTATTACTGGTGGTAAAAAATTTTGCTGTAACTTTCATGTTTCCAAGTTATTTCAAATTATTTTGTTCATTCCCCTCTAACCGTATGGTTTGTGGACATGTACAAATCTCTTAAGCAAAATTTCTTTTAGATATGATAAATAGTGTCTTTACACTTTAAAATGCTTCTCATCAAAAGTTCTTAAAATGAAAATGAATGCAAGAAAAACTATTATGGTTGAAAAACCACTTTAACTGAATTCCTATCCTCCACATTGGCAGGCTTGAAATTGAACTATAAAGTACTGGGAATAGTTAGTAGAAATGCTTTTCTGTACTTGTTCTCTGGATTAAACCTATTCCTAAATGGTTTTGACAAGCTTATAGATATGTAATAACATTATGAATGGAAGGTGTTGTAGGAGACTGACTGGAAGAACTTAGTATAGTTTAATACAGTACAGTTTAATTAATCTGCTGAAAATCCAATCGCAACCATTCGAGTATTTGTTTTTAAGAGACATGGTAACTTTTCTTCTTTCTTCTGGAATAGTTAAATTTACATACATTGTGTGAAGTTTTTCTTGGAAGCCCATATTGACAAAATCCATACTATGTGTAACTGAGCTATTGGCAGTTAATTTACTGGCAACAGATAAAAATATGTTTATTAAACATATCAGCAATTGAAAAATTAGATTCTATTGATACAACATTTTACACTTTTAGCAGGCATCATATTAATCAAATATTCCATTGGAAACTGCATCTAAAAAGTATAAAGTTAAATGAGTAAGAGCTACCTTCAATGGAGACCATGGTCTATATTCCTGAACCTGCTAGTGGATGCTTCTCCCAGGCAAACAATAGATGAATACCATCATGCAATAAAAACTAAAAACTTCTTAACAATTTCTACTAGCTTAGATGGGAAATCATTGATTACTGTCAGTAAGTAACCGCTGATCTTTGAACCAGAGCTTGAAACCGTTGTTGAGTATTATAGTGCAATTGTGAGTTATATCAAATACGTCTTTGAAGACATAAAAATCATACAAATATTAGAGCTTTGTGGAAGAAAGGTTTTTTTTTTAAATATGAAACAAAATCTAAATTAAACAAATGTATCCAATTATTGGTATCTGTATTGCTTAAAATGATTTATGTGAAGTCCATATTCAATACTTTTAATGCATTTTAAGAGATGCTTGTTAAATATCTTTTTATTTCTTGCTTGGGGCTTTACACCTTGTCAACATTGAGATCATTAGAGGCAAGAAAGAACTGGGTGAAGAAATGGGAAGGAATTTGTAAGGAACAAACCGGTATACCAAGGGGAAGTATCGCTTTAGTTACCTTAGCTAACTTCTGACTTGTTTAAAGTTCTGTTAAATTTTCATTCATAAATTTGAATGACCATGTAACAGCCTGGATAATTCAACTGTAAAGCCTAGTGGTCGCCACATAGCTTATTTAAACCAAAAGCTAAGGAAAGGTTAATGTTCACTACGAACGTATGTAAAAGTTCACTTGATGAAAAATTTTGAATTTATTTCACAGTCACATTTGAAAATAGCAATTACAGTAGAAACGGCAAAATTGAACTAAACGTCTCCAAAAAATTACAAGCCATGAAGAGGAAGAAGTACCCGACTAAACTCTGTTAGAAAAATTAGAAGTTCATAATTGACGATTGCACCACTGACTGGTGGGAAAATTCAAAGTGGCCCCGAGTCGCCGAAGTTGCGGCTAGCTCAAAGTTTACTGGAAACCATTTTCATTGATCAACTCCAAGACCACCCAACAAACTAGCGCATGATTAACTCCATGACTTGAGACAAAAGGCAGCCCAGACGGTTTAAGCACCCCAATTAATACTCTCCGCCGTATGATTACTGTGATCTTTCGCTTGACAAAATTTAATTATAGTTAGTGTTCAAAATTTAACAGCGTATAGCCTGGCCCTTAAGGTTTGTTAAAAGTATGATGACCATAATTCCAAATTAACTCATTTTCTTGTAAACAAGGTAATGGTAATTGACTTCCTAAAAACGGTCGGTAAATCCCCGGGCCGTTTCAAGATTTGTGCAATTTTAGAAATTCCTGCTGGATTACAAATTATCGTGTTTAAACTTATGTCATTGTGTTCAGTGTTTGCTCCTGATTTCAAAAATGTAACTTTTATTATTATCAGTGGTGTATTGCCGAAGTTATTTATCTTACAAAAATCGAGGTTGAGACTGCTTAGAAGCCATGTTAGTAAAACTTGGTTTCTGGTTAATAGTTATTAAAATGCTACTTATATCGGAAAGGTTTTATTCTCTGAATTTTCTTTTAATTTTATTACGTGTTCTAAAAGTTGCTTTGTTTACGGAAATGTTATTAATAATTTACAGTTTAATTTCGAAAACTACCACATTTTTATTATTTACTTGAAAATTAATTCAACATGTGTTCTACTGCATGGAATGTTTTGAATCTTTAATGTGTTATACTAGATTCTTTATTCTTACAGAAAATTTACTTTTAGCTCCAGAAAATATTGCAAACGTGTTGTTACTTAATGTTGAAAATACAAGTGTGTCAAACGAAGTGTTTAAAATTATGTATACTCTATTTATACAGCCTGAAACTACTGATTAGCTTCCTTTCAGGTTCTTATTATTATAAAAATACTTTACTGCATCGAAAAGTGTTGAGAATTAGTAAAATTATCACGTAACCAAAATCGACTGTTTACAACTTTTATAACTATGGATAATACTGACTCAGGTTAGTCTAACGGTTGTTTACCGTTATAAATTGTTTATTTAAGGCTTGTATTATATGCTGAGTGACTTTACTGTTTTTAAATCGGTGTATGTTCTGAGTTAGCTTGCAGTATCAGTTTCTGCATGAAACGTGTCTCTCATATCCTGTAATTGTTAAATGAAAAATCTTATGTTTACTGGAAGGCTTACCCCCTCCCTTATGCTTACAAATTAAGCCATGGCTTTTCAGAGGATTCATTCAGTATTCACCTGGAGTGACGTGAGGAAACTACTGAAAATCAAAATCTGGAGAATTTGAACCCGTGTCATTCTGAACACCAGGCCTTATCATGACTGCTCACCCATGAGGCTTGCCATGACAGATTTGATGTGTCCCTGCCCTCTTATTTTTATATGATTATAATAACCATTAGTACTATACATGTTTCTTTCCCTCGTTTATGCTCCATGTGCCATCATTGCTGCTTCCATATTGATAAATTTGTTGCAGTAATAATCTCATTTTGGTGTCATTAGTCATTTCAGATCTTTTATTTTTGCATTATTTCTATAATTTTGGATCAATCAAATTTGATGATCAAGATACAGTGAAATAAAGGAATAATAATATTTGATGATATACCGAGTGTTACAGAAAAATGTATACACACTTCAGGAGAAGAAAAAACATATGGAAACGTTTTCATACAAAATGTTTATTAGCCTGAAAGTAAGATTATAAGTCTGTTTGAAGTTTCCAATACACTTTCTGGGGTAAATGTTTATGTTAAGTGTTCAAAGTGATGGCCTTCTGCATCAATGCATTTCTGAACACGGGTTGCGACTGATTCGGTAACTACCGCTAAAGTTTCCAGTGGGATATCTGTGCACACTGTTCTAATCTCATCCCAAAGTTCGTTCAGGTTATCTGGTTTTCTTCTGTACACCTGGTCTTTCACTGATCCCCATAAGTAAAAGTCCAATGGTGTTAGATCTGGAGAACGCGCAGGAAACTCGATTGGACCCCTGCATTCTATCCAATTCTCTGGAAAATGTAGATCAAGGTATGCTCTTACATCCCTATGGTAGTGCGCAGGGGAGCCATCTTGTTGATAATAAATCCTCTCATTACAGGTACCATGGCAGGTAAAATTGAATCGTTAAGCATTCTCAGATAAAGTTCACCGGTTAAAGTACCTTCATAACGGAAAGGACCAATGAGTCCCTATGAGTCAATCCGCACCACACATTTACACCAGGCAAATTCACAGCCATTTCCACTGTGATGTGGGGATTATTGTCAGCCCAGTACACACAATTGTGTCTGTTGACAGTTCCATTGAGCTTGAACTGTGCTTCATCTGACCAAACCACATTCCCCACAAATCCTGGAACATTGTTAACCATGTCCCGAAACCATTCATAAAATTGTAACCTACGATCTGAGTCATCGTCGTTTAACTGTTGCACCAGTCTGGGAATGTACACTTTAAACTTGCCTTTCTTCAGAATGCGTAGCACGCTGACATGACTTACACCACTCTCACGCGCACATTGCCTTGTAGATTTTTGTGGCGACTGCTGAAAGCGTTCCAGCACCGTAGCCGAGGACTCGTCACTCGTAGCTGTGCGAGGTCGCCTTGATCGGCCTTTGTGTACATCACACACTGTTCCACGCAGCTCGAATTTGTTACGTATATGGGTAATTGTTAACCGTGTAGGTGGATCTGTACCAAACTCATGTCTCCACTGTTTCTGGACAGCAGCCACATTCTCAAATTTCCAGTACCGCTTCAACAATTCCTTACGCTCTTCAAAGTTCAACCGTACTTCCGCCATGTTGATATCAGTTAAGCACCGCTGCCCGCGTCACGGCCCTAGCTTGCTTCCACCTATTGAGCAAACATCACACTACTTTTGTACCAAATTTCATCCTCTCAAGCGTGAAAACGAACTCTCTATGACCTTTAAAAGTGTGTATACATTTTTTTGTAACACTCGGTATAATGATTCTGGACTGATATTTAGTTCAATATTTATGTTATACTTACAATGAAAATTATTTTAATTTTCCCTTTTGTATCTTTGTGTCCCTTTTGTTTCAGTTAAATAGTGCATGCTATTATTTTTATTTGGAATTAGATTATAGATCAACCAAGTTTAGGAGGGTAAGTTTTTTCCTCTGAAAGTATGACATTTTATATGAATGAATGATACATCCCTGCATGTAGGTATTGTCTTATTTCTATTGTCTGGTTCCCTGCTATGGATTTAACATAGATTAGATGTATGTTGTTCAGCATTTATGCCCACTGAAACACCAGGTTGAGCTTTTAGACACCTGTTCTGGATTGCCTAAAAATTTATCAGGCCCATTTAACTACTACCAGTTTCTGCAGAGTTTGATGTGTTTCAAGTCACTATGAATCATTTTCTGGGACAATACTGATGTTATATTTCCTGAAGCATTTTTAATTGTAGCTAATAGTTACTTGTTGTTTTGATAGTATTTTAGAGCCATTATATCTTTGAAGTATCTCATTAGCTGTTTTTGAACATGCCCGAGTTTGGAATGTAATGAAATGAATAATATGCTAGAGAAGCTTGGTCAAATTGTGAGAATATATTGTTTAAGAAATCTTGAACTGATCAATGAAATGTACTGGTTCACTAATTTGTTGTTAATATATCTATAATTCCTTTTTTATTTATTTGAAGTAATTAATTAATTTTGAAAAATGTACTGATAGGTTGTTCATTTAACTGGCCTTTCAAAAAATATGATCCAGTTAAAATCGATTACAGACATTTCTGTGCACTAGGTAACTGTAATGTGAAATGTGATTTTACATGGCATGGTAAATCACATTCTAATCTGTGAAAAAAAGATTTTCTTCTAGTATGGGTATGACAGATAATTTCCTTTGTTCCTTAATTCCAGTGTCATTAAATTGATTACTCAGATCAAGTAAAATAGATTTCAATGATAAATTCACCACATGATGAGATATTGGTTAACATGGTAACCCATTGCTCTATGCTCTTGTGTGTCAATTTATGAGATCACCTATTGATAGATTTAACAACTTCAGCACATTTATTAAATGTCATGATCCACTGATCATGTTGGCAGAACCAAATGCTTTTTTCCCCTAGGCTATATTACTTTACAGGCATAAAGAATATATAATCAACAGACATACTTACACACTAAATTCCATAGTATTATACTATGAGCAAAACAGTGAAGGAATAATAAATGCTTGGAATAAATTAATACAGGTCAGCTTGGTATTACTGTAGGAGGCTAATAACTTCTTAGCTAACAATAACTGCAGCAACAACTGTGGTTTATAGAAGTTTTGGGTCTGATTAACTTATCAAAATACATACTCGTAATTTCTTAACATCATTGAGCTTTCACATTACTACTAGTATACAACTATGATAATTTTATTAAAATTATATTTCATTGTTTTTTAAATTATTGCTACATGCAAAAATATTGACATTAGTCGAATAAATTAGAAATAACTCTTCACATGTAGACTCAAATTTTTTTTAAAAGAAGTAATTTTTACGAGATGCTTTACTTTTGTTTCTAAATTATTTTCAACAAAAAATAACATTTCATTCACAGAAGTATGGAATTATTTTTAATTGAACCACTTAGCTCTTTTTGGTTTCAGTCATCAGTTATCTACATATAACACAGTAAAGTGATAACTGCCTTTAAAAACAACATAGTGCTTAAATTAATCATTAAAGTGTTTTAAAATTTAAGCTAGGATCAATTATTTACCTATTAAAATAATTAGTTAATAGATTTTCTTACCAATAACATATTCCAGAATGAGATTCCATCCAATGAGAAATGCAATGAATTCACCAATTGTAACATAACTGTACACATAAGCAGATCCTGCTCGGGGAACTCGAGCCCCAAATTCTGCATAGCACAAGCCTGCAAAAAAGCACCATGTAACACAGCACATTAATAGTAATCATGTGACCATCATCATCATCTATGGCAGCTTCCAGCTACTGGATGGGTCTACTGGGAACAAAAGCCCCTCCAACACTTTCTGTCTAACCCCATCTGTCTTCTTCTACTGCCACCCAATGACCCCTCTTTCTTCCACACATTCTTTAACACCTTTAACCCATCTGTCAATTGGTCTTCCTCTGGGCCTCATCCCTTTCAGCCCCATGTTGATGCATTTTGCTTGATAACCTCTCCTCTCCCATTCTCTTTACATGTTGATACCACTGTAACCTAGATTTTTCTTTTCTCTATTGTAGCAGTTCTTCCTCTGTCATATCCCTGATTCTCTCATTCCTTAATCTGTCCTTGTCTTGTTACTCCTACTCCTCTGAAATTTTCACAGAAGGTACTTTCCTTTGTCCCTCTCCTTCATCACCCAGATTTCTGACCCATGGGCTAAAATTGATACAAAGTAAGTTTTGTAGATTGCCTCTATGCCCAGGACACCACAACTCCATACCATCATGTGATAAAATATTGAATTTGTGCTGCAGTAATACAATAGAATTTTTTAATAGATCTCAGATTCTGTGGGATGTGAAGAGGAATCAGTTAACATTACATTTTATAACAAAGCACATGTACACACCAGAAGATGCAGTGTCACAGAATAATTTGTACATTAATTATAAAAAACTGTATTTATAAAATTTATTGATAATTGTTTTGTAAATACCTATTAAAGAAATTCTTTTATGGAGTAGAAGGATTGTAAATTAAACAGTATTTTATTTTTTTCTGAATCTTATTATTGCTTGACATTTAAGTATAGTGGAAGCTTATTGTCCATTTGCATCCATAAATATCTGACTCCTTGTAATGGAAAAGTTTCCTAGGCATGCGGAAAAGCTTAAAGTGTTATCACATTGTAATGGAAAGAGGATTAAGAAATGTAAACAGTTATAAATAAACAAAGTTTGGATAATACAGCATTATAATAACTGTGTGGAGGATATAATACTCATTATAATTAAAGCTTTGAACCTTCAAACCATCTTAAAAGCATGATGAATAATAGAAGGGTTCATTATTAATTATGTTAAACACAAGTAAGATAAATTAAGGTTGTAAAAATCAAAAATAAGATAGTTAAAGAAGCAAAACAGAAAGGACTAATAACATTTTTTAAAAAAGGAAAGAAAGAATTTGATAGATAATGGCTTAACTATTGAGGATCTAGGGAGGGAGGGAAACTAGGGGATCCAATTTATGGGCAAACATTTTTTTTTTGGGGGGGGGGGGCATAAGCAATTTCAAGGGGTGGGCTGTTGTGAGATAGTAAGTTCACACCAGGGTTAGTGCAAAAACCTCCAGTCTCAACTGTAACCATGATCGTGCCTTGGATAACTTGCAACATTAACTTGGTTACCACCTAGCTTGATGAAACCCCAAACTAGGAAAGGTAACAGATAATAAAAGTCACTGGAATATGCTAATAGATAGTCACTATATTCTTCAATTTTAAGCAAAGTCACAAAACTAAATTGGCATCAGCCAAAGTCTCCAAAGAAATAAGATTAACCCGATCGAGCTATATCAAACCCCATTGTTCAAAGTAAAGCATATGAATTTTCATCACACGTCCTGAAAGTTCAACATACCTGCCGATGACCGTTACTTAAGCTACTCCGCTGTGCCGCATGGCAAAAAATTCCGCTTCAAAGCAACATAGTCCTGCTCTAACTAATTCTAGAAAACTGACCGGAATCTACATCGCATCACAAAGTAACATAATCACGTGCTAACAGAATCTTGAAGATTGGCCATGAGGAAACCCAAGGGCTGCTATATATAGAAACACCTGTGGGAATACAAATACTTCTGGATTTCCAATGAAAGTAGTCTGATAAATTGATAAATGTCTGATCTAAAGCTTAAAGATTGCATCATGATTATGATCTTGACGACTTAAAATATTCCTATTGCTCTGAAATTTTGACTGTAGCTAGATTGATTAAAAAGTGATAATTTTGATCCTTATAAAAAGTTTCATAGCTTCAATAGTTTGACCATAAAAAAATTGTTTTCTTAGCTTCCCAAAACTTGTTAGTAACTTTTACAATTTTGCAGCTACAAAACTGAAATATGTTTTATTTTACTCTTAATTGACTACTCTTTTATTTGATACCAAGCATGGCAGGTTTACTGTTTTCAAAAGGGTGAAATAAAATTCGACAACCAAAATAGAATTTAACTAATTAATATTTCCTAATGTATTAAAGTTATAAATCTGAAAGTGGCTTTACACAATTCTACATATTTCAAAATAACTACTGCCTATTTTGAAGTCGCTATCTGCTTTCTTTGACTTATTATGAATTTTGTAAATTCTTCCAAAAGAATGCTTGAGGATGATGCAATAGCAAATGCTGACTTCTTCAAATACACTAGAACTTTGTTTTCTTACATTAAATTTCAAGTCACCTTTGAACTGTATTATTTTATTAAATGAATATTTCTCTCTCATTTAAGCCTACTTTTATCTTCCTAGCTCATTTATATAAAAAGATCATTTTTTTCTTTTTTTCAATATCTCCTTAAATCTTTATCTTGAAACGTGCAATTCTTGTATATAATTGCAATCTCAGAAATGGCTCTAATGATTTTGATGAAATTTCATACTTAGATAATGTTTTGTTTTTTAAGATTACGTAAATAGTTGTCTTCCTTATAAAAACGCAATTAAAAGAAAAAAAGTTAAAAAAAACAACAATTTTTGCACTTGGTATCTCAAAAATGGCTCTAGTGCCATCTCATAGACAATTAAGTTACCAGAAAGGCTAATAATAGTTTCTCTTTGGTTTCAACAAGGAACTCTTATATATTTAAATGAACAATTCTGGGATACAATCTGATCCAATGGAACACTAGCACTACAAGGTTAATCATAAAACATTTAAAAAGTAGATATTTAACAAATAGATACTGGCTTTGTCAGATGTGATTTTTTCAAACTTCTTTACTTTAAAAAACTTCTTTGGAAACAATATAACATAAAAGCAGCATTTTTATGTTGGAAACAGCTACCATAGAAATTTCAGGTAATGCCTACTGATTTATTTAAGTTTCTCTTTGATTTAAGCAAAGAAATGAGCACTTCAAAATCTCTAGGAGGCAATTAAGAAATTTTTTTAACCATCTCCAAGAACAAAAAATAATAACATACGTGACATCCATTTAAAAAAAAAAAAAATGATGCCACACAATTGCATAGAATTTTCAGGCTCCAGTGAGCCTACTGTTTTATCTTTAGTTGTAGTAAGCAATTGAGAGCTTCGAAATGCATTAGAAACCTTTAAGAATTTTTTTAACTACAATAAAACCACATTCATTCAAGACTCATCTCAAGAAAACCTAAAAGAAAATCATCTCAACCAAGTTACTTGAACTGCACCCAATGAAGACTCAATTCAAGAAAATCCTGATGAAATTCGACCTAAGCTGCCATTAAAATAAAATGTTGAGCTATTATTCATGATTCTTATTTAAACTTCTGCTATTCTTATGACTGTATAACATATAAGAAGCAGTCTGGCAGCTCAAATGTAATTAGTGGGGGGGGGGGGGGAGGTAAAAAGTGGTTGCTGCGCTAGCTCAAAAAATTCTGTCTACAATCCTGGGTTCAAATCCTGGTGGGGGCAAGAATTTTTAAGATTTCTATTTGATCAAATAAACAAAGTTAGGGCATTCCGTGGTTATGATTCTACATTAAACTGTAGGTCCCAGAGCAAAGGAACTGGCTGTTCTTCTTCTGATACAATGGTTTATTATACCTTCTTTTGGAGGATCCAACCAAACTTCAGATTAGATTTTCATACTGTCTATATATTTAATCTATACAATCTATTATATGAGAAACTCTTGTAAATAGGTATAGTTAAATTCTCACAAATTTCTCTAAGGATTTTGATGAAAGCTTGCATATTGAACAGAAATCAAAAGATACTGAGCGAAGATTGGTCACCCAGATACTAAATTTTAAAAGCATACAAAAATCACCTTAAAATGATTATCATTCGCTGCTTTCTTAGTGGAAATGAATGCAACAAAATTCATTATGACTAAAAAACAATCTTATTTGAATCTTATGTCCATTACGAAAATCAATTTAAAAAGTTCTTTACTTTTCAGAAAATGGTTATAAAAGTTGTTTAATACACAACCATATGAGATTTGCCTCCTTCTAAATAATTTTAGCAAGAGGTTATGTTCTGAGATGAAATGTGCTTTACTATTTAAAATGATTATAATAGTTATTTGCTATATGCATTATATGTAATAGGCCTCCTGCTGAACGGTTTAGGTAAGATAATAGATATATAATAAAATGAAGTTGTGAGTAATAAAGTATGAGTAAAAGTACTAAGACTAAATTATTAGTAAAGAAATACTAAAGTGGAAGGAAATTCACAATATGTGCCCATTTGAGAGGATAATTATGGCGAAAGTACAAGTTATTTCGGAAGAAGCATTGAGGAAGAAAATGTTTCTAAAATTCATATTTACTTGTTGATAAAGTTTCAATCAGGAAAAGTTTAATGTCATAACATATTCTACATTTACATCTACATCTACATATATACTCTGCAATTCACAAACTTGTGGGTGGCAGAGGATACCATAGTAATGAGAGTACACTGATGAAGTCAAGATAAAGAAGGAAAAATTAAATAAACACTCATTTGAAGAATTTAGAAGCATTTTTTATGAAGTGTTTTTTAATACAACTTATTAAAGTTGGGAAGTTTCAAACATTTATCTACTATATAATTTCCTAAGCTCACTCATTCACCTCTATTGATATTGGCTGGAGAATGCTGATGTCACAAGTCAGCCTTCGCTTGTGTTGAGTATAGTACATTTATATCTGACTGGTATCGATTGGCAGAGAGGAATATTCTGATGCTTGCTGTATCTTTGGAGATGTATCTTTGGAATTGTACATTAGTAGGAGTTGCTGTCTGACTATTGAAGAGTGAACATGTATATATGATTTGTAATGTCTGTGTGCCTCAATAAATGTATTATTACAGACTTTATTGTTTGGTTAACATAATTTAATATGGTAGCAGATAGTATTTAACATGGTAGCAGAGCATGGTTGACAAAAGGTCTGTGGCTTACGTAAAGGAAAAGTGCTGTCGAGTATTTAAGAAAGTTTTATTTCAAGTAAAATTGTCGGACATTGTTGTACCAATTTTTAACGGCGAGCACTATGAAAATTGGAAGAAAAGAATAACGAAGTATCTAAAGATGAAGAAATGTTATACAGTGGCTTCAAGAGAGAAAACAAGTATGGATAATGCAGAAACTTGGAAAGAAGATAATCTGAAGGCAGTAAACTACATTTATGGTGCTATTATGAATAAGCAACCTGAGTTTGTGAGTGATAAAGTGAATGCTTATGAAATAATGACTAAGTTCGATGAATTATACTCCCAGGAATCAACTGCACTCCAAATAATTTGTAGAAACAAACTGGAAAAATTGAAGTTAAAAGACTACAATGAAACAGCTGACATTCTTTAGTGATTTTGAAAGGACAGTGAACGAATTGAAAGCAGCTGGGGCTAAAGTGATTGAGAAAGAAAAATTAAACTACATGTTAAGAACTTTGCCGGATTCTTTGAGCTACATTGGTGATTTGGTCGATGTTTTGAAAGAAGAAGATCAAACTGTTGAATTTGTTAAAAGTAAAATTCAATTAATGGACTTGAAAGACAAAGGTGAAAGTGAATGTGTAAAAACAAATGCATTCCATAGTATGAAAAAATCCGGTATGAGTCGTCAGGAACAATTGTGTTGGGGATGCGGAAGAAGAGGTCATTTCAAGAGAGATTGTCGTCGAAATGAAGTACCGTAAATGAAAGAGGCACATGGAATCACAGTAGGCAGTATCAAAGAAGCAGCAGAGGAAATAACCATCCACGTGGAATCTTCAGAGGTCACAATAATGATCAATCGTGGAGCAGAAGTAAGCAGCATGGATCCAGAAACGGCCAGTATCGGCGTGGTCAAGAATACCAGCACAGTGAAAGTGCAATGGGCAGTATTGTAACAGAGATTATAAGCTTGATGGCACAAAATAAAATGAACACAGATAACAAAGAACAGATTAAAATAGATTGGTTATTGCATAGTGGTTGTACAGATCATGTGTAAATAATGAAGAGTATTTTTCTGAGTGTGTAACTTTGGAAAAGCCTGTAGATGTAAAGATTGCTGATGGGAAAATTTTGAAAGCAACTAAGATAGGAAATGTAGTTAGTTATTTTTCAGTTTATGATAAATTCATTCAAATTAATATCGAAAATGTATTTTATGATAAAGACATGAATATAAACTTGATTAGTTATGTGAAAGTAACAGACAAGCACAAGATCTATAGGAAATGTTTCAAAAGTTTTTGATAAAAATAACAGGCTAATTGCAATTGCTATAAAGGAAGGTAATCTGTATAAAATGACAAGTAGCATTTTTAAGGAAGATGTTAATGTAAATATTGTGAGTAACAGTGATTCTATGACTGAAAAGGAGAGATGGCATTGCATATTAGGTCATGTAAATTTTAACTATTTAAATACTTTGTGTAAAGATCAAATAGCAGTTGGTTTTCCTAAAAGTTTAGAATCTGAATATATGAAGTGTAAAGTTTGTATTGTAAACAAAATGCACAATTTACCTTTTGAAAATAATAGAAGCAAAGCAGAAGGGATTTTAGAAATTATTCACTCTGATTTAAATGGGCCTCACTCAACTCTTGGTTTGAATGGTGAAAGACTACTTTCTAACTTTTATAGATGATTATAGCAAAGCAGCTCATGTTTATACTATCAAATCAAAAATCAAGTTCATGATTGTCTAGTTGCATATGTAAATTAAATTGAAAATTTGACAGGTAAAACTATTAAGAAACTGAGATGTGATAATTGAAAGGAATGATTAAATTCGGATGTTTATTGATTTGTTAAAGCAAAAGGAATTGTTTTAAATGTTTGCCCTCCCTAGGTACATGAGTAAAACGGTACGGCTGAAAGGTACAATATATCTATCATGGATATGTCACGGTGTTTGCTAGCTGAAGCAGAAGTAGATACGAGATTCTGGCCTGAAGTAGTTTGTACAGCGGCTTATCATAAAACCAGAACTTTAGCTAATACTATTGAAAAGAAAACTCCCTATGAAATTTTACTAGGAAATAAACCAAATGTTAAACATCTAAAGCTATATGGTAGTAAAGTATTTGTAATTGTACCAGAACAATTGAGAAAGTCAGAATGGGATCTTAAAGCTGATATTGGAATTTTATTAGGTTATAGTGAAGTTGGCTACAGAGTATTAGTGAATAATAAAATTGTTGTTGCAAGATATGTTGATATTGTAGAGAATAATGTTAAACTTATCCACTGAAAGAGTTATGATTCAGAGAGTGAATGTTCTAGTGATGAAAGTATGAATGATGAAAATGATTCTGTAGATGAGAAAAGGAAAGAAGGAGATGTTAAAGGAGGTTTAAACAGTGATAAATATAATCAAGGATTTAAATTGACTAGGTCAGGTAGAAAATGTAAAATGCCAGATAGATTTAATGATTATGTCTGTAGCAATATCATTTATGTAAACTTTTGTAGTGCTGATAGTCCAGAAAATTTTGAGGAGGCGATTAATTGTAAAGAGTCAGTGTATTGGAAACAAGCAATGGACAAGGAGATTGACTGTTTATATCAAAACAAAACATGGAAACTAGTAATGAAACCAGAGAATGTAAATGCTCTTGATGTAAATTGGGTTTATACAAAAAAAATCAGATAACACTTATAAAGCAAGACTAGTTGTAAGGGGTTTACAACAAAAGGAAGTTGTGGATGATATATATTCACCAGCAGCTAAGATGCAGACATTGAAACTTTTATTGTCATACTGTTGTCAAAATGGTTTAGTTATAGAGCAAATGGATGTTAAAACTGCATTTCTTAATGGTAAAGTTTTATCAGAGGTCTATATAAAACAGCGAAGAGGGTATGAAGATGGTAATAATAGGGTTTGTAAATTGAATAAAGCATTGTATGGTTTACAAGAAAGTCTTCGAGCTTGGTATGATTGTTTTGATGAATTTATGTGTGATCTCGGTTTTGCAAAATGTGAATTTGATTATTGTCTGTATACTTTGATCAATGGAGATGATGTAATTTATTTAATAATATTTGTTGATGACCTATTAATTTGTTGTAAGAGTAAAAAGAAAATAGATAAAATCAAGAATCTGTTGTCAAAGAAATTCAAGATTAAATTTCTGTAGAAATTAAAATGTAAAAATTTTGAATTGCTATGTAGATGCAGATTAGGCAGGCGATAGTGTAGATCAAAAGTCCACTTCTGGGTATGTAATTAAATTGTTTGGAAATTCAATATTTTGGAAATCGAGAAAACAAGGAGGTGTCATCTAATCTTCCATTTTTGCTGACTATAGAGCCTTTCAGTAGCTGTTACTGAACTAAAGTTTTGTTTTGGATGTATCAAAGGACCTGTCCAAGTATATGAAGATGAAGGCATTATGTAAAGCTATGTTTAAAAGGTTTAGAGAGATGTTAAATGTAAATTAATAGAAGTCTAGATATAAATGTAAGGAGGCGTGTTGAGTATAGTACATTTATATCTGACTGGTATCGATTGCAGACAGGAATATTCTGGTGCTTGCTGTATCTTTGGAGATGTATCTTTGGAATTGTACATTAGTAGGAGTTGCTGTCTGACTATTGAAGAGTGAACATGTATATATGATTTGTAATGTGTATGTGCCTCAACAAATGTATTATTACAGACCTGATTGTGTGGTTAACATAATTTAATATTGTAGCAAATAGTATTTAACAGCTTGTAAACTAACAGCAACCACAGATATCATTAAAAGAAATTCAATGTTATGTCCACAATTTAATATCGAAGCAACTGTTACAAGATTGCTATAATACATTCATTAAGTTTGCTGTCTGTAGCTTTATAGTAAAAAAAAAAAAAAAAAAAAAAAAAAAAAAAACAATTAGCTTTACGGATAAAGAAATGTGGAACTACGAGTTCTTTTCAGTAACAGGTTACTAATGAAAGTAACATAAAAAACATAAATTACTCATGGTTTCTGCTGTAACTATGAATGCCAATTGTCATTCCAACCTAGGCTAAAATTTAATTTCATTAAAACTTTTCCTTATGTTGCTGCTTGACCAAAGTTTGTGCATAACGATTTATTTGCTTTTTACTTATTTTACTGACTAATTTTGTTAATGGTCTTTGCTCATGTTCACTCTATGTGAGTTATTGGGTTATTTATAGTGGAAATTAGACCACATATGTTACCAAATCAAGTGTTCCTGTAATTCATCTCTTCGAAGTATCTTATTTATTTATCAATCTGTAATCCTTATTAAGTTCTCTGGTTGTTACGGACACTATAACCAAAGATTACATTATGCACAAGCTCAATCAAAAACAACATGATGCTTTCAAGGCAAGGGCGTATATAAGGGGAGGCCAAGGGGGCCTCCCCCCCCTTTTCCCGAAATAATGAATATAAACAAAAAAATAAGTACCGT
Organism: Vandiemenella viatica; assembly: GCA_031002005.1. Classification (NCBI taxonomy): domain Eukaryota; kingdom Metazoa; phylum Arthropoda; class Insecta; order Orthoptera; family Morabidae; genus Vandiemenella; species Vandiemenella viatica. The sequence continues at coordinate 210,498,932 of CM061920.1, forward strand.
AATCTGAATTATTTTAATGAATCATGTGTGAAATAAATAAAATATTTTATTACTTATATATATTTTTTATTCTAATGACTTTCATACTTATATCTTTTAATGTATACTGTTAAGATATGCATCTGACACGCACAATAATTCGTTTAAATTGCCTGCCAAACCGAATAGTGCGTGTATAGTTCTCTCGTGCTCTGCTGCATGTCTTCTTTTCAGTTCTGAAAGATTACTCGCAAGCGAGTTGATGTGCCGTCTGCTTATATGTTCGCGTACTTTATGATATTGGCAGTACATGCTTTTGACTTCCTCTCGTGTAGTCTCGGCAGACGAACAGTGGCGCCCACTACTTTCATGTTCACCATCATTTTTGACGGTCTGTGTTTATAGAGCTGTATTTTACTTTCTGATTATTTCAATAATCACTTTTCTCTTCAGTAAATGAGATACTTTTTCAAAAAAAAAATGCAGGGATATGTTTAGCAAACATGAGAAGTTTTCCTACCATATGAAATCTGTTTTGATCACTGAAAACACAAAAGCGATAGTTAAGAACAAGGCAGAAAGTGTTATCAATCAAGTAAATGTCCAAAGAAGACTGGATATTGAGAATAATAGAAAATGACTAATCCCTATAATAGAAACAATACGATTTTGCGGAAGGCAACAAATAGCTCTAAGGGGTCATCGTGACTCCGGGCGAATTAGCCTTGAAGAACCAGATCAAAATGATGGGAATTTTCGATCGTTGTTGAGATACTGAGCCAATAGTGGAGATAATATCCTTAGACCAGTTAACAACCAGTGGTGGGAAGACGATGTACACAAGTTTTTTCATTCAAAATGAACTTATTAACACATTTGGTCACACAATACAATAAAAAATTGTAGAAAATGTCAGAAAGTCTGTCTTTTATTCCATTTTAGCAGATGAAACCACTGACATCAGCCAAATTGAACAGTTTTCTCTCTGTGAACGTTACATAGAGGACTAAAGTTTCAAAATCAGAGAAGATTTTCTGACATTCGTTCCTGTTTATGACTTCACTGGAGCAGGTTTGGCTAACACAATATTAGAGACCTTGTCAAAATTAGGACTTGACCTAAACATAATGAGAGGCCAAGGGTATGATGGCACTGCCACAATGAGTGGGGAAATTCAGAGGAGTACAAGCTTCCATCAGAGAAAATCTTCCGTTGGCCCTGTAAACACATTGTTCTTCACACAATCTAAATTTGTGTTTGTCAGATGTGAGCAGAACACCTTCTATAAAAAAACTGTATTGGTGTCATAAAAGAAATCTGTGGATTCTTTCTTATGTCAGCAAAAAGAACAGGAATATTGAAATCAATGTCCAGAAAAAAAAAACTTATTCTACTGTGCGAAACCCGATGGGTAGAAAAACACGACTCTCTAATTTTATTTAAAGACATTTTGGAGCCTATCTTTCTCTTCCTTTGCAAAATAGAGGAGGAATTCAGTGACTAAGCATCTAAGGCTCACACACTAAGCAAAGCTATTAGTCAATTTGCATTTCTTGTTAACCTTTTTGTTTTGAGCCCGATGCTATCAACCACACATAACTTATCTGAGCAGCTTCGAAGCAAAAATATAGATCTTCCACAGGCCTTGACTAATGTTACAAGTGTGTTACACCTTCTGTCAAAGGAGAGGGCAAATGCTGATAACTCATTTAAAGCCTTGTATAACCAAATAAAGTCATTCGCTGCTAAACTTGACATTAAGGAAGAGATTCCAAGAATTTGCAACCTTCAAACAGCACATAGAAGAAATCTATCGATGATCTGTTTATGTGCCATACCTGGACGATTTTTGTGACTCACTGAAAGAACAATTTGAATCTCACAAGGAAACAGTTGCATCCTTACAAAACATCCTTCCACAATTGTGTATCATAACAGATTTCAGTTCATTGGAGGCTACTTTTAGTTTCTATGAAGAAGATTTGTCACATAAAGAGATTGTGTGAAGTGAGTTTATGTTATGGAAAGAAAAGTGGAGTCAGGAAAATCCTTCAAATCTTCCAATAATGACTATAAGTTCTCTAGAAACATGTGATAATACTTTCTTCCCCAACATTTATACCCTTCTGAAATTACTCACAGTTCTTCCTGTTTCTGTCGCAACCGTAAAGAGAACTTTCTCCAGCCTGAGAAGACTGAAGACTTACCTAAGGAGCAGCACATCTGAAAGTAGGCTTAACAGACTTGCTTTACTTTCTATCTACAGAGCCTATATAGTTAGTGATGATGAAGTTCTTGATAAGTTTGCAAGTGTACCAAGAATTCTAGACTTTGTTTTGTAATCATTGATATATATAAAAAGTTAAGTTCCTTTTTGTTAGTTTTGTTCTTCTTTTATTGTATTCTTTTTATTCTCAGTTGGATAAACAATTAATAAAACAAATTTCATTGCATTTTTATTGACATTGAATTATTAAACCTTCTTTTAAGGCCTCTCCAAAATGATAATCAAAACAGTCATTTGAATGATAGATGATAAAACACATATATGCATTTGTATATAAAAAGAAAAAATAGGGGTCTTGGCAATTTATACATCCATAACAAAACATTATGTATAGCTAGAACCCCTCCAAATATGATAATCAAAATCGCGTATTTGACTCTTTTAGTTCTGATAAGTGTTTACAGATGAGACATTATTAAAATCTTGACCAATGTTTGAAATAATAGTAACTGAGATCTTTTCATGATTTGGTTTGTTTAAAAATAGATATATTTTTTATGATTTAATATGAACAATATAGAAATGTGATCTCCGTAAAGTAAAAGGGGCATTCAGCGCAAATTACCCTCTGAATATGAGCAGCAAAACTGATATAAAGTATCATGGGGTGTCTATTTAGAATTACTTAACCTAACCTTACATTAATCTTGCCCCACCCCCCTCCCCCCACCCCCGAAAATATGTTCTATATTTATCACTGTTTCAAAGTAATAGCCACTCCCTTTAAACAGAAATTCCTCAAATTTTGCAGAGTGAACTTTTAGGGTCAAATACAATTCAATTTTTTATTTCAGCAAGTTCAAGTCTGGCTACCACAACCTTTGAAATAATTATTCGATAGCATGATCACCTGTGTTCCTGTTTACTGAGCAAGGTGGGTGAATGGTTAACATTCTGGCCTCACATTCAAGGGTCGTTGGTTTGAATCCCCATCTGGGCATCCAGATTTGGGTTTTCCATGGTTTCCTCAAATCACTCTACGCAAATGCTGGGATGCTTTCATTAAAAGGCAATGGCCAAATTCCTTCCAGATCCTTACCCCCAATCCTTTCCAATCTCTAATGACCTCAATGCTGACGAGGTATAAGAGGAAAAAAATAAATAAATACTGTTTCCGTTTAGTATGTCTCTGAGTTCTCAATAAATTTTATTCACCTGAAGAGTGAATAACAGTTAAAGTTTGTATTTGGGTAGGTCAGCTCAACCTGTCACAATCTTTGACCCTTAAAACTGAAACAGTTCTAGACCAGTGACAATACAAAAAAACTGTCATGGGCTTACACTAGTTTAAAATAAAATAGGAAACATGGGTACAGTTTTGGGCTCATTTTGACAAGCATCAACAAAGGCAATTGGGCCACATGCTTTTTGGCCAGTATATGTATAAATTTTGGGATGGTAGAGTGTTGGTGTTCACATTAGGATGAGTGCGACTCCTACATAGCATTGGGGTGGACAGTGTCAAATCCTCTCCGGCCATCCTGACTGAAGATTTCCATGGTTTTCTATGGTTTTCCGCAGTCCCTCTAGGTGAATGATAAGATGGTTCCTTTCAAAGGCCATCGTTAAATTCCTTGCCAGTCCTTCCTCTTAGATTAGGTTTAACTGAAACAGGTTCTTGAGATAACAGCTTAACTTCCAAGCTTCTCTTGGGAGGAATGAAAAAATTTGTCAGTTGAGTGAGCACAAAGGAATACAAGATGACCAGACAGTGAGGTTGGCACATCTTGGAACAATGGGGATGTGTAGTTGTTCAATTAAACTTTCAGAAAATAGAATGCAAATTGATTGATTGTTTGTGTGTACATTTTAGTGAATTGATAACTCAGGAAATATTCTCATCAGTGCAATCTTTGATATGGATCAGAGCCAATATAGAAGTGAAACTTTGTAACTGATACCATGTTAGACAATCTGTTAGACGGGTGATGGTTGTGCAATAGCTTATGCTAAACTGTGACCATTAACTGTAGTCGAAGGATATACTGTCTTTCGGTTGCCAATTAACTGAAAACCTCAGTGGGTGAAGGAAGGTATGTTGTTAATAATGTTCACTGAAGACTTTTATGAAATTGTCAAACCATATGTTCTTCCAAAAAATATTACATTATACAGTAACCAAATTTACGTCATCAAACTTCTTTTCCGAGGAAAAACACAACGATTGCAGGTATAAACACTGATACAAGCCACAAGCAACTCTGGATAACACCCTAACTGAATAAAGTTAAATTACATCTGAGTAGATAACTTCTGCACTATCTGTTGTAGTCAGTCCAACATGGCCGACAACCTCGCACCCGCCTATGAACTACCTGGTTCTTTTCAACTCGTCACTCCTAAAACCAGCAGCCCTCTGCCACAACTTACTATTCCAATTGCCTTCAAACAACTGCCCGCTCTTCAGATTTCAGGTGTCTATTTATAGGAGACCGGGTAGATTTCACAATCTTCCGGGGATTTTTACACCATGATACCTTATTTTTCCTCTGACCTACTTCAAATTTTTGTGATAGGTAAACCATTCAATAAATGTTAAAATAAATCCTTATAAAAATTTCTCTAGCTTCATTCATTTGGCTGTAAAATATTATTAAAGTGGCAAACACTAAAACTTTCCCTCATTTGTTCACTATGCGAGCTACAGTGTTAAATCTTATTTTGAAATGACCTACTCCTCCTTCCTGATCTTTTGGTATATAAACCAGCTTGTTTATAATTTTCTTTCTTAATGAAATCCTAAAATGCATCTTAATTTAAAATTTCTTTATTTTATTTCTACAAAAGTATTAATGCTACAAGCTGAAATCGGTTTTAAATGTCTCTGTATACAATTTTCTATATAATACAAAGTTTTATAGATGTAAACTGATCTCATTCATATAGTTTCAAAATTTCAGTTTAAAATCTGTTTCCAAATCTATTTTCGGCTACAGCCATTTTTTCATATTTTAAATTAATTTAGTTTTCCCATTCTGGCCAAAATACTGCACAGATATTTATAAAAACTTTCTCATTATGTTCAGAAAAACATCTACTTTCCAGTCTGAATCTAGCTGGATTCTGCTAAACAAAAACTAAGTTTTCAACCCAAAATAATAATTTTCCCACAAAAATATTACTTAACCTTTACCTACTGACTCTAAATGTTTATATAATACAATTTAAAATCTGATGCATCTTTTAAGCTATAAATCTTTTTTGTAGCTTGAATACTCAGAGCTTGGAAATTATTTAACTGTTTTTCTTTTATCGTTTGAAACACGCAGGAAATTCAACTTCAGAATCAAATTTCTATTCAGTTCAATACAATTCTATTTAAAGTTTAGGTTTGGGGGCTGGTACACAACGACTCTCAGTCTCCATCCTTTATATATATATATTTTAAATGGATGAGGAGTTCTGATGAAACTGGATATATGCCAAATCAGTGACAAAAGTTGAATGTGGTACTTCTCAATCATGTCATACGAAACATCACTACAACTTTCAGTAATTTATACACAGATAACCAAATTTTCATAGAATATTTCAAATATTATTTAAGCTGAATTTTTATAATATTTCAGAGGAAATTCATGGGTTAGTAATGCTTTAATGGCATGAAATTAACAAGTAACTTCTAAGTGCATTTACAAAGGAAGCACTAAACAATCACAAATTTGAAATATGTTGATACAGGATTTGATAGCTAGTGATACTCCAATTCTCTAACAGACAAATAACATTTATGTGATAATACAGATTAAATAAAAATTGAAATGTACAATATTTAACATACTTTCACCATACCTAGTTCCTAAAGTAACTATGGAGTGATAATATGGGAATATTTTCTTTCTTGGAAGGGAGGTCAGGGATTGAAACAAAATTATGAAGAGAAACGATGAAAAATTAACTAAAAATGCTAAAATAATTAAACTTGTAATTAGTAGAGGGTAAAAGTAGGTAGGAATTGAAAAGGCGAAAAATGGGTGTGTAAGGAAATTGCCACCTGACCAAGTGCTCCTTCATAAGTAAATTAAATTAAACTGTTACTAAGGAAGTAAAGATTTTGGTGCACAAACATTAATTGTGCTGTTTTCACAAACTGAATTACAAACCTACCTGCAAATAAGGATGCAATAGCTGCTATTACAAAAGAGATTGCTATTCCTGGACCTGCTTCCTCCTTTGACACAGATCCAGCCATTACATACACACCAAGACCAAGAGTGCTTCCAACACCAAGCCCAACAAGGTCAAAAATGGTTAGAACACGTGCAAGATTACTTTCTGATACACTATCTGACTCAAATGTCTTTTTTCGAGACATTTTCATAACCAATGAGCCAAACATGGTAAGGTCTGTCAAAAAACAAATTATCATTTTTTTAGTTGTCATTTAGTTGTAGTTTTATTTATTTGTGTACATCAGTTTGGATATTGAAAATAAATGATAAGACTATTAAAGGACTATAATATTAACCAGATCTGGTTCATTCTGCACTTCTATTACATTTACAGAGCATGACACTGAAAAATAATTCCCTCTAACTATTCAGTTTTACACATTTGCTATTGTGGAAGAATGATCAGCATGAGGTTAAATATGATGCAAGCTTACTGTCTATTCTGATTGTAATTTAAGAAGGTTTTTATTCATAATCTTGGAGACTGCAGGAAGGATACGCATTTCCAACTGAAAACTGGCTTTTCAAACAAATTGGCATATATATATATATATATATATGGACAGATAGCAACACTCACTCCCTTCCCTATAAAAGAAATGGATTATGCTGTAGAAATGTGGTAAATAGGGGAAAGAATAAAATGGGGTAAGTAGTTATAGTATTCATACAAGTTGGAAACACAAATGTGAGATAAATACTTACCATACAATATATTTCATGTAGCTTATGTAGCTCTTATTTTTTCTTTGTTTCAGTAAACAGGAATATACTGTTAGCAAGGGATGCTAAATGTGTTGCTGGCTTACTTTAAAATTCAGTATCTCACAGACTTTTAGTTAAGCTGAATATTGTTCCATTTTAGACTTGCTGGTTTCCAACAGGCCAGAATTATTCACCGACGTTTCAACGACCACAGGAATAAGTGATCACAAAGTGGTAATTGCGACTATCAAATTAATGACCAAGAGAAAAAGGAAAAAAGGGTGAATTGTATACAGATTCAATAAGGCCTCAAAGGAGTGTTTTAGAACCTACCTGAGGAATAATTACCATAACTTCAAGTCAACAAAGGACACCGTTGAAGAGATGTGGCATCGTTTTATACATATAGTCAGGGAAGGGATGGAAATATATATACCAAAGCGGACAATAAAAGGGGAGAATGATCCACCGTGGTACACATGCGAAGTCAAAAGATTACTCAAAAAACAACGGAAAATACACGCACGCTCAAGAAGGAAGGGGTGTCGCAGCGATTTAGAAACCTTAGCTGATTTAAGAGGACGTATTAAGAATGTAATGCGCGAGGCCTTTAACGATTTTCATTCCAACTCTCTCTCTAAGAGTCTCACAGAAAACCCAAAGAAATTTTGGTCGTATGTAAGAAAAGTTAATTGTACCAACAGCAATATTCCAGCACTAATTCGTGAAGGTTCCGAGGTTAATGAAAGCCACGATAAAGCTAACGTACTAAATACTGTATTCAAAAATTCATTTACAAATGAACATAAGGATAGTAATCCCGTTTTCCCACGCCGTGGCGAGTCGGTGATGGAATCATTACGAATAGATAATGCAGGTATCATTAAGCAATTAGAGCTCCTGAAGTGGGAGAAAGCACCGGGCCCGGATGGAATTCCAGTAAGAGTATTTTCAGAGTATGCGGCTGAAATCGGGCCATTTCTGTCTGATATATTCAGTAAATCATTAGAAGAGCGAAAAAGTACCTTCAGAGTGGAAAATCGCGCAAGAAACTCCGATTTTCAAAAAAGGCGATCGAAGTGATCCTGGGAACTATCGTCCCATATCTATAACATCTGTTTGTAGTAGAGTTATGGAGCATATTATATGCTCGAAACATTATGAATTTTCTAGATGATAATAATTTGCTTACAACAAATCAACACGGATTTCGGAAGAAAAGATCATGTGAAACACAGCTGGCCCTATTCACACACGAGGTAATGAAAGTTATCGATGCAGGTTCACAAGTAGATGCAATTTTTTCTAGATTTCCAGAAAGCCTTTGACTCTGTGCCACACAACCGCCTTTTAGCGAAGCTTCGAGCGTACGGTATATCGGATCAGCTTTGTGAATGGATAAAGGATTTTCTAACTGGTCGGTCGCAGTATGTTGACGTTGAAGGAGAAAGTTCTTCTAATCTAGATGTTACATCGGGTGTACCTCAAGGAAGTGTAATCGGACCACTTCTTTTCTTAATTTTTATAAACGATCTCGGAGACAAATTGAAAAGCCTTTTTAGATTGTTTGCAGATGATGCGGTTATTTATAGGGAAGTAAGAAATTTGGCCGATTGCTTAGAAATTCAGCGCGATCTGGATGTTATTTTGGCATTGGTGCGCTGAGTGGCAACTTACTCTAAACTGTAAAAAGTGCAAGACAATGAGCATAACTAACAAAAAGAATCCAATTGTTCAGAAATACGAGTTAAACAATACAGTTATTGATATGGTCGATTCTATGAAATATTTGGGAGTAACAGTACAAAGGAATATGAAATGGGACATACACATTAATTCGTTAGTAGGTAGAGCAAATTCTAGGCTGCGATTCATAGGTCGAATCTTGAAAAATTGTAATGAACAAACAAAGGAGATAGCGTATAAATCTCTTGTGCGTCCACATTTGGACTATTGTTGTGCCATTTGGGATCCGTTTCGTAAGGGGTTGATCGAAAGTATTAGAGAAAGTACAGAGAAGAGCCGCTCGATTCGTGACCGCTTGCTACCGTCCTTATGAAAGCGTCACAGAGCTGATTAGTAGACTAGGTTGGGAGTCTCTGGTAGATAGATGACACACGTTTCGTTTAAACTTATTGGAAAACATGCGTACTCCCACTTTCACTTTTGAGTGTAGTGAAATACTTCTTCCACCAACCTATTTGAGTCGGAAGGACAGGAAAGATAAAATTAGAGAAATAAGGTGCTGGACTGATTCTTATATGAATTCTTTTTTCCCTCGTACCATTAGTGATTGGAATGCACAGCAAAGAGATTAGCTTTGGTGCTGAGCACCCTCTGCCTCCCACAATTTTGTGAATTGCAGAGTATATATGTAGATGTAGATGAATCCCTGGTGAATAACAGCCCCTGGTGATGTGGAACATGTTGTGGTTAATATGCAAGGTATGGCTAGAAAATATCAGACCTGATTTTATTTATTCCAGTAATATTGGTGTCATGTTTCCCAATGGTTAAAGGAGCAGTTGGAGGAGAGGTTATCATATTGATTAGCAAAGACTACTGCAGTTCACTGGTATTTATAGATAATGTCCATTAGTTACTTGGCGATAATAAAAAAGAAATAATCAGGCTGTTGGCTGTTTACAGTAATTGAAGAATCTATACATATAAAAACAAATCTGTGTCATCTATGACGTCATCTGTCACACCATGACGTCACTCTATGATGTCGCCCAATGACGTCACATTTCACGCCATTGTTCTTGGTTATGCATGTTATTTAATAACATTTCTAAGCATCTGTGTATAAATTAACTGACATAACACTGAAATAAAAGTATGAATTGCATTTAAATCAACATATCAATCATAGATATTTATAGTTACCAGGAAATTATGTGTTTTGTGTTTATTCGTATGTTCACCCTATGATACCATCATCTAAGGTAAGTGGTGGTTCATTTCGCTATCCCCTTTTTTATAAATCCATCAGATATTTATAGATTTACAAAAAAAAAAAGGGATAGCGAAATGAACCACCACTTATCTTAGGTGATGGTATCATGGGATGAACACATAAATAAACACAAAACACAGGAAAAACAATGAATATTTCCAGACTTGGCTCTTTGTCAACAGGAGAAAATCAAGGAGGGAGGGTGGTGTGGGAGATTGTTTCACAGAATGATATTTATATTTACATAATATTCTTATGATATATAGATGTATTCCTTAAATTCTTTGCCCGTTCATATGTAAGAAAAAAGCTTTAAGTTTCCAGCATCAATGTTAGCAAAAGTTTTGATTAGATTGTTACTTAGCATGAGTCAGAATTACAATTGGCATTTGACCTTATAACAGAGGGCTTTAATAATATAGTTTTTTAAAATAATAATTTAAACTGTGCTAAAAAATCATGATAATTTAAATCAGTGGTGGGCAACCCAAATGATCTGGCGGGCCACTTTGGAAATGCGTCATAACTCCGCGGGCCGCATATAAAATTAGATATTGTATATTATATTAGATGTTCCGAGATACACGCACATTATGAGTTCACAGAATATAACATAATTATTCCGCGAACTGATAACTGTAAACTCATAGAACAGGCAATATCTGTCATATATTCACAAAAATATTATTTTAAAATCAAAGTAATTTTTTTCTCATAATTTCGACAGTTAATTTTGAAATATACGAATGCACAAATTTTTTAAATACATTGGTTTTCACTTCACTGCCAATTATAAACTAAATATAATTTGAAAAAGTGTGATGAATCACGCGGGGCGGAAAAATCTTCAAGGTGGCCGCGGGTTGGCCAACCATGCTCTAAACCTAGTACGATGCTTATTTTTTATTAATTTACATGATTGAAAAAAGCTGCTCACATTTCTACGTGCCTCCGAATGTGCAAATTATTTTTCGTGCGAAAACTCTCAGCTGTAGATATTTTTCTTCGGAAAGGTATGTTCTGCATCTGAAATTTCTGAACCTCTCGCGGGCCGGATTGAAGCTGGTGGAGGGCCGGATCCGGCCCGGGGGCCGGGGGTTGCCCATATATGATTTAAATGTTTAATAAATCAACATTTTTAGCGAATTAAGCTTTAACAACAAGAATCAATTGCCATTTTGGTACAGGCTGTATTTCAGCTATAAAAACTAAATTCCTTTGATCACTAACGGTTCAAAGTCATTCGGTTTTTTTTTTTTTTTTTTTTAATTTATTCCTTATTTATATTTTTGATGGCTGTGATATCAGCATATTCCCAAATAATATTGTTCAAAGAATGTGTGCATGATAATTTACTTCGCTATATAGATCCTCCCAGTCGCTCCTGTTACGGCACTTTTTGAGTGAAGTTTGTGAGGTATGTATATATTTTACAGCTCTAAGAGCAACACACTTTAAACAATATAATCTATCAAACATGTGTAACAATTTTCAGACCAAAAGGACAATTCCTTTATGAGTCCCAGTGGTTACGTTACAGACCAAATTTATATAGTGATGCATTATTGCCACTAAAATGCGATACAGTACATGTATTAATATGCGTGAGATTGAAGTATTGTTTTTCTGATGGCAAGTTTAGTCTAGTATGTGGTTAGGTTGAAATGCAACCTGGACCCAGATGGAAATGGAAACCTATTGCTACAGCAAATGGCATGAGGAATTACATTGAATTTTATTTTATAAAAATTCTATTTTGCTAAGCAATTGCTAAGAAATGAATTGTCAGTATACTGAATGAAAGGTATGTATTTCATATAATTTGGCATATTAATTATCAGTTGCTTTCTTACTGAAATTATTACTTAGTTTGAGTGAAAGAAGTTCCAAATTGCTCACAATCTATGCAGTCTAAACCACAATTAAAACTAATATTACGTGGCATAGCGTAAGTTGTTAAGATTTATTTTTAGCATCATTCGTTTTCACTGGGGTCATTATTTCATCCGCATGTAAGCTGTGTTATCAATTAAAACATCGATCAACATCACAGGTAATAAGAAAGAAAGCTATAAGAACCCATGAAGATTTTGGATCAAGTTCATTTTGCAGTGCATGATGACCAGTGACGTAGCTAGGTCAACAAGGGCCCTGGTGCAAAAAATTTAGTTTGGGCCCTCTGGCCAGATGGGCAACATTTTTTTTTTTTTTTTTTTTGCTTTGTGTTGCTGGTAGGGGCCCCCTGAGCAGTGGATGGGAAAAAGGTCACCAGTTTGCCATGAAAACCTGTCGGCCCTTTGAACTGCACTTGGGGACCCCCAGAGGTGCGCTTTACAAATTTCAACTTTTATATTCTTTTGGAGATTTATTCATCATTTCTCTTGGTGACTTATTCAATCACTGATCCCTTACCTATGGAAGAAAATATTCCCACTTGTGTCTGAAATTGAGTTCCAGCTTGTGTTCATGGTCATCTTTTCCATTCTAAGCACTGCTCCTAATTCTTACAACAGTACCTTTCCACATCTCATTCCCAATATACGCCTTGTACACTCCCATGTCTCTCTTCACTCTCCTCCTGCCTTCCAATGAATTCCATTTGAGCTCCTTTATCATTGTATTTTGAATTTCCAGATAGCCCTTCTTTGCATCCTCCCCAACTTGTGTATTTGATATGCAAAATATGAGCTCCATACTACACCATCAATGGTCTGTCCAAAGTTTTGTAATCCAATTCCCTTACTTCTCTGATACATCCCCTCAACACACTCTCTAACAACACCAGTATTTTGAAACCATTTCTTACTATCTCTCCAATGAGTCCTGCCCAGTTGAGTTTGTTATCAAATTTTATGCCCAGGTATTAACATTTCCAGTCTTCAACAAGCAATTTTTTCCTATATTATAATCATAGTCTACATGAAACTTCTTTGCATTTATCTTCATCCCATATTAACCTATCCAACTAAATATCCATTCCAGATCACCCTGGAGCTGCTGACAGTCTTCTACCATTTTGATTCTATTATATTGCATAATTTCATCTACAAACAACCTAACTTCTGACAGTAAACCATCAATACAAGCATTTATTAGAATAATGAATAACAGTGATTCCAATACACTTTCCTGTAGCACTTCCATTTTCACTCCCACTTCTTTTGATACTGCATTTCCTACCCAGACAAGGGCCAGCGCTAGGATTCTTGGACCCCGGGCAAGTGTTCTTAGGAATGATGTAACCCAGTTGGGTCCCATGGCTTTTTCATCAGTTGGGGCCCTCCTTCAGGCCAGATGGGCGACCTTTTTTTAGATTTTGCCTGGGTGTATTATGGGGCTGCTGGGCCCCTCCAACTGGTCATTGGGCCACCCCCGTGGCTGGTGGGCTCGGGGTACATTTGACCCAATTACCATCCCCACCCTCCACTCCCCTAACGTAGGTTCTGGCCCTGACACATTGCTTTCAACCTTTCAAAAATTCTTACACCCATCACTTTTTCATCCGTTACAATGGTTCTTACTTCATTTACCATCATTCTAAGACAAACTCTGTCAAAAGTCTTTGGAAGATCTAATACTACACAACCCATTTGTTCTTCCCTGTCCATTTCATATGAAATATCTTGCACATAGGCTAGTAAATGAGCTTTGAAAGAATGTCCATGTCTAAAGCCATGTTGTCGACTTGGAAACAACTTACATTCCTCACATCCACTTTTGATGTGGTTGCATGGCTCCCTTAATTTATTTACCACTGATGCCAAACTGATTGGCCTATAATTTTCAACCCTATTTGTCAACCCTTCTTTATATATCAGAACAGGTACTTATATTGCAGTTTTCCAGTCCTCTAGTAAGAAATAGGTATCAAGACTCAGTTGAAACAATGTTCAAAGGCAAGGTACATCGTTACATCCTGCTATCTTTAAGACATCTGTAATAATATTGTCTACACCAGCGCCTTCATGCCTTTTCAACTTTCTTATTTCCTTTATGATATCCTCAGGAAATTTCATTTCTAATTGTGTCGATATAAGCTCGTTGTCTGATTTACATTCGCCCATTTCTGAATTTTTTCCCTAATTGTCTCACTAAGCCAAGAACTTAAAACCTTTCCCTTTTTAAAATCCCAGTAACTTCAATAATGTCTCAACACCCTCCCTTCCCGTCAGTTTTTAAACATAGCAAATAATTTCTGACAATTCAGAGATAAGCACACAGCAGTCCACTAACTTGAGGAATCGACAGCTGATGCCCACCTTCTAGGACCAGTCCACTCTGGGTGGTGAATTCAGAACATATAAGCCAGAAGAGTTGGGTGGGGTAGCCAAACTAGATGGAGCACAGTCCAACAGTCTGCCAGCACCAGTGTCACAAAGTGTGAACGTCCAGGTCTACCGATAGAGGATGGCTTCAAGCAATGGGACAGACAATTAGGTCTAAAAATTCATGAAGGCAATTCCTCGAAATTACGTACCATTAAACAAAATATGTCATCCCAGCACATTTTTTTTAATCTTATTTGAATACTCTTCTGTTTCAACATCCCATGGAGACGATCTTTACCAATCAGCTCTACGAACTGTTCAGGATCAAAGCATTCCATGTTAAATCAAGAGCTCCTGGTGTCTCGTGTGATTGCTCTAATAGGACTGATTGTTAGGTATGTGTCCGAGCAGTTAGAGGGGAACCAATCAGACACAGAAGCTAATGGTGCGAGACACAGCTGATCTCTGTGAATGCTCTCATTCTGTTCTGTGTTCCTGCGGTGTCTAGAGATTCAGTGGCTGGGCACCGAGTGTTCCATGTGAAATGGGCCTAATGCACACAGCTAAACGGAAGCTGATATCTACCAGAAATATTCTCTATAGTTATTCATCACACAATTTCTACAATTTGTAACCCCTAATTTCACTTATACGGTGGCCCACTGGGCTTGCTTTAGGGCAAGAAACCTGAAGTGGTGTACTATTTATCAGAGTATGATCGCGATTTCCACACCAAAGAACTCTCCTTATAAGACTCCTTGCCAAAGCAAGATTCATCCAAAAACAATGCATTTTGCACTCAACACACCAGTGACTTCGTTCACATGCTTTTGCAGTATGAAACGTTCATGGTTTCTGGTCATTGGAAGCTAACACATTGGTAACCAGTCCAACCCCTAATAAATGGTGTTGAACCATCGTTACAGACATGTGCACACCCATTGCATTGCTCCAGCATTGTGTCAACTCTGGAAGAAGTTTTTTTGGTGGTTAAGTCCATTCAGTCAAGGTGGTGGTCATCTTGCCTTTGTGTGGTCCAGTACCCGCTTGTCACTGTGTACGACCCTCCTCTATCTACTGGTTCTAAACACACATTATTGTTGCAGAAGCATGACTTAGATGAGCTACAATGTCACAGTACGACAAACCTGTTTCTCAAGTTAGCTTAAATGAATAATAAACTTAAAAATTTATAGACATTAATTATTTTCATTTCTTTTGCATGTGATAGAGTCAATATAACATACATCTCTGAATAAAATTTTATTTAAAATTAGGGCTATCACTATTTATCATTAAATTGGCATTCATCGACCTCACAGCGGCGTATGATACAGTCAACCACAAAATTTTGATAAGTAAGGTATATTCCATCACAAAAGACTACCATCTAACACAAGTCATCCAGTGTTTACTACAAAACAGAAGGTTTTACGTCACCCTCCAAAATAAGAAGAGTCAATGGAGAACTCAGAAGAATGGCCTCCCTCAGGGTAGTGTGCTGGCCCCGCTCTTGTACAACATATATGCAAATGATCAACCAATTATTCCTGGAACAAGAGCATTCATTTATGCTGATGACACAGCAGTTGCAGCTCAAGGCACAACCTTTGAGGCAGTGGAGGTGAAGCTGACAACAGCTCTTGAAGATATGGCCAAGTATTATGATGCTTATCACTTGAAGCCCAACCCTGGAAAAAAACAGGTCTGTGCATTCCATCTGAGAAACAGAGAAGCCAGAAGGAAGTTGAACATCAACTTGAGGAGGCAACAACTACTACACTGTGATACACCTAAATATCTAGGAGTAAAGCTTGATCGATCTCTCACATTCAAAACCCATTGTGAGGATCTGAAACTTAAAGTATCTGCCCGGAACAACATCATCCGGAAACTTACAAGTACCTCCTGGGGAGCACATCCAAATGTGCTTCGTACATCTGCCCTGGCACTTAGTTTCTCTGCAGCAGAATACTCAGCACCAGTTTGGCAAAACTCTGCACATGCTAAGCAGGTTGATACAGCATTGAATGATACTGGTCGCATTGTAACAGGTTGCCTAAAACCAACTCCTATTAGTAAAATATACCAAATCATGGGTATAGCACCACCTGACATTCGTAGGAAAACAGCTGCAGAGAGGGAGAAGAGGAAACAAGAAACAGACCCCAGACACCCTTTGTTTGGACACGAACATCAACCCACAAGGCTGAAGTCAAGGAAGAGCTTCATACAATCAACTACAGCCATAACATCTTCTACTGGAGCACGCCGTCTAGAACTATGGCGAAATTCGTTGCCTGAAGAACAGTGGAGGAACATCAAAGAGGCACCGGCTGCGGGATGTAATCAGCCATATGCTATATGGAAGGCTCTAAACAGATTAAGAACTGAAGTGTCCCGATGTAAATATAATATTAAAAAATGGGGGTACACTAATGAGAACAATCTAGGTGAATGTGGTGAGTTTCAGAACCCACAACATCTTCTGATATGCAGGAATCTCCCTGAAACCTGCAATATCGACGACCTTTACAGGGCAAACGAGAAGGCCATCAAGATTGTGGAATTCTGGTCAGATTCTATATAATTGTGTTTATAGTTTAATATTAATTAATTAATGTTATTTGTTTTTTCAACTTGTTATGTCCTGGACACGAGAAATAATAATAATTAAATTGAAATTAATTGTGATGTAATGTGCGCTCCAGTGCAATTTCCCTAATAATTTATTTATGCATTTGTTATTATTATGTCATTACTATTATTACTACTGAGTTTTAATTTAACTACACATCTACATTTGCTGGATTTTAATTCCAAATTCCTTCAGCGTTTCTGGTAAATTATTTACTTTCCCTGGTAATTTTTCCAATCCCTGACACAAGAAAATTTTCCCACTCCTTTACATATGGAATTGAGTGCTAGCTTGTGCTCATGTTCATCTTTTCCTATCCATGTACTACTCCTAATTATTCAACCAACATGTTTCCACTGCCAGCACTCACTTCATCCATCTCCCGTCCACTCCCACTCCAGCTTCTCTATCACAAAAGATACTGACCGTTTTCTGCGGTCGCGAAAAAATCAAGTTATGCTCCCTTGGCACGCATCAAAGTCCTGTTTTCGATAACTAAGTAATATTTCAAGGCAAAGCGAAATATTGTATCTTATAAACTTTAATACTTTGTCAGAGAAAAACTTGATGCAGGGTTTAGTACAAAACAAAAATGTGGGTCCCAAACTACACCATCATATTCAAGAAACGGTATGATCAAAGTTTTGTAATCCAATTCTTTCACCTCTCTGGTATAGCCTCTTATAACCTTCTCCAGTAAATGAAGGATTTTGTAATATTTTTCTACCTCCTGCCCAATTTAACCTGCCTAGTTGAGCATATTATCAAATGTTAGACCTATGCCAAGATAATTTCACTTGAAGCCTTCAACAAGCAATTCCTCCCCCACATTATAACTATACAAACCTTTTTGTCTTTTACCTGTGTACCTAATAAATTGTCTTTTCTTGCTTTTATATTCATTCCACGTTTGCCTACCCAGTTAGATGTAATATCCAGTTCACCCTGCAGCTATTCAGTGTTCTTTCATTTTAATCTTATTATATACTATTATATCAACTGGAAATAATGTAACTTTTGATTGCAAACCACCAAATCAGTAGTTCATTATTGCAATGGTCCATACCCACTACCCAGTGGCACTCCCATATATACTTCCACCTCTTTTGATACTGCATTTCCTACTCTAATGATTTGCTTTCTACCCCAAAAAGAATTTCTCTATCCAGCAAGTCACTTTTTTCATTCGCTCCAATAGTTTTCAACTTTTTTAATACTATTTCATGGCTCATTTTAACAAATGTCTTAGAAAGTTCTACCACTTTTACTATCAACTTGGCTCTTCTTCTCCAATTACACCAAAATATCATGCATATAGCCCACACACAGAGATTCACATGAATCTCCTTGCCTTTTGATTTGCAAACTAGTTTCTTTCCTTATAGACATATCTGGCATATTTACATATTATTCTCAAAATCTTTTGGGTGTCACTAATGTCAAATTAATTGACATCATTTATGAGCTTGTATTACTCTCTTTTCCAGTCCTCTGGTAATTGGGCAGATTCTAGACTAAGTCTAAGTATTATTTCAAGGCAAGGTGAAATATTGTATTTTATAAGCTTTAATACTTTGTCAGAGAAAAGCTTGATGCAGGGGTTAGTACATAACAGCTTACCATCAGTGTGGTCTAAGGATAGATTGTCATTCAGTCTCATGGTTGCCATCCAGGTGATCACCTCAGCGAGAGAAGGTAGGATTGAAATCGAATTCACTATGGATGTCCTAATACATTTTAAACTATGTATTCTTAAATAAGTACATCACTTGGAGGCCAATGTACAGCATTGAGATTTCTTGTCCGAGATTAAATTGATTGCAGGTATGAACCGTGATGCAAGCTGCTACCAACTCCTGATAACCCCTAGCTGTTGAATATTCAGTTACATTGAGAGCGTAACCACTTCTGTTTTATCACTTGAAAATCTAAGATGGATGCCTAACCCATCCTTTTTCTGCCTTCCTTCTTCTCCACGTATCACACCTAAGCAGTCACGTTCAGTCACAAACTCACTGTCCAAGCACTTTCTAAAGATTGACTCCACCATGGTTCCAGGGGTCTATTTATAAGGTCACTTAGGAGGTTCACCACATTCCCTGGGATTTTTTTGCTCATTTAACCTTATTCTTCCTTTGATTGTCTTGAAATTTTTATGAGAGGTAGTCCCTTGCCTAAACATCAAAATCAACCCTTATGAAAATTTTCCTATCTCTATTAGTTTGACTAAAAAATTATTATAGTGGTGATACCTGAAATTCTCTCACATCTTTGAAGTATTAGTGCTAAGGTTCTGAGTCTTGTTTTAAAGTGACCAGCTCGTCCTCTACATTTTAGTGTATAAACCAGCTTATTTACAATTTTCTATCCAGGTGTATTCCAAAACATAAATCTTCGAAATTCTATGTCTCCGAAAGTATTGAAGCTACAGTGCTGAAATATATTTTAAACATTTCAGAATGCAATTTCCTATATTGTCTGAAGTTGTGTGGCCATTAACGAATTTCTTTCATATAGTTTCAGAAACCTTGTAGATCAGTTTTTTGGAATCCAACAACCGGAAGCCACCATTACTTCGAAATTGTCATAAATTTTACTTTTTTCACTACAGCCAAAGTATCGCATGGAATTGTTACAAAAACTAGTGTATTGTGCTCAGAAAAAAATCTGCTTTCTTTTAAATACATTCCCTCCCCCCCCCCCACTTCTGAATTTAACTGAATTATACTAGTTGAAAACAAATCTTTATCCTTCCAAAACCATAAAACCCTACAAAAAATATTACTTAACTTTTACCTATCAATTTGAAATTTTCAAATAATCTGTTACAGAATTCAACGAATCTTTTAAGCAATAAATCATCTTCATATCTTGAAAACTAAGAGCTCAGGAATTATTTAACTTTTATTTTTGGTCTTTGCGCCATGTATCTGACTCAACTGCAAAATCAATTATCTCTTCGGTAAAATTTTATAACTGCAAAGTGTCATAACTCATTTTGATCCTTATAGCTTAATCCACCTCTGAAAACAAATGTAGCGTTTTCTATTTTGAATTAAGAAGTTATCCTTTATATGGCCAGTGTTTACAAACATTAAAGATCACTGTTTACTTCTACTTTATCATATGAAAACTGCAAGAATATGATTCTAACTTACTTTACTGTTGTATTAATGTTATCTCAACACTCTTTAAGCAAATTTGGGTGATTTATTAACAAAATTTAGGTTATATTACAATTTCTACAGCAACTCCTTTGCACCCTTTTTTAGCTTTCTTAGTTCCTTCACAATTCAAATTTGTAGTTTTCTTTTATGGAAATGCTGCACTCATTTTCTACTTCCAATCCCAGGATGACAGTCTCATTAAAACAATCACTCAACATCTCTGCCATTTTCAAATTCTCAGTATATTCTTCTTCATCATCATTCTCCAATTGCAGTCTTCTGGGTGCTGGTCACGAGTACTCTCCATTTCTTCCTGTCCATGAATTGTTGTTCATGAACAGTCTTCCAATCAAGCCCTAAGTCTTCTATATCCTTCTTGATTTGGTCTATCCACTTCTTTTTGGGCGTTTCCGCACATCTTTTATCTTGGATGTTCATATTAAAGTATGCCCTTGCTCTTCTTTCTTCCACCATACTTTGGACATGTCCTCAGGCAAGATTGCTGTAAGGATTTTGCTACACTGATGTTTATACTGGCCTCTGTGTGATTGATTTCATTCCTTACTTTGTCCTTTTGTGTTCTCTGAAGTGTGGTACACAAAAGCTCAATTTCAGAGGCCAGACTATTGTCTCTTCTGGACAGGGAACATGTTTCCAGTGCATAAGTCAGTATGGGGGTGTAATATGTTTTGAATACTGCATGTTTGCACTTTCTGGGAACTTTGTTTCCCAATGGTTATAAAAGACTGCTGCATTATTATTTCTGTTTATAATTTCACTTTTACTGGTGTTGTCTTTACTGAGAGTACTACCTAGACATTTGAATTTGTCAACATTTTGTAGTTGTTGGTAATTTAGATAAATCTTCACATTGGAAGTCCCTGTACCTGTTGCCATGACCACCATCTTATTCTGTCTGATTTTCAGCCCATACTGATCTAAAAGCTTGTTCCAAGCCTCCAGCTTTTCTTGCACCTCTTCTGCACTTTCACCCCAAATCATGACATCATCAGCAAATACTAGGACTTTGTTTCTTTTCCATACACTTTTCGGTAACTTCTTCTGCTTCCTTATGTACTGTTGTGACACTATCTTCCCTTCCCCTTTACTTTTTATATAAATAAATCAAAATGAATGATTGAATAGTCCCAAATATTCTTTATAAACCATCTTTAACTTCCTCATTGTTTCTGTTTATTCCTTGTTTAGTCATTTGAAATGTTCCACACAAGGTTATAATCATTCTTTATTAGGAATATATCCAACATATTTGGTCCTATCACTTGTGTAAAGCCTCCTACCCCGTCAAGGTATTCGCAAATCTCTGTTCCCTTGTATTGTTAATCTTATTTCCTACACGGTCGGTGTATGATAAAGTTAAATTCTAAACTCAAATATGAACTTTGAATTGAATCAAGTTTTTCACCAAAAGCCTCTTTTTAATCATTCATTCTTCCAATGCATCAAGAAGCCAACACACTGATTTTTTTCTTTTATATATCTGTCTAACCCTTGTAACTCTTGGTTACTAAGAAATAATGAATTTTTAGAAGTTGGTTTCATTGCTTAATATATTAGTATTTCATTATTATTACAATTTTATTAAGTAAAAAATTTGGTATCTACTGCAGTATAAGTTCTTTGAAATTGCAAACTAGTGAATTAGACATAAACACATTAAAATGTTTTTTGACAAAGGACATGAGAGAATACATGTACTAAGAAGGTATTGTAAGAATATTGAGCTGTTAAAAAAATTGTCTGCAAGAAGGTTTTGTCCTACACAGCATCCTAATAGCACTTTTCTTTTGGAAAAATAAAAGTGGCTCATTCAAGCAGGAAAAAACTCTGTAACTAGTTCTTTGAGACCAACAAAATTATCATATATATTATTTCTATAAGGTACTTTTTTTCACAAGCCTGTATTTTTCTTCATACATAACCGAAAACAATGAATGAGGTGTCATATTAATGCTTATGTTCTCCTCTTTAGACACATCATATTTTAAGAAAGAAAGTATTCGACCCTTAAAGGGAAAAAATGTTAATATGTCTAAAATGCTGTTTTCTGTGTTACGAGTCATTTATCTCCATGGATACCTATCTGAAATCATTTAGTGAAGTATCATTTTATAGAGTAAGATCTCTGCTTTAGTGACGTCATATAATAAGACCAAAATTTTTCGGAATTCAACCCTTAAAGGGAAAAAGTAAAAATTCTACAACGCATTTTTGTGTCACGACCTATTTATCTCCCCTGATATCTAACCGGCATAGATAAGTGAGGTATCATATTAAATACTAAGGTCTCCGCCGTGGTAACATTATATTTTAAGAAATGAGTTTTTCGTAATTCGGCCCTTAAAGGCCAAAAATGTCAATTTTTCTAAAATGCGTTTTTTATTTTTCGGGCCATTTATCTCTTTGGATACCTAACCAAAATCGATAATTGAAGTACGAGTACGAAAAGTAACAACTCAGCTTTGGTGACATCATATATTAAGAATTTTTTTTTTTTAAGTTTAACCATTAATGGGAAAATGTATGAATGTTTATACAACGCATTATTGTGTCACAAGCCATTTATCTCCATTAATACCTAACAGAAATAGATAAATGTGGTATCATTCTAAAACTTAAGGTTTCCGCTGTGGCAACATCACATTTTAATAAATGAATTTTGCTGAATTGAACTCTTAAATGGCATAAATATCAATATTTCTAAAATGGTTTTTTTGTGTTTCGAGTCATTTATCTCCCTTGATAATTAATCAAAATTTATAAACGAGGTATCATTTTAAAGATAGTGGTCTTTGTAAGGTCTTAGGTTCCGTTACACCACATTTTAAGATTTTTTTTTTTTTTTTTTCAAAATTCTGACCTTAGAGGGCAAAAGTATTAATATTTCTACAACGCATTTTTCTGTCACGAGCTGTTTATTTCCCTTGATACCTAACCGAAATTAATAAATGAGGTATCGTTTTAAATATTAAATTATCTGCTTTGGTCACATCATATTTCAAGAAAGAACTTCCAAATTCAACCCTTAAGAGGCAAAAAATCATCATTTCTAGAACTTTTTTTTTTTTTACCTCGCTTGATAACTAACCGAAATCGACAAATGAGGTATCATTTTAAATACCAAGGTGGCTGCCTTGGTCACACCATATTTTATATAAGTTTTTTTTTTTTTTTTTTTTTTTTTTTGGAATTTGACCCTAAAAGGGCAAAACTATCAATATTATTTCTACAGCGTGCTTTTCTTAATTACAAGCCATTTATCTTATTCGATACCTAGCCGAAATCGATAAATATCATATTGTTTTAAAGATTAATGTCTCCAGTTAGGTAAATTCATAAATTAAGATTTTTTTTTTAGAAATTTGGAGCTTAAAGTGGTAGTGCGTGTGAGAAACTTCAGAGCAAAGTCCCTTGATTGCAGCAGCAGATATCACTGAGAAGTCAATAAACTTTTTTTATTCAATAAGTAGCTTTTTGGATATTTTTTTCTGTTATGGAAACACTTTCACTTTGCTATACAATTCCAATGTAAACATTTTATTCGCACAGCAACAAATGTCACAGAGATGTTGATATGGTGTGTGCAGTTTGTTCAGGTTGGTTGTATTCTGTTAAGGTCAGTGACAGTTTGTCATACATACAGAGTGTTTTAAATGTTCCTAACTGTTTCGTAATATGATGTAAGTATTTTTATGTGTACCTATTACACTAAAAAAAATAATATTTGCTACAAAATTATGACTCTACTTTTCATTATATTACAAGCATTGAACCTCATTATTCATCCCATTTTATTTGCGAAATTTTCGCGCGGGTCGTCTAGTTACTATTATCTCAACTACATATGCAATAAAATTTCTGAAAAGTTGTATTTATTTATGAAATTTATTTCAGAAAGTATAATTGCAATGTACACTACCTATGATGGAGACAGCATTACCGTAAAATTTTGAATTCTTGCCTACCTTGCCTTTATGTGCATCCTGCAAGAAATAATTAATAGAATGTAATGATACTGCAATTAGAAATGATTTATGTCACCATTTAACATATAGGACACTTTTTGTTCAGATTGGTAACACTTCCAAATCAAACAAATCGAATTTAAAAAAATAAAATTAAAAAAACAACATAGGTATGGATTTCAATGAAACATCTGTCACCTGTTAATATGTATGATACTTATGGTGCAAATTAATTACATAAATCTCAATGGTACAGATCCCAAAGCCCTAAATTTGGAGATATTTGCTGTTCAGCTTTCTTTGTTAGCGTGAAAGCCAACATCGGAATCGCATTGTAAAAGAAAGTAAGTAACAGGTAAGAAATGTAAACAGATGGGAATAAACAAAGTTTAGATGGTAAAACTTTAAAGCTAATAGTAAAATAGTAGACTAGGAAGAATTAATACCATTTTTAAAGGAAGAAAGTAAAGATTTTGAAAGGTATTAATGATTTTTTATAGTAACAGTATACAGGGATGGATTAAAACAGTGTGGGGTCTGTAGCAAACGTTAAGAAGGGACCCTTGAGAATCCTAGTCCCCCTAGAAGGCACAGGGCCCCTAGCATTTACTAACTCCTGCTACATGGTTAATCCGGTACTGACAGTATAGTATGATGGGAAAAAGGAACACTCATATTTTAAAAATTTTAAATACAAGACAGAACAAATGGAAATAATATTAGCAAGTTCCAAAATAACAATAACTATATGGAATAATCTAGGAAATGGAGATCTCAACAGGAATTTAGGAATAAAAAGTACAACGTAAGGAAAATAGTCCTTACACTTGTGTACATCCACATTTAACAGAAAAATAAACTGCTATAAATTAAATATTATATAAATTAGAGTCTAATCCAGGGATAAATGTACAAGTAACTAATTTTAAGGAAGTAAAGCATAGATTTTGGAATTAAACAGTTCAGTTTGTTAATTGTCAACCTTTTATTTGCAAAATAAAGGGAAGGAGAAGTTTTAATGCATAATATGGCAACAAAACAAGATAGATGAAGTTTTTAGGAATAAAAATAACTATTATTTAGAAGGAAACCTATGCATGTTAATATTCTACCACAATGGATTGGGAATGTACAGTGGGTGTAACTTCAAACCCCTGATTCCTGGCCCAGCATGCCAGCTTTCCTGATTGCGGTTTCTGTATGTTTTTTTTATAATCACCAAGGTGTGTGGTGGTATGGTTCCTAATCTCTGTGTCATATAAACTACACATTTCACAAATGTAATACATTATTACAAAGAACATCACATTTAATGGATAGATGCAATACATCCACTACATCATGTCTAGCAAGCTGTTAGTAAATGTAGCAGGAAAAATGATGAGAGATTCTTCAGTCATGACCAAAAAATTCACAATGTATGTGGGTATGTAGATAAAGTAAAAATAAATTCATATTGTCTTAATGACTTGGTGACAGTTTTGATTTGCTGTTGTGCATCCCATCTCTGTCATGGATGGATCTACAGTTTAACATTAAACCTGAACCATGGAACATCCTGGTTCTGCAGGATTTGAAGCTGAAACCAAGAATTTGCAGAGCAAGCACCTTAATCACTGATCACTCACCTGCGTAGGTTATCTATATTCCCTTCTCTTATCTGTTTTAATCTGTACCTGTCCCCCATTAATCATATAATTCATACCATATGCTGATTAGTTAATGTCAAAGTGAAAATAACGAAGAGCTTCTCTGGTCCATGAAGGCTTGGTTGAAAGCTAGTTTAGTGATAAAATCAGTTGGATAGGCTGTTTAATAGTCTTGTTCCTATTGGGGATTGTATGAGGCAATGTGAAGTGAGGGAATTATGGGAGAAAATGTTAATCAGTCCCTTGCTTGAATTTTGCGGGATAGTATGGACCCACATTGCGGAAATCAAACAAAAGAGATGGATAGATCACAAAAGATGCAGCCATATTATCATGGAAATGAGAAGAAGGATGAGCTAGGAGTTGAGTGAAGTGAGTGCTGGATGAATATTATAAAAAAACATTGGGAATAGTATGTTGTAAGGAAGAGATGACCATTACACTTTATTTTTATGCATAATTCAGTAGGAAAGTTTATATTTGAGGGTAAGGGAATCAGGGACTGGAATAAATTATTGGTGGATGTGTTTTACAATTTTACTCAAACAATTAAAGAATTCAAAGTGAAAATCCATATAGACTCAAAACTTGATGTGCAGGGAAATTGCTGTGGAAGCATATGATCCATTGCAATAAAAACTACTACTAATAATAAAAAGGTTTAAAAAATATAATGATTCAGCTACATAAAAGAATTAATTTTAAGGATAGAATTTTACAAGGTTTTGAAAAAGTTTAGGCCTCAACAAGGCTGAAGGAGTAGATAACTTTGCTCAGAAATTGTTAAAACTGCACAAAGAATTAAAACTGCTAACAGAAATAATAATAAAAATGTAATACAGATGGATACAGATTCTACTAATTTTTTAAACAAAAGAGAAAAGGCAGTCAACTGTCAGAATTGCTTTGCTGCTAGTTTGGGACTTTTTTTTTTTTTAATTATTGGCTGTGCTACAACATTTATATTAGTTTGGGTTTGTGACATTGTTAGTCAGCAAACTTTAATTTTAAAGATGTCTTGCCTGAATATGGAGCTACAAAAGTAATTTATAATTTATGTAATAATCAATTGATAAAACTGCAATGTCATAAGCTGCAAATTTCAGCAAAAATAAATAGGCAAGACCAAAATGTGTCAGCTTCAATAATCAGTTAAGTATAAAACTGATCAAGTTTGTAAAAGATGAATTGGATTTGGAATTAAATTTTAGGAAAAAGTAACATAATTCCATAATCTGGTGATGGTATTGCAATATTGATTGAACAAAGTGATACAAAGAAATTCCTGAAAGATATATACAAAATACTGAAAGATGTAATTGGGCTAAACACAAACAAAGTTCATGAAGTGTGGCAAAGATGATTAAAACAACACTTAACATATTGTTAATTTGAAGCAAATGCTGCAGAAATAGTAGAAGAGATGTATTACTTGGAAAAATTTGGTTTTACAGTGATTGGGTTTATTTCTTAGTAAACCTACAATAGAATGTAATCATATTTTCCCAAGTAAATTACCAGTATTCAAACTAGTGGCAGACCAGGTATCTTGACTAGTGAAATTTGTTTTATCAAATATGAGAACAAGATAACTTCATTTGATGTGAAAACATTTCTTTGCTGCAACCAAATAGAATCCTTGAATGGATTTGGCTACTTACTATATTATCAAAAACTGTGTCACAACTAAAACAGACACTTGTGTGGAATAGGATGCTTGGTTTCATTCATTTAAGTGGAGCATGTTATCAGACTTTTCAATCAAAGACCTGATAACATTATCAAATCAGAATTTATCATATTAAATTTATCTAAAGCTTTGGGTTCAATTTGATTGGGAGAAGTAAAACACATTTAATATACAAATAATTCTTCATTACTGCTAGGGCTTTAGGTAATCTCTTGAAGATTATTAACAATAAACTTTTGTCTGGAAAAGTTTTGTACTGTGGTTTCTCGTGAAAATATTAAAAAATGTAGTTAGGAAGTTTAAAATGTACTGAGATTATTTTAAATAAAGTAGTAAAGAACTAGAACGTCTCACTACATTTTAAGTGATGTTAATGCATCTGTATTTTAGAGTGCCTTGATACTCCTTGTTTTATTTGTGATGATGACAGCTTTTCCTGACAATGTTGATCTAAGTACTAATGAATAGGTTGAACAAAATTGAGCTCATGACAGCATAGTTCAATTTTTCATATGAAGTCCTTCATTTCTTTAATAGCTCTGGTAATTATAAACAAAATGTGCACTCTTGCAAGTCTTACATTTATCAGATTCATACATTGATAATGTTTTGTCTCTGAGCTTGTCATATCCTAATGTTGCACTTGACAACCAGTTTTTCTATTTTTTGGAAATACATTCGTAATAGCTAATGGATTTTCATAGAATCTAACAACAATATTTGTTGTGTAAAAGTTGAATATTGAAGTCTCTTTGTATTTGGCAGAAATAAATTTTGTTAAAAACTTGTGAATTTTCAGCAAATCTCACAACATTATTTATTATGTAAATACTGAAATTTTATTTGCCAGAAATAGATTTTGATATACCTAATATTTAATAGATTTGTAACAAATCTATAGGAATATTTGATAGATACCTAAACATTGAAATCACAAGTTTTCAGATATTTTTTCAGCCAGGTTGTATAATGGAAGCATGCCATAGTTCATAATTATGTCATCAAACATTTTTTTGGAGAATGTAATGCTCTTAATCTTTTTTAAATTTTGATTACTCTCAACCATTATCATTCCTCCAAACCACATACACACAGCATTTCTGTGGCAAACAATAGTGCTGAAAATCTAAGAAATTTGTAGTTGTGTGGAATCAAAAACCCTACAATTAAGTAAAATATTGAATCTTGATAGAATATGAGTATTTTAGTATTTTTATTTCTTCGGTCATGCTGTGTTAAACATGAAACATACATGACTTCTGATCAGAGAGAGAGAGAGAGAATTGGGGGGGGGGGGGGGTTGAAGAATAATTAATGCAAAAGATACTGGAGTGAGATTCATAATGAAGAAGTATGGGGGGGGGGGGAAAAATTAGATAATGAATTAGATGCTATGAACAGTCTTGTGAGAATATTATACTGGTGAAGGTAGAGCAGTTACAAAAATACTATGTCACAAGGTTTTTTTTTAAGCCTAGTGCAAAATTAAGTTAGGTAAAAGAAGATATACTATCACTTTTTAGGGGTTTCATTGAGTAGTCCACCAAAGTGGGGGGGGGGGGGGGCGGGGAAATTTTGTACCAAATAGTATTGATAGAAATGCAACTTTCAGTGAAGACAGTGACCTGAGGAAGATACTAATACAGATGAACAGTGGAATACATGAATACTGAGAAATAGGTGAAACTGAGGAGACCATAAGAGGCGGTTTCAAACAAGGAGTTTTGACAGTAATGTTGGAAAATAAACAAAACATATTTTACAATATTTTAGTATAAATCTTGATCATGGTTAGAAGTGAGACATATGGAATGGAGATCAGATGTGTCAACCTTAAAACTCACATGTTTCAACACTGAGATTGTGAACCTCAATGTGTACACATCTGATCCCCTTGCAAATATTTTACCTCTAAATATGGTTATAGATAATACTGAAGTATTATAAATCATGTTTATACATATTTGTTTGTCTCAGTCCTCCTGCCTTCTTCTGTGGTGAGCAGTGCACTTGTTTTCCATATCCTTCCTTATTTTCATTGCCTAACAGCAGTCACATTGTCACTATAATCATAACCTTGAACAAAGTGACTGAATTTGATGATTTAATAGAAATATACAAACCAAAAGTCACAGTGGTGAGTCTGGATTGAAGGAAGAAGTGGCTGTGAATCAGGTTTTCCCCAATGGTTAGCAGCAGGAGAGTTGTGATAGCAGGGGAACAACTAAAGAAGGTAAACAGGCTCAAGTAGTTGAGGAGTGTATTAGAGGAATGTGGAGGAAATGATGGCGAGATAAATGAAAGAGGAAGAGAAGCAGAGGCATTTCTAAGGAGCATTAGAAGCCTGATATGGAATAAGGAGGCACTACGGAGAAGCAAGAGATTAATCCATTATGCATACTATGTGCCTATCTTGACTTATGCTGCTGAAACGTGGACAATGAAAAAGTGTAACATCAGCAGAGTACAAGCAAGCGAAATGAAGTTTTTAGGAGGTAGAATGGGAGTCACTAAAATGGACAGAATAAGGAATGAAGGGATTAGATACACCATAAAAGAGGGACCTTTAAAGGAAAGGGTAGAGAAGACCAGACTGAGATGGTATGGACATGTAAAGAGAATGGAAACTCAGGGAATCCCAAGAAAAATCCATGAAATTAAGATGCATGGTAAACAACCCAGAGGAAGACCAAGAGATGGATGGCTGAAAGGAGTAGAAGAGTGTGTATGGAAGAGAGGAGAGGACTGGAACAAAATGGTGACAGAGAGGTGGTGGGATGAAGGAAGGAAATGGAGAGGCTTTTGCATGAAGCAGACCTGGCCAGAGGCTGGAAACTGTTGAGGATGATGATGGAGGGAAGGGAAAAGATGATCATGACCACAAACTGGCACACAATTTCAGGCATCGGGGTGTGGGAAAATTTTATTTCATATGTAAGAGGTCATGGATTGGAATGAATTGCCTGGAGAAATGATGAATAATTTACCAAAAATGTTAAAAGAATTTAAAGTTGAAATTAATGGAAGAAAAAAGTAAGTCGTAAGAGCAAAGAGTAAAATTGAGTGTGTAGGGAAATTGGCACGGGAGCAAGCACTGTGTTGCAATTAAATTAAATTAACTACTTAAAGTAAGTATAAGTAATTTATTACTTGCTCTATTTCTTGAATAAACTACATTAAAATGAGCATGGAGGGTGAGTGGTAACAGGGACGGATCCAGGATTTTGGTTTGGAAGGGGCTTGGATTTTGGTTTGGAGGGGGGGGGGCTTGAGTTGACTTTGGTTTGGGGGGGGAGCTTGATCGGGGAAGGGAAGGTTTTTTAATAGTCTCCTTGGATTTCTGCTCCCTTAAAAGAACAGGAGAGCTAAAAAACAAAAAAAGTATCTAAAGTTACGATGTCAGGAGTGGACCGAGATACTTTTGAGGGTGGGGGGCTCGAGCCCCCAAGCCCCTCCTCCCTGGATCCGCCTCTGAGTGGTAAAGCTCTGCCCTTGTATTCAGTAGGATGTAGTTTCAAATCACCATCCATCCATTCAGATTTGGGTTTTCCACGGTTTCCCCAAATCACTCCAGTTGAATGCCTCTAAAAGGCCATAGCCAAATTCCTTGCTCACAGACCTTTCCCATTTCTAATGATCTAAATGTCAATGAGGTGTAAAGCTATATGCAAAAAAAAAAAAAAATTGCTGGAAGCATGATCAGCTTAATACATTCTTTTTATCCACAATACTGATGGCATTGTTTTATGTAGGCCATTATTATATTCACTCCAAAAATTAAGCCCCAGTAGTAGAAGAAATTTTTGTGATTTGTAATTGGCTGGCATGTTAGAAGAAGTGGTGGTTCACAATTTATAATCACCAGATTGTATGCAAAAGTATTGGAATAAATCCCAAAATTCACCACAGTATTTATGGAATAAGGACATGTGATACTGTTTACGGTGATTTATTTCTCAGATGGGGACATTAGTCTTATTGGCCCCTATGAATGGGCCAGCACTGGCTTTGAACCTTTCAACTCCATCTTCATACACACATATTGTCATATAAAGGTAATCTCACCTAAAGCATTTGGAAGGGTGCCTATCACACACAGTTTTTATTGTAAAGGACTTTTATAAACATTTTATTAATAATAAGGCCCATTTCAACTCAGAATATAACCACTTTGGTAAGGAAACTCGTTTTTGAAAGTTGAAATTTTAATGTCAAGGGATTTTGCTACATCAATTTCCATTAATAAAGCATAAAATTATGATCAGTTTGGGGTGTAACATGTATAGGCAGAAAAATTTATTTTAAGAGGTATTTCAAGTTGTATTTAGCCATGTGAGCGGAGCCAACTAAGGTAAAAGTCCTAAATCTAAAATCTTCAATTAATGAAAATAGATAACTTAAATTTTATGATGGCAGCATAATGTTGACATTAAAACAACTATTACAACTAAAAATTGAGTCTGTATACAAATTTTAAGTATGTAAAGAATTTGAATCTTGTAAATAAAAGATCTAGGAATTTAAAATTAGTCTTAAATGGAATAGAAAAAAATGATATAATAATAATAACTTAACAGTTTAACAGTAATTTGAAATTTAAAGTGAGAGAAATAGAATTTTAGTATTGAAGCTTGATGACATTTTGCCACTTGAGACTTTTAAAAATTAATAACTCTTAAACAAATAAACTTATGAGAAAATTGGTCTTTACTTGGAAGATTAAGTATAAATCAAACTATAACATATTAAAATTTTGTAAAAATCTGATTAAAAATAGTGTACCATGAGAAAATGGGATTTTTTTTAGCTAACAATAAAATAATATTTTCCCACCGGGATACACCAGTGTTCCAGAACAATCCAGCTCAATGTTAGCAGAGATTATAAAAAAGGAATCTGCTCTTTCTTGTGGCGGACAGTTTTAATCTACTCATCATGCCATACGTGTTGCTCTGCCAGAGTGAGTATTCAAGAATGTAATGTTTAAAAACTTTATGAGCTCACCTTGGAAAATATTTCATGGTCTATAATACTGATTTCATTTGGAAAAGAAACCTAAAATTAAATTCAGTGACTGAAACATAACTTACAATGACTTTTAAATGAATAGTAGAAGTGTTGATACAATTCAAAGCTCACTCTAATTTGGGGGGGGGGGGGGCAAATCTAAGAATGTTTGCAGGATTGAATGCTTTTTTTTATATAGTTTTGTGCCTTGAAGAATAACCTGTCATCTTCATATGTGATTTTGAATGTTCTGTACCACCTTTAAATTTCTTCAACAGTTTAATCTGATACCTGTATTAAATTCACCAATTACTTTACAATATATTCAAATTAGTAACAATAGTTAAGTGACTTTCTTTCATTTATGCATGACCCATTAGTTATTACAGGTTAATAGCTTGTTGGCCATTAAAAGAACTCTAGCATCTTCAAAAAAAAAAAAAAAGGTATCAGACAGTAATACAGGTATCATGGTCAAATTAACGTACAAATGTATACACTAATGTATATTTTGCTATTACAGCACACAGTATTATAAAAATACACACATACAAAGAACAACACAATACATGGGGCAACACTCACAGATAACACATCCTGTCTCAGTAACAATTTGGGTTTGTCTCCTCCAGAAAAATCTGATGAACTTTGTGGTTGTAGACCACCATATATAACACTCTTCCACTTACCATTCTTTCTGTACCCAATTGGTAGCTGGCTACTATGTTGCTTCATCTAGTTTAAATGTTCAATAAACAAATATATTTAGAAAGAATTAATAAATGTTGAATTTTAATATTTTAATTTCCTAGTTTGTGGGTAGGTGATGTAGTGTGCTGAGAAACATCTCAAATCGTAGCCATGATCTGATAAAAAAAAATAGTGTTTTGATTTCAGAGACCTTCACACAATCTATTCCAATAATCATTTTCAAAAGTAACTTTGATGTACAGAAATAGCCCTCATACAGTTTTATAAGTATTGTGTTACTCTCAAAGTGTGTCAAGTGACTTTATACAATTTCAGGTCATCTGCAAGGAACCTAATTTCTGGCTGGAAAAAAAACAAACAAAAAAAAAACATTAGAATAATTCATAACAATGCACCCAATAGTCCACCCTTTGTTACTATTTTTGTCATTTTTTACTTTTTTGATACGGTGTATGTTGGAAACATATCCCAAAAAGCCAGTTCTGGATCTAGGAGTTTTGCAAGCCAGGCTAAAAACTGTTAGATTGCTCCATGGTTGCCGCCTCCATCGTAGCCACCTCCATGGTCTCCACCCTGATTGTTGCCACCTGGGGCAGTATATAAGGTACCCTTTAGTTCATCAAAAGCACTCTCACTAGCCATCCCCAGTAGTAAAATATTCTATAGACCAATTCTGAAGTCGCTTATGCTGGACTTAGAAATTTCGAGAAGATTAATTGTCAACTTGAAGGAATTTCCCGGTATTCATTTCCGCAGTGAAAACTCAACGTTAGAATCATTTTAAAGTGTATTCATTATATCGGGAAAAGTTTATTTTAAGAGATATTTTAGTTTGTTCATGTTTTGAAACATGTGATCAGAAAAATAAAAATCTAAGATTTGAAATATCTTTGACTAGAGTAAAGCTACAGCTGAACTTTTATCACCAACTATAGTCAGCATTATCCCGAGTACTTTGATAGTAAAATTAAATAATTTTGCAAAGTTTAATTAGTGGTTTTAACTGTAAGGAATAAAATCTAGAAATTTATATCAGTAGATAGCCCAAATTGAGATGATTATGAACATATAATGGTTTTGGTAAAAAGCTCAAGTATTTGTCTGGTAATTAAGTTTTAAAAGATAGATTGTTGTTAATTGTTGTTGGAAGTTCGAGAAAGTCCACCCAGTTGGTCACGTAATGACATCAATTTTAGGATTATAGAAACCGTTTTGAATGTTAAATTAAATTAAAATAGATAGAACATGATAATAGAAAGTCCCTGTAAAAATTTCAGGTTAAACTATTCAGTACTTTCAGAGATATTAATTAAAGAAAACGTTGCTGACATCATAGGCTCTGAGAACTCTATAAAAGATCTTGCAGTGAGCTCACATATTCTCATTCCACGCTAGATTTTCAAAGAAGTAACTTTGTTATATATAGTCTCATTCTTTCGCCGGAAAGTGATCGTGTAACTTCACGCTAGTTTACAGGGCGAACTGCTCCAAGCGGTAGCGGTTTCGGCAAATTCTATCATGTCGTAGTAATCACTAATGTTAGGGGGACTTTGTGAGTTTATGTCTTCTCGTATGATTGTGCTTAACCTGTAATCTTAAATGAAAGTGTTGTTCGATGCTTTATCGATGTATCTGGTACCGACAATGTACCAGTGAACTTTATCAAGAATATAAGTATTGTGTTACTCTCAAACTGTGTCAAGTGACTTTATTTCAATTACCCTTCGCATTTGGGGATTTAATACGAGTGTGTGGTGGCCAATTTATTTAATATTATAGGTACCAGAAGGCTACACATGGTCATGAACTTATTAGTTCACAGTTCAGGTGAATGTGTTGTTAATCCCCCATGCAACATTTCTGCCTGACAAGTAGAAGAGGTATTTGAAAAATAGTGACTGCAACATAATTTCTACCCTTCAAACAAAATTTTGATGCCCTCCAGGTGGCAAGTGCCCCAGTTTGCCCCCCACTAGATCTGGCTCTGAAACAAGCTTTGAATAACAAACAGTGTAGCAAATTTATCCCAAATACAATTTGAATACAGTAAAAGATGTCTTCCCCATCAGACCAAATATTAATTTAGAGATTTCAGCATAACAATTTTATATCAATTGTTGTTGTGTAGTAACAACAATATTACTCATAAAAAAAGATCATTACAATCATGATTTTTTATTTTATTGCATTGGAATTTAGTGCAGCTAGCAATTTTGATAGCCAAATTCAAGTAACAGTTGTCTTATATATATCATATCACATTAGCAGAAAGTTATGAACATATTTTATGAGGTGCCTAAAAAGATCCTAATGAGACAATTTTTGTAAAGTAATGAGTCTTCATAGTTCAAATTTTTGATGTCCTCCTTGTAAAGTACACAGATCAGTACACACAGCAGCAAATCAGAAACACAATTTATTTTATAGTAAAACATTGAATTACAAACATCACAATTAATACTGCTCAAGGTCAATGTTTGATAACAAACACAGTGCTAAAATATATCACTGTACAAACTTAAAACCTGTATTTACATTTTATTTACAGGCAAGGAGTATTTCACGTCAAGCATATTTAGTATTAAGTCCGCTGTATTGATGTTTTTACAGTCTCACTCGTAGATCAAGTTCCTCAGATCATAAATTACTAAGAATATGAATGTATTTTACATCGTCATATTCGTCCTTGAATATATACTTCACAACTTGATTTAGTAAAAATGTTCATCATAAATTATATATCACTCAACTGATGAAAACTATTGCAAGTTACATTTTTTGTTTCTATAGGGATATTTTTCTGAAGTATTTGACAGTTGCCTTGGTAGTATTTGATGTCTGTGGCTTCTCTATTTTTCCTTAGTTTCCCTTCTTCACTGTTACGTATTCCATACAAGAAATATATGAGGAATCCTGTAATCAACATATTACTGAACCTCAATAAATTTTTAACAATGTCAAAACTTGTAATTTTAATACAATATATTTTAATACTCTAAAATTATAACAAAAATAAGATTAACTCTATAACCTATTAGTAATTTAATTGGAAATATAATTCACAATTACTTCACATCACACTGACTAGTCAAAGACATTTATTTATTCTATATACCTTAGCAGGTACAAAGATGCACGTTGCTTTCCAGACATTCACTTCTCAAACATCACTCACTCACTTTGCTCCAAGTTTGGTGTTAACTTTTACTGATAAATGAGAAAAAATTTTGACATACTCTTTTAAATCTTTTTTTAACTTTGAATTCCCTGTCATTAAGCTAACTTCAAAATCATATTTTCCAGAAACTTAATATGACTGCCACCAACTGACTGCCACCAACTGACTACCACTCCTAGCCCTGCTTTTCCACTATTACCTCCTTCCTTGTGTTAGGCATTGTGACGTGATATAGACCGGTTCAACTTTTTGAATACACAATGTGCACTAAGGTTTCCCCATGGTCACTGTTAATTGGGCAGCCCCATTTTTCGTGAAATTGTTATCCCTGGAGCAAGTTCTTGTGACAACCATCCTTTGAACTCTACCTAAATCTATAAAAATTCCCAAAAACTTTACCAAACTTCCCCAGATTTTGAAATGGCATAGATCTGAATATTCTAAACCCTTTAGTTATTATACTTTTCTTGAAATATGCCTTTGTTAACCCATGAAATTTAATTAAGGCATACAAAAATCAAAATATAAACTTTTCCCCTCAATTTTTAATTCCACATCATAGCTCCTTTTACTGAAAGATTACCTATTATTTCTAGTTTTTTTTAATATGCCTTATTTCTAT
The DNA here is from genome assembly GCA_031002005.1 of Vandiemenella viatica. NCBI lineage: Eukaryota > Metazoa > Arthropoda > Insecta > Orthoptera > Morabidae > Vandiemenella > Vandiemenella viatica. Next base: position 210,535,950 of record CM061920.1, read on the forward strand.
GTGCTACATTAAATACACCAAAATGACCTTTTGCACAGCAAGTGGCCAACTTGAGGCTCTGTTATCAGAACTTTAAAATTAAATTCTTCCCTTTAACTGTATGAGCTGAAACTACTACCATTCTTAATATTTTTCGATGCCTTTTAGTCTGATATATGAACCAATGTTTATTTCCCCACATTCAAAACTTGACGTCTTCTGTCCTCAGTTTCGTCATTTTATCACCATGTGGAAAACACAGCTTTTCTACTTTAAAACCTTTTAAATACATTGATTCATATTATCTTTACTTATTTATAAATTATGTGCATTTTTATGTTTCCACCCTCAGCTTACAATTTCTTTAAATATTAAAAATACTTATTCTTACTCATCCTTTTCCCTTTAAACTTTGCATTGACCTTATTTAAGCCTATTAAACATTGTCTGGTAACTCTTTCTTCTATATTTAACTGAAATCAAATTGTTTCATTTCCACTGTTTATGAAGTCACAATCCCAACCTATTTCTCTTAATAACATGTCTTCTAGATTTTTCATCGTAATGGGTGAAATGTCAAAATGTTTGTATTCTGCACTGTAATTTCTGATATTTCTATCTACAAAAAGCACTTAATTGCCTGGCCTCCTAGTATCTGTTCCAAAACATGATATCAAACAAGCTTTCTTTTGTTTAAAACATATCTCAAAAACTTCACTACATTACACTCAGTTGGCTTATCTGTACCAAAAATATCTTCTGCTTAAGTTCCTTACATTTGTTCTCCACTTTCCTTTAAAATTAATATTCCATTTCCTTCACCAGACTTAAATAAAAAAAATTTAGTGCTGCTAGCCATACAGAACTTTTGTTATTTAGCTTCAGCTGATTTTTCTATTAATCAACATTTTACCTTCAGATAATTCTCAGTAGTCACTATAGAATTTTTCTTACAATTTTTTCCAACCTAGATGTATCCCCAGTTTTCTGTTGGTCTTTTCTGAATTCAACATTACATTTTTAAAAAAAAAAAAAAAAACACTCAAATAGTTTGTGTTTAAAAATAGATATTTTAGAGTAGATCTAATATTGAAATATTTGGAAATACAATTACCATACCTATAATCATCCAGGCTGAGAATCGGATCCAGGTGTTTATATCAAGCATTAACATCAAATACAAATTGATGAGGACACTTAAAGCCGGAATTGCTGGCACTAAAGGCACCTGTAAGTTGAAACCAAGTTTATATATAAATACAAGGCCTACAGTAATTTACTTGGTGAAAATGATTTCTTAATTTATTTTAATGAAAATATTTTAAAGAATTACAAGTGATTCATTGGCAACCTAAATGTATTTTCATCTTATATTTTAATGACTATAATAATGGATCAGGAAACAATGCTTCACGATTAGACATAGTTTCTACAGGATTTTCATTCAGATAATTTTCTAGAAACACATTATCTTGACACCAAGCTCTGCTATCAACATCAAGTAGATGCAAGTTGGAACGCAATAGAGTGAAGATACACTGTGAGACTGGAGTGAGAAACTTTGACCTGTAGCCCTCTACCATGCTATTCCAGACCCAGTTCATTATATGGTTGGGAGAATTGCTGATTAACAAAATGGTAGATGGCCCCAATCCTAGTTATTGGAAGCAAAAATGTTGCAAAAATTTTCACACTTTATTGAGGATGATATCAGAAGCTGGGTCTGAATCACCCCTTTTTTTAAGAAATTGTTCATCTGCCAGACATGCCTTTAAAAAAACTAATGCAACAAGGGAAAAAAACACAATATTTAACCCACTGAATTTATTTATCTCATTCTGGACAAAAAAATTTAACCATTTAATTTGTAAACTTATGATTGGAAAGAACCCACTGAGCTCTACGGCAAAATACAGTATAATGCTTTGCCTAATGAAAATAGTGTAAATGCAGTTAGAAGTTGAAACGCTATGTTTAGAAGAAATTATCCAGCTAAACACATATTAAGACTGATTGATATCCAGAACATTGGGAAAGAATCCCTTCTCACAATACTACATGACAATATGACTTGGGACAGAGAAACAGAAAAACATACCCATCATTTACCAGAGCTGGAGAGAGGAAGACCTGGAAATGCTGTGTGTTTGTGTTGATCTTTTTTTATCTATTCCAGTCCTCTGCATTAAGCATTGCTCTCTGTACTAGCTAGAATCCATGTTATGTTTAAGATAATCAGATTGCTGATTACAGGTTTAGTAATACTTTATTAAAATTGGTCTAAGTTAACCCAAATGATACCTTTAAAATATTTAGGATATGTATGTTATGGTTTTGTACTTGAAGCATTACCATTAACTCTTTAAACTATCTAGTGGCTCCAAGGGTAGGTGGTTGAAAAAAAAGTCTTTTCTCTTTGTAAAGCTAGAGGCACAACTCACTATCTATGAAATTAAAAATGAATTTTTCTTTGTTAGTGATAATAAGATTATGGTGTTCTTAGAGTTTTCTGAAACTTCTTTAAAAATGTTACTTTTCAACTGAAAAGATGAATATTCAAATACATGGTATGAATAATTTAATTTAATTTAATTGTGATGGAACACATACTGTATTAGCAATTTCCATAGTCACTATGTATTCCTTTCTTCTTATTCTTCTTCTTATTATTATTATTATTTTATGTTCTTTGAGTGCAGATTGCCCCACCTATCTATTTTTGTGCTTTGCAAATTTAAATTTTAAATTATTTCAGCATTTTTGGTAATATATTAATCTCTTCCCTTTCTAATTTATTGCAATTCCTATCTCCATTACCCACAAAAGAAAATTTTCCCACTACCTAATGCATTAAATCAAGTTGCAGCTTGTGTTTGTAGTCATCTTTTCTGTTTCCTGCATTACTCCTAATTCTTCAACCAACATCTTCCGAAGCATCGTCACCAGAATACTATACATTTTGTACGCTTGGAAAATTATCTTCACCCTCCCTCTATCAATCAATGACTCCCAGTCTAGCTAAATTTTTTATCTATTCACTTACTGGCTGACTATTGTGGTAATTTTGAAAAATCTAGCTACCCTCCTTGTTGGGATATTTTAAGTTTGATGGTCAATGTGCAATAAAGCTTTTGATGAGATTTCTCATGCCGGTTCTACAGTTTAAATTATGATTCTACAATCATTTCTTACACACTTCTGAATTTAACTGTATGTTATGTAGGCATAAATGTTCTCGTCAAAATGATTTAGTAAAGAGTCTATATGGCATTTTAATGAAGTCTGAATGTTCCATTGATCCGGATTCAATAATATTTAAAGAAATTTATTTTTACCAATTAGAATATACTTTGGTTATGCCCTGAAGACCTTATCAATAGATTGTGTCATATAACCTAATTTTTCAGATAAATGTTCAAAAATAGTTCAAAGAACTCTTAACACTTAACAGTAGCAGCACCGGATTAACCACGTAGCAGGAGGTAGCAAATGCTATGGGCCTCACACCTTCATTTTTTAAAATCAGAAAACAAGTTAGAGATACAACCACCCATCTCATTTACCAGCTCACCTGCCTCCACTGTCCAAGTTCCTACATTGGCCTGACCTCAAACCCATTATCCATCAGAATGAATGGTCACAGAAAGACAGTTTACTCCCAAAACCTGGACCTCCCCGTTGCTCACTATGCCAGTACTCACAACACCCGTGACCTTAATAACTGCTTCACAGTAAGAGCCATTAGAGTACTTCCAGACACTACCTCCCAATCTGAACTCCGCAGGTGGGAATTGGCATATCAACACATCCTTCAAACTAGACTTCCCCCAGGCCTTAATTTCCGTTAACATCTTCCATCCTCACCCTATACACCCACCACTGGCTAGTACAATAGTTCAATAGTTTCATTTTTTTAAATTTTCATTTATATTTTTTCTTTATTTATATTTTTAATTTTGATCATTTTAATCTTTCGTATACTCGCAGTTATATTATCGTTGCTGCCTCCACCACCTCCGACGGTCTGTTGCATTCTATGAATGGCTGCGTGCAATGCAAGTCTTGCGCAAGAACAGCCACCTCTCTGTTAACTTGAAAAAGGGGATTTTCACCCTAAATATTGTTTTTTCTTTGTTTGTGTATTGTGCTGTGTTGCTGCTGCCCTCCTCCCTTCAACTTTGGTGAGTGTTGGGTGTGTTTTCCCTTTCTTTTCCATGTAAATGTTGCCTCGCAGCATTTCTTTCCTTTCATTGTTACCTATATTCAAGAAATATATAAAACCATGTAAATTATGGTCATGCTATAAGTATCCAAAAAGTGTAAGATTTTGAGAAGAAAACTTTCATTGTCGAAGTATTGTTGACCATTTGCACTAAAACATCGACATCAAGAAATTAAATGAAAAATTGCTAGAAACACTATTGAGAAATAAGTAAGGTTTCAAAAATAAGAACAAGTTGTACTAAGAAACATAACTGCGTTACAGTTTTAAGAAAAAAAGGGGGCGGGGTTAGATTGATATTAATTTTTGAATTTACGAGCTGACGTCACATGCCTCAAATTTCTTATTTAAGAACCTCTTGTAATTTTAAGTAGTCTTTTATCAGTTTTCATCAAGATTAATCCATGGCAGGTTATAACATCTCCGTAAAACAATTATTGCTAGGCTGAAAATAGAATGTAGTGGTCATGTGTATGAGTAGCAATCTAGGGCAGGAAAATTCTAAGGAGTTGTGCAAGACTGCTGTTAACCAAACCTTTTTTCCAGATGGACTTTTAAATTTCATCAATATAATGAAGTTTGCTTACCATGAGTGTGTGTAATCTACAATCTTTAAGTTCTCCAATCAGAAGTTCAAGATCTTATTCAAAATTACTGGTACTGTCAAGTATACAGATACTTCCTTTAAAATATACAAACTTTATATTATCAAAAGGAATAATGCATTATTTTTCTTTGGAAATACCTTTAACTATTGGGGTGAAAAGAGTAGTTTGGCAGCCATATAAAACTTATAAGGTACCAGACAGGGTCAAAGTTCATGGCTAGCTGTTGAATACCCACGAAACAACAGCTTTTTGTTATGTTGATTGGAGCAGTTTACTTTCTTCTACCACTAACTATAGTAAATCATAAATCTGTTTTTGCGTTTAAAAAATAAATCTTATCACCTTTGCCTATCAGAAACATTGCCATAAAAATGTGAATGGGAAATTTATCAATGGCTTTAAAATGTCAACGTCTTTTAATGTTAATAATCATAGATACAACAACTATGAACATCAAAATTTTGCCTTCTAATTTACACCATATAAAGGTTCAATGGCCAGATTTCATTTTAGAGTTTTTATATTGGTTATTACGGACATTGTATTGAGAAGGGCTCTTATTTCTAAAGTGATATAAAAAATTTCCTATGAGGTTGCTTATACACATCTAAAATGGGACATGCGCATAAAAAATCTATGGTGGTTTTATCAAAATCAATGAGATACCGTACTGTATTCATGTGAAAATATACTTCAGAGTAAAGATGTAAAATTAGTTTTTATACTAATTGTTTCCTATTATTTGCTTTCATATGGGTACAGAGTCAGACTGTTGCTTGAATATGGTGGTGCACTTTGGGACTCACATTTTGGGTATCAATTTAATTTTTTTTTTTTTAATTTAATTGCAATGGAGCATAGGCTCTGGTGGCAATTTCCCTACACACCCATCTTCCCCCTATCTGCAGCCACCTACATTTGCTCTCTACAAATTTTATCTTTAAATTATTTCAAAGTTTTCAGTAAATTATTCATTATTTTTCTTGGTAACTCATTCCAATCCCTGACACTCTTACCTAAAAAAGAGAATCTTCCCACACCCTTGTGCCTGAAATCGAATGCCAGCTTGTGGTCATGGTCATCTTTTCGCTTCCATGCACTACTTTTCATACCTACTGCAATATCTTTCCATGCCAGTTTGACCATTCTTGTAAAACTTTACACCTGAAATCAATTGTAACTGAGTCTATTTTGTATCATTGAATTTACCTCTGGTGTGAGGAAATGAATACAAAGTAAATGTTCAGCAGACTTTCAACCAAAATGAAGTTGCAGATGATTCTTCAAACACACTTAAATCAAGTTACAGCATTCAATCATGCATGGTCACCATATTGTACCCCATTTGATTGATCTTGAAGGAAATGTTCAATACCAATAAGTTTTCTAATTTCACCAGAAAAATTCTATCATCTAAAATTGTTTCACTTCATCTCATAGACAATTGCTGGTCTCGCCAGCACACTCAAAATCTATTTACAGATTACCATGAGGCAGCTCCAGGCTTGCCTTTATGTAGTCTTGACTTCAAAAGTTCTGGAATGATGGCGAATTCACATGGTGATTCACTTTTTTCCTGGTCCCCTGTTCTCATGATATAAAAGTTTTAATCAATGTTTACCAAAATTTGACACCTTGTACGAGGCGTATTTTTTAAGTAAGTACCGTTTTGTTACACCGTGGCTGCAGTGCTACGGTCGGCGTTCCGCGCATGCGCACTGGGTACCTGCATCTCTTGCCTATGCACTGACACTATTACAGTCCAATTCTTCCTTGTTTACATTGTTTACTGAGTGTTTAAGATGCTTCCGATAATCGTGAGTCCCGCCAACTGTGAAGTACGGGCTGTTATAAGATTTCTTTGTGATAAAGGCCTAAAACCGATCGATCTTCATCGTGAAATCTGTGCAGTTTACGGACAAAACATTATAAGTGATGGAATGGTGAGAAAGTGGGTGAGAGCATTTAAAGGTGGCCACACAAATGTGCATGATGAACTACGGAGTGGGCATCCTTTGGTCGTTAATGAAAGTTCGGTGCAGAAAGTGGACAATAAAGTGAGAGAAAACAGGCGCTTTACGATTTCCTCCTTGTGTGATGACTTTCCTAATGTTTCTCGTAGTGTTTTGTATGGCATTGTGACCGAGCACTTGAATTACCGAAAATTGTGCTCACGTTGGGTACCGAAAATGTTAACGGATGTGCACAAAACCAAACGTTTAGGTAGTGCATTGACTTTCCTTGAGCAGTACCACAACAATGTTGATGATTTCTTAAGCCAAATTGTTATGGTCGATGAGACATGGGTGGCCTATGTCACACCTGAATCAAAGCAACAGTCCATGGAATGGCGGCATTCAGATTCACCAAAAAAAGTGAAGTTCAAGCAAATGATTTCTGTCTGGGACAGAAAAGGAGTATTGCTTGTGGAATTTCTGCCTCGTAATGAGACAATCAATGCAGCAGCTTATTGTGAGACATTGAACAATCTGCGCCATACAATCCAGAACAAAAGACGTGGCAAGTTGAGCAAGGGCATTGTTTTGCTGCATGACAATGCCCGTCCACATGTGGCTAATCAGACCAAAGATCTCATCACATCTTTTTGATGGGAAACTCTAGATCATTCTCCGTACAGCCCTGATCTGGTGCCCAGTGACTACCATCTGTTCCTGCACTTGAAGAAACACATAGGCGGTCAGCATCTTGAAGACGATAATGAAGTCAAAACAGTTGTGATGCAGTGGTTAACTAGTCAGGTGGCAGACTTCTATGAGGAGGATTTTCAAAAACTGGTACTACATTATGACAAGTGCCTCAATATTGAAGGGAATTATGTAGAAAAGTAGAGTAAGGTACAGGCTTTCATGTAAAAATAAAATTATTGATATATATTTCCACGTCTTTTTTTAATTTCAAAACGGTACTTACTTAAAAAACATGCATCGTAGTTTGAACTATAAACACACTTAGCCCAGTACTTTGCAACCTCAATCGCATTGTGTGTTGCTTGAAACAGGTCTTCGTTGTTGCAGGATGATGGGCACATAGGGCACTCGAGCAAATCATTCATAGTTTGGTCTTCACCACATTCACACTTAATACTGGTAGTGTGAGTATAACCCCATCTCATTAGGTTTTCCTTGGACCTGCCCACTCCTGTTTGCAATCGATTTAAGGACTGCCAGACATTCCAGTCTTCTTCATGGCCAGGTGGCAAGCGCTCTGCAACTGTCAGTGGTCCCGAGATGTTGGGAACCCTCATTTTCCATAACTGTTCTCTTGCCTTTTCAGGTGACCCAATTAGTTCCCGTGATGTTCTGAGAAAGCTTTTCCTGGATATGAGTCTCTGGGCTGGTGGTATATGGCCATGCAGTTGATGAACTCTTTCCCGTTCTAATTTGGTCCTCTCCTTGTTCACAGCCACTTCTCTCTGGATACTGGGTGGTGCAATGCCCGAAAGCTGGTAAAGCCTATCAACTTTGTTAGGCTTTAAACAACCTGTCACTAGCCTACAGGTGTTATTGAGGGCTACATCCACCTGTTTTGTATGAGATGACGAGTACCAAACTGGGCATGCATATTCTGCAACAGAGTAACAAAGGACCATTGCCGATGTATGTATAGTTTGTGGTTGACTGCCCCACTGTGATCCAACTAATTTGCGCAGTAAGTTGTTTCTTGTAGAGATCTTCATTTTGCAATTCATGCAGTGCTTCTTAAATGTGAGGGTTCCGTCGAGTGTCACTCCCAGATATTTTGGGGTGTTACATGTCTGCAGTTCGATACCTAACCACATTACTTTTAACTTACGCTGAGCTTTCCTATTTTTTAGGTGAAAGGCACACACTTCAGTTTTTGAAGTGTTAGGTCTTAAGTGATTTTCCCTATAATAGCTTGATAGGCCTTCAAGAGCAGCAGACAAATTTCTTTCTACAACTTCAGGTTTTGTGCACTGTGAGGCTAGAGCTAAGTCATCAGCGTACACGAAGACCCTGGTAGCTGGATGTAATGGCTGATCGTTTGTATAAATGTTGAAAAGTATTGGGGCCAGTTCACTACCTTGAGGTAGACCATTCTTTTGTACTCTCCATCGACTGCGCTGTCCTTGAAAGTCAACGAAAATCCTACAATTCTGAAGAAGAGTAGTGATGAGCTTGGTTAATCCGGTGGCCTTTGTCAGACTGTAGACCTTGTCAAGTAATAGTTGGTGGTTAACAGTATCGTATGCTGCTGACAGGTCCACAAAGATTATGAAAGGTTGACCTGATTTAACCAAATTAAAATTGACCTGTGTTTCAGGGTGAATAAAATCTCTAAGCTTGAAGAACTCAGAAGCATTAATGGAGGTGGGTATTAAACACAGGGACGATAGCGCAATCGTATAATTGCTTAAATACAAACTTGAGTTGCATTGGACCCTTAAAGTTCACTCTGTGATTTTTTTTATAATTCCTGTTTGCTTCAAAAGCATCACATTGTTTTATTATTATTATTGAGACTAGACAAACACTCATAATGCAATAATTGGTCATAGTATCTGTAAAGGCCAGAAAACTTAATACACATTCCATGTTATTAAACAGTTGAGTAACTCTGATGAAATGAACTACCAGAATAGTTGATTCGGTAACATATTTGGTATGATGTCCACTTAAAATAAACTAATAACTCACATACAGTGAACATGAAGAACAACCATTAACGAAAGTTGTCAGTAAAATATGTAAAAAGCAAATAAACTGTAATGCATAAACTTTGGTCAAGCAACAACATTAGTGAAAATTTTAATTAAATTGAAATTTATCCTAAGCCAGAATGATAATTGGCATTCATGATTACAGCAGAGACTATGAGTAATTTTTTTTTTTTTTAGTAACATGTTACTGAAAAGCAGATCGACGTTTTTTCAGACGTAAAGTTTATCGACATTTTTTTAACTATGAAAAGCAGACTTAATGAATATATCATGGCAATTAATTTGGTAGCAGTTGTTTAGTTATTAAATTGTGGTCACAACCACGAACTTCTTTGAAAGGTATCTCTGGTCGCTGCTATGCGAGCGAAGGCTGACTCGTAACACCATTCTCGAACCAATAGCTATCGAGGTGAGCGAATGAGTAATCTTACAAAATTATATAGTAGACCTTTTTAGTTACAGCAAATTTTCTGAAATTCTTACTACTTTGGCCGTTATTAATTATTTAAATTGAAAATTTGTTAATTTCTTTTATCTTCCTTTTGTTCCTTAATTACTTAATCCCTCGTGTGGCTTCAGTATTCAGAAAATTAATTTTCTCTTCTAGTTTCATTTAGTGAACTATTTGAAGCTATATTCATTTTTCTTTAGACACTAAGGCCTCAAATGTGTTTCTACATCCTTGATTGTGCCATATTAGATGTGATCATTATATTTCAATATTCAATATTTTTCCTATTTTTTTATGCATTTATATTAGGTTTTCACATTACTTCTGAAATTTTATGCTCTTTGTTTTCATTAGTATCCCATCTTCGAAAGATCTCCAGTTTAAAATCATTTAAACTTGCCCTATTGAGCAATACCTAAAATTCACATTATTATTATGTAAACTCCTATGATTTCTATATCTCTTATCATTTTATTGTTTAATGTTAAATTTGCTTTCTTTGGCACCTGAATGAATTTCATGTAACATTTTTCTTACAAAATTATATATTTTCAATTAGCAATGTCTTTCGTTTAAATCGGTCTTTATACCTGAAATTTCTTCTTAAAATCTGTTCAAGTTCTGATAACATGTCAATTTAATTAACTTTTTATTCATTTAAATAAAATCGCTCTATTGTTTTACCAGAAACCCAGATGATGGCACTCGATTATTAAATAACCTGCACTCTGATCTTTGTAAAACAAAATATGGCTTAATATATATATATATATATATATATATTTTGCATATATAAATTTCATAACAAAATAATTGTCTTTATTTTTAGTACTTGCATGAATTTTTGTGGCCTTTGGAATTAGACATTTAGTCCATCTGCATCTCTGATACCAAACCAATTTTAGTTTGAAAATTACTTCATTTCCAACTTAATTTTTTTACATTTTAACTGAAATGCTATAAACTTTACTTGCTACATTTCACCAAGCAGTAGAGGGCTTATGTTCTGTTCCATTGCAACTGGCACTTGATTTCATGCATAAGGAAGTGGGTAAATCTTCTTTTGTAGATAAGGTGGTCAAGGACTAGAATAAATTATAAAGTGATGAATAATTTACCAAAAATGCTGAAAGAATTTAAAATTAATATCCATAAAAGGTAAAAGTAGATGGATGTGGCAATTTACAATTAAAGTATATAAGAAGGTAAACATAGTAATAATAATAAGAAGAAGAAGAAGAAAGGGATAAATAGATTAATGAGGAAACTGCTACGATTATTTTCTTTACTAAAGAAGATATATAAAAATTTTCTCTGAAAATATGTGGGTTCCACAATTGAGCTATATTGTTTTTATCTTCATTTTACCCATCATGTTCCATCCAGTTTCATAATTTCCTCATTTTATTGTTTGAATACAGCTGCACATTTGTATTATTGGCAATTTATATAAATTTACCTTGAATGAAAGTTCTTTTGTTGAAGTTGGTTGTCTGGCTATGATTACCAAACTGACAGCCATTAAAATAGCTAAAACTGCAACTAAAATAATAGCCCATGGTACTCCTTGTTGCAACAAGCCACCACCATGTATGATAGTTGCACTGAACATTAAACTAACTATGCCTGTAATTAAAACATAAATAATTCCATTAGTAATATATAATTTTATAATCAAAATAACATAATTAATTTTCTCAGTATGTTCATAGCAGTATTAATATTACTTTTGGCACATTTACACTGTTTAAAATATTTTAAAGTTGTATCTTTCTTCTGTTTTTAAATATTTTATATTAATTTATTTTTTGGTACAGTGATTAATCAAATATAGCTCCAACAGAAATTTAAAAAAAAACTATATTTTATCTGAAAGGACCCTCATTCTATTCATCCTCCAAACTCCTCAGTTCACTCTCTTCTGATTCTGAATTACACTTTATTCCTTGTTTACCTTTCCCTTCATCTGAAACTGTGGGGACAACTACTTCCCATATTTAATTAGTCCTTTATAACTATTTTTATTTTTAATTGTTTGTATCCTTGTGCTGTTATAATTTTTTTGCAAACTTTCTATCATATGGGTAAGAAACATTTCATTCCCCAAGGTTTTTTATGGTTCTATATCACCTGAATGAAAGATAGAACCCTTAATGAATTATTAATTTGTTCATCTATCACAGCCTCATAACTTCTGTTATAGTGTTCTATTTTAGTATTCATTACCTCGAACATTGTTATAATAACAACTGTAAAAATCATTGGGTAAAAATAATTCTTTGGGGTTTATAGAAAGTTTTTGTGATTACTTTTGGAAGTATTAAGTGCAAGATGTCATACCACTGACTCAGCAACTATTTGATTTTCATTATTCCATTATTTGTACTAACATTTAGAAAAAAAAAAATGTCAAATCCATTACTGCTTTAATTTCTGAAACTACTAATCTTAAAATTCTTTCATAATTTAGAGAGTCATACTACAGCAATCATTTGGAGTGTTTGAATTTGTTTAAATAATTAATACCATATAAGTAGAAGTTTTTTTTTTTTTTTTTGCATCATAGGTGTTTCACCTCATTTTCTGGAATATCTACAGATGTTATCTATGTGACATTGCTACATTTTGAAAGCTACATTTAATAATGAAAACAATATGGATATGATTTTTAATTACATGATTTTTATTTTATATTTGTTCCATTTCGGCATCAGTGCTTATCCTGTTGCGTAGTTGAACCAGAATGTGTTTGAATATTTTCTGGGTTTCTCTTCAGTATGAATTTCAGCAACAATTAAGGCAGGAGGGCAATGATGAATACACATATATGTGCACACTTTAAAATACTTTGGTATAAACCTTATTCATTAATAGAAGATGGCATATGGCAACAGGACCATATATATATGCTCCTATACAACGCATGTTTGTACACCTCTGAGTCCCTTGCCATCTGCCATCCTCCTCCAGTTATGATTAACATAGTAAAGTTTTTTTTCACATTTTTGTGTTCATTGTGGCCCTCCTATCTCTATCTGTGGTAACTGACAGTTGCACTTTCCCTTTCCTTCCTTATTTGTGTGCCTAACAGAGTTTTAATGGTCAGTGTTACTGAATTTCAACAATGTTACTCAATACTGGCCTAATTTCACAGTTTTACTAACCAGTTTCTGCTGCTATTTGAATGTTGAAAACAAAAACAGGTGTTCGTTGCGGGCCGAGGAAGTTAATATTGGGCCGTTTGTGGTGGTTGCTGAACATGCATGCCAAGCTCTCTTCCTCGGCCCGCAACGAACACCTGTAGCCCCACCCACTCACTGCCAGTCGCTGGGTGCGGGCGTCGGAGAGAGCCGTTGGACTATATATGGAGGTACGGCACCTGGGCTGTCTCAGCATCCGACGGTCAGCCGACCTGTGCAGACGTCTCAACACCTGATGAAGACGATGGAGCTAGTCGTCAAAATATTGTGTTTTTAAAACACTATCTGGCAATACACCTGTGAAGACTTCATTTCAAGCATACGCCGGGAAAGTCTCCGTTCTTACAAAAACCTATATAGTTAATACTGTAAAATTAGGTCACTGTGATATAGCAATGTTGAAACACAGTCTGAAAAGAAACTTGGAAAAAAAGAGAACATTTCCTGGCCAACAAAATCCAATTGCTGCTTTTTTTTTTGTAAATTTAAAGTGATATGTTTCATTGGGGAGATATTTTTTTTTTAATGAGATGATAAATATATTTTTGTTTCTTTGAAGAAAAAAAAACCCAATTCTATTTCAAACAAACTTTAAAGATTTTTTACTAAATAATTATTTCAGTGCAGGGCCACCACTAGGATTATCCCCAGGTAAGCGTTCTCTCCCTGACACTGGTCCTGTTTTAGTGGATTCAGTGTATGAGAACAGCTCACACGTCAGTAACAGCGTTTAAATTCATTATTCGGCCTCTTCATACAGAACCATAGTTTCTTTTTGTTTTAAAAATTATACAATTTAAGAATCACTTTGCTGTAAAAAACAACACAAATAACATGAAAACTTCTTCATAACAAACATGCAAACAATTAATGAAAATTTCATCTGTTCAAATAAATTTGTTTATTGTTAATAGAATGGTATCTGTCTCACTATCTATAAACTATGTCACTGTGGAAAAATTGCTGTCAGGTTATGCCATCCTGTGATTTGTAAATAACAGTATAACCAAATGCCAATTCATTTTAAGGTAAAGAGTTGAGATTCCTTATTCCCTTGATCAATGTTTTATCCAGTGATTCTACATATAAATATTAAAAATATATAACATTTAAATAATAGATTTAATTTTATATTAGATTTTTCCACTTTTTATTATTTTTGAAAGTATGTAGCTAATAGTTTTTAGAACAGCTAACTAAAAGGCTAAAGGAATAGATGAAAGTCTCAGCAATTTGATTGCAGTTTTAGCTGGAAGACTTTTTGCTAATGAAGTAATTAAACTTAAAAATCATTGTTATAATAAGGAAATACTTACTGAAAATTACAATAGCCCATTTTGTAATGGCAGATGTAAGAGGAGTTGGATATTTTATCATTGATAAGTTGAAGAGATGCTTTAATGAGTATATGATAACAGTGAACAAACTTGTCTGTTCTTTAGGTAAATTATAATCAAAAGAACCAGGTGCTGTGTCTTCATATCTGAAATGTAATGACAAGTTAGTTACATTTTTTTCTCTTTCAATACATATAACATTATTGTGATTGCAAAATATTTTTACTGCACAAACTTGTTTTTCTAAATCATTTTATGTTTAGATGCTATCCCTAAAAATACATCTTATTCAAAACAAGGAAGGTAATGTAAAATAAACTTACCACTAGACAAAGATGGTGAAGGAGGCCAAAACAGACATAAAAATATTAACACAGTACACAAATTTTTTATTTAAACTTTAGACATCATTTGAAGAGATGAGGAACATAAGGGGCAGGGATATGTGGACACTATGTCTCATCTTTTGCTGATAACTGGTGTGTGCATGTAAAGTGTGAAACATGGGATGTGCAAATCAGATCCAATTACAAGATGTCTCATCTCTCTTAACTATGACTAAATATTGTGAGTGAAGTTAATCTTTGTGTTGTTACCAAACTCCTGATCTTTGGTAAGTGATGGGTTTACTTCCTATCCTTCCTTAGTTCCAGAGTGAATAAAAACATTTTTCTTCTCTTTATTTTTATGTTTCTTTATATTGACTGTGATGTAAGTTGCATGTTATGTGAGACTGGAATATTTGCCACAATTAAGGAACCTTAGCTTGTGTTACTGTTACAGCTTTAACAATATTATTCAATTATTCATTACTGACTAAATTTAGATCATTTTATTAAATCTTTATCATCATTCAAGAACTGTATCAGTGTGAAGTTTGATATTTACCTGAGTATCAGTACACATATAGCTACTATGGTGTAAGCAAGCAGAGTACCAATGGACATCATATCAATCAGATGCTGTAAATCAAAAATTGCTGCCATTATTCCTGAAAATGTAATGAAAATGCAATGTGAATATCACAATCATTTATTATAGCCTACATATCTGTAATTTTTCAATGAATTATGCTGATGCTTTTTTTAATTAAAAAAATGGAACAAATTTCACCACTAGATCAATAAATTACATGCTGTAACAACAGAAACTATACCTAAAAAAATCTTTTAAATCTACTTTTTAAGGAATTTATGTGCAAAAGATTTTTTAATACAGTCAAATAATAGCTTTTAACAGTCATGAGTTGTGTAATTGTTCATTTATGCTACCTTTGAAAGAAAAATATGGTAAAATTACAAAAAAAGGAATCAGTTTGGAAAATAAATTAGAAATATTTGAAAGCTTGGTAAGTTTCCAATAGCGTACAATACACACTTGAAATATAACAGAAAAAATTTTCTACAAATTACATGATACTGAACGGTTATAATATAAAATTTTTCATGAAATAAAAGTGTGTTAAAAAAAACACTGAAATTGGAATGCCTAACCTACGAGGGCAGTCCGATAATTACTTAGCCTACAAAAGAAAAAACGAAAATTTTGGAAAAGTGGCGATTTATTTCTCAACATATTCTCCTTTTAGCTTGATACACTTGACGCAGCGATGCTCCAACTTCTTTAACCCATCTGAAAAATACGTTTCTTGAGATATGTAAAGTAGCCCTCCGTGATGGCGATAACTTCCTCATTCGACTCAAATTTCTGCCCAGCGAGTGTCTTCTTCAAATTTTGAAACAAAAAGAAGTTGCACGGGGCCAAATCTGGAGAATATGTTGGACGGGGCAGCAGTTTATAGCCCAAATCAAATAATTTGGCCATGGCAATGGCGGAGGTGTGAGCTGGCGCACTGTCATGGTGGAAGAACACTTTTTTCTTCACTAAATGGGGCCATTTTTCTGCAATTCAGCATCGAATTGGCACAGTAATTTGGCATAGTAAAGTCCTGTGATTGTCTTGCCCTTCTCCAGGTAGTTGGTGTAGATCACACCTCGTGAATCCCAGAAAATAGTGGCCATCACCTTTCCAGCTGATGGGACAGTCATCGCCTTTATCGGAGCACGTTCGCCATGAAAAGTCCACTGTTTTGACTGTTCCTTAGTCTCTGGTGTGTACCAGTGGACTCATGTTTCGTCGACAGTCATGTAACGATGCAGAAACTCTTTTGGATTGTTCTTAAACAGTGTCAAACACTGCTGTGAAGTGGTCTCACAGTTGCACTTGTTGTCTGGAGTGAGCAAACGTGGCACACATCGCGCCAACAGCTTTCTCATGCCCAAAATTTCCTGCATGATATAACCCACATGCCTACTGTTTCCAGAAATCTCACGCACCTTCAATCAGCAGTCTGCTAATACGAGATCGTGGATTTACATCATTCTCCATTTTAACTGTTTTTGGGGCACCTGGGCGTGGCTCATCAAAAACTGATGTGCGACCACGTTGAAACTCATTAAACCAATTTTTGACAGATGCCATCGAAGGAGAAGAGTCCCCGTACAGAGCATCCAAGTGCTCTTTGATTTTGCTGTGCAATTTTCCTTCCAAAAACAAGAATCGAATCACCGACCGATATTGCTCTTTTTCCATTTTTCTAAAATCCGCGGACACACCTACTTTCACATGCAATCAAACCAAAACTCCAATTTGGATGAAATTTTAACAATAACCATCTAAGATATTGTACTGTACGATAATAAATTTCTTTGGCAACAGTGGTGCCATTGGGAAGAGAGACTAAGTACTTATCAGACATACTTCGTATTACATTTCAAACAAAATATTTCTTAAGATGCTAACTGTTAAAAAAAAATGAAAGGGAGAGAGGCAACACTGAATTTAACTCAGTTCAATAGCAATGGAGCATATCTCCAAGTGAAAAATTTCCCACACTCTTACACTCACTTTTTATAATTTTTCTTTCTTTCTTTCTTTATCTCAAAGTATCTGAGAGCAGTTTAACAACCAACCTTCAATGTATGAATTTTAAATTCTTTTATTGTTTCAAGTAAATCAATTATTGTTTCAATTGTAATTTATTTCAATCCCTTAGTCACAAAAGAAATTGTTTCCACTCCCTCATGCCTTAAACCACTTTTTTTTTTTTTTTTTTTTTTTTAAAAAACTGTTTAACCCCTCTTAACAGCAAGGTCTTTAGAGACAGGAAAGGATGGGGGGCAAGGAATGGCCTTTTGAAGGAAGCACCCCGGCATTTGCCTGGAGTGATTTGGGAAACCAGGCAGGTGAAATTGATAGTGTAGCACTAGATCTTTCAAAGACTTTTGACAGAGTGAGCCATAAAATGGTAGTAAATCAGGTGAAAACTGCCAGAGTGGATGATAAGGTGATTTGCTGGGTAGAAGAATTTTTAAAAGGTAGAAAACAGAAAGTTAGGTTAGGAAATGCAGTAAAAAAAGAAGTGGAAGTAAAAATGGGAGTGCCACAGGGTAGCATATTGGGACCATTGCTATTCATTATTCTAATGAATAATTTGTGTTGATTGTTTTCTATCAGAAATTAGATTGTTTGCAGATGACATAATGCTATATAAAAGGATCAAAACAATAGAGGACTGTAAACACCTGCAGGGTGATCTGGACAGGATATCTAGATGGATAGGTAAACAATGGGATGAAGATACAATCAAAGAAGAGTCAGCTTATTACTAAACACAGAACTAAAGGTTGATTACGATTATAAGGTGGGGAAAGAAATGCTTGTTGAAGACTTGAAATGTAAATATCTTGGCATTACATTTGATAACAAACTTAACTGGGGAGGTCACATTGAATAGGTAGTAGGAAGAGGTTTCAAAACTCTGCACTTGTTGGAGAGAGTGATGAGGGTATGTACGAAAGAAGTAAAGGAATTGGGTCACAAAACTTTGGTCAGACCATTGCTTGAATGTGATAGTGTGGTCTGAATGTCACATTAAATGTGGTGATTGCTATGTTAAGTAAATGAATTTTGTAGACTGAATTTTGATTATAATTTTGGTCAATTTCTTTCTTTTGTTTGTTCACCTAAAAGTTCTCTCATACCAATAACGACCGTGTGTGCGACAATCTTGATATCCAAAGATTCACAGGTTCGTTTCTACTCAAGATTTAATCCATTTATTTTTTACGCTAATGTGATGTTCAAAATTTCTCATTATACAACTCTTATTATTTCCAAACTCAAAATGATGCTAGATCAATCCTGTCTCAGTCGTTCGCTCTACTCAACAATTCTCTCACAAGTCACTTCTTTCTTTTTTTTCCCAGAGATCATGTCTTTTCAAACATCTCGGAGTAAACAATACTTATTATACTTAAATCTTACTACATAAACTAAAAAGTTTCAGGAACTATGTTCTTCTTAATACTCATATGGTACTGTATGGTCCATATATATTTATCAGATTTAAATGTACTTGGCTGAACTTGTATTTACCAATTGTAATAAATAGCTGTTAACATTATTATTCCACGACTATTCCGACATGTAACCAAAGAGAACATATGTAAGTAATCATTGAGGTGCATTACTACTGTAGCAAAATCAAATAATTTTATAAAAATATAGAACAAAACAAAAGAACTTCACTCATAATTTCTGGGCTGAAAGGCCGTGGTCGATAAGTAAAACTTTCCCCCGACATTTCGTCTTCAACTGTGGAAGACATGCTCGGAGGCTAAGTGGCAACTGCATGTTACACAGTTGAAGACGAAACGTCAGGGGAAAGTTTTACTTATCAACCACGGCCTTTCAGCCTGGAAATTATGAGTGAAGTTAATACCGGCCTACATTGTATAATCAAAACAAAAGAAATTTTAATTCAAGTAGACATAACTCAGTGACTTAAAAATGCCAAAAGTGGCTTGGTTCATGATACCCCATGCTTTATCACAGGACACGCTCAGCTATCTCCCCCCCCCTTGAACCACATCTTGTATAGAATACATTTAGACTGATTTTAAAAGTACTTACCAGCAAATATTCCTGATACCATTGTTGCTAGGACAGGAGTCTGTGAACGAGGATGGATTTTTGCTAGCCAACGGAACAATAACCCATCACTTGCCATTGCATACAATACTCGAGGCAGAGGAAACATTGCTCCAAGTAAACTGAAATTGCAAATCTTAGAATGTTTTATTGGGAAGAAACATTTGTGTCTTCAAATATCTTCAATCATCAATTTTAAAGTGATTTTTTGGCTCTATTAATTTCAGTGTAGTGTAATGAAGTAATGCCTTTTGCCATCTTCCAATCAACAGAAAGTTAGTTTAGTATCAGGTTATAAACAGTAGAAAGTTAGGTTGATATCATGTGTTGCAGCAAAGCCAAGAACTTAATGCCTTTTGTGGATAGCATATCATATCTTTTTAGAGTAAATAGAAGCATTTCACATATAGTTTATTTAGGGGAAAATCCTGTCAGAAAAGTTATTAAGTAAAGTCCATAACCAACAGCTGTTTCTGTGAAGAAATGATGTAAACAATGGATTTTGTAAGAAATGAAAGAAGCAAGGGTTATTCAACCAAATAAAGAGACAATAGTGATCACATAATGTTCTAAACACTAAAAAACCTTGAATACAAAATTTTATTATAAAAGGCTAAGTATTAATAAAGATTTTAAATATCAAAGAGGAAATTGTAACAGAAAAACCATAAATAACTGAAGATAAAAAGTATTTAATGAGACAATTTAATACAGAAATAAAGGAAATTGTATCACAAATAATAATACCCTAACAGCGTAATGATTTCCAAATGTTTTCATAGAGAGAAAAAATGAATTTAATAGTCAGTTATAATGTTGCACTATGAATGCTGAATCTGAAAAAATCATTCTTAATTGAAAAATATTTCAGAGGGGCTCTTATACTAAAAAAGACATTTTTTAAAATAATAAAAATGGTATAAATTCCATTTAACAATATCAACGGGAAAATAGTACATATTTAATCTCAAAATATAGTTAGGACATATAGGTATAATTTTCTAATTACAGTTTCGTTGAATCAAACTAGAATTCAAAGGTTTTAGCGCAAACTTAAATTAAAAAGAAAATGTAAATTCATTGGTTTGTCACTTAAGGTAATTTTCACATTTAAACTATAGCCTATTTTGAAAAAATCAGTGATAGTACTAAGTTCAGAATTAGAAAAACTTTGAAAGAGTGACCAAATTTTTTGTAACACATCAGATTTAAGAGAATTTTTTATATTTTTTATTTTGAAACTATAATGTGGAATGATTGCTGCAATCTGAATAGCTGTTGGAATTCCTGGAAATTAATTTTGCAATTAAATGTAAATAGATGAAAGCCATTAATCTTTTACCTCTGTTCAGTGTAACTTCCTGATACCACATTAAGATATAATTCTGAAGAATATACAGTGAGTTAAACTTTTTTTCAGACTTTCATTTAAACTTCCTATCATTTAAATTGGTGATTTGGATGCTGTTTTAGTAAAGAACTGATTAAAAGACAGTGAAGTTAATTGAATGGCATGGTCTTAATTTCAATGTATTGTATATTGTATATTTATTGTATATTTATTGTATAAACTACAGAGAACATCTGTAGCATTACAAAGACAGTAAAAATTGATACATCAATGCATTATAAATATTCCAAATTTATCTCATGTTAGCTGCTACCTCATAAAAATCTTCAATTTTATATAAACAATTATTAACAAGTAATTTTTTTATTACATTCCTAAACATTTTATTTGGAAGTAATCTTATTTTCATTGGTATGGCATTAAAAAGCTTGATGGATACATAGTAGAAAGTTTTTTGAGTGGAACTATACCCACACCTGAAGAAACCTATATTATTTCTATTTCTAGTACTGTAAGTATGATTCACACCTAACAGTTCATATTTGTCATAGTTCTCCTTAATATACATTAAGCACTGAAAGGTAAATATAGCTGGCAGAGTCATTATACCAAAATGAACAAAAATATTTTTACAGTGACTGTGAGAAGGAAGGTTACCAATAATTCTCACTGCTTTTTTCTGAAGTCTGAATAACCTTAGAGCAGAGGACTGATGTGCCCACAGTATTGCCCCATATGATAAATGACTATGAATTTGAGCATAATAGACCATTCTCAATACATCTTTGCTCACCCTAGACCTAAGTCTTCTTAGCATATAGATCCCTTGGCACAATTTAGACGCTGTTGCTTGTATATGCTTATTCCAACTTAAACAGGAATCTATAGAGAAACCAAGAAACTTAACATAATTAACACAATTCATATGGTTGATATCATCTTTAAAATAACTTATTTCTATATTCTGTATTTTATCTCTATTTAGACACAGCAGATTAGCAGTGCACCAGTCCTCAACAATTCCAGAAACATTTTTTATTGCTGACTTCATATTTTCATATGAATTGTCACTAAAACTTACATTCAGATCATCAGCAAAGAGATAGCTATCAGCACATGGATCCAAGATATTTTTAGGTAGATCATTCACATATATAATAAAAAGTAAAGGGCCTAGAATTGAACCCTGAGGGACCCCATGATTCACTGGTAAGAAATCTGATTCACAATTATTCAACACAACTTTCTGATATCTGCCACTCAAGTACGATTGAATCAACAGTAAGGCATTTTCTTGAAAACCGTAATACCTCAGCTTATCCAGCAGTACACTATGAGATACAGTATCAAAAGCTTTTGACAAGTCATACAGTCTGGCAGCCACAGGATTCTTTTTATCAACATTGTTCAAGCAGTTGCTTATAAATGAAATGACAGCTCTGACAGTTCCTAATCCAGAACGAAAGCCGAATTGGGATTCACTAAAAAGATTATTTTGTTCAAAGTAATTAATAATTTGCCTATAGATAATAGCTTCTAATACCTTAGAGATCACTGGGACAATACTAATTGGTCTGTAGCTATTTAGTTCCAATTTGTCACCTTTCTTGTATACTGGAATTACTTTTACCATCTTGAGATCAGCTGGAAATTCATTATTCAGAATGCAGGTGTTAACAAAATTTGTTAAGGCTTCTTGGACAAATGTGGACCCCATCTTTAAGAGGTATGGACTTAGTCCATATACATCTGTGCACTTACTGTTTTTCATACTAGCCATTACTTCCCCCCACATCTTCAGTTCTGACCACATTAAAACTAAATTGACTTTGAGGTCTTGGTAACTTTCTTAAATAATTTTCAGAACTCACTAGATGCGGTTGTGATGCCACCTGATCTATTATATCCTGAACTTTATCAATAAAGAATGAATTAAAATCAAATACTGACAAGTTACTATCAATACCTGCCTTTTTCCCACTCCCTTGAGTCTCTCTTCTAATAACATCCCACATGGCCTTGCACTTATTAGGGGCATTGTTTATGAACTCATCATTCTTTTTCTTTCTCATTTCCTTAACTAATCTAATCATGGATTTTTTACATTTTCTATACAAATCCTTGATTTCAACAGATCCTGTCATTAAATAGTTGTTGTAATAAAACTTACACTTTCCTTTCAGAATGTCAATTTCCTCACTTTTAACCTTCACTGGCTTAAGCATTGTTGATTTCTTTGATGAGCTTCTAAATGGGAATGCAGAGTTAACTAAACTGATAATTCTAGATAGTAAGATCTGAGATTTTTCAGCAACAGTATTACAGACATACATGTGGTGCCAATCAGTGTTAGAGAGGCCTTGAATAAACTTCGATATGTTGAAATTGTTAATTATTCTTACTTTCGGTAGGTTTTCATCCCTGCCCAAATGATATATACATTTACTGACTACAGACCATGTGATAACAGCCCAGTGATCCGATCCCACTAATTCCATTACTTGGCAGTCTAATAGTGAACTCTTGACAGTTACAATATTATCAATACAACTGCCACCTCCTGGCTTAGGCCTAGTTATTTCATTTGTAGATAAAGACATATTAAAGGTTTCAAAAAGATTAACTAGCTCCAGGCTCTGCCAATTATTTTCCACTCTAAAATCCACATTGAAATCTGCACATAATATAATATTTGAATTGTACTTAGCTACAAATTCTAACACATTATTTAGCCAATAGATGAAATCCTTAAAGACTTGGTCTCACAGTTGGGCCTATACAGCGTTAGAATTATTGTGTTAAATTCAGTCAACCAACAAGCTGTTACCTCATAACTCATTTCAATTGACATCTGATTAACTCTATCTAGTGGTTTACTGACAATAGTATTTTTCAAGTAAATTGCACAGCCCCCATGTTTTCGAGCAGACCTACAAAAGTGATTACTTAGTACATACCCCCTGATTCTATAGAGACTAATTTCATTAGGTTCAAACCAATGCTCAACCACACAGAATACATCAGCATTGATGTCAGCAAGATATCCTTCAATAACATCGATTTTGTTAGCTAATCCCTGAACATTCCAAAATAATGTGGATAATTGATCTGATTTATTCCTACAGGACATACTCTGTTGTTTTTGCACTGGACTATGTAGGGTATTTGAGTTCGATTGCAAATCACCAGAGCTGTGATGTTGTTGACCTACACACCTCAGTACTTGTTGCTTAATCAGCTGTTGATCTGACCAAACCTCAATAGGTTTGGTTTCACTTAACAGTTTTTTTGATTGTAGTTCTGCAAGCTTGCACTGCACCTATAAGCAGTTTTATTATTATTCTGAGTCTCTTCACAAGCTCTACTTATGAGATTACATAGCTTATTTTGCCCCAAGCATTGAAATGTTGGCCATGCCTTGTATACATTCGTCTATCAGCAGAGTGGGCATTAACAACTTTCACATTATCAAAGCTACTGCCAAGTAAGTTTATGTTACTGTTTATGTCACTGATTTGTCTGTTACACCAAGAAGTTAGATTCTGGTCATACCTTATTGGTAGAGTGATGAGTAATACATTGGTGTGAGTGAGTTTTTTAAGGCTTGCTTTTATTTCAGAAACTACATTCTGCGGTTCACCATTCTCTACATCATTGCTACCACCCATGATGACAACATAATCATTCTCTTTAAATGAGGAACACTTTACATCTATACACTTGATTACTTCACTCAAATTCGCACCTGGCTTTATAGTACCACTGGTTTGAAGGGATAAAATTTTTGTGTTCATCCTTTGAGCTAGTCCACGACCATGATTATCCGCTAGGAGAAGAATTTCACATTTCTTCTTCACCCTCCTTGTAGGGATCTTCATTTTTCTGTCACCAGGAATATTGTCATCATAACTGCAATTATTCTTGGCACAGGTTTCTTCACCAAGCACTGAGAAGCGATTTTCAATTGGTAGGTTGTTGACACTATGCACACGATTTCTCACCTCACGCCGTCTGCCTTTCATTTGCTGCCATTCATGCTTTCTGCTACTGGACGCCACAGGTGCTGTCTCCATCATCATCTTTAAATGGCCGATTTCTTCCTTTAGATTTTCTATTATCATCTTCTGGGCTTCTATTTCTTCTAACAGCGCATTTGACACCGAGCCCTTACTCTGTACGTCATTCTTCTTAACCTCAATACTCGTACTGTTCGCGCACATCACACACTTCCAGTCTTTAGCTGGAATATTCCTCGGTTGCACTTCGCAGCATTTTTCAAAATGATACCACATGTCACAAACATCGCAAATAATACCATTCCGGACTACTTTTTCACATTTACCACAGTTCAGATTCTTCAAAACTTTATATTTATTATGGACTGGTCTACACGCATCCTTACCGCTCAGCGCCATCTTCAATGAATATTATTAATTATTAATTACATAATATTAAGCAATGATTCTGTTGAACCAACCACCAGCTTCTGTGCACCATTAGTATTTTAAAAGATACAAAAGTAATAAGCTTAACACTGTTTCAATAAATATGATATGACTATTGTAGTAAATAATGTTCTCCTTCTTTATCTCTTGCCTTTACTGGTGGTTACAATTGTCATTCTATAGTTGATGCATCACTGATAATAATAATTATATAAAATGATCCAAATGGAAAAATGACAGCAGTTTTCTCAGCTGCACAATTCACCTACGCCACAGCAGCCTAACCAAAACTGCTAATTCATCTAAGCAAACAGAACTTTGAATTTAATATAGAATCCAAGCCATGGAGAACAGAATCAGTAACAGATATGATAAAAGAGCTGGAATGGGTCTCATTGGAAGACAGAAGGATGGTGAAGAGGATCATGGGTGTGTACAAGGCGTATATTGGTGATGAGGCGTGGAAAGATATTGGTGTAAGAATTGAAAGTAATGCATGGAAGGGAAAAGGTGACCATGACCACAAGCTGGCACTTGATTTCAGGCACAAGGGTGTGGGAAGATTCTCTTTTTTAGGTAAGGGTGTCAAGGATTGGAATGAGTTACCAAGAGAAATGATGAATAATTTACCAAAAACGTTGAAAGAATTTAAAGATAAAATTTGTAGAGGGCAAATGTAGGTAGGTGCAGAATAGGGGGAAGATGGGGGTCTAAGGAAACTGCCACCGGAGCCTGTGTAGCAATTAAAAATTAAATTAAAAAAATTAACTCAACTGCGATGGACACATTGGACAGGGGGTTAGGAAAAGGGTTTAAAATCCTTCATTTGTTGGAGAATGTGATGGAGAATGTACCAGGGAAAGAGAGTCATGGAAGGGTACTAGTCGTATATTGGTGATGAAGTTGATACATTTTTAAATAACTTTTGGTCACGGTTGTTTAAAATCTAGAAGTATCATTATGTGTAATCCTTTCTTTTTACACTTTCTGTTTGAGCATCTTAAGAACAGCGCTAATTCTATTCCCAAAATTCAAGGCTGGTTTGGTATCACTTGACAAAGGGAAGATGAATGTTTGATGGATTATGCTGTTAACTGGGGACTGAAATTGAGAGGACAGTTAGTTTCTAGTGGCTACTCCTCGCAGATGCATGATCCTGTATGTCTGGTGGAGATCTCAATCAACAAAAATTACTTAATTGATATGAAAAGATAGTGCATTTTTAAGTTTGTGCTAAAAGTGTAGGATTTTGTATTAAAAAAATACAAAAATTTGAAAATTCTGCCTATTTACAAAGTGAATACAAACAGAAACCAGAGAAACTGGTAAAACTCGACAGCCTGTATGGCTAGGAACGGAGAAATTGGTGACTCTATCCCGATGAAAGAGTTAATTTAATCTTATAGGAATTGAAAAAATAAAGCGCGATGTAGACCATACAAGATCCATTTCTGCTAGATTCCAACAATAATAACTCAGTGGGGTGTTTGGGCAGCAAGGCAAAAATCGAAATAGTGGACTTAACAGAAATCTCTGTCCTTTCATTGTCGATGGGACTTCGAAACAACATGGAAACATCGATATTTTAATTTAAATTAATTGTGATGGAGTGCAATTTCCCTAGAGGTCTATTTACACCATACTTCTTATTACTATTGATTATTACCTTATATTCTTTGAGTGTAAATTTCCCAACCAATCCACTTTTGTTCTTTACGAATTTTAAATTTTATTCCTTTCCCTGACTCTCTTACCTATAAAAGAAAATTTTCCCACTCCCTTATGCATGAAATGAGAACAAGCTTGTGCTGATGGTAATTATGGAAATCTCCTCCAAGAGACACTCCTCCCAGTCTTATCAGCTCTGTGAAGTGAACGTTGTTTAGAAAATACTGAAAATAGGCAAACAGAGCTCATTACTACAAAGCATAGTACAATTCTATACAATCAGTTCTCACAAGATAATCGCCAGCGAGTTGAAGGCCATTGCCCGGTTGCTCCCGGAAGCTGTTCTCTCAAGGTCGCTACTCGCCTGCCCCAACGCAACCGCCACTGGCCCATCCACAACTGACTGCAGGACAGCGAGCTGAAGGACAGCGAGCTGAAGGACAGCGAGCTGAAGGACAGCGAGCTGAAGGACAGCGAGAAGGAGATGACTGGACCGGGAATAGAACTATTGTCCTCCTGATTTCCAGTGGCGGGTATTAACCACTTGCCCAACAAACATAGTAAAAACCGATTTTGTTCTTTTTTTAATGACTGGGAAATACTGAAAGTTCAACTGTGGATTAACAGAGCTACAACAACGCGCATTCCATCACTATTTTGGCAGGTATCCTAATGGTTAAACATCTCACCATCTGTCTGCCAACTGTGTAAGCTGTGATCTGAGTTTTAAGTGGCTAATTTATTGGTGTAGTTTCTGATGCAATAATTGTAGACCAGTCCAGAATTCACACACATGGAAAGGAAATAAGACCAAAAAAAGCACGAAACTACCGCGCCCGCATCCGGGCCACCCTTCTGTTCTGGCCATCCTTCTGTGGCTGTTCTTCACATCAGGGAGTGCAGTGAAGTGATTTTTTTTTTAATTGCAATTGATCGCACACTCCGGTGGCTATTTCCCTTCATACCCATTTTCCTCCCCACCAACATTTTTCCTCACAAATTTCAGCTTTAAATCCTTTCAACATTTTTGGTATATTATTCATCATTTGTCTTGGTAATTTATTCTAATACCTGACCCCCTTAACTAAAAAAAAAAAAAGTAAGAAAAAAAAGAAAAAAAATCTACATATACCCTCGTGCCTGAAATCGAGTTCCAGTTCTTACTCCAATATCTTTCTATGCCTTATCAACAATATACGCCCTGTACACTTGCATGACTCTTCACCCACTTCCTGTCTTCCAATGAATACCATTCCAGCTCTTTTATCATATCAGTTACTGATTGCGTTCTCCAGTAATTTCCAGAAACAAATCTAGCAGACCCCTTTTTTTTTTTGCATCCTCTCCAACTCCTGTATTTGATACTCAAAATGTGGGTCCCATACTATGCTACCATATTCAAGCAATGGTCTGACCAAAGTTTTGTAACCCAATTCCTTTACTTCCCTCGTTCATCCCCTCATCACTCTCTGAACGCTTTCCGGCAATCTGAGCATCCTGGTACCAGTATGTCTCCCATCTGTTATTCCCATTTGTTTATTGATTTGAATAAGGTTTGTTTCTTTAAGGTTGCAAGTTAGTTAAGTACATGTTTTTCTGTGGTTATTGCCTTGCGAAGTTGAATGATGTGTTTTTTGTACTGTCGATTTTCATCAACTATGTTAGTGTGGATTTTCTATATATTCCAGATATACAGAAAAACAGAAGGAAACCAAAAATACATTCATCATCAAACCACACAAACAAACATCCAGCAACATAGAAAGCAATAGAAGAAATATTACTTTATGGCATACTTAAACAAGCACACACACACATACAGGTTAACATAAACACTTTAGGCACAAGGGCGTAGGAAGATTCTCTTTTTTAGGTAAGGCTGTCAGGGATTGGAATAAGTTACCAAGAGAAATGATGAATAATTTGCCAAAAAAGTTGAAAGAATTTAAAATTAATATTTGTAAAGGGTAAATGTAGGTGGATGCCGAAAAAGGGGGAAGATGGGTGTTTAGGGAAATTGCCACCAGAGCATGCGCTCCATTGCAATTTAAATTAATGGAGTCTCCTAACCTGGGTCAGATTAAGACAGCACGGGGCCCGTAGCAAATTTGAAGAAGGGGCCCTTGGTTTTTGCTGTTCGGGAGAATGGTAGAGTTTTTTTTTTAAAAAAAAAAAAAAAAAAAAAAAAAAAAAAAAAAAAACCTCCTCCGTAGTAGCGTGAGGCCCCTCAGAATGCACTAGGCCCATAGCATTTGCTAACTCTTGCTACGTGGCTAATCCGGTACTGCTCCTAACATCTTCACATTAACAAAGCAAAGCTCTACCAGGTGATCATGCTGTAAAAATTTCAGCCAATACTGGTATTCAAACCAGGTTCCTTTTAATCCTCTATCAGTCACTATAACCAGCTTAGACACCAGAATACTCAACGCAATCACCATAATTATTTTATTTTTATGACCTTATCATGTGAAGAACTCAGCTCAATTGGTCAAGACTCTCCAAATGATGAGGCTTTCAGAAACTGATATCATGGCCAGCTCTGATATTGTCTCATTATTCACCAAGGCTCCTTTGAGAGACATTTTACAACTGCTATGCCACCTTTTTGAACCCAACATTGTAGACCTCTTTGAGCTTGTTCTCACCTCCCACCTATTTCACCTATGATGGGAGATTCTATGAACACACTAGTGTTACCAGATACAGGATTATAATTTCTGGGACATTTGTGGGGTTAAAAGGGTGTTTTAGTGATATTTTTAAGGAGTGAACAAATATTCAAATTAATTTAAAAAAAATGTATTTTAGGTAAAAACTATGCTACATAACCTATATATATTTATATATAGCACCTCTTTTAAGATTATTAATTCAACTACTAAAAATCACTACATCATATTTTAACAGTCTATATATATTGTCTCTGGTCATCAGTAAGGTGAAGCAGTCCTCTACCTCCTGCTGCAAGCATGGCACGGCCACCATGGTATCTTAAGTTTGAGAAAAAAACTGGTATACACGAATTCCGGGAGAGTAACGTTTAATTACTGGACACAGGACAAGACACAAAATTCTGGAACATTCCCAGATTTCTCGACCATCTGGCAACCCTAGAACAGACCGATGATGTGGAAATAGGGTCACCATTGTTGCCTGTAGTGGCCAATCTGTTCCGTTTGAAGATAAGGTGATCAAAGTTTCTATCCTTAAGCCGAATTGCTACTTCTGTTATGTAGATGACACATTTGTGGTTTGGCCACATGGCTTTCAGTGTATTTACAAATTCCTGTACCACCTCAGTGGAATTCATCCAAACACCCAAATCACGATGGAACTGCCATTCCTCAACATTCTTATCAGACGGAGACCACACAGAAACCTTTCGCATATTGTATACCAAAATCCCACACATGTGGACCGCTACTTAAATGTCAGCAGTTTCCACCATCCAGCACAGAGTCACACCATGCTATAAACGTTGGTTTACAGAGTGAGGTAAATTTCCAGTGCTGATAGCCTGCCAGCGGAACTTGAACATCTCCACCTGACCTTCAAGAGGAACAGATATCCTGACCGACTGATAGAGTGGGCACTTTGGAAAAGATCAAAGAAATGCCCAGTAGAGTCAGACATTGAGTCAAAGGCACTGGGCTTCATCCCATATTTTGGCAACATCTCCAGAAAAATAGGTGGCATACTGGCTTGATGCGGAATTAAGAGCATATTCCATACTTCTGCTAAAATCCGTGAGTGGCTCCAACCAGTAAAGGATGATCTAGGGGTAAAGGTGCTGTGAGTCTGCAGCATACCATGCCAATGTGGTAAGTCTTATATTGGTCAGACCATCCGCACCATCAAGGCTCGTGTGGCTGAGCATGAGCACAACATTCCCGTTTCAGTTGGAGAAATTTGCAGTCGCACAACATATAATCAAAAATGGCCACAAATTGGACTTCAGCAATGTGAAAGTGCTGGCAAAGTGTTCTTTCTTTTGGGAAACCATTGAAATATGGCTAAATAATGATAGTATTAACAGAGACTTGGATTTGTGGCTTAGTGATGCCTGGTAGCCAGCTTGGTCCTTGCTGAGACAACCTCATTTCAAACAAAAATACAGAGAGTCAAGATTGGCCACCCAGCATTACGGGCGTAGTAAGGAGCCACGGCTGGCAATAACTAAGAGCGCAGTGGTGGGGAAGGGAGGGGTGCTAGCCTTTAAAAGACTCGTTGGTGCCAGAGCTTGGCATTGTAGCTCTGGTCGTCACAACGTGAGCACCAGGACTAGAATAAATCATTGAGAGAGCTATATTTTTGCCCATTATCTTATGGAGGGATTGCAACTATAAATTTCAATGTCTTGGATTTGTTATTATATTTATGCATTGCCACCATACTGGCCTTATAATTGATGGAACTTTCATCTGTCCTTTTACAGTCATACTCTAGTATTAACACAATCTGGTAAACGAATAGTTTTGAAGGTGATAAACACATATTACAGTACTTAACACTGGTTGTACGACTAACCTGGTGCACAGTGCAAATACAGCTCCAGCTGTTACAATCCATTTAATTGCTGGCCATCCCACTTGTGTGAAAACATATGGTAGTGGTGCATTTGGGTCCTTTGAGTAAAAGGAATTATTTTAGTGATAACATGCAAATCATTCTCAGAGTACTAAATATTGGAAAGCAATTCAAATAATTCTGAAGGATTTTAACATGTCTCAAGCAGTTTAGACTATTAAGAGGTAAGAAAATATATGGCTGAATACTTGGATATGAATATATATCAACACCATTGGATAGTAAACAAGAACTTTGCCTCAGAATTTATAGTTTACATCACACACTTCTCTGAAATCCAAGAACAGAGAAATTGTTCTTTTGCAATATTAACAGAATACCATCTGCTCTTGACCATTCACAAAATATACTAGAACATTATGACAAAATAGTAATATATTGAGAAAGAACCAGAACTCCATTGCAATACCCATACTGACGTATCATTGCAGTTGTGCAGAACAGACAGCTACTCGTGCCGAACCTGGCTTGTATCAACTGTATTCTATTTACAATAAATAGTAGACTAAGGCCTTGTACACACTTGTATACAACGTTGAGCAATTCTTGTAGCTAGACAATGTCTATAAAAAATCAAGCTACTGTATATAGACTATCAAGAGACAAATTCATGTCTATATTCATGCTTTTAGAATTATGGTCACTTATTTGAAATGGGAGACATGAGGCAATTGTTAGACAATGTTGTGCAATATTTCATAGTGTGCACATTTTGGTAGACGTTGTATCAGTTATTGTCAGTGAGCTCTGGAGAAAGCGTGGTCAATTTTCTTTACTTTTGTTTTTTATTATCAAGATGTAGCCTATGGAAAAGTATTATCACTAATAGAAGATTTTCACTTGACATCTTGTTTGTGGAAAGTGACTAATCATGAATATCAAAAATGGACCAAGAAAGAAAATAGTCATTGAGAGCTGACAAAAAATTATGCATTGTCCATAGCTGATGTAGGGAAAAAAATCCACTATTTGAAAATAGCTTTTCATTGGGAGCACAAAAAATAAATCAGGTGAAGAAGAGTGAAGTATCTCCTGTGAAGAATGCTTGGTTCACATATGAACAATTGTTATTTCTATAGCAAGGTTTAAAATCGAGGGGTAGCAGAAACACAGTTGAGATGAAGAAGAAAATATTGACTCAGGAAGTACATTACAAAACTTTTTTATATAATTTTTATGCACGGATATGGAACACAAAAATTGGTATTAAAATACATAAGATTTTATTAATATCAGCCTACTAACAGAAAATATTATTATGTGGTGTTAGTAATAATTTTTACGTCTCCACAAACACTTCTTTTTTTGCTTATTTCTGTTGTCCATGATCAGAACTGTGCAAGCAGCAATCTCAACAATGTCAACCAATTTAGCAACTAACGAGGAACAAGGCTTTCAAGTGTGTATACATGACAAAGTCTCTAGACTCTCTATATACATTATATATCTACAGTCGGTTCCTAACATGTCTAAATATGATCGCTCGACTTTGTATACAAATGTGTTTTTTGCCTAAGGTCCCAAGATATTATACAGAATCTATTGTAGCTTAATAATTTTACAATTTTATGAGAAAAATTATATCTGATGAGAAAGAAAATATTGTTTTAAATCTTCTAAAAGGTGACTTTAAACACTGACCTGGTCATAGTAAGGCCACATCATGGTAAGGACAGTTGATATACCAAAGTATGATAGAAATATGATGATGAGTGATATCACTATGGACAAAGGAATAGACTTCTGTGGATTCTTGGCTTCTTCACCTGTCAAGAATTTATTTTAAATTACTGTGGCCATCTTTTAAAATAATTTCTAATATGGATTTAAGTTTAAGCTAGATATTAAGGATATTCATATTAACCTGTTGTTGCCACACAATCAAAACCCACAAAACCATAGAAACATTTAGCAGCTCCAGCCATTACACCAGCAAAACCAAAAGGTAAAAATCCACCTTCTCCTCCATGTTTTACTGAAGCTGGTATGTCTTCTTTATTAATTTTCCAGTTGTCTGGGTCAGCTGTGGAAAAAAACTGATTTTAATGAAGTAATTATGTAATATTTTTATTTAATGATTTTATTTAAACATTATGGTTTGTTCTACCTGAATACTCTTCAGTTATTTTTGACATGAAACAAATGGTGTACTTCAGAGATATTTAAGGCGAGAAAAAGAATTTCTCCAAGTATTGATATAAAAATGTCTTCCATTTCCTTTACTCATTAAGTAATTGTAACTCAATAACTATTCTGTCAAATTATTATCACATACATTTACTATTATTAAGCTCTTGAACTAATACTTAAAATGATGAGTGGAACAAAATATTAATTTTCTTTAAAAATAACTGCAGTTTTCACACCAAACTAATAAGTACAAAGAGAATAATCACATAATAAGTAAGAAAAGACAAATGAAAGAATTCAAGAAAAATCCAGTTAACCTCATACTAAATTCTTTGTACTAACACCTTACTACAGTGCAGTCAAATCTGAGACATAATAAATTAACAAAGTTCTAGTGCTCATGCTTTTTAAACAATACTAACTGCTTATAATTTGAGGATGGATATGTTTACTTTTGAATTATATATGGCATTCCTTATTTGTCATGATTATACCTTTGTAACAGAAAAATACTTTCACATCAATTACTATTAAACAAATAATTGCCAAAAAATCAATCACACCAGGTTTATCATAGGAACTGTAGTATCGAAACTAGCAGAAGTGAAGATTAGAATGTCACAGGATAGTGTATTTGGACCATCACTATTCATTGGTCTACTGAATGGTTATTTTAATGATTTACAATCAAAAGTTAGTTTGTTTGCAGATGACATAATATGATATAATAGGATCAAAATGGTAGAAGACTGTTAAAAGCTGCAGGGTTATCTAACTTTGTAGATCAACCTGGATTAGAAATTTCAAATTATCATATGACATTGTTGCTCCAGAGATCCTGAAGGATTATTCTGCTGCTGACTGACAGAGTTTTCAATTCACGGCATAAGGTACCTCTTCTCATGGCTATCTAATCTGACCTGGTAGTGCCAGGAGGTATAGAGGGCCTACAGTTTAACTTGTAATCTGAGCCATGGAAGTATTCTGGTATACTTCACATTATACAGTAAGCTGTGCCAGAAGTGAATGTCAGTTTAGTGGTCTTCGAAAATCCTGTTCAAGATTGGGACTCAAACTGGGGAATTCAGATGCCTTAATCATTTAACCATCAAATCCTATAAAATGGAAATGAATACCAAGATGAGTCAATTATAAGTTATAGAGCTAAAAAAATAAAGCTTTTCTCTTTTATTGGAAAAGGGTGGGGGGAGTTTGTTGAAGATTGTATGTCTATATATCTTGGCATAATGTATGACAGTAGACTCAAATGGGCAGGTGTTAAGGAGTAGTTTCAAAAAACTTCATTATTTTGACAAGGTAATGAAAAGTTGCATCTTGAAAGTGAGGGAACTGGATTACAAACGTTGGTCAGACCATTGTTTGACTATGGTGGTTTAGAATAAGACTAACATTTTGGGGATCAAATACATGAATTGGATGGGTTGCAAAGGAGGAAAGCTAGATCTGTTTGAAAATTACCACAGAATGCAATCAGTAACTACTATTATAAAGGAACTCAGTTGGTAATTATTGGAAGATAGGAAGTGGGTGAAGAGAGTGCAGGGTGTGTGTATTGGTAGATGAATTAGAAATGTTATATGGTCAGGAAGAGATACTATAACCACAAGCTGGCAATTTATTTGAGGCATAAGTGGCCATTTATAAATTATGTCACATGCATTTCATGATTTTTGGAGCCCTCTCCCCTCCTTGTCACAGATGGTGTGACCCCTTCCCCTGGTGTGATGTCAAATTTTTTGCAATTTTAAATTATTAAATTAAAACAGCACTTCTCAAACTATTTGTATATTTCTATTTATTTTTTAAAAAATCAACAATAAATCAAACATTTTAGAAAATTAACAAAACATAATAAATCAAATGAATGACAAAATTTAATAACCGTTTGTCCATGGACTTTGAACCTATTCTTTTATATTATTTATGACTGGCATAGCTCTACATTCGTTCTTGATTTGTATAATGTTAGGAACATTTGATGTGCAAACATCTTCTTCATCCAACCATATAGCATTGTCATCGTTTATCAAACAAAGAACGTCCCTGCTACGTATAGCTGCAATTCTTTGAAGGTGAGTCTTTATGATGGGCAAAACCTCTTGTTGCACCTTATGTGATTGCTTGTGTTGGTTAGTGACTTTGTATAATGAAAGATAAGCCACAGATGCCAAATGATCATTTAAATAAGTATGCAGAAGTCGTATAAATTAAATAAGTATGCGGAAGTTTCAAAGGCGGAATAAGGCTTTCAGTGTACATCACAATGTAGTATAACTACCGCACCATCATTATATACCTAATAGATTTAAACTATTTCCTCAAATATCAAAAACTTGTGTGCCTCGTACACTTAAGATAAAATGATAAGCTTATAAGCTAATGGGTTCATACCGCATGTATAGAGATATTAACTGTCTTCATTTTAGTGCACAAGAAACACAATACAGCGAGTGAGAACTTGCATAGCTGCCAGTTGCCAAAAAGTGATACACGTTATATGTAGCATCACAAAGCTTATGACACATTCCCTCCCCCCCCCCCCCCTTGTCACACCTTGTTATACCTTTGATGAGCCTCTCCTTCCCACTTAACATGTCATCTAATTTATGGAAAAAAAAATTATTTTGTAGGTAAGGGAATTGGAGACTGGAATAAATTACCAAAGAAAATTTCCAAAAATTCTATAATGTCAGACGACATGCTGTTACTGGGGTTAGTGCATAACGGCTTACACTGAACTTTGACCATAAGAGTGGCCTAAGGATATACTGTCTTTCAGTTGCCAACCAACTGATAACTTCTGTAGGTGAAAGGAGGTTTTAAATAATGTTCATCGTAGACCTTCAATGTAAATTTCAAACAATATATTTCCCAAATTTAGTACAACATATGGTGACCAATCTACAGCACCACAATTCTTCTCCAAAAATAAAATATTGCAGGTATAAACCTAGAGACAATTAGCAAGCACTGCCAAGGAACCCCTAACAGAATAAAATTCAGTTACATTGCGAGTATAAACACTTTGTACTGACAGTTGAAAATAATTAAAGATGGCTGCCACTTCGAACCTATTTCTGCCTTCTTGCTGCCTGTCCACTACACATTGTGCGAAATCAGCTGAATGCTGAGCGTAACCTTTCTTCATGAGTGCTTTCAAAAGACTGCTCCCACCATGATTTTCGAGGGTCTATTTATAGAAGACCCAGTGCATTTCGCAACATCTCCGGGGATTTTTCTATCATAAAACCTTATTTTTCTTCTGATCTACCTGAAATTTTTGTGGGACTTGTGCCATTCCCTAAATGTTAAAACAAATCTTTACAAAAATTTCTCTAGTTTTAGCAGTTTGGCTGTAAAAAATTATTGAAGTGGTAAACCCTAAAATTTTCTCTCATTTGTTCAGTGTACAAGCTATGGTGTTGATTCTTAGTTTAAAATTATCTACTAATTCTTCCCGATCTTTTGGTGTATAAACTGGTTAGTTTACAATTTTTTTTATCCTAGTGTAATCCATACTTTAAAATTCCTATACTTTCTATCTCCAAAGTATAGATGCTACTGAGCTAAATTACATTTTAAATGTTTCAGAATGCAATTTTCTATGTAATACAAAGTTGTGTACCCATTAACTAATCTCCTTCATATAGTTTAAAAACTCCCTTTAATACCCAAGTTCAAATCTCATGACCAGATACCACCATATTTTCCAAATTCTTGTTAATTTACGTTCTCTTATTATGTCCAAAGTACTGCATGGATTTTTACAAAAACTTGCTCATTATGCTCAGGAAAAGTCCCACTTTATTTTAAATATACTCCCTCCTATGTATCTATCTGAATTATCCTATGTGAAAACTAAACTTTCTTCTTGTAATCCTAATTTTTGTACAAAATGTTACCAAAACATTATCTAACTTTTATTTACAGATTCTAAGATTAACAGTATATTCTTTAAAATTCAGTTTATCTTTTAAGCCATAAATCTTTTCTGTAGGTTGAAAACTGATATCTTGGAAATTATTTCACTGTTTTCTTCATTATTTGTGACCATACTTAAATGTCAACTTCAAAAAAATAAAATATGTTGTCAGTACTATTTTATATCCACAAAGTATCCCACCATGTTTTATTTCTTATGACTTACTGCACCTCTGAACATGAATGTAGCATTTTATTTTTAAAAAATGGAAATCTTTATGCGGACAATTTTTACACATTGCTATGATAGGATTTCACTATTTAATTAATTAATTAATTTAATTTAATTGCAATGGAGCACAGGCTCTGGTGGCAATTTCCCTACACACCCGTCTTCCCCCTATCCTGCACCCACCTACATTTGCCCTCTACAAATTTTATCTTTAAATTCCTTCAAAGTTTTCGGTAAATAATTCATCATTTCTCTTGGTAACTCATTCCAATCCCTGACACCCTTACATAAAAAAGAAAATCTTCCCACACCCTTGTGCCTGGAATCGAGTGCCAGCTTGTGGTCATGGTCATCTTTTCCCTTCCATGCACTACTTTTCATACCTATTGCAATATCTTTCCATGCCACATCACCAGTATATGCCCTGTACACTCCCATGACCCTCCTCATCTTCCTCCTGTCTTGCAATGAATCCCATTCCAGTTCCTTTATCATATCCGTCACTGATTGCATTCTGCGATAATTTCCAGAAACAAATCTAGCAGCCCTTCTTTGCACCCTCTCCAACTCCTGTATTTGATACGTAAAATGAGGGTCCCATACTGCACTACCATATTCGAGCAATGGTCTGACCAAAGTTTTGTAACCCAATTCCTTGACTTCTCTTGTACATCCCCTCATCACTCTCTCCAACAAGTGCAGAACTTTGAAACCTTTTCCTACCACCTGTCCTATGTGTCCTGCCCAGTTAAGTTTGTTATCAAAAGTAATTCCAAGATATTTGCATTTCAAGTCTTCAGCAAGCAATTCCTTCCCCACCTTATATTCATAATTAATCTTTTGTTTTTTATTTGTGTATCTAATAAGCTGGCTCTTCTTTGCATTTATCTTCATTCCATGTTTACCAACCCAATTAGATATCCTGTCCAGATCACCCTGCAACTGTTTACAATCCTCTATCGTTTTGATTCTTTTATACAGCATTATGTCATCTGCAAACAATCTAATTTCAGATAGTAAACAATCAACACAATTATTCATTAGAATAATGAATAGCAATTTACTTCTACTTATCACTTAAAAACTACAAGAAAATGATTTTAAACCAGCTTTACTGTTGGATTGAAGTTAGTTCGCAATTCTTTTAACTAATTTTGGTAAGTAATTAACAAAATTTAAGTTTTATGACAATAAGAATCTAATTAAAATTTGTAAAGGATAAAAGGATGTTGGTGGTAAAATGGCACTTAAAATAACTTAGAATTTAAAAAATAGAAAATCAGGTGATGGAAATATAAGGAAATTACCGCCTGGCCATCTGAGTTAAATTAAATTTGGACAAAATTAAATCATAGTAATTAAAAGCTGCTATTATGAGACTAGTACCTGCTGAAAGTGAATATAAAATATAAATAAGTAGTATAATAAAAGTATCCAATATCACCTACACTTCTTGGTTTATATATATACAATACAGTAAGTAAATGAAATGTAAATTGATAAAAACTGATTTTTCAACGTTTTGTTATTTGCATAGAACATGTTACTAATTGCTAAAAAAAGATATATAATTTTAAAAAATTAGAAATAAAAAACTTACAAAAGAACATTTGCTTGTAAGAGTAGATAGTAAAAGCAATTACAAAAAAAAAAAAATGTAGAAAAAAAATGGTGCATTGAGGCAGAGACTCCATTAGAACATATATGATATCACTATTAAATAGAATATCAATTTTAACAGTAAAATTAACAAATGTCACTCATAATTATTTAAAAACACCATAGTATTTGTTGTTTCAGGTGTGTTAGGCAATAACAAAATATGTTATGAGACAATGAAAACTTCAAAGGTTGGACTGAAATTTCTTAAAAGAATTGAAGGAATCACCAAAAAACTCAAAATACAAAATCACATTGTATGAAACCAATCAAAGAAAGAATAAATGGAAGAAGAAAAAGTAAGATACAAAAAGAAACAGGTGGAATTCTTGGACACAAAATATGTTCTCCAAGGATATTGATGTATTGTTAGACCAAGGAAACATTGGTTGTTTTGAAAAGCTCAAAGATCTAAACTTCTGTTGCACAGGCTAATGTCTTTATCATCATTTTATCTCCTTTTTTTATCTTTTCATCTCTTGCCAATTTCTGTTTTGGGTGAATTAAGTCATTTTTACACTACCATTGTCATCATCCATAATATATTACAACAATCAATAAATACTTCTCTGCACATAGATATCATTCCATGAACCTAGCA
The DNA here is from genome assembly GCA_031002005.1 of Vandiemenella viatica. NCBI lineage: Eukaryota > Metazoa > Arthropoda > Insecta > Orthoptera > Morabidae > Vandiemenella > Vandiemenella viatica. The sequence goes on from CM061920.1 coordinate 210,576,056, forward strand.
ACCATAGTCCTGATTGCTGATTTTGAAATACAGCATTTCTCTTAGTATTGTCTTAATATAAAGATTCCCATTTCTCAACATCTTTCATTACCAACAGTCCATGGCTCTAATGCATCTCCTCCTATAACAATTTATTTCCTTCTCAAATCAATAGTCAATATGCCTCACATCTCACCACAGGATTCTCCTTCTCTCATATCTGCATATAGCAACTAACATGCAATGTAGCCTAAAGAATTAAATATAGAACACTAAGCCCAAAATCATCTGAGCAAAACTATTCACTTTTTACACATTTCATTTTACAGCTTGTTTATTCATACCACTTCATCTCAACTTATGCCATGTGAAAAATCCAGACCATAGTCTACTGTTACTTTTTCTAAACCCTGAGTTGCCTCCTTAACATACCTCAACCAATAACTTTACAACTCATATCTCCTGCCCTTGGACCCAACGATGTTCTCCAACCCAAACAGTCAATAATGAATTTGTCTTCCAACCACCACTCAGCACGTCAACTTGCTGTTCTATCTAACACCTGAATTTGACCATACCACCCTTCTTTGTGAGGCACTGTCATTTTCCATGCCTTATGTTGGTGTTATTATTTGACACCACTGACAGTTGTACCCCTATCCCTCTTTACACCCCCTAATATATCATTGAGGCCCATGGAAAATTTCTCAAATGGGACCTCTGTAAGTGCTGGATCTATTGAGGGGGGCGAACCAGAGAACCCAATTTATGGATGATGCTCCACGATTGCCCCAGGAAGATAATGGGCAGAAGCTGTTTCAAGGTGTGGCAGGGCCCCTCAGGCTGTAAGGTACAAAGTCCTTGCTGGGGGCTAAGCAACACTCTGCCTTAACTTTTTAGCCAACTTCAAAAAAAGGAGGAGGTTCTCAATTCGTCTGATTTTTTTTTTTCTTTTTTTTTTTATGTATGTTTAGCGATATCTTCGGCAATTTTGAACCGATTTGAACGAAATTTTTTTAGTGGATTCGGTATACCTCCAAAGTGGTCCCATATGAATTTAATTGAGAAACATCCCCTTCTACCCCTTTACATCCCTTAATTTTTATACAAACCCACATTTTTTATCCGATTTTGATGGAACTTTGGAAATGTCTAGTCAAAAATAAAGAGAAAAATACTGTCAACTTTTGGTTTGAAAAAACTGAACCCCTCTCCCCTATCCGCCCCATTAAATTTTGTCAATGTGTTTTATACAACGCTACAGTCGACACTGTTTAACTGATCTCCATTAAAGTTGGTAATTACATGTAATTTTTCAAGGAGAACGTTTCTGACCAATAGAAATTAAAAAAAACGACCCCATCTCCCCATTTATATACCTTAATTTTATACAAATCTACATTTCTTATCTGATTTTGATTGAACTTTACTCTTGTATACATTAAAATAAAGAGAAAAATACTGTCAACATTTGGTCTGCCAAAGCTCAACCCCTCTCCCTCCTTCCACTCCCTTAATTTTTGTCAAAGTTCTTTATAAAAAGCTACTGTCAAAGCCCTTTGACCGATTACCATCAAAGTTGGCATACAGCTATAATTTTTCATGGAGAAGGTTTCTGACCAAAAAAAATAATTAAAAACCACCCCTCTCCCTCTTTACACCCCTTAATTTTATACAAACCTACATTTCTTATCTGATTTTGATTGAACTTTGCACTTGTATGCTTTAAAATAAAGAGAAAAATCCTGTCAACATTTAGTCTGCCTAAGCTCAACCCCTCTCCCTCCTTCCACCCCCTTAATTTTTGTCAATGTTCTTCACAAAATGCTACAATCGACACCGTTTGATCGATTACCATGAAAGTTGGCGCTTATTTGTATTTTTTCACAAAGAAGGTTTCAGACCTAAAAATCCAAACACCACCCCCTCTCCCCATTAAACAATTTAATTTTTATACAAACACACAGTTTTTATCCAGTTTAGATATAACTTAGCACACTTTTACTATAAAACAAAGAGAAAAATAATGTCAACTTTTGGTTTACACAAACTGAACCCCTCTCCCCATTTCCACAGCCATGATTTTTGACAATTTTCCTTTTAAAAAGCTACAGTTGACACCATTTGACTGATCTTTATGAAATTTGGTGCATATATGTATTTTTTATGGAGAAGATTTCTGACCAAAAAATGCAAAAACTACCCTACCTCCCGTTTTACAACCCCCTGATTTTTGTACAAACTTACATTTTAATCTGATTTCAGTGGAACGTTGCATATGTACACTTTAAAACAAAGAGAAAAGAAAAATACTGTACACATTACTTGCACAAAAAAGCAAATCCTAGCCCCCTTTCTACTCCTTTAATTACTATCAATGTTCTTTATATAAAGCTACAGATTCTATCTGATTTTGAAGGAAGTATGCACATGTATACTTCAAAACAAACAGAAAAATAGTCTACATTTGGTTTGGAGAAGCCAAACCCCTCTCACCCCTTTCCATCCCCTTAATCTATACAAAGCTACAGTTTCTTTCCTATTCTGAAGGAAATTTGCATGCATATACTTTAAAATATACAGAACCTTTGTGTTTAAATTTGATTGCAGAATCCCAACCCCTCTTCCCTTCTACTCCCACCCCTCCTAATTTCCAATTTTCTTTATAGATACCTAAAATTTTTATCAGATTTCGATGGAACACTGGACATATATACATAAAATAAAAAGAAACTTAGTATCTAAATTCTGTTTACAAAACCTAACAGCTCACTCCCTTACCCCATTTAATTTTTGCAAATGTTCTTTACACAAAGCAACAATTTTTATCTGGTTTCAAGGGAACTTTGCACATGTATACTTTAAAACAAATAGAAATATACTGTCCACACTAGCTTTACAAAATCCAATCTACTCTTTGTCTCTACACCCCTTAATTGTTTTTTTATGCATACCTACAGTTTTTATCTGATATCAACAGAAATTTACACACGTGCACTTTAAATCAATCTGAAACGACCATCTACATCTCTCTTCCCCATTGCTCCCACCCCTTTTAATTTCCAATGTTCCTTACAAAAATCCACAGATTTAAATCCCAACAAAATCAATTAAACTATTTTTAAGTCATGGCAGAATATTCATAAAATAAATGTGTCCTAATGTCTCAACATGTGCCTCAGATTTCAACTTGGACCCCAAGCTATCACATTGTGAAAACCAATTAAAAATCTATATTTTCTGTGCGATGTGGGGGCTAACAGGTATATTCCAGAGACAGATTTGTGTATGTGGTATGTATTAATGCCCAGATGTTACATGTTTCAATTATCGAGTACAGCTTAAACTGATGTTAAATTAGGTTGAAAGACAGCCTGGACCAAAACGTAACTTGAGATTCCTTAGCACAGCATCCAATTCACCTCATTCTGGAAGTTGTTGGGGTATATAAAGGCAGATTTTTTTTTTCTTTCTGAGAGCAGGAGCTTTGAGCACTCAGCTACCAGGATGTTCCCAAAATGTGAACTGCTGTGGCATATTTAAATAGAAAACAAACTATTGGGTGTACTAAAAATGCCAGCACAGTATGTATACTCCGTACTATCATTTGTAGTGGAAAATCCTGAACACTTCAATCTTAATGCTGACATACATAGCCATAATACTAGGAATAAATATAATATTCAAAAGGATTACAAATCACTGCCAATAGTACAGAAAGGGTTAACATTTACTGGAGCTTCCTTATTTAATGTATTACCAACAGAAATTAAATATTATCTACAAAAACCCAACTACTTTAAATCCAAACTGAAAGAGTTTCTGCTTCAGAACCCATTTTACTCTGTGAAAGAATTTTCTTCTTGGAATTTGGTAACTAAAAATGACTTATAAAATAGTATACATGGTGTATGGAAGGGGAAGGTGACAAAATTATCCACAATTACTAAAATGATACATGGTTTTACATTCTGTTGAAACTTTTGACAAATGAACTAATTACACTGTTTACAAAATTTCACTCATATATAGAAACTAACATGGGATAGCATGCACTCAAAAACTGCTGTGAAAAATTATCACACTGACAGGTTTTTAAGTAATTGACTGCTTATGAATTGTTGGTAATATAATTGATATTGCTAATAGGTGTGTGTACTGTTCCACATAAATAGCAACTAACATAATATAATATGTAATCACAAATTACAGTGAAACTTATCATGGTAACTGGTTGGTAAGAAAATAACTGGTTATTAGATGCTGGTAACAAGTGTATACACTGTTCCACATAATAAGTATTAATTAACTCGGGATTATATTTGTAGATTACAGGAGATATTGGTTATACTAATGGGTTGTTGCTAACTTGTTGTCAGTATATAATAATATTATCAATTATATAGTAATATTGACATTACTAATAAATGTATGTACTGTTCCACATCCCCGAGATTATTCTCACATGGGACCAAAGTGAACATATCTATCTATCTAATATCACTAAAATATAAAAATAAAATAATTGTTTAAAAACATAAAAACTACCTTCAAAAAACAGGTCACTATAAATTTTAAAATAATTTTATACCTTGCTTAGAAGAAAGTAAATCTAAATGGACATTATTTTACATTATTGTTATTGAAATTTTTATATTAATTAGTTATTTTTGGAGTCAGTGCCAGCCAAAGCAAGAAAAACAAAAAGATAAAAACAATAATAAATTACAATAATATATAAAAATCATGTTACTACTTACCTACAATTATTGTTATAATCATGTTTCAACAAAACTGAAACATACAGATGATACGAAGATATTATACTAACTGTAAAATGTTTACTGTATGATGCAGCCTACCAACTGACACTGTAGTGCCAGAGATATGCCTGGATGACCAATGAGGCCAAGCCACAGATTAAAATACTGTCTAATTTGTCTCCCTAAACTGTCTCCTGCAATAACAATATCTGCCTCACTACATGCCGTAAAATATTTGGATTTTTGTTCCTACTCCCCGTTTCACCTCTAACACCAAATGAAGTTCAGTAATTCGATCTTCATGATGTGACAGCTGGTACTGACTCCAAAAATAACTAATTAATGTAAAAATTTCAATAACAGTAATATAAAATATTGTCCATTTAGATTTACTTTCTTCTAAGCAAGGTACAAAATTATTTTAAAATTTTTTGTGTGCTTTTTTTTTTAAAGAATGTTTTTATGTTGTTTAAACAATTATTTTATATCAAGTAATGTTCATAACTGTAGTATTCTGGTACCTATAATATATTTAAATAATCTAGTTGCTTCACACTTGTAACAAACCCCAATTGTGAAGGGTAATTTGAAATGAGTTCACAGTACACTGTTTTAAAGTCACAAATATATATATATATATGTATATAAAGATGAATGTATGTATATTTGTATGTTTGTTTGTTCTTCATACAAATCCCCAGGTTTCATCCGATCTCGATGAAACTTTGCACACTTATCCTTTGAAACAAGGAGAAAAATACTGTATTCACTTGGTTGAAAAATTATCTGTATAAGTAATAAATGTTGTCTTATAATTTCGAAAAATTACTGAACAGTGATCGACAGACATGTTGCATGTGGGGGTCTCTATACTGTTTTTCCATGTAGCAGTAAGGTAGCTCAGTGGTTAAAGCTCTTGGTTACTGATGTTTGGGTCATGGTCTCCAGTTCAAATCTCCATGGATGCTAAGATTTTTAAAAATTGTTTTCGATCGTAAGAGTCACACCTGGGCCGTCGGTTATTCGGATTGAATGTTAAACTGTAGATATCACAAAGTTAGCCGTGCAATGCGAGGCAAATCGTAGGTAGTCTTGCAATGCTGTAGGTGTACACTTTTTTACATTATATTGATCCAACAGGGGTGATTTGCAGTCAATGTGTGTGTGATCTGCAGTAATAATACTACAAATGCAGAAGTAAGTCTCTGTCTTTTGTTAAATTTTTACAACTAAATGCCTAAACTGATATTGACGGAATTTGACAAGAAAATCTGTATAGAGGGCACAGGACATTTTTTTTTTTTTTTTTTCCGGTACGATTAACAGTTGTAGACATGAAATTTTGAGAACTTATCAAATGGTGACAGAGAGTTGGATGTGTGTGTTAGTCTGTAATGTTACGTCGCTTGCTCAAGCTATGCTTCTCGCGCATTATGTTAGTGAATAATTTCATAGTAAATTTCGTTTAGAGAAAAAATGTATTATTTAGTATAGATGTCTATTTTCTCTGACCCAATACTTTGTGTCTGCTTAAATGTTTCTGACACCAGGTTATTTGCCTTCTTTTTTGACACGCCTTGCGGGCATAAACTGGCCTAAGTTGTAGCTCTAGCAGAGCATGATCAGCTAAAGTTATTAGAACCCAAGAATTGGATGCTCATGCTGAAGAAAATACCAAGCTGAAATAAAGCTGCACTTAGTTAACCACCCCCCCCCCCCCACATCTCCTCAGCTTCGTTTGTTTTTCTGTTTTTAAATATGTTGGAAATTGATTCTCTTCAAGAGATAGGTTCGATGGTAGAATGATATAGTAATGGCTTTATGGTCATATTATGATGACTTGCTGTTGTTTGGACCAATCCTTCGCTACCAACAACTTTCTATATTCAATTCTGGCAATAAATTCTTAATCCACATGTACGAAGTCTCGGGTATCAGCTAGTGATATATATTCTTCCAAAAGTTGTCTTATAATGTCGGTACCAGATTTAGATAAAGCAATCGGACAACAGTTCCATAGAAGATTTGCAGGTAAAACACACTCACAAGATGAGACAAACTCTCATCAAGCCCTCTAACTTAGATGAAAGTATAACTGCTACATTTTAAGATAAAACATGATGAATGACCACATGAAGCTATTGGCTCCCAAAGCATCATGAACAAACCATTACAAAACTTGCCGAAAGAATGAGCATTTTCAAGATGGCTGCTGGTCTGTTTATCCACTTGGAAATTTCTGTGACCTCAGCAAAAAAACTACGGAAATTAATATCTTAAAAAGTACTTAATAGGTTGACTCATAACTAATACCTGGGCTTCTTGTTATCTTATTCCATCTATTTCAGCTTAGTTTAATCTTCAAAAAGGTCACCAGCTCATTGGTCTTGACGCACTTTTCCTAACAATTACGACAATTCATTTCCAAAATCTCGTTTATCTTATAGATTCTTCACACTTTCTACAGGAACCTATATGTATATTTTAACCCCCTTAATTTGACCGGTCCTCTGATATAAATTTCTTGTTTTTATCTCTTTTAGTTTAAATTTCAATTTTTTCTCTTAATTAAAAATGGTACTTAAACTTTATGTAATTACTTGATTTTATATTTAAAACATGCTAGATTGTGCTGACTATAGCTGGTGATAAAAGATCCACTTAACTTTACGCATTCATTAGTTATTTTAGGTTTTAGTCCTCACTGACCGCATGACAACAAATAAACCAAATAACTCTTAAAGTAAATTTTTCAGTGTATAATAAATACACTTCAGCATGCTTCTTATGATGAGTTTTAGTAGTGGAAATGAATGCAAGAAAATTATTTAAGGTTGAAAAACTACTTTAACTGAAATTTCTGTTCCACTAAAACAAACCTTTGAAATCGAACTACAAAGTATGTAACTACTGGGAATAACTAGTAGAACTGCTTTAGGTGAGCTTATAGATATGTTAAAAGGCCTTGAGCCGGAGGCCCCTCCAGTAAGGGCCATGCCCCTCTGGCTGGGGGCCCGATGCATTTTGCCCATTCTGCTACTCTATTGTTATGCATTGAGTGTTACTGTGCAATATAATATTGTGGTATATAGTCTTAATTAATTTCTATCACATTCCCAGCTAGACCCACTACTGCTTCCCCAGAATCATCCTTTCAAACTCTTTCAAGATTTTCTAATTTACTTCATCCAGCTTTTGGAAAATATATGCCATACTAAGAACCCTAAGCCTTCAGTAATACATACCATAAGAGATCTTGCCTACAATGTCAACTTTATCATCTTGCCTGCAGACAAGGTATCCACCACAGCAGTCACGGATGTCAACTATCCAACATCAGCACTTATTGTACCTTTACCTATGATTCTACACTTACTTCTGTGAAGAGTTGTAGCCTCATCTGACTTAATGTAAACCTTCAGGTTTCACACCTCAATATTTCTCTTAACACCGAAAAATCTTTTTGGTTTCACACTTTGCCTGCATCCAAATATTTACATACCTTGTGACCAGGCCCGCCGCTAGCTGTTTCAGCGCCCGCGTGCAATACCGATTATACCGCCCCTGTCTAACTACAGCCAGTGGTGGATTTAGGAAATTTCCGAACCGGGTCAAAAAACTGTGAGATTGCCGCCCCTTTGAACATTATTTGACGCCCCCATTGTTACCATTCCAAAGTGTCGCCGGCCGCCCGAAGCAGCTGTTGAGCTAAAAAAAAAAAAAAAAAGGTCGCCGGCTACGTAATACGCCGCAAATTTCGTCGCGGCGACAATCGAGTGGTAACTATCGCGGGCCGGCGACTGTCGATCACTCGTTTTGCCGCCCCCCCTCGATGTGCCGCCCGCGTGCGGTGCACGCATTGCACGCCCGCTTACGGCGGCCCTGCTTGTGACCAAGGGTTTCTTATAGTTCCTGTATATTATCTCCTACTGAATATATCTGAGGCTTTGCAGACCAATACTTCCAACCCAATGTCAGTCGTCTTCCTTCCCACAATCCTTGAATGTCCTGTTACAGACCCAGTGTCACTTCCTCTCAAGTCTATTCTAGTTGATATCACATCCCTGAATACTTTTGATCCCACACTGCTATTGCACTAGCTCTATAGAATATTGTATTTACTAGTGTCAACCAAACAGCTTTCCTACCACTTATTTTCTTAGTTCCTTGTCTTACCTAGTCTTTTGATTCTAAAATTTATCACCAGATCTGTTGCACTGTAATACATATTCATACAGCTCCATGATACACTAACCTCTTCCAGAAATGTCTTGAATAATCATTCTTAGATCAAGTTCCCCAATTAAAAAAATAAAAATTAATTAATTAATTAAAAAATTAAAAAGAAAATAAAAAAACTTTTGAGCCTCTTATTTCTTAGACAATATCTTATGTTATTGTTAATGACTAAAGTTAATTATGATTTTACCTTCATATTATTTTTCAAATATTAGGTATTTTTTTATCAAAATATTTAATAATGTTATAATAAAAAATACATGAATTACCTTTAATTGCTCCAGAGATAATTACTATGAGTATAACAATCATATTTATTGCTGTGAATATATTGTTGAGTAGTGTAGACTCTTTCACTCCAGCCGATAAGATAACTGTGAACAGAGAATCACAGACTAAGACCCAACTAAAGGAATATCATAACATTCATATCACAAAGGAAAGACTATGCTAGTGACTAGAAATTGGTGACAACATTGTGAGGGGAGGAAATAAATTCATAAACACAAACAGATATCAAAGTGAAAAAAAACTAACCAACAGAAGTAATGAGGTAAACAAACAGAACATAAGAAAGAAATGAACTGAATCAAAAAGAAAGTGGAAAGGTAACTGACAGAGAGAAAAGATGGATGGTCTTCTGCCACATCAAATCTATTAAAATTTAACAAAATGATAATTATGTTACTATCATTTGGATAAATTAGTATTTGAACTGTTTAATAAGAGCTATTTTTAAGAACTTATACCTAAAAAATCTGTCAAGTGCAAGTTACTGTATTGGTGGTTTCATGTATAAATTGAATTCAATGTGTGCAAAATTGCCTTTCGACTGGTACCAAATATACAAGGAATTAATATGGTGACTAACTACAAATTTAGAAGTTTAGGGGTGGACAGATGGACAGATAGATGATATGACAGACAAATGGATGGATGGACAAATGAGCAAATCACTCAGAAGGAAAGGTCTAGCTAAATTGTAAAAGTAATATTGGCTCAATGATTCTTAGGAATTGCAAAAATCTTATGATAACTGACCACTTACCAGCTAAAACAACAACCATTCCAAATGATAAAAAATCAGGATATGATGATAAGAAGTTAATATTTATTGGCAGTACTTCCTTCATTGTTTTTTCCATTGTTCCATTGATTAGCGTGTCAATATAACTGCTAAGACCTCTGGCAACAGATGCAGTACCTGTAAGACAAAAAAATATTGTAGTAACATATGTGTATCTGATCTGCTGTGAAATCACCCAACAGATGTTAAATATTTCCACTTTCTTATGATTATTTGTAGTAAGCTAACCAGGTTATAAAACTGACCGGAATAAAAATTTTGCCTTACAGCATTTATTCCACAATTTAACCTTTTTTTGTGTCCTTTCCAAAGAGCTGAGAGAGTCATAAAGTTTATCTTACCATGATCCTCATCTAAGAAGTATAATGTACAGTATATGTAGATGTTCTTTAGTGGGTCTAGTCAAGAGACTGGAAGAAATTATCAAGGGAAGTAATGAATAATTTAGCTAAACCGCTTAAAGAATTTAAAATTAAAATCCATGGAGGGCTAAAATAGGCAGGGACAAGAATGGGACAAAATTGGTACATAGGAAAATTTTCACTGAAGCATGTGGTCCATAGCAATTAAATTAAGTTGAATTAACTAAATACCTCTATGCAAAACTAAAGATAGCTTCTAAATTTCTATTTGTAACAGCCCAATCTACTCACATTAGAAAACAGGACTTGATTATTTTACTCAGAAATGAGAGAAACACACTTAACTTTTTTTTTTTTTTTTTTTTTTTTTTTTTTTTTTTTTTTTTTTTTTTTTTTAAAAAAAAAAAGCAGGATAGTAATTACCTACAGTAACAACAGCACAAATATTTTTATTTCCCAGTGAATAATACAAGTCTTTGTTTTATTGCTGTGAAGTTAAACTAAACTTCTGCAAAATTTTAACCTGGAAATGTAATAATAGTAAAAAACAAAAATTAAATAAAACCTGGACACAAGTGATTAAAACTGGAAATGGAGGCCAATGGTATCCTACATGAAATTCAAACCAGAACATTATGGTTACATAGTGAAAATGCTCGTTCAGAAGTCATTGTGAGAACCTAAGACCAAACTAAAAATTACCAGAATCAGAGTAGACATTGATAAAAATAAAATAGGTTATTAATTATTCTCCACCTACTGGTAGGATAGTGCTGTTCTCCAGGAGGGAGGTATTCACAAAAGGAAAGATAAAGAGAGATTAGGAATTTTGAACAGGGGACTTATGATGAGGAGGAATATATGTTTAGCATTGGCCAAGATGGGGAAGAGCCCTGTTAAAAAAGCGAATTTTGCTTAGTTGCATTCCACCAAAATTTATTAAACTTGATAACATGCACTCAGTTAACCTAGTTAATATTAAGAAATTTGCACTTGTGTGAGTGATGGTTCTTCCATAATTAATCAACTTAAAGCACCCATCGCAAACCTGTAATACATTTCACGCTAAGTTGCTTTATACCTCATCAACATCAAGATCTTTAGAAGTAGGAAAGGACTGGAAGCAAGGAATATGGCCATGGCCTTCTTGAAGGAAGCATTCTGGCATTTGCCTGGAGTGATTCGGGGAAACCACGAAAAACCCAAATATGGATGGCCAGATGGATATTCGAATCTACGTCCTCAGGAATGCAAGGCCATTCACGCTAATCATACATTTTGTAAGAGATTCTAATATCACAAAGAATCGCTGCAAGATCACCTCATACCATGTTTATGTGTAATGAACTTACTAGTGTGAACTTCCATTGAAGTTCATCATGTTACTCATATCCGGACTATTACAATTCCTTTGCTCCTTGCTTTGTTCCTCCAGCTAATAAGAACTCTTAAATGTTATACTTGCTGTCTGAAACATGTAAAGACTATATAATTTTTTGCTCCAGTTGCTGTATGGTTGTTGAGTATTGTACATTTATATCTGTGAGGAATGTTCTGGTGCTTGATGTATCTTTGGAGATGTATCTTTGAAATTGTACATGAGTTTGAGGAGTCGTTGTCTGGCTGTTGAACTGAAAACATGTAGATATAAAGTTGTAGTGTGTGTGCCTCAATAAACGTATTATTATTACAGCAGACCTTATTGTGTGGTGAACATTATTTAACATGGTAGCAGAGCGTGGTTTAGTGGTTGAGTGGTTAAATGATTGAAAAAAAGGTCTGTGGCTTTCGTGTATTCAAGAAAGTTTGATTTCAAGTAAAAATGGCTGACATTGTAATACCGTGCTTTGACGGTGAGGACTATGGAAATTGGAAGAAAAGAATAACGATGTATTTAAAGATGAAGAAATGTTATACAGTGGCTTCAAGAGAGAAAACAAGTATGGATAATGCTGAAATTTGGGAAGAAGAAAATCTGAAGGCTGTAAACTACATCTATAGTGCTATTACGAATAAGCAACTTGAGTTTGTGAGTGATAAAGTGAATGCTTATGAAATAATCACTAAGTTCGACGAATTATACTCCCAGGAATCAACTGCACTCCAAACAATTTGTAGAAACAAACTGGAAAAATTGAAGTTAAAAGACTACAATGAAACAGTGACATTCTTTAGTGATTTTGAAAGGACAGTGAACGAATTGAAAGCAGCTGGGGCTAAAGTGACTGAGAAAGAAAAATTAAACTACATGTTAAGAACTTTGCCAGATTGTTTGAGCTACATTGGTGATTTGGTCGATGTTTTGAAAGAAGAAGATCAAACTGTTGAATTTGTTAAAAGAAAAATTCGATTAATGGACTTGAAAGACAAAGGTGAAAGTGAATGTGTAAAAACAAATGCATTCCATAGTATGAGAAAATCAGGTACAAGTCGTCAGGAACAATTGTGTTGGGGCTGCGGAAGAAGAGGACATTTCAAGAGAGATTGTTATCGTCGAAATGAAGAAAATGAAAGAGGCACATGGAATCACAGCAAGCAGTATCAAAGAAGCAGCAGAGGAAGTAACCATCAAAGTGGAAACTTCAGAGGTCACAACAATGATCAACCGTGGAGCGGAAGTAAGCACAAGGGATCCAGAAACGACCGGTATCGGCGAAGTCAAGAATGCCAACAAAGTGAAAGTATAAGTGCAATGGGATCCAGAAACGGCCAGTATCGGCATGGTGAAGTATACCACCAAAGTGAAAGTGCAACAGGCAGTTTTGTAACAGAGGTTAGGAGCTTGATGGTGCAAAATAAAATGAACACAGGTAACAAAGAAAATATTAAAATTGATTGGTTATTGGATAGTGGTTGTACAGATCATGTTGTAAATAATGAAGAGTATTTTTCTGAGTGTGTAACTTTAGAAAAGCCTGTAGAGGTAAAGATTGCTGATGGGAAAATTTTGAAAGCAACTAAGATAGGAAATGTAGTTAGTTATTTTTCAGTTTATGGTAAATTGATTCAAATTAATATGGAAAATGTATTTTATGTTAAAGACATGAGCAGAAACTTGATTAGTTAAGCGAAAGTAACAGACAAGCACAAGATTGTATCTGTAGGAAATGTTTCAAAAGTTTTTGATGGAAATAACAGGCTAATTGCAATTGCTATGAAGGAAGGTAATCTGTATAAAATAACAAGTAGCATTTTTAAGGAAGATGTTAATGTAAATATTGTGAGTAACAGTGATTCTATGACTGAAAAGGAGAGATGGCATCGCATATTAGGGCATGTAAATTTTAACTATTTAAATACTTTGTGTAAAGATCAATTAGCATTTGGTTTACCTAAAGGTTTAGAGTCTGAATATATGAAGGGTAAAGTTTGTATTGAAAACAAAATGCACAATTTACCTTTTGAAAATAATAGAAGCAAAGCAGAAGGAATTTTAGAAATTATTCACACTGATTTAAATGGGCCTCACTCAACTCTTGGTTTGAATGGTGAAAGATACTTTCTAACTTTTATAGATGATTATAGCAAAGCAGCTCGTGTGTACCCGATCAAATCAAAAAGTCAAGTTTATGATTGTCTAGTTGCATATGTAAATGAAATTGAAAATTTGACAGGTAAAACTATTAAGAAACTAAGGTGTGATAATGGAAAGGAATATTTAAATTCTGATGTTTATCGATTTGTAAAGGAAAAAGGAATTGTTTTAAATGTTTGCCCTCCCTATGTACATGGCTGAAAGATATAATAGATCTATAATGGATATGTCACGGTGTTTGCTAGCTGAAGCAAAAGTAGATAGGAGGTTCTAGCCTGAAGTAGTTTGTACAGCAGTTTATCTTAAAAACAGAACTTTAGCTAATACTATTGAAAAGAAAACTCCCTATGAAATTTTACTAGGAAAGAAACCAAATGTTAAACATCTGAAGCTATAAGGTAGTAAAGTTTTTGTAAGAGTACCTGAACAATTGAGAAAGTCTAAATGGGATCGTAAAGCTGATATGGGAATTTTATTAGGTTATAGTGAAGTTGGATACAGAGTATAAGTGAATAATAAAATTGTTGTTGCAAGACATGTTGATATTGTAGAGAATAATGTTAAACTTATCCACTTAAAGGGTTATGATTCAGAGAGTGATTCTAGTGATGAAAATGAATCTGTAGATGAGGAAAGGAAAGAAGGAGATGTTAAAGGAGGTTTAAACAGTGATAAATGTAAATTGACTAGGTCAGGTAGAAAATGTAAAATGCCAGATAGATTTAATGATTATGTCTGTAGCAATATCATTTATGTAAACTTTTGTTGTGCTGATAGTCCAGATAATTTCAAGGAGGTGATTAATTGTAAAGAGTCAGTGTATTGGAAACAAGCAATGGACAAGGAGATTGACTGTTTGTATCAAAACAAAACATGGAAACTAGTAAAGAAACCAGAGAATGTAAATGCTCTTGATGTAAAGTGTGTTTATACAAAAAAAAATCAGATAACAGTTATAAAGCAAGACTAGTTGTAAGGGGTTTTCAACAAAAGGAAGTTGTGGATGATATATATTCACCAGTGGCTAAGATGCAGACATTGATACTTTTAGTGTCATACTGTTGTCAAAATGGTTTAGCTATAGAGCAAATGGATGTTGAAACTGCATTTCTTAATGGTAAAGTTTTATCAGAGGTTTATATAAATCAGCCAAGAGGGTATGAAGATGGTTCTAATAGGGTTTGTAAATAGAATAAAGCATTTTATGGTTTATGAGAAAGCCCTAGAGCTTGGTATGATTGTTTTGATGAATTTATGAGTGATCTAGGTTTTGCAAAATGTTAATTTGATTATTGTCTGTATACTTTGACCGATGGAGATGATGTAATTTCTTTAATAATATTTGTTGATGATCTATTAATTTGTTGTAACAGTAAAAGGAAAATAGATAAAATCAAGAATCTGTTGTCAAAGAAATTCATGATGAAAGACTTGGGTCAAGTAAAACCTATTTAGGAATTAATATAGATTACAATCTGGAAGAAAAAATTATGAGTTAGAGTCAGGAAAATTGCATCAATTCCTTAGCCTCAAAGTATAAAACTGTAAACTCAAAATTGTATGATACACCAATGGAAATTCATTTAAAATTAGAACCTGTGAATGAAGTATGTCAAGACATTAGATACAGAAACTTAATAGGTGCTCTTTTTTACATCAGTTCAGGAACTCGACCAGATATCAGTTACAGTGTTAATTACTTAAGTAGATTTCAGAATTGTTACTGTAAAGTTCATTACAAGCATGCATTAAGAGTATTAAAGTATTTGTATTTAACGAAAAATTTGAAATTAAATTTCTGTAGAAATGAAAATGTAAAAACTTTGGGTTGCTATGTTGATGCAGATTTGGCAGGTGATAATGTAGATCGAAAATCCACGACGGGATATGTAATTAGATTGTTTGGAAATTCAATATTTTGGAAATCTAGAAAACAAGGAAGTGTCGTTAAATCTTCCACTTTTGCTGAATATATTGCCTTGTCAGAAGCTGTTACTGAACTAAAGTATGTTTTGGATGTATTAAAAACTTTTAATGTAAATATCAAAGGACCTAAACCAATGTAGTCTTCACAGGTGTGCAGCCAGATGGTGTTTTGGCTGCACACCCGTGAAGACTACATTGCTTCAGTACGCCGGGAAAGTCTCCATGCACACATCAAAGGACCTGTCCAAGTATATGAAGATAACTCAGGAGCAGTAAATATTGCAAAGTATGGTAATTTTTCAAAGAACTCCAAGTTTATTGAAGTACACTATCATTTTGTAAATGAGTGTTATACAAATGGTGTAATAGACATTGTGAAAATAGACTCTAACGAAAACATTGCTGACATATTTACGAAGGCATTGTGTAAAGTTAAGTTCAAAAGGCTTAGAGAGATGTTGAATGTGAATTAATAGAAGTACAGATATAAATGTAAGGAGGCGTGTTGAGTATTGTACATTTATATCTGTGAGGAATGTTCTGGTGCTTGTTGTATCTTTGGAGATGTATCTTTGAAATTGTACATGAGTTTGAGGAGTCGTTGTCTGGCTGTTGAACTGAAAACATGTGGATATAAAGTTGTAGTGTGTGTGCCTCAATAAACGTATTATTATTACAGCAGACCTTATTGGTTGGTGAACATTATTTAACAATTTTAATTTGTCTTGATCATCAATCTGAGATTTATTATCAGTAAGTGCAATTTCATCTCAGATGGAAAGCCAGAAATTCAGATATTGGCTGAGCAAATCAAGTAGGCCAATTGGTTGAAGCAAATAAGCCAGCCAAACAGTCTAAATCTGCCGAATCAAGGGCTAATGACCGATTGAATATTTGTGGTCAAGAAGATTAATATTGTCATTATAACTAGCTGATGGAGGACACAGCAGCGCAATTGATGTTGTAACTTTATAGCTATAGTAGAACACTAATTCCCATCAGCGTATCTACAGGTAGACACAAAGTAACTATTAGTTCAAAAGCAAACAGTAATAAAAAATATGGGACAGTGTTAAGTAAATTCCTGTAAGGATTTCCTGTCAGAGATGACACTTGATTTTTATGAAGTGTTCATGTTTGCAGGTTTTAACAACATGGCTTCATGGGCAAATTGGTTGGAACAGATATTATATAATTTTTTAGGAATCTGTGTGGGTGACCAGCAGGGGCACGTGAACTGATGAAAAGTTAGCTCAGTCAATGTTTATTTTGGGACTGCAAAGGTAGTGGTTTTGTGCAGAAAAGCTGAAGAAATGATGTCACAAAAGACAGTTAAATTAGACTCATGCAAAAATTAGCAATGATGTTAAAACAGAAATAATTCTACAATCATTTTATTAAGCAGAAGTACCCAATCAGAACCCCAATAATAAGATGGAACTAATGTGGTGGGCCGTATCAGTATATTGAAGATAGTTGTGATAGTATGAGATGTAAATTTTATGTATGACTAGTTTACCCAAAAGATGTTGTCTAGTCCAAATTTTAATAAATTTGTGATCATTTTGTAAATTTACGAAAAGCTGTTGAAAATGTGTAAGCAAGATAAAAATGAGAAAAAAGGACATAGCCTATTTATGAGTAGGGTTTGGATCTTTATGACCAAAAAAATACAGAAATATGCAGGAAATATGACCTTAAAAATGGGTAAATACGACTTAAAAATTACAAAATATGAGCAAAAAATTAAACTTACTATATATCAAAACATGCTCAATTATACATCATTTAATTTATCTAGTAGTGTTGCTTTCATGTGAACAGCATAATTTGCTTCTGTGCACTCACTGCACCACTGGAAAATTAAATTTTAGATCTTTTTTTTTTAAGTCACTTTAATTTCAGATAATTTACAGAATAGAACTCTTTCATCTTTACTAAAATATTCATCTGTAAATTACCTTACATAAATTTGCACTTTCAGAAAATTTTATTTTCAGTATAATGATCCACTACAGATTTAACAATGACTAAGTATTTCATTGAGATATTGACTGACGCAGAACATTACGTTTAGAGTGTGACAATAATGTATAACTTTAATTCTTGATTGGTGAATACTGACCACAGTAAAAATTAGTTTTTCACCAACCTGTATAGCAGAAGTACAAGTCTGTGAATAATTATTTTAATTTCTTCTCATCTATAGCTAGTGAATTCAAAGTACTATTAAAAAACTACCAGATTTTTCCTCAAAATATGACCATATGACCATAAATATTATCGAAATATGACCAAAACTAGACAAATGGTGTAAGGCACTCTTTAGTTCACCAAAAACACTCCCACTAGCCATCACCAGCAGTAAAATATTCTATAGATCGATTTTGAGTCACTTATGTTGGACAGAAATTTCATGTAAGGTACCTAATTGTCAACTTGAAGGGATTTTCCTGCATTCAATTTTACAGTGAAAACTCATCATAAGAATCATTTTAAAGTGTATTCATGATATCGAGGAAAATTTATTTTAAGAGATAATTCGGTTTGTTCACGTTTTGAAACACGCGATTAGGAAAGCAAACTTTTAAGATTTGAAATATCTTTTATTTGAGTAACGCTACAGCTGAACTTTTATCACCAGTTATAGTCAGCGCTGTTTCGGATATTTTGATAGTAAAATTAACTAATGTGGCAAAGTTTAATTAGTGGTTTTAATTAAGAGGAAATTTTTAACTTTTTAACTAAAAAGAATATAATTGAGAAATTTATATCAGTAGATAGCCTAAATTCAGAGGATCATGATTATGTAATGGTTTTGGTAAAAAGTTAAAGCATTTGCCAAATAATTAAGATTTTAAAGATAGATTGTCGCCGATTTTTGGTGTTGCGCGAAAAATCGGTCCTAACCGGTGACGTAAGAGACTTGGACGTTAAGCCTATAGAAAACCTTTTGAATGCTAAAATAAATTAAAACAGATAGAATGTGATCATATGAAGCCCTTGTAGAAATTGCAAGTCAAACTACTTAGTATGTTGGGAGATATTAATTAAAGATAAAGTTGCTGACGTCATAGGCCCTAGGAAGCTTGTAAAAGGCCATGCAGCTACCATGGTCCATGAATTGTCTCATTCTTTCTCTGGAAAGTGAACGCGTATCTTCGCGCTAGTTAGCGAAGCGCATGGTTTCACGTGGTAAAGTTGTGGCGCATGCCAATTAGCCGTAACTCTTCCTCAATAATGTTAGAGGGACTGAGTGAGTTTGTCTTCTCGTTTGAAGATGCTTAACCTGTGGAACTGTTGTTCGATGTTTTATCCACGTTTTTGGTACCGATGTTGTAAAAGTGAACTTAATTTCAAGACTAAAAGTATTGTGTGTTTTAAAACTATGTCAAGTGAACTCATTTCATTATACCCTTCGTATTTGGGGTTACAATACGAATACGTGGCGGAATGTTAAAGATACCCCAGAAAGGCTACACAGGTCAAGAACTTAATTGTTCACAGTTTAGGCAAAAGTGTTAACACCTCCATTATCCATTGGGCCTAACAATGGTCTGAATACGCTTAAATACAATCAGAAACGTTGAATTCAGTATTTCAGCTCAAAAAGAAGGCAGGAAAAAAATACGATTGTCCTAAAGATCCAAACCCTATTCATGAATAATCATTATATTTATTAATGATTGTGGCCATGGTTTTTCAGTCTGAGGAGGCGTACATTCGGAAATATGGCAATTGGAAAGTTTACATGCGAGATGGATTCTGGAAGTGTGTGATGTGCCTGGAATGTGATCAACTTCGAACAATGCGATTTTATTCAAAAATCTAAATCACAATTAAATTAAGTCAGAATTTCATGTTAACCAAATGATTTATTTCTTCCATTAAATTTGAGATATCAATAATTTCAAAGTATTTTATTTACATTTTGATTTCAATCATCGCACCACCAATCCAGTTTTTATTATTTCGTACATATTGCGTCGTTTGGTCCAATGACTCCAAAGACTTTTTATGAGCCACCGTACTTTCATCCCAAATGATCAATTTGCAATGCTGCAGAACTATGGACATTGCACAGTTCTTCGGAAGGTTGCATGCTGGAGTTTCATTGTATATTCAACAGCAACTTGAATGCTGAATGAGCCGTTTGATGCTAGTTACTACCTAATAAAAATGATTTGAACACTCCCCATCACTGAGGTTTGCTCTTCATAGTTTTACCAGGGCAAAAGTTTTAAAGTGGGGCTTAAATGCCATAATCAGTATAAACGTCTTGTAGCTCTTAAAATATCGGCTTTAGTATCATTTCACTCCACTATAAGTATTTCGGAAGGTAAACGTGAAACAGGTACAAAACATGACTTATTTTGTAACAAAGTCGGATTTGCTAAAAACTATGAAATTTATCAAGACCTATTAAAGAGTTGTAGAACGCAGTTTCAGCATTAAAATGGTATATTCATCATGTTTTTGTGACAAACGATTGGAGATATATGCATCGAAACATTCAAAACAACTCGCAGAGCTCAGCATAAAGCGCCATTCCACTTATCCTTCTTCTTCTGTGTGCATCATTCTAATCTCTTGGAACAGTGCGCTGAAATTTTGTGCTCTTGGCATTAGATATAAACTGACAGTAAGAAACCTTGAAAATGACGAAAAATTTTGCAAAATTATAAATTATACAATTTTTTATTGAAATAAATTAAATTTAAAGTTCAGATTCATCATCGCACTTATCATCTGAACCATTATAGGTAACATTATCGCATGCAGATCCTCGGCAATGTCCACACATTAGTGAACACGCCAGATTCACACCAATGTCCTCAGATGTACTTAAAATTGCAGGACACCAAATTAAGGAGACGATTCGGTGCAGGTGGAAGTTGCTTAGTCACTGTCACAAGAGCTCCATTTTGAATATTCCAGTCCCAATCTTGAGGATCTAAAGAATTTTCTAGCCATTCTTGAATTTGTAAGCAGGTATATTCGTCGAAAATGTTGTTTGCATGCTGCAGATGTTGGTGGAAGGGATGCAAGCTGGAAGGCTGCAGTGACTGGTTGGATTGTGATCTTCTGACTGCATTTTCGTGCAGATTTGGACACTGAGATTTAAAATTGTCATAGAGGGCAACGGCAAACGTCTCTCCTGCGGATATTATGGAGGAGG
Source organism: Vandiemenella viatica (assembly GCA_031002005.1). Taxonomy (NCBI): domain Eukaryota; kingdom Metazoa; phylum Arthropoda; class Insecta; order Orthoptera; family Morabidae; genus Vandiemenella; species Vandiemenella viatica. Next base: position 210,597,126 of record CM061920.1, read on the forward strand.
TGGCTTGGTTGGAGCGCCTCGATGTCACGTTGTAATTAGTGGTTGTGACTGGAGATCCTGTCTCAATGCGGGCTGCGGGCATTGTTCGCTGAGTTACGCGTATGTAGGTGAGCTTACTTTGAAACAAGATTGTTCAATGAATACAGTATAATTGTTGTTAAATGTTGTAAATGTCATACACCATCATACGCAAAATAAAATAAAAAATTTATTTGTTGGGTTTAGTTATCTTCCTTTTTCGTTTTATTTTCTCGTTGAAGTTACCTTACTCGCTGTGAACAAGTCTTTCTTTCTTCTTCCGATTTTTGAGTGTGTTTATTTCCTTCGCTCATGAATGTTTGCCTGAAGTTAAGTAAGGAAGTATGAAAAAGAAAGCACCTGCAGTATTTCCGCGTCAGGCGGGTCAAGTGCCTCATCACACTCGACTTCGTCGGCAGTAGAAGCGATATATTCGGAGATGAACCAATGCTTAATGGGCATCGAGATGCAACGAGATTTGACTAACACGATAATGCAGTCGCCATACCATTCCGATAACGGACAAGTAAACGGTAATCTGCACGACTCACGTGGTTCAATGAACAGATGCACTTCGCCACTCATATTGGGAATAAAGAAGCAACCACGTGCTGAATCACGTACCTATTCCAAGCTCAGGGTACCAGTGTCACAAATATCCTTGTCAAACATGGACAAGAAAGCCACTAAGAAACATAGGAAGGTGGTTTCATTTGCAACGAAGGATGGCAGTCGTGGGCCCACCAACATCAAGACTGCTAGTGCTTACCATGACTTGAAGACAACATCAAACATTCTCGTATCTAGCAGTCCAAGATATGCAGCCAACCAGCCTCGCAGTGAAGAGTTCGTGCTTCCACGTCGCACGGCGAATCTCATCCTTCACTCGATCCAGAAAGGATGGAAGTGAGTAATCCCTTCCAACCATTGCAAGATGAGACTCCAGCTAGAGTAAAAAGTTCTCACATTCCACCCATCGTTGTAAAGTTTGAAGCTTCACGATTGGGAGAAAAATATCACGAAGAATCCTTTCACCGCCAAGACGGCAGGAGGAGACAAGATCAAAATTTACCTTTACGACCATAGAAGACTTCACCACGGTGATTAATCTCCTTGAGGTGGAAAAGACGCCCAACTTTACATTTACAACCAGTGCTGTGAAAATGCTGAAGATGGTATTCCGCGGTATCGCACGGACGTTTCAAACTGATGAGCTGAAAAAAGAACTAATGGACATGGGTTATGACGTACAGACAGTGGTTCAGCTGGGCCGCCCTGGCACCAGCATCTTTATGCCACTGTTCCTTGTTGTGGTTCCAGATACGCCACACAATCGTCAAATATTCCAGGTGGAAACCATTTGCCATCCGAAAGTCACTACAGAGACGCTCCGATCTTCGACGGGCCCACCGCAATGTTTTAACTGCCAATTATTGGCCATGTGGCTCAACATTGCAGAATGCAGTCAGACTGCGTGAAATGTGAAGGTCAACATGACTCTAATAACTGACTATTGCCCAAGTCACATGACTCCGCTGAATGTAGCAACTGTGAATTTAACCATGTAGTAGCTACAAGGGTTGTAGTGCCTACAAGAGAGCGTGAGACCGCAATCGTGGCCTCATCACAGAACGAGAAAATCTGAACAAAAAGTAACAGTGAAGTACTAAGGATAACCAACAACAAGCTGTCAAGAGTCTTCCACAAAAACAAAGAAGAAGAGAAATCCCAAACCAGTCAGTCGCCATACTGATGGCCGCTCTTTCGCTTAAGACGAGGGAGGAAAACGTCTAGAACAACCAATTATCACACCCAAGGTACCAACTCCTTCAACGCAGGCAGCAGTGACCACTGCTGACAAACCGCGAAACGCTGCAGCTAAGGAAAAACCCACTCATTGCAACAAGCAGCATAACGATCCAGCACCGACAGTCTGTGAAAGACTTTGTAACATGTTGGAATCTATGATGAACATGTTGCTCAGCCTAACTCAACGGATTGACCAGATGACCACGAGCATCAATGCAACAGTGACGACTGCCCTTGCCACAAAGAAATGCTCTTGTTCCACCCACCATAGATAGACGGTCGTACATCCATGACTTCACATTCTGTGTATGGAATGTTAACGGAATACGTACCCAACTTCCAGAATTTCGCCAATTTCTTAAAAAGCGGAACACTGACGTGTGCCTTGTCAGCGAGACACACCTAAAGCCGGAATTGCGAGCTGTAGTTGCAAATTGTAACTGTTACAGGAGAGATCATCTCACGGCTGGAGGCCGCATCGCCATCTACGTGAACAGATGAATGCCACACTATGAAATTCCCCTTCCATCCCTGCAACTCATTGAAGCAGTCGGCATTGAGGTGATCACGGCTAATGGTAGTATCTCCGTCATTTCAGCCTACCAGTCCCCACGGCGGTATCAGTGGTAAGCTTTTAATTGGGAGTGACTTCCCTGCTAAGCACACAGACTGGCCCTGCAGGATCACCAATCAAGCACGTAAAATTCTGTAGCGTGTGTCCAACAGACTCAATATGTGTGTTTAGGTCCCTGAATAACCTATACACTATCCAAGTGGCAGACCGGATATCCTTGATGTCTTCATCTCTAAGGCCATAACAGGATTTTTTTGCAGCCTCCACAATGAACAGTATGTCATCCGATCATCTGCCTGTTATAGTGGAAGTTGACTTGGGTGCCTGGCAGCCGACAGACAGGTCTGCCTTCGACTTACGGAAGACTGACTGGAGAAAATCAGGGAGTTATTAACGGAGGGGCTGGAAGACTTCCCAGTTGACGGAAACATTGATGACTCATTAGAAGTCTTCGAAAGCGCAGTCACCGAGCGTGATGATCTAACGGTTAGCATTCTGGCCTCGCATTCGGGAGGACGGTGGTTCGAATCCCCGTCCGGGCATCCAGATTTGGGTGTTCCATGGTTTCCCAAATCATTCCAGGCAAATTCCTTCCCATTCCTTGCCCCCCATCCTTACCCGGCGCTAAATATCTCGCTGTTAAGAGACGTTAAGCACTTAAAAAATAAAAAATAAAGTGCAGTCAAAAATATTACTACAGCTACGACATCATACCGAGCGTGATGGGTGAACGGTTAACGTTCTGGCCTCGCATTCCGGAGGACACGGGTTCCAATCCCCGTCTGGGCATCCAGATTTGGGTTTTCCATGGATTCTCCAAATCACTCCAAGCGAATGCTGGGATGCTTCCTTCAAAAAGGCCCATTCCTTGTCCCAGTCCCATCCCGCCTCTAATGACCTTAGCCGTCAACGAGGCGTAATGCCCTAAGAAAAAAACGACACCAATGCAGACTCACCTTGCTTCTCCTCCACATCTCTCACCGCACCTTCTTCCTGCGATCCGCCACAAAAACCAGGTTGCCAAGGAGTGGAGGCTCACTAGAAAGCCGGCAACCAAAACACTGTTAAATCGCCTACAGCGAGAGCTGAAGGTGTCTCTGTGGGAGCATCGAAATCGGGAGAGGGAATCCCGCCTCTCGATGTTACGTCCGGAAGATGGAACACTCTGGTCGCAAACCCGTTGGTTCACCAGGAACAGAGTCTGGCACTCGGGACTCCTGATGAAATTATATGACCAGAGGTTCTCATGTCATTTAATGAAGTTGCTGTGGTTGTATCTCGAGGGGCGGACTTTCTGTGTATGAGTTGGTGCAGAACTTTCATCTCGACGACTAATCATGGCAGGTGATCCTCAAGTCTCGGTGTTAGGACCGACGTTATACTCACTCTACACTGCTGACGTGCCAACTCAGCTAACGGTCCATTCTGCCACCTACGCTGATGATACGGCGTTCTTTACCTGCAGCCACAGCAGGGCAGTAACTACCCTGCGCTTGCAGAAAGTCCTGCAGAAGACAGTAGCTCGGGCGAGGAGATGGAGGATTATCAACCCCGCCAAAACTAAAACAATTATGCTCATCAAAAGACTGGGACCTCGTCAGCGAATTCAGCCTGGCCTTCAGCTTCAATTAAACGTGAAAAACATACAGTGGGCCATAACAGTGCGCTATCTCGGTGTGACACTCGACAGTAGACTGACGTGGCGTGCACATATAGAAGATGTTCGGAAAAGAGCTAGTGCCAGACTACAAGCCCTATATCCCTATAACAGGGACAGCAATCTCGCAGCATCTATGGGTGTGCGTCTTTATTGTTCATTTGTCAGGCTGATAATCGAGTACGCCTGTCCAGTCTGGGAATACGCGGTCCCCACACATCATCGCCTCTCTGAAGAGAGCCCTACATCTTGACACAAGGTTTCCAACCTCTGCCCTTCATGAAGCTACAAATCTGCCAATGTTGAAAGATCTGTTCCGCGAATTCGCGAAAAAGTTCTACAAACAATGTATCTAAAAATCCATTGGTTAACGTGCTTGGCAATTATCTGATGGACGTTGGACCACATAACCGACCACTGAAGATTTTTCAATAATAAAAACACCTATATGAAGACAAACCAGACGAGAAGACATGCAACATCTACCATAATAGGATGAAATGGTAACCAGCAAAACCTCCATCATACTCTGCCTGTTACAATAAGGCAGTGAAGACGTGTGCTGTTGCTGGACTATTAAGTTTCAGCACGGTAGTAGTCCGACGAACTAACTCTTGGAGCACTCGCGTCGGCGATGGATCTCCAAGCAGTTATAATTTCCACCATCAGGTGGAAGTACGTTCTACTTTCCGTTGGTGTTTACTCTGATTTAAAATACATTGTCTATCAAACAGAGAATCGAAGGATATCTTGTTTTGGCATGCAACTTCTGCATGAAAGAATTTATTTTTACGTGGAAAGCATTCTGTTTGCACGTAAATATCATACGAAGGGGGATCAAATATAAACGGGATTTTATTTTTTATTCAAATTCATTTATTGAAAAACACAAGGTAATTACAGTTTATTTTTCCACATAGTTGCCTGCTTTTGGAAATACATTTTTCCCAGCGTATAGGCAGGTTTTTGATGTCCTCATCATAAAAAGAACAGGGTCGTGTCACCAGCCAGTTGCGCACGAAGTCTTCCACACGCTCGTCATCTTCGAATCGTTGCCCTCCTAGAGCTTCTTTAAGAGGTCCGAACAAATGGAAATCGCAGGGCGATAAGTCCGGACTGTAAGGACGGTGATCAAGTGTAGTCCAGTGCATTTCCTGTAGTTTAGAGACAGTTAGAGATGCAGTATGACGTCTCGCATTGTCGTGGAGGAGAATAACCTGTCGAATTGGTTTGTCTCTTCTTTTGCGGCGATATGCAACTATCGCCTTGTTCAACAACTCGCAGTAGTAAGCAGCATTGATTGTTCGTTGCTCATGCAAAAAAGCAATCAGCAAGATGCCTCGCAGATCGAAAAAAAAAAACCCAAAAAAACGGTTGAAAGCTGACAGCCGAGTCTTGGCTTTCACTGGCGCTGCCTCCCCTTTCCTCCGCCACTTCTTACTGGCTTCTTTGGATTCTGGAATTTCGTGGTGAACCCATGTTTAATCTCAGGTGACGATCCGACTCACCTTCTTCCGCAAACCTTGCTGTAAGCCTCTGACAGACTTCAAAACGTCTCAACTTCAGATTTTCGGTCAAAATGTGAGGGAACCACCTGGAACACACGGAACTTTAGGTGTTTTGTGATGATTGCTTGACAGCTACCATAACTGATTCCGACTTGTTCTACAATTTCTGATACTCTCGCCCGTCGATCGACGTCAATAATGTCTTTAACCGCACGAATGCTTTCGTCTGTAACGCTGGTCCGGGGACGGCGACCGTGTTGCTGATTTTCCACTCTTTCTCGTCCTTCTTTGAACTTTTTATGCCAGAAAAACAAACGCGTCCTTGACAACGTTTGATCACCGAACTGTGCAGTCATTCTCTGGAAAATTTCCGCCGCTGTAACTCCTTCAAGAGCAAGAAATTTTATAATAATGCGTTGCGTAGTGGAGGGGTGCACCTGTTGCTCCGACATCGTGAGCGTTACTGACTAAAATGGTGGGAAATATCTAACAGCACGCTCTCCCCACTCCTAATAGTCCCGCCTAAGCATAGCAGAAGAGCGGGGCCAGTACTGCCAATTGTTGATGTTCAGGAACAACAATCCCGTTTATATTTGATCCCCCCTCGTATGTTAATGTTAAATATTATTAGACTATTTTTATCGTTTTGAACAAAGAAGTCACCAACTTACTTTCGCTTTTAGATTGTCATCCTGACCTACTTGTGACATGGATAGTTTTTGAAAATCCCCGCAGCAAACCGTTGTGAATGTGAACGAGAAGTATCTATGTGCTCTACATTTCAAGAGTTGGTGTTATGTGAATCCCAAAAGCAATCATTTTATGGAATTTGCTATTCCACTAAAAGGTAGGTAAATACCTGCAGTTTAATAATTTGATAAAGTACACAAAAATAGTATAATGGTGTTCGTAATTACATTTGTATGACAATATTTTAGATTAAAGTGCTATGAAAGTTTGGTTCCTCTTTCGCCTCAAAATGATGAGCAATGTCTTTTAATCAAGGAAATTATTGATGTGTGTAAATTCGGAAATATGTTTTTAGTCACATCGGTATCCTGTTATCGAGTATTACGAAATGTAATGTTGCAAACGTGGGTGTTTTCCGTTTGTTCTTATTGTGTTTGCAAATTGAAATTTTTGAATAGTTCGTATAAAAAGTCAGAAAAGTAGTTCTGCAAAGAATTTTTTTTAAGGCCTATTTGTTGCAAGTGTTATAAGAATGATTTACGAAAAACATATTTTTCTAGACACCCATTTTCACTTTTTTTTCTCTCTCTCAAATTATTTGCGTGCATTTTCATCACACACGTTCTATTGACATATTTAATTTTAAATACTTTGCGTTTGTGGTAAAGACTTCAGAATTTTCCTTCGTAATATATTCTACATATCAGTCATGGGCGCCGGGAGGGGGGGTGCAAGGGGGTGCACTTGCACCCCCCTGGCATCCCGGGTGGGGAGCACCAATTACGGCCCTGGTGCACCCCCCTGGATCCCGGGTGCACCCCCCTACATCCCGCATCCCGGGTCGCCGTGTGGTCAGTAGTAGACCTAAAAAAAAAAAAAAAAAAGGTCGGCCGGAAATTTTTGGGCCGATAGGGGGGGGGGGGCACCAACGCAGCCCTGGTGCACCTGCCGGCGCCCATGATATCAGTTATTGATTGTGTTCTGTGGTAATTTATGCAAACAAAACTACTTTGAAATACATTTGTTCCAGGAAATCTTAATTCAGTTCCAGATGTGGGCGTGAAATGGGAACTTCATCTTCCAGAAGTCAATATAGCTGTTCAATAAAAGATACTGATGCTTGCCACATAATCCTGAGTAAAAAGTAATAGGAATTTTTAACTCTGGTATCCGATCTCATGTGGAATGACAGAATAAATACATCATTTGTACTTTGTATCACTTCATGAATTTTATAAATATAGGACCTAAAATATAATGAGTGTATTGCATTTTAATATATTTCGCTCTACAAATCGCGCACAATTTTTTGTGTTTCTGATTGTTAATTTTTGTTATATTGTTATTATAACTGTTTCTTATTCAATTGAATTAATAAAAATTAAAAAAAGAAGAAACTTAACATTTTTCATTCAGTTTCCATTCATTTTTTCCCAATTCTCCAGCTGCAATGGAAAAAAATTGAAAGAAACAAAGTGAAAAGTAAATAAAAAATCATATATATATATATTAAACATTGGATAGGATAAAAAACCACCGCTTACCAAAGAAGGGAATTCCAGCGGCGTTGGTACACGAAAAAAAAAACACGAACACACAAAGAATAGAATTTTCGAGCATGGCTATTCCTCAGTAGAAGTGAGATGACTGCACGCAAGTGCTGCCAGGCAATTATCATTACTAGGAAGAAAGTTCCTCAGTTACCTCCTTTAGTGCTCTTCGGCGAGCACATAACCTGGACGAGGACGGCAACTTACCTCGGCGTCAAACTTGATAGGGGAATGACGTGGAAACCTCACGTCACCAACGTTCGTGCCAAAGCTTCTGGGAGACTAAGTTCACTCTACCCAGTACTGAATCCTACATCTAAACTAAGACCGGACCTAGGGATCCGCCTATACACCGCCCTAGTTAGACCTATATTGGAGTACGCTGCGGTTGTGTGGGGCAACACGGCGCACGCATACCTTCAGCTACTACAAACGATCCAAAACAGAGCCATTAGATTCGCTCATCACCTACCCAGGGACACGAGGACAGATTACCTTCATCGACTGAGTGGTTTGCCCAAACTACGAGTCAGATTCCAACAACTGGCTACGCAGTTCTACGAAAATGCGCAGAAATCAAATAACCCTTTGATCTCAGCATTGGGAGCTGAACCCACCTATAATGACAGATTAAGGTGGCCAAAGAAAATACTTGACCACCAATAAAGAAACAACACACCGGGTAGGAACAACCTGATTATGAAAACACCGAACATGTCAACCAAACTAGCAAACTGGAAGGAGATGCGCTCCTGCGCACAACCTTCCCCACAACCTGGGACCACTGCTTTCCCAGTTATTGACGTCTGTCTGTCTGTCCCGCTCTATCTGGTTTCCCGTTTTCTATTAGTTTGAGATGGATTCATCCGATAATCAAGAAAAATAAATATTGATAGAGTTGCTGGAGGTGTAAAAGACCCAAAGTTTTTATGGAACACCTCACATAGAGTTGCCAACTTTTTTAGAAAAAAATAAAGTATATTTGTCTTTTGAAGAAGTAAATAAAAAGTATATAAAGGGAATTTTTTTTAGTTATTTATTGCCTTAAATACATATATTTTCGGGCTTACTGGACAAACTATTAATTGTTGGTTTCATTTCAGTGTTACAGCTGGAGCCACATTCTACATCTAGTATAACAAAATAAGAAACTCATTTTTAAATTTATGGACGCTCTGTTTCTCCTTTCCCACCATCTTGCATTTATTTCGTTTCATCATAAGCACTAACATGTCGTTTGGAAATTAAATGAATTGTATAGTTTACCAAAAATAAATTGTTTTGCATACTTTATCGTTCAGAAATAACGGCGAGCGGACACGAGTCGACTGGAGTACAACAATATGAATGGTCCGCCATTATTGCGATAATTACACAGATCAAAGGATGCAAGCGAGCAAAAAATCGTTGGCCGATAGGTACTTTTTCTTGCAAGAGGTTTTGAAACTAGCAAACGAACGTTCAGTTACATGTGTTGTATACTTTATTCGAAATAAAGTATTTTCGCATACTTTATTCGTAGGAAAAAGTATAACATCCAAAAATAAAATATGATACTATATGGTTGGCAACCCTAACCTCACGTGCCCTCTGTCATAACAAAGACGCGAGAAATGAGGCATTTTGGGTGTCATCCGTTAGAAATTTCGGACATCTTCACCATCCAACACATCTAAGCGTCTAAATTGACTGAACAAATGCCATTGTAAATATAATTGCTTGGCACACGTCTTTCCCCCCCCCCCCCCCCTAGGCTTTTCGCACAATGTCAAAACGTCAGGGTTACACCAAGAATTTGTGATTTTGATAAATATGGAGCGATACATATTTATTTAAATATTATAACTTTAATAAAATTTGTAACTAACTTATTTTATTACTAGTATTATTGTTGAATGGAACGTGCAGAGCAAGACGGATATACGCGTGGTGGTAGGCCGCTAATACGGTAGTACCAGATCGGGCCGGCCGACGGGTCGTCTAAATACAACCTCTGCCGACGGGAGGAAAGTGAAATCGGGAACGAGACAGGGTGATCGGGACGTCTAAATGGGCCTTCAGTTTGGTTTCGCTGCATTGTTGGTCATGATACGCCACAAGCACCTCCTGTCATTTTTTGCGGTTCCCTAAAAAGTATATTAACTTTCTCTTCAGAGTTTTCTAGAGTCTTAAAAACATTATACTCATCAAAAATTATTGTTTCTGACTGTCGCCTAATACGAGGGGCGTTCCCCTCCCCCCCCCCTACCTCCAATAGGCCATAAATAAAAGACAAATGGAGATGGAAAAAATATTTGATTACCAACTGTTATGTACACTTATGGCTACTTTTCAACATAATCTCCTTGAAGATTAAGGCATTTGTCATGCCTGTGGACATGCTGTCCAATACCCTCTTCATAAAATGTTGCCGCCAATGTGTTTAAATGAGTTATCACACTGTCATGAAGCTCCTCGTTGGTTCGGAATCGCTACCCTCCTAACCACTTCTTCAGTTCAGCAAAAAGATGAAAGTCACTTACTTGGTGCTAGGTCGGGAATGTATGGCGAGTGATTAAAAATCTCCCATTGAAATTGTTCAAGAAGTCGCTGGGTGACACCAGCACTGTGAGGGCGAGCGTTGTCGTGGAGCAGAACAATGCCAGAAGTCAGCATGCCTCTTCTTTTGTTCTGAATGGACCTCCGTAATCGTTTTAAAGTTTCACCGTAAACAGCTGCATTAATCGTGGTCCCCGGTAGCATAAACTCCAGATGCAATATACCTTTTTGGTCCCAAAACACGGTAGCCATAATCTTTCGGTTGTTGAAGGTCTCTTTGAATTTTTTTGGTTTGTTCGGTGAATTTGTGTGCATCCATTGTTTCGTTTCGGGTGTGTCATACCGAATCCACGTCTCCAGTCACAATTGATTTCAAAAAATCTTCTCCATCTGCATGATAAAGGTCAAGGAACTTAAAGCTGACGCCATTCGGTGAGTTTTGTGGTTGTCGGTCAACATTTTAGCGACCCAGCGAGTACAGATTTTTTTGTAGCGTAAATTGTCTGTTTCGATAGAGTACAGAGAAGATCTTGACACCTCTGGAAATTTCTTTGATAAATTACTTATCGTGAACCTGTGGTTTTCTCTTACCACTTTTTCAACTCGTTGAACAAGGTCATCTGTAGCGACAGCCTTGCGTTCTTGACCTCCTTCATCGTGCACATCAGTTTGGCCTTCTTTAAATTTTCTGCACCATTCACGCACGACTTCCACTCATAAAGCTATTTCCATACACTTAGCTCATTCTTCGATGGATTTCTGCTGTATTGTTTCCTTCTGCTTGCAGAAAACGAATAACGCTTCGTAACTCGCACTTGGCGGGAGAACTGATCAACGCGGCCATGTTTCTGTGACTGCAGCTACACAGTGTGTGGTAGGGGAGATGCGCAATCGTCTATTGCGCACATCACTCACCTGCTACTCGTCTGGTCTCTATGTTGTGCAATCGGAGGTTGGACAAAAAAAAAAAAAAAAAAAAAAAAAACGCCCCTCCTATAACAACTATCTGACACCATTTCACTTAAAGCGTTTTTTTAACAATGAATTGGCAGAAACACGACAATACTGCGCCATACGACAATGTCTCCTGCCTGCCTGTAGGCAGCGGTCTGCTCGGAAGGGAAGGCAAAGGGAGGGACCAGTGAGGTGGGGTGAACAGAACCTGACCTTGACATGCCAGTTGGGAGTGAACAAGCTATATATAACTTCCTAAGCTCACTCACTTATTCATTCATTCACCTCGATGGCTATTGGCTGGAGAACAGTATCATGTGTCAGCTTTCGCTCGCAAATTAACAGCTACCAGAGATATCATTGGAAGAAATTTGAGGTTATCTCCACAATTTAATACCTAAGAAAATTCTACAACGTTAATTGCCATAATACTTCATTAAGTTTGATTTTCATAGCATTTCGTAGTTAAAATAATATCAATAAACATTACAGTTGAAAAAACTTCGAACTGCTTTTCAGTAACTTTTGCTAATGAAAGCAACATAAAAAGAAATTTAAAAATCTTAAATTACTCGTGGTCTCTGCTGTAACCAGGAATACCGATTGTCATTCCGGCCTAGGCTAAATTTCACTTTAATTAAAACTTTGGATAGTGTTGTTGCTTGACAATGTTTATACATTACTATTTCTTTAATTTTTACATATTTTACTGACTACTGTCGTTAATGGCCTTTGTTCATTTTCGCAGTACGTAAGTTATTAGGTTGTTTAAAGTGATCATCAGACCAAATATGTCACCAAATCGATTATTCTGGCAATTCATTTCTTGAGTTGGTCAACTGTTTAATAACCTTGAATCTGTATTAAGACCTCTGGCTGTTACAGACACTATGACCAAATATTACATTATGAATGCCCAGCCTCAATTTTTTTTAAAAAAGTTATGCGTTATGCTTTCGAAGCAAACAGGAATTCTTCAAAATTTGCAGAGTGAACTTTAAGGGTCAAATACAAGTCAAGTTTGTATTTCAGCAAGTTCGTGTCTACGACCTTTGAAACAATTATACGATAGTGCGACCGTCCCTGTCCGTGTTTAACACCTACGTCTATTAATACTTCTAAGTTTTTCAAGCTCAATAGATTTTATTATCCCCAAAGGTGAAAAACAGGTCAAGTTCGCATTTGGTCAGATAAGTTCAAACTGTAATAATTTTTTACCTTAAAAACTAGAATAAGACCCGTAACGTCACGCAAAAAACGGTCACGGGCTTACACTAGTAATATAATGAATCTTAAAGCATGTTTAGAATTCATACAGAAACACAGTTATGAAACTGGAAGTGAACTATTTAAAGTTAAATACATACTGACCAGACTCTTAATATTTATTTACCAAGTGAATGATAATGTTACTGCAGGCTGTATCATGGGCTGTATGCTACACTATAGCCTACCACCGACCTACATGCACAAAACAAAATAAAAGAAACATAACCAGACAACTTTCATTGTTTATTTCACAACTCCTTTGTTAACCCTACATAATACTGTTTGGTGCCGAGTGGAAATGTACTTACTGAATAAGCTATTATTGGATAGGGGGAAGTTGGGTGTGTAGGGAAATTGCCACCGGAGCGAGTGCTCCATTGCAATTAAATTAAATTAAATACATTTTTGTCTGATTATTGTTATATTAATAATTTTTAAATAGTTCTCCTTATAACTTGCACTCACTTAAAGCCTTATACGGTAAATAAGTTTTCAGTATTCTAAACTAAACAATAAAACAAGCCTCGCATACACGAAGGGGGAACATGTCATATAATGTGCTAATAATAGTAGCTTAGTAATAAAAAAACAACATATGAAAATATATTAATGTGAACACTAATAATGATAATAAAATAATAATAATAATAATAATAATAAGGACAATGACAGTTATAGCAAGAGTAATATAATCTTTGCTAAATTAGCGACTATAACGATTGTAATAATATATAACGTTTATAACAAAATTAATACCTAGTAATATCGTTAATAATAATAATAATAACAGAAAGTTAGAGGAATTTCGCATTTGAGAGCATTTAAATGTCTTCCCACAATATTTGATTTCGTGGTCATTAGTATTTCTGATGTGATGTGACGATCTCGTCATGTCTCGGTGATGTTTATCTGAGAACCGTCTGATCTTATCTACTGACACCTAAAGGATTTTAAACTAATAGGAGACAGAAGGATTGGGTCAAAGAAATACTTTGAAAAACATCCCTTTGTATATGTTGCTCTTGGGCATCATTGCGTTTTGCTTAGTCTTTTCTACACTTTACAACTTGTGGAGGAAAATCCACTTTAAAAGAGAGCAGTGAGAATGAGAGGAGGGGGGGGGGGGTACACTAAGATCCGGGGCATATAGCATAGGTGTTTGGAAGAGTTGCATAGATGACTTGCATTGAAATTTGGTGTTAAAGCTTCCGTATTGTGAGCAACATTGGCTAGTTGCTTCTTATCTATTTGGGTACACTTCATTTTGTCTATTTTAGGTGCATCTATTGGGATTGACCAAAGTTAATTAGAGTTAATGTCCTATATTTGCTTAGCTTATTTTAATTCAATGTTCAGTAATTAGCTCTTATACTAATGAAGGTTCTTAGGTAATTAACTTGAGGTCTCATTATCACGATAGTACCCAACGCCTAGGGTAGGTTTTGTAAGAAATGCTTTGAATTATTCAACACAGCTGTAGAATTTTCCATACCAATACAATAAATTTAGTATTTTGAATCTTTTTTTTAACGAATTACTGTGGATTGTTGTCATTGATCAGCCCCTTGCTTTATCTTCTAAGAAAAGACGCTCTACTAATCAGAATTGATGGCGACTGTCAATGTTTTTTGACTGCTCAGGAACATGACATTATAGTAGCAAATAAGCAGACTAATCTTTGGTTTCAGTTAAGTATTTTTAACTATGAAGTAAAAAGAAACCATGATGTTAACCTCACATAAATTGATATAGATTATGGTGCAATTTTTTACCATTAAATCTTTCTCCAGAATTACCAGTGATCATAACTTCTTTCAGCAAATATCTTGATTTTAAATATAAATAGAACTTGTATATATAATTATGGATTTTATGATTCTTTAAAAGCATAACTAAATATACATAAATTAATGAGCAATAAAAACAATTTATCCTCTGTTTTAAAACATTTGGAGTGGAGTGTAAAAGTTGTTCTACAAATATATATTAACTGTTAAGGGTATACTGAATAAATGTTTCTACTACATGTAGCATATGCAAATTTTTAGAAAAAATAAAGTGGTATAAAAGGAATATTGTGATTCCTACATTAATATTAATAACAATAGCTGAAATAATTTAAAAAAAATATGTTTGAGATTTTACCTATTATATACTCAAGGACAAGATTCCATCCTATGACAAATGCAACCAGTTCACCGACACAAACGTAACTGTATACATACGCAGAGCCAGCTCGGGGTACACGAGCTGCAAATTCTGCATAGCAGATGCCTGAAATAAATAAAAACATTATTTAAATTAAAATTATTATTTGCATCATTAATTGTGATGGTGCTTATGGTCTGGCAGTAGTTTCCTTACACACCTATTTTCATATTACATAAATTTAATGAATTTTACACTATATTTGATTAACGCAGTAAATAATTTATTCTGGGTCTGTTATAAATAAATCATTCATCTCCTTTTTGCTTAAAATCAGTTGCTTTCTGAGTTGTTAACCCACTTACAGTTATGGTGGAATTAGGGTTGTGCCTTTTTTAAGATTAAACGCAACTGGTAAGAGGATACAAATAGATGAACAAAGGGCTAACATATACAGGTGTATGATGGGAAACACTATAGAAATAGATTTAGCTGATGAAACAATAAGATGATAGTTCACAACAAGAAGAAGGAATGGTAACACTGAGATTATATGAGTATCACACACAGTGGCGTAGCTAGGTCAACAAGGGCCCTGGTGCAAAAAAATTTATTTTGGGCCCTCAGGCCAGACGGGCGACGTTTTTTTTTTGCTTTGTGTGCTAGTAGGGGCGCCGTGAACTGAGGATGGGGGCCCTTGAATTGTTCTTTTGGGGCCAGCGAGCAGTGGTTGGGGCCCCTCCTGAGCAGCGAGGGCCCTTAGTGAGGGGCCCTGTGTTCTCAGGGGGCCCTTAGACGACGGTAGAGCTTAAAAAAAAAAAAGGTCGCCAGTTTGCCGTGAAGGCTCGTGGGCGCTCTAAACTGCGCTTGAGGGCCCCTAGAGGTGCGCTTAGGGGCCCCTTGAGGTTTGCTTGGGGGCCCCCTGAGCGTGAGGGCCCCGGTGCACTGCACCGCCTAGCCCCATAGTAGCTACGCCCCTGATCACACAAATGAATTGGAGGGGTTGTCTGTGGAGATTGTCACAGAATAAAACCAGTAGCTGATATGATAAAGGATCTGGTTATGGATTCATTGGAAAATAGAAGAAGGGTGTAAAAACTGCTGTGAATTTACAAGCTGTATACTGGTAATGAGACTGGGAAAGAAATGGTCAAAGAATTAAGGGTAGTTCATGACCACATGATGGCACTTGATCTCAGGCATTAGGGAGAAGGTAAAAGTAGAATAAATCGGTTGTAGGGAAATTGGCACAATTAAATTAAATTAAGACTGGTGTTAATTAACGATATGAATATAACGGGCCAGTTTGGTAACTTAATGGAAATATAGAAACCACATGTAGCTAGAGAAGTTATTGAAAGAAGGATTAGCAAAAGATACTAAAAGTCATCGGCATTACATTACTAGGAGTAGTTTTTTAATAAATATGAAAAGAGGAATAAAGGTCTTTGCAGTTTATATAATGGAAGAATTGATGACAAATATGGGAGGAGAGATTAGATCCTTGTTCAGAGGTGAGAATAGCATGATTATTATTGATGTGGACTTAAATTCACCATATGAGGAAATAAGGCTACTACTGCAAGGGAGCAGATATTTTAAAATAACTTAGTGAAGGAGGGAGACCTTACACAATTGGTAGAGCAGAGCACAAATAGGCTAATCATATTGAATATATTCCTTATAAAGCCTGACGATAACTATGTGGAGTCTCAGGTTACAGAAGGATAAGTGACCATGAAGCAGTTCTGATAGACAAAAGAGTGTTCAGTTGCTCAGTAAACTTGTGGCCAAAGGGAAGGTATTTACTGCTAAAAGTATTAAAAAGACACAAGTTTCAGAATTCAAGAGGTATTTAATGAAAAGATCAATTATTTAGTTAATTTAACTGTGATGGAGCACAGTTTCCATGCCCACTAACTTTCATATTTCATGATTCATTATCTATATTATATAATAATAACATTGTAGAATAGTTGTTGCTGTACATATAATTGATTTCAAAAGTAGTAATTGCAATCTACACTATTGACAATAGAAAAGCCAAAACTAACAAAAAAATGGATTTTGTTTTGTGTGTCTGTCTGTCAAAGCATCACACAAAACTTACGGATGGACTTTGATGAAACTGCACACAGTGATACCATTAACCATAAAGGAAACATTCATCCAAAAACCATAAATTAAGGAAGTTTTGTCTGTTTGTGTACAAATTCAGCAAAAACTAATGAATTGATTACAACAAAACTAAACATAATGAAGGCATCAGTTAACAATAGGATACTTTACTTCCCTATAAGTTTGTAATGATACAGAGGCCAAGTGTCTGTCTATGCATAGATCAAGTAAAAACAAACATAACTACACATGGTTACACCTTATTTCATGGGTTAACCTACAAGTTACTCTATAGACAGAAAAGTTACATAGCTGCTTCAAGTACCTCAATATAGTGTATGAGTTTTAATGAAATGTAACATGTTTAGGATCTAAGTACATACTGCTAAATTCCAATAGTAAACATAGTCAGTACCGGATAGCAGGAGCCTCAGCGTAATTGGTGAAATATTGCATTCTTGCGAGAATACTCATATGATAAAAAGTGAATGGGAGCGATTTTGTAAAATAATCTCCCATGATTAAAACGTATTTTGCATCAAATCCAGATTCTACAGTCACTGACGTCGGAGGAGTGAAAGCTGCAAGGTTAGATATTTGAATTAATAATTTTCTTTCCCTTTTAGGGCAATAGCTATGTATTAGATACATCTACTGTGAATCAAGGGACACCGGAGTAACTGACAATGAAATATGGGTCTGGTATATTAACGGAGTTGGTGATACAGTTTAGATGCATCCCGGAGCAGAGACATAGTTTTTGTTGCAAGTAAGACACAAGGAATTACATTGCGCCTTCATTTATAACAACTTTACTAAGTTGATCAATTCCAAAGTAATGGCTTGCCGGAACATACCGTTCAGCCCGTTATTTTTGACGAGCTTTGAAGCTAGTAACCTAATAAAGTAGCAGAAATGCATTTTTTCCAAAAAAAATCGTTGATTCGAAATGAAGTCTTCACGAGTATACCGCCCGATTCTGTTTTCACCACACAGTCCGGAGGTAGACATGTGAGGACTTCACTGCATACAAACGCCAGGAAAGTCTTCAGTCTTACATAATTTTGATAATAAATTTATTCTTTTGGTGTTTTTTCAGTTGAAATAGGTGTTCGTTCTTTATTTCATTTTCGTCTTTTCCATACTTATATGTCGTCAAGAAGTATTTTAAACGTAATACATAACTTCCAGTAGATCGATTTTTCTGTTTTCTACCATCGATATAATTCCTGGAAATGGTTGGGTGTAAATGGTTGAAAATAAAATAATGTTCGTGACGAAAACAGATTCGCCTCCTAATCAAATCTCAATGGCTATTGGCGAGACATATTTGGAAGTAATTGGCCGAAATTGCATTTGTTGTATCTGTTAGAAGTAATAAGATTTGTTTTAAAGTTGAAATAAAACAAAAATTCATTCTTAAAAATTTCTGCAGATTAAAATAAATAGGAATATCTGATACTGCGGGGATTTACCCCGGTTTGGAAAATTAGGGAGCTGACACCTTACCGCCTACATCACGCTGACTTTAGGTAATTTATACAAAATTTTGTAATTAAAAGACATTTGGATTTTTTTTTGGTAGGTACATTTGAAGAAACGACGGTACCACAGATATATCATTATCAGCCAATTCAGACATTAAATGCTGTGGCCCTCTTAAATCAAGAGTTCAGGTAGACATATACCCTTCAAAATATATTCAGGAGACTGCCATTCGTTCTTTAAAAGGTTCGTAGTAGCTTTGGATTAGGCTTGAATAAAAAATGATTTGAAAAATATATCTATTAAATCTTTGTAAACTAAGTTATGATTAGAATTTGAATAGGTAACGAATTGTTATGTATTATATGTATTTAACATAACATAACAACATTAAATATTATACATTTACATTAAAATGATATTCACAATAATATAAACAACTAGTTGAAGATTCTTTACGTCTTCTCATAACTACACACCACTTTTTTCTTACATTCGCATCTCGTGGAACATAAAAATACATTTTATCAGGTGCATATCTTATCGTAGTTTTGCACATAGGTACAATACAGTATTCATAAAATGATTTTCGACCTCCTACCATATCGACATTAGTTATAAAACATAAAAATTTTGAGATATAACACTCCACAATATACAATACGTCAATGTAGTTGTGTAAAATGACGTCACAGGGCATTTTTAAAATATTTTTTAATGTAAATTTTAATAAATTCATCAAAATTATATTTTTTACCATTATATAATAGGGTAAATAATTGATTTAAAATATAGAAATAATACATGCATATACTCTATTGGGTGTTGAAGCACAGAACCGTACAATGGGCTTATTAAATTATTCAGGGAGCGGATTTCTTCAAGTAAAAAACAACAATATTTCAATTAATTTACGTATTTGGAACTCGAAACGTGACCATTTATGGAGGAAAACGGACGGTTTAGGATACTTCCACTTAATAAATCTCAATATATTGTCGAAGTTACATGAGGAAGCTATGAAATGGGGGGGGTTCATGGTTTCATAAACGTTATAGCTGTCACAGAGGGTAGTGGGCATTGTTTACTTTTTTGGACAGAACACAAGATGTAAAAACTAACAGCAGATTTCCTTTCCTCGAATTCAAGTCCATTTTTATCAAACCAAGCAACGAGATTTATCATGATTTCCTCTAAATGTCCAACTTGGTCGGACGATTTGAATCCGCGCACTCACGAATTTCGTGAATCGCATTCTACGTTAAACTTTAGGTTTAAACGTGACAGCGCGAAAAAAGTGGAAAATTACCACCGAAGCCTGCTCTCCATAGCAATTAAAATTAAAATCTGGAAACAATACACGTTTTCCAAGACAATCAGTGAGTTTCAAATGTCATATATGCAGACATTACAGTATACGAACGTCAAAGTTTCATGTACCATAGACATCGACAGTAAGCGCAATGCTCATAGTGTTGCATACATTTTATCCGAGTTTTTCTGAAGCATTTATCGTATTTAGGGGTAAATTTTGGATAATTGAGTGCTTGTGTTGGGGAAATTGTAAATTTGTTGTCCATCTTGTGGTGCAACGAGGAAAATAGATACAATAAAAGTGTACATTATTATTAGGGACTCTAGGCTAGTATTAAATAGACAATAAGAAATATAATTAAGGATCTTAAGTTGCCATAGCGGTAGTGAGACATTAGTAATATTTTCTTAGGAATTTAAGCACGCTGCTGTAGCAGCCATTATGGCACGCTAATAGGTCAGTCACCCCCTTCCCGCTATCCCCGTTAACACGGAGATGAGCGTGCGCCCGCCGCCAATCCTCCGACGCAGAAACTCAGCTCCTGAGAGGGGTATTATCTGTGCGTAGTAGAGGGGTTGAAAAACAGTGAAAGAAATTAGTGAAGGTTGGTAACTGCAACGTCATCAAGACAGAACGATCCCATTTACAGTTAGCTGGAGAGTATATAAGTCATACAAAACACAATAGGACGCTCAGTTTTGCTCAGTGTGATCTGTTGCTGTGACCGCCTGCAAGCCTGTCCAGTAATGATGTAAGTCCATTTTTCTCTCTCATGTTCTATACTAATGCTCACTCTTGCTACGGTGAGTGGAAAGGAAACTTCTGGAAGATTTTAATAAACTTTCTAAATTGTATATGTGATTGAAAGTAATGGTGACAAGGAAAAGGATTTAAGTGGAGAACTGTTGGTTCCTGGACAACTTCTATAATAGTATTTACTTGAATATGTGTTCTAGTCCATAGTACTGAGCGTTGTAACCAATTTGCTTAAATATAACAGATTTTCCTTTAAAAATTGTGGTGCGTTCATATGCTCAGTATATATATATATATATATATATATATATATATATATATCTGCCCCCTTTTTCCTGAGATTTTATAAACTGAATGTAGACAATCTCCGGTAAAAGAGGTCAGATGTTTCATAAATTTGCCAAGAATTATTAGAGGTGGGAGTAGGAATGTTACAACCCTCATGAGAAACAGTGTGCAATTTCTTTCACGAAATTGAGTATTTTTTTCCGAATGAAATAACGAAATTTTCACTTTAGTCCGTGACGCAGGAGTGCCATTTTACCCTTTAAATCATTTTTTGGCATGTTTTAACCTATGGGCGGCTGCTTAGCTTAGGCTGACGGCGGCCGGAATGACAGGGGTTTGATTCCGAGGACGCCCAGGATTTTCTGGAACGGCCCCTCCTCCAAGCCCACTCAGCCTGCTACCTAATGATTACTGTGGAAGAACTCTGCAGGAAAAGCTTGGCTGAAACGTGCCACCGACCACGTCACCTGTATTTCTAGTGTCAAAGTCAGTCGGGAGTGCGAGCTGGTACCTACATGAATCCTATGGGGAAACAAGCTGAGGGCTGAAAGAACCACGTAGCAAAAAATATTTTAATCTAAAACACATCAGACAATCCTTTAAATCGACAGGTGCATAATCACATCTGTACTGAACCAATTTGTGGCATCGTTACACCAAATTTCTATTTTTCGATGTAACCCAAAAGCGCAAGAACTTTTATTTAAATCGGAGCGTAACGTGTGTTGTTTCCAGACTTTAATTTAATTTTAATTGTTATGGTGAGCAGGCTTTGGTGGTAATTTTCCACCTATTTTCGCGCTGTCACGTTTAAACTTACAGTTTAACGTAGAATGGATTCGAATCGTCCGACCATCACGGTTTCCATTCATTCCCGAAATCACTTCAGGTGAATGTCGGGATGGTTCCTTCAAAATGGCATGGCCAAATTTCTTCCCGTTCGTTTTGTTTACCACGCCTTCCTTCTAATAAAAGATAAGTTCCCGCGCCTCCCTTTCACCAAAAGTTCCCCCCCCCCACCACCACAATTTTATTATTAAAAAGTTAAAGGCCTATTTTTTCAGTGTACGAACAATGAAATCTCAGAGGAAAATCATAATGTATGTGATGTTAGAATAACTCTACGGGTGCATTTCCACTTGATATAAATATTGGGGAGAAGCTCTCGATAGCATAACTGGCCTCAGAGAGTAGCTCTGGAGTTGCTCGCTAGTCGACATGTCATCCCTACTCGCAGAATACAAAAGTCTGAGAGCAGGATGAATAAAAATATGGCATCAGAAAAAATAAAGGAATTCATCAAAATCTATGTAGGCAGAGAATTGCTGTAGAATGTGTCGACTACCGGGATACATTTAACAAACAAAATGTACTGAAGGACATAGCAAACAAATTTTCTTGTTCAACAGATGAAGTTCAAAGAAAGTTTTACAATTTAAGGAATGTGAACGATGCATAAATACTGCTTCACAGCATTTATTTTCATGAATATCAGTATATTTTATAATTATTGTAAAAACGTTCTAATAACAGTAGGAAGTTCAGTAAGTAAGATTTTATAAAATTCTCGAGAATTGTAAAAAGTTAGAACAAAGTATGGGATGAATATGATCATTTTTAAGAATAAGTTACCTTGGAATTGCGCAATCTGCGATCCGATTTTGTAAGAAGAAAATTAAAAAACGATGAAGTGTATTCGTTGCTCTCCAGCAGTCCCAAAACCTTTTTTTTTTTTTTTTTCGTCATCATCTTCATTGCCGAAAACTTGTGAATCTGCTAGGACTGAGAACTTTGAAAAAACTGAATTGTAAATAAAATAATGCCTATGACTAATTTTTTCTTCCATAAAGTGGATGAACATTTATTTTTTATTATTTAGTTAATAACTATTACTAACAAAACAAGTAGTTTCCTTTCCTTCCAAGAATGAAAAGCGCCTAGAACAAATTTTT
The DNA here is from genome assembly GCA_031002005.1 of Vandiemenella viatica. Taxonomy (NCBI): domain Eukaryota; kingdom Metazoa; phylum Arthropoda; class Insecta; order Orthoptera; family Morabidae; genus Vandiemenella; species Vandiemenella viatica. The sequence goes on from CM061920.1 coordinate 210,619,755, forward strand.
CTGTATTTGTTAGTAATTAGATGTATGGTTGCCAAATAAAATGTATCATTTTCAAAATGGTTAAGTATTTTTTCCTGCAAATATTTCCTTTGCTCCAGCTTCTTCTTTTACTGTTTTGCATACGATACATACGAGTATTTGATAAAGATACTGGAGGCTTGAATACGAATCCCCTAAAATTTATGTCAAGGTGATGTAATAAATAATTTTTGTGGAAAAGGAAAACAAGTAAATTTACCTGATACAAAAAAAAATGGAAGTGTAACCATTACTCGTTCACGTAATGGTATTGATTTTCTCATTTTAGTGTCCTGTTTGAAAATTCTGGATCCCACACATTCTATTATGAACTCAACATCACAGCTCATTTACAGCTAACTGTTGCGCGTCTTCGATATGTATTTCCGGTGTTAGTGTATGACCGGCTCGAAAAACACTTCCCATCTTAATCCATGGCTTGACCCAGCAGCTTTTCCTATTGAGTTTTTTCCTCTTTTTAATAACAGCATGACGCTTGGAAATTACTGACCAGAATAATTTACAGAAGAAAGGAAAGGGTAGTAGAGTGAAGGGCCAGTTTGTGTTTAGGAAAAACGACGGTATAAGAGAAGCAATTGTGGCTTTAAGGTTAATACTTGAAAGGTGGTTCAATAAAAACAAAGATACGTTTATGGCGTTCGTTGATTTAGAAAAAGGCTTTTGATAATGTTAGGTAGGACAAAATTTTGAAGAAGTCGGGTCTTGCCGGGATAGAAGAATGTTTTATGATCTGTATAACAATTAAGTGGCTAAAATGATAGTAGAGAATCACAAGAGACATGCAACAGTTAAAAATATTGCGAGACAAGGTTATAGTCTATCCCCATTAATATTCAACTTGTATATAGAGGAATCAATAAACGAAGATAAAGAAAAATTTGAATGTGGCATAAATGTTCAAGAAGAAAAAAATCAGTTGTCCTGTTATCAGAACAGGATGAGGATATTAAGCACTAAGATTTCGCTCAAAATATAAACTGAAGCATGACAAAAGTGATGAAATGTAGCATAAATGGTAGGCATACAAATGACATTTTTTTACTTTCTATTTCTCGATTTTACGTAGCCTTTTACCTTGTTACCTAAAGTAGGTAATTAATTTCTACATTTTTTATTTTCAAAACAATTTACTTTTTTAATAGCTCTGGATAATTATTCTAAAGGATTTAGCGGATCTAAAGTAGTCTCCTAATTACTCTACCATCTACACAAATTCACACCAAAATCATCAGGTGTCTATGTATTTTCATACTTCTAATCAATAAACTGTCTATGCACGAATGTTGTTTCCTGTACCACTGTCATCCAGGCCGCCGGCTGTCTCTGCTGATGCTGCAGGGCGACTGCTGACATGCTGATCACAAAATGCCGTCAGCCAGCTTTCACGTTCCAGGTAGTTCTTCTCCGGTTTGTCCGGAAATGATAGTAGATTAAATATAAAAATTGGACCGGATGCGATAGAAGAAGTAAAGGAATTCTGCAACCTAGGAAGTAATACAATTGATGGCCGAAATAGGCGTGATTTTAAAAGCAGAATAACACTAGCAAAAAGAGTCTTCGTGATAAAGATAAATCTTTTAGTTTCAAATATAGGACTCAGAAAGAACTCTTTAAAACTCTATGTGTGGAACACAGCACTTTATGGTAGCGAAGCGTGGACTTTAGTAATACCAGAAGGAAGAAAAATTGAAGCATTTGAAATATGGTTCTATAGAAGGATGCTGAAAATTAAATTGACAGATAAAGTACGAAATGGGAGTGTTGAAATTATGGGTGAAGAAAGAAGTTTGTGGAAGAGTCTAACACAAAGAAGAGACACAATGGTGGGTAATTTATTTTGCGCGATTAATCAATTTATTAGTGGAAGGAACAGTCGAAGGAATGAATTGTAGAGGAAGACAGAGAGTAGAATATATGAAGCAGAGAATTGGGAACGTGGGTCGTAGAGGCTATGTTGAGATGAATAGGTTGGCGCTAGATAGGAAGGAATGGAGGATTGCATCAAACCAGTCGAGAGACTAACGACAGCAAAAAGTATGATCACCGATGCTGCTATTTTCCTATTGTGCTCTAACAGCCCTCAAACCTAAAATTAAATGTAATTGTGTTTTATAAAGTATTGGTAGTAAGCTAGAGTTTGGTTGAAAATGATCTGGTATGTTTGTTTTGAAAATTCCTGTAAATCAGTGTATATACACTTTGTTTTATGAAAAGAAATTATTTAGAGGCCATTTAATATGTTTAAGAACAGAATTGTGCAAGAAAATTGCTTAAATGTTGGTAATTCCAAGTATTAATGCAAGTTACGATGTGTAAAGGACAATTTACTACAGTTTAAAATGATTTCAGTGAATAATTTTGTGTTCAATTATCTTTAATTTCCATTTCTGACCATTTTGTAATGATTGCAAATGATTACGTATTAATTCTGATTGTTTTTAATATGTTTCAATTGTTTAAGTAATTGTTAATGTTAGAGAAATAACTGGCGGAAGTGTCCTAGAAATTTCGATAGGGTTTATATAAAGCGATCATCCAAGACAGAGGAGTTGGTTAGTTTTTCGACAAAGTTTTTCACCGACTAAATTATCTGTGGAAGGAGTGTTGTATGCAATCTCTGAATTGCAGGGCCGGCGTTAGGGGAGGGGGGGGGGGGGGTAAGCGGGTCAAAAGTACCCGGGCACCGCGGGCTGATGGGGGGGCCCGATCACCGACAATAGGGGCCCTCAGGCCATGAAAATTCCTAGCGCCGGCCCTGCTGAATTGTATCTATGCATGTAAACACTATCGTTCACGTCGAGTTTCTTTGAGAATAAAAACAAGTCTAAACTGAAATACATTGTGGACTACTTAATTATCGTATTAATTAAACCACGAACAATCTTATAGTGCGTCGCCGTGTTGACCTCTCTCTGCTGCTCTCTGGAGAACAGGACACAGAGAGGCGTCGCAAGGACTGTCACGGCGAGCATCTTGCCGAGTGCTCTTGAGAGTTGAGCTGGCCAAAATCAACTCTTAAATGGACATCTTTATAAGAGTAACTAGCGTGATTACTCTCATGTGGAAACACACATTAAGAGGCGGTGAGGGAAACATACAACTTGCAACGGTGTAGAGATATCGTCTACTTGAGCGCGGAGCTACCTCGCATCACGGGCTCCCCATCCCCACTCCAGACATATCTTCGGGTCCCCTTGGCGGAAGGAGCCACTCACAGTTTAGGAACAAATATTCTGGGACTACATGCAGCAAAACTATGAAAATCGGAGAAGGGAATTTGGAACACTTTCCTCGTAATAGTGGCTTTGTACTCACCGGCGAATGCGGAAGCTATGGCGGCGACGAGGAAGGATAGCGTGACCGCTGGACCAGCCTCGTCCCTTGCGACGGCGCCTGCCAGTACGTAGACGCCCAGGCCGAGAGTCGAGCCAACACCCAGCAGAGTCAGGTCCAACACCGACAAGCACCGCGACAACTCGCTGCGTGCCGCGGACTCCGCCGACAACGTCTTCTGCCGCGAGAACCAGTTCAACACAGTCCACATCCTGCAAAGAGCACAATCACGTTACAACACGAAACTTAACAGCTTGCCATACACTAGCGTTCTTTCCCGGCGTTTTATCATTTCACGATCTTTCCTATCGGATGGGCGAAGGGAAAATAAGTCCGCGGTTAGCCACTAACACAATTAACTTTCTACTCTGTTTCCTGTCGCGCATGCCTTCGGGATAATCCTGCTGATGTTTGTGCGGCAGTTATTCCCTACATAGTCCACTAACAGTGTCCAATATTTTCAGTAAGTGTTGATCTTAAAAGGAAAGAATGTCTGTTAGTGGGCAGTTTTCACGACGTTTCAAGGAATTATCCCGCTAGCTCGTCATTTTACTTTGTCGTGAAAAGATTATTAGTCCGTCACGAGATTCTTTACTGAAACAGGTGCATTGAAGTAGTAAAAAATATCGTGTGTTCATTAAATTATTGTAAAATGAGTTGTAATAAACAAAAAGCAGTTGCTTGCATTGGATTAGGCAGTGTTTTCTTATTTAAACGAAAGAAAAAACGAAATATGTGGTCGAAAATATGGCTTTCCCAGCGAGGAATGTACAGTCACATGCAGCTTCTACATGAGTTAAGGGCAAACGAGCCAAATGATTTTCAGAATTATCTACGAATGGATCCGGACACATTTGATAAACTTCTCAAATTGGTAGGTCCACATCTGCAAAAAGAAGACACAAAAATGCGAAACAGCATACCACCTGAGGAAAGGCTGGTGGTAACTCTACGATTTCTGACAACTGGGAGAAATTATGAGTGTTTAAAATTCAGTTCGAGAATTTCTCCTCAGTCATTGGGTCGTATAATACCTGAAACTTGCAAGTTGATATATAAAGTACTGCGAGAAGAATATTTGAGGGTAAGTAATATTTTCCAGATTACTTTTAGCATTATTTATTAATATATTAAAAGCCTTAAACTAAATTATTAGTACATAGTGTTTAATTAAATTCAGAGCTTAAACTATAATACTCCCGCATTTCATTGTTGCTATCTTGAGTGGTTTCAATATTATGAATTTCGGTCAGTTCAGGAGCATTTGATGATTTTGAGAGGATTACTAATGGAGTAGCAGAGGACGAAGGGGTGAGGTCGATTAGATCAGTATGCTCAGTTAATTTGTTCATTAATGCCTTGTTAATAACTTTGGTGAGCAAGGATTCTGCAAACATTCTTTGTTCTATATTTACAACTTCTTCTAATTTTGTGCCTATATATTGGCCGAAAGCTTCAGCATCTCCCAACTTAGCATTCAGAACTTCAGTACATTTTGCCATGAACAGTCTTCGTTCATCTTCTTCTTTTGTTTTCTTTCTCTTCTTGCAAACGTGGTCATCATGACGAGTTTCCTTTCCATATTTTGGTACCCATTTGTCCTCTATGCCCTGAAAAATATTATCAAACTTATAGAAGAAATAAAATTTACCAAGTCATAAATTGACTAGCTGTAGATTTATGTATTTAACGACTCAATAATAGCTTAGCAATTAAAACACAATACACAAGAAATAATGAAGTCCATTTCCTTTTTTCAGTTCCCCAAAACTAAAGAAGAATGGAAGATGGTTGCCAATCGTTTTGAATCTCGATGGCAATTTCCTAATTGTGGAGGCGCTATGGACGGCAAACATATCAGAATAACATGTCCCGCCAAGTCCGGAGCTCTCTACTACAACTATAAAAAGTTTTACAGCATTGTACTGATGGGTATAGTTAATGCAGATTATGAATTTGTATACGTGGATGTTGGAAAAAACGGAAGAAACTCGGATGGAGGTATTATTGAATATACAACTTTTTATGATAAACTATCAAATAATCAGTTGAACTTGCCAGAACCGAGAGAAAATACAGACCAACTGAATTTTGTATTTGTGGGTGACGAAGCATTTCGTCTTCACAAACATATGCTGAAACCATACAGTCAATCAGAACTTAATTACGAAAGGAGAATATTTAATTATCGTTTATCAAGGGCTAGGAATGTGATAGAAAATACTTTTGGAATTATTTCTTCTAGATTTAGGATTTTGCATACTGCCATTAACATTAAACCTGAAAACACAAGATTTGTATTGATGGCTATTTGTGTTTTACATAACTTTCTACGGAGGAACAGTAAATCGTATTTTAATCACAGGTACGTAGATTCGGAGGACGTCCAAATGCACGAAATAAGAGAAGATGGGGACTGGCGCAACAATAGTATTGAACTACTTGGACTGAACGCTGTTCATCGCACTAATACATTTGAAGAGAAAATCAACCGAGAACGATATCTTCAATATTTCAATGGGAAGGGAAGGGTCCCTTGGCAAACAGAAATAATAACATGTGGCAAGGCATAAAATATTTTTACCTCTCAGACAACTGTTAGTCTCTTTTATGTACTGTGATAGAAAATAAATGTTTTTAAAATAAATTCTCAATAAATTTACCTCTGCCAGATGCATTCCTTCATTATTAGATGTAGCAACTTCCGGGTCAGATTCTTCATTTTCAGATGTGGGCTCGATATTGCTGATACTCTTGGTAGGAGTTTCTTGATCTAGCAGGAAGCGCATGCTGTCGAAATACCATAACTGTGTCTTGTAAACATCATCGGTTCCTCTTCCTGAACGTTCGGACTTTTCAATCTAGAAGTAATTAAAACTTATAAATTTTCAGCACTCTAAGCATAACCAACTGTAACAAAGTGTACAGTATAATACTCTCCTGGAAATTGAAATAAGAACACCGTGAATTCATTGTCCCAGGAATGGGAAACTTTATATACACATTCCTGGGGTCAGATACAACACATGATCACACAGACAGAACCATAGGCACATAGACACAGGCAACAGAGCATGCACAATGTCGGCACTAGTACCGTGTATATCCTCCTTTCGCAGCAATGCAGGCTGCAATTCTCCCATGGAGACGATCGTAGAGGTGCTGGATGTAGTCCTGTGGAACGGCATGCCAAGCCATTTCCACCTGGCGCCTCAGCTGGACCAGCGTTCGTGCTGGACGTGCAGACCGCGTGAGACGACGTTTCATCCAGTCCCAAACATGCTCAATGGGGGACAGATCCGGAGATCTCGCTGGCCAGGGTAGTTGACTTACACCTTCTAGAGCACGTTGGGTGGCACGGGATACATGTGGACGTGCATTGTCCTGTTGGAACAGCATGTTCCCTTGCCGGTCTAGGAATGGTAGAACGATGGGTTCGATGACGGTTTGAATGTACCGTGCACTGTTCAGTGTCCCCTCGACGATCACCAGAGGTGTACGGCCAGTGTAGGAGATCGCTCCCCACACCATGATGCCGGGTTTTGGCCCTGTGTGCCTCGGTCGTATGCAGTCCTGATTGTGGCGCTCACCTGCACGGCGCCAAACACGCATACGACCATCATTGGCACCAAGGCAGAAGCGACTATCATCACTGAAGACGACACGTCTCCATTCGTCCCTCCATACACGCCTGTCGCGACACCACTGGAGGCGGGCTGCACGATGTTGGGGCGTGAGCGGAAGACGACCTAACGGTGCGCGGGACCGTAGCCCAGCTTCATGGAGACGGTTGCGAATGGTCCTCTCTTATACCCCAGGAGCAACAGTGTCCCTAATTTGCCGGGAAGTGGCGGTGCGGTCCCCTACGGCACTGCGTAGGATGCGACGGTCTTGGCGTGCGTCCGTGCGTCGCTGCTGTCCGGACCCAGGTCGACGGGCACGTGCACCTTCCGCCGACCACTGGCGACAACATCGATGTACTGTGGAGACCTCGCGCCCCACATGTTGAGCAATTCGGCGGTACGTCCACCCGGCCTCCCGCATGCCCACTATACGCCCTCGCTCAAAGTCCGTCAACTGCACATACGGTTCACGTACACGCTGTCGCGGCATGCTACCAGTGTTAAAGACTGAGATGGAGCTCCGTATGCCACGGCAAACTGGCTGACACTGACTGCGGCAGTGCCCAACCGCTGCGCAGCTAGCGCCCTTCGACGGCCAACACTGCTGTTCCTGGTGTGTCCGCTGTGCCGTGCGTTTGATCATTGCTTGTACAGCCCTCTCGTAGTGTCTGGAGCAAGTATGGTTGGTCTTACACACCGGCGTCAATGTGTTCTTATTTCAATTTCCAGGAGTGTACATACCTTCTTTCATTCTTTTCTGAAAGATCATCTCAGATACTGTAACTTTGATTTAACCATCTTTTTATCCGCGTCCTGGTCATATTTCATCCAGACTTTGATTAGAGCCTCATATCCTTTTCTCTTCAAATTTCTATTAGTGTACAACTCTTTGTTTTTAATTTGCCACAGCGCCGGATGGGCCCTGTTTGTTTCAATGAACTCTTTTATAATGCACTTTGGCACGTCTCGGATGTCACTTTTTTCTCCTTTTTCTTCTTCAAGAGTATCATCATAAAATGACTCTGCGTAATCTTCCATGTCACTCAAAAAAAAAAAAAAAAAAAAAAATAAAAAACAACACTTGCCAGAGTGAAAATACAGACGGAAAGAATGCACGACTTGAGAAGGGCACTAACTCCACACTGAAGCAACAATTAGGAATCTGGCAGGACCGGCTGTAAGGATTTCTCATATTGTTGCAGCATCCCTTTTAAACACTAACATACATTCTTTCCTAACGGATTCGCAGACGGAACGAACTGTAGGGATTCGGCAAATGATTTGCGTCATCTCTCTTACGCACTAACTTACATGCTTTCCATACGGATTCGCCTTTCTTCAAGGAAAGAACGCTAGTGTATGGGGGGCTAACGACTCCCAATCCGCATGGCGTATGGTCTGACAGAACAGGGGTCGCCGGTTAGAGTCTGGGTTCGGGAGTGTGTTAGTAATAATTCTGATTTATCTGAAAGAAATTCAAAGTCACAAAAATAATTTTATTTTTAAAGTGAAAATTTCTATAGGCGCGTTGGACGGGGGTAAATGTGAATTAGGGACATTGCTGTCACCATCACGCCACCTATTGTGCGTATGTATGCACATTCGACGCTTTTTAAAAATCTTTATACCAACACAGTTTTTATCCGAATCTGTTGAAGCCTTGAATACGTATATTTTAAAACAAATAGAAAAACACTGTTTACGTTTGATTTACAGAAACTCTCTCCTTCCTTCCACCCTCACCTTAATTTTTGTCACCGTTGTTTATTCAAACCCACAGTTTTTACTCGATTTTGATAGTAGTTAGCAAACGTTTACTTCAAAACAAAGCGGTCTGGTAGCTCAGCACGAATTCATAAGACCACAGAGGAGAGCGTATCCCGACACAAAACATGATGCCACAATGTGGCTACTAGGACACGCCGTCTACTACACCTTCTCAAACAAGAGCAAATCAAAACTAGAATACTGGTTTTACCTAACAGAAGAATACAATAAACTGACACCAGCTCTAAAGAAAAGCTCCTTTGCAAATTTTTTAATTGTTATAAACGAATAAAGTAAGAAAACATCAAAACTAGACAACACGAATGAAAATCACATTACGAAAAAGGGGAACAGAACACCCCATGAGTCAATAAACAAAGGTATAGAGCCAAGCAAAGAGCCTATTAATTGGAGAGCGAAACGTAGGGCTAAAGAAGAGGAAAAAGGACAAAAAAAAAAAAAAAAAAAAAAAAAAGCGGTCAAGGCGCTTACTGCCGACAATTATCTCTACGGTCGCGTGTTCAAATCCCGCGGTGAGTAGAAATTTTTAGGAGTTGCTTTTGATTATATGAGCTACTCCGGAGCGTTCCGTGGTTCTGACTCCACGTTAAACTGCAGGTTCCTGGAGAAAGGGAGTGGCCTTCTAGTCTCTGACACTATGGCTTGGTACATCTCCTGGAAGATTCGTCGAACCGTCGGGTTGTGTACGAAGTTATATTTTTAGTTTCTGAAGGCAAAACTTCTTTAGGCGCAACAAAATTTTCTCGGGTGTCCAGCCGGATGGTGTTGTAAAAAGACGACGTTTCAACAGCTAGCACTGTTGTCTTCATCAGGTATCTTCTAGTTGTCACAAGTTGACTGTCACTAACTCAAACACCATCAGGCTGGACACCCGAGAAGATTTTGTTGCATCAGTACGCCGGGAAAGTCTCCACTCACACTCCTTTTTTGAATGGGTAAAATCGTATGAGTTCGCATTACCGACATGTTAATGTTAACAGCACATCCGTTGCGGTCTCGTGGCTCAATGGTTAAGGTGTCTGACCGGCAAACAAAAGCTACCCGGTTCGAATCTCTGTCTAGGCGGTTTTTTTTTATAGACCATTACCGAGCTGGGCGGTGTAACGGTTAGCGTTCTCGCCTCGCATTCGGGAGGACGGCGGTTCGAATCCCCGTCCGGGCATCCAGATTTGGGTTTTCCATGGTTTCCCCAAATCACTCCAGGCAAATGCCGGGATGCTTCCTTCAAAAGGCAATGGCCGAATTCCTTCCCATTCCTTGCCCCCATCCTTGCCCCCCATCCTTTCCCGTCTCTAAAGACCTCGATGTTAAAAAGAGACGTAAAGCAGTTAAAATATATATATATATATATATATATAGACCATTAACCCGCCCTTCTCCTCTGGCATAGCCTGCTGTGTAATGTGAAGTACCCCAGAACGCTTCCGTGGTTCGTATTCCACGTTAAACTGTAAGTTCCTGGATGCACTACCGGGTTAGGTTAAGTCGGCGAAGGGGCGGAAAGCGCAGCCAATAAAAACCCTGTCACCAGGTCATTACGTCCACAGAGAATTATTATTATTTAGTATAGTGTAGCTATTAGTATGACGCGTTGCGCGTATGATATTAATAGATTTAAGATTTCAATCCCCAGTGACTGCCAGTTTTATTTATTGACTAGCAGAGTTCCCGGCGTTGCCCGGTATGATCTAGATTGATTTGCACGCACAGTGAATATTGAAGCTCATAAAAGAGGTAAGTTTTTTGGGGGATTCTACGATAACCGTGAAGCTGCAATTTGATGATAGAATCCCATGTAACTCAATGAGTCAAATTAAAAGTAAAGAATATATATATATATGTTTTTTTTTTTTTTTTTTTTTTTTTTTTTTTTTTGATATCTCGCTTGGTTCTTAAGATATCGTATTTCAAAATTGACGTGGTTAAGTTGAAATGCAGCCTGACCAGAAGAAAAATTTCACCCTAGCCAAATTTAATAATAATTTCACATGTTACTTGGTGAGACAAATCGAAAATAAAGTATAAAAGTTTTTGATATCTCACTTAGTTCTCGAGATATTGCACACCAAACCACTATACCTACAAGGTGGAAATGCGCTATAGGTGTTTTATTTTCTTCCTAGTGATTGTTTTTTGGTTGAACCAGAAGAAACATCACCAAAAGCACAAGGAACTATAACTGGTGTTTGACATGTTGAATCTTGAAAACCAAGTGAGATATCAAAAATTTTTATTCTTTATTTCAGATTTTTTCGCCGAGTTATATAAGAATTTATCATCCGATTTTGGCACCACGATAATGACAGAACTGTCAGTTTTTTGCACTTGTGAATTAAATTTCATGTCAGTCGCTCCATTCTTCTATACGTATTTAAACGGCTAACCCCCTGTGTAACAAAAAAGAGATGGGGTTGGGGTTGATTTATTCCTGCAATATTTGTAGCCATGATATCAGGAACATGTGTACTAAGTTTTATCATAATAACCACAGCAATTCGTTCAGAAATAGAAACAATGTTTTTTTTTTTTTTTTTTTTTTTTTTTTTTTTTTTTTTTTTTTTTTTTTTTTTTTTTAAGGAAATGTGGTAAAGACAGAATCGCTCATCAATAAATTACAAAAAAAGTAACACTATGTCAACACTAAAGGTTTTAAACAGTTCAATTTCATGTTCAAAGCCATCAGTTGTGCATTAATTACTATTAACAGCGAGAATACAAACATCAGAGGTTGTAGCTGTGCGGCCAGAGACCGTAATTTCGAAAAGCAACAAATTTCTCTGAAGGTTCTTCACTAAAAGTTTTAAACAGCTCACTTTTATGTTCAAACCCCTCAAATATGCATTACTAAACACAACCATTAAAATTTCACATCAGAGATTGTAGCAGTGCGTCCTCAGATAGTAACATCAAGAAACAAAGAATATATCTAAAGATTTTTTTCATTGTATTATTAAAATTAATTTAAATATTTTCCACTTTACGTAGTTTCCTCATCGCTTTCGGTATGACTATGTATGGGGTTTAAAGACTAAAAACCAAAATTTAAGAAAGTAAATGTTACATACGATAACATGGCTATTATTTTTTTACGATGTATGATGTAAGCATCGTATTTCTTTATTTTTTGTTTCAGGCTGTACGTTAAGATTTAGCTCTCCTGCGTTATGTTACTTTGGAGCATAAGACATACCAAACACTTCAATTGAGATTCTAATCTTTAAAACGGTGAAAACCCCATCGAAATCTGCTCTGTAGTTTCCGAGTTTTTATACTTCAAATATATCCGGTTTTCGTTTTATAGGTATAGATCTATTTATTTGATGGAAATTAAAACTGAACAGATGTGTGATTTCAGTGGTGTAGTGACAGTTTCAGCACAAATGTTATTATATTACACAAGTTCTAATACTCTACAGTTGAAGAGAAACAGATGTATGCTTGTTGCTTTTAGGTTCCAGTGTTCAGTAATTTTATCGATATTCAGTATGAGGAAGCCGCAAATAGGAAATGAGTATAACTTAAATTCTTTCAGAAAGGGGAGAGTCATGTTTTAAAATTCAACAATACTAGGGGAAGTCACGAACGACTAGACTAGTTTGAAGCCACACTTTACAAGCCAAAGTGTCATTTTACACCACCAACGTTATATTGTTTATTCAGTGAAAAATCTAAATACAGCAAGAGAAACAAAAATAAAACGAAATGGCTATATCAAAATACACATGTTAATAGTGGAGAGGATGTGTTGCCATCTGTATGCAAAACAGGTAACGTATGTTCTATATAATCACTGATCAGTGTAACGTTTTGTTTGTGAAGTGTATAGTTCATGAGACGGAGATGGAGGACCGTCCACATTTGTCTAGGTAACTGCGGAAAACCGGCTAAAAATTGCAACCAGGACGGCCAGTAAGACGGGACTGATTTTTGAACCTACGACCATTGCACCTCTATCGAGTCAGTGTAGATTTACGCAAGCATCCACACTGGCGGGTACTCGATCTGAAACAATCGAACATAAAACTGGTTTACATCCATCGACATTCTGAATTAAACAGCAGAGAATGTTTACACATCAGTTTCTGATTTACATTTTGAAGCTGTAATGCTCGTTTGTTTTTAAAAACATTAGTTGGAACTGTTCGAATGCATTATTCGTTTCTGCTCATGTTTTCTTAGTTTCCATACGTTCAGGTCTTGAAAATAATGAGTGAAGTGTAGTCCAGTCATTATAGTAAGTTCACCTCGGAATTTGAGATACCCAGCTGTAAGTCTATAAATACTTGTATATTGACACCCTAAAAGTGGTCTCAAAACCTACATATGGTAGGGTGTGCGCAACTATTAAATTTCGAGGTCAAAGGTCACAAAAAATCGTTTTTTTTGCGCTTTTTTGTAAATATCTCATTTTCTATCGGTTTTTTGCTATTTGTATTTATTATCAATATTGTAGAATACAAAATTCTCTACAAATTTTGTCTAAAAATTTTTTTTATACGGTGAACCGTTTTCGAGATACAGGGCGGAGAGCGCGCGGTCACAGCATCACTTCAGGTCAACCGGTGCCTCCGGTTGAAAACGCGCCATATATATTTGATGAACTATCGATAAATCAATGATTATAAATATTTGTCAATTTTTATTAACTATTATATTATATTTTATCATTTTTTTCCTAACCTATCCACTTTTTATTCAGTATTAATTTATTTAACAACATTTACCTGCCCATGTAATTGCAGAATTGTTAATGAAAATATAGGAATTATATTTGAATTTTAACCTAATTAATATTAATAACTTCTTACATGATGGAAAAACCAAATAAATTATTAATTAATCTTTTTATTAAAAAATATCGTTCAATACATTTATTTTTATTAAAAGTAAAAAAATGGAATAAAGGGTACAAAAACTACAATTTATAATTTTAATCATCTTCTTCCTCTTCTTCGTCGTCTTCCGGCTGCTGGTAAATTTCAAACTGGTCTTCATTATCGTCTTCAACGACATTTGTCTCAAGTTCTTCCATGATTTCGGGGTCAAAGGTTCCATCTTCGTTAATGTCGCTCTGATATGGTAGAGCATTGAGACAAGCTTGCCCATTACATTGGCCACAAGCTGAAGAGCATTGCAAGCCCGCTTTCCTGTATCCGCATCGCGAACCACAACCACTCTTGCAGTTGCAGAAAATTGTATTTAGCAAATCTTCTGGAGCAGGTGGTAAAATTGTCATGATAGGCTCCAAAAAATCGTTTCGCATTGCCCAACCCCATACCTGGGGTTCCAAATCATGCCCTAACCAAGTTTGAACTTGATAATATACACGTTTGAAATGTTGATGAGCAGCTGCACTTGTTGGTGGAATATTTGAAAGCTGCACAGGTTTATTAAGTTTTGTAGACTTGACGTAATGCATATAACGAAGATGATAGAGACTTTTCACAGATTTCTCTAATAATTGCTGCTGCAGCTTTCTGCCTTTCTGTTTCAGGATCTATTTTTTTACTTTCGTACCAAGTTTTGATAGAATATTAGCTTGTGCATCACGGAAAGATATGATTGTGAAAAGCTCCAACTTTCTTCGTAATTACGATATCGGTTAAGTACTTCTGTTGTAGTCTTGTAATGATAGTTTTATCTTCTGGCACATACCCTGTCAAGACATCTTTAAGCTCTTTTAGTGTGAATTGAGAATCATTAATTATTTTCGATGTAATTGAAAATCTCTAACATAGCTTCTGTAACTTGATTATCTTGACGAGGTTTCTCAAGAGGCGATGATGATGATGATGATTTATTTGAAAAGTTTGTAAAGCAAGCAGCATGGAACTTCACTTCAGCAGCGATCAAATCATACTGTAAAATTATACGACTTTTCACCAATTCTCCGAAATCATCCCCACGTTCTTCTGCTTTTTTGATAACAGTATCTTTGAACTCAAGAGTACTCACATTTTTTATCTTCCGCCTGTATTTTTCTCTTTTCTTTTTCTCTGCAGCCTCATCAGCAACTTCGCCACAAAATAAACATTGATTCTTAAAATCAAACACTTCACCTCGTTTTTTTACGGAGTACTAATGGAGAAGTTATAGTTTCTCCTTCTTCTTGTTTCCGTTTTGCTGCTTGGATACAGTTTTTACTAATGTAAACACTTCGGCACTTTTCATGCACTTTACCAGAGGTTACTGATTTTAAATAATCAATTTTTCCGTCGTTTCGTTAGACACTTGCAGTTCGTAGAGATTTCATACCGCGCACTACTTCAATAAGCGATTCACCTCCCGAATCTGACTTATTACATAGAAAACACAAATCAGCCATAGTTCTTGAAATTGTACGTCCGTAGTTACCAAGATACGATTCAAACTGAAAGAAAGAGAAGACGGTCGTAACTATACAATACAATTGAACATCTGTCCCTACTGGCTATAAATAGAAAGGTCCGTAGTGTATAATAGGGGCCCGTATAATTCCCAGGTATAATTTTTGACGTAGTCGAAGGATTTTAAAATTTACAGATTTTAAAGAAGATGCACTTAATTATTTTCTATTTGAAATGTCATTAGTGTAAATGGGAATATAATTATAATATGATTTAAGTTTTTCCATTAATTATTTTTTAATTTCAGGAAACGGTTATCAGTATTATTGAATAGATATAGATTTAATGCATGAAGAAAATGATAAATTATAATATAATAGTTAATAAAAATTGACAAATATTTATAATAATTGATTTATCGATAGTTCATCAACTATATATGGCGCGTTTTGGACCGGAGGCACCGGTTGACCTGAAGTGATGCTGTGACCGCGCGCTCTCCGCCCTCTATCTCGAAAACGGTTCACCGTATAAAAAAAATTTTTAGACAAAATTTGTAGAGAATTTTGTATTCTACAATATTGATAATAAATACAAATAGCAAAAAACCCATAGGAAATGAGATATTTACAAAAAAGCGCAAAAAAAAATGATTTTTTGTGACCTTTGACCTCGAAATTTAATAGTTGCGCACACCCTACCATATGTAGGTTTTGAGACCACTTTTAGGGTGTCAATATACAAGTATTTACAGACTTACAGCTGGATATCTCGAATTCCGAGATTCTTACCTAATTTAAACTTAAATGGCTGGACTAGTGTTTCTATTCTTTTGTGTCAGAACAATGAGGTACCTGCGGTAAGACCGTTGTAGACACCGAAAGCTTTAATAAAGCGGATCTCGTATCATTTTGTTCTGAAGATTTTAACACATAGAAGACAAAACAGAGTGACCTGATGTCTCAGTTGTTAAGGCATATGAATAGAACGAAAGGTCCTCACTTCGAATCCCTGACTCGCCGTGAATTTAGAAAAGCCCTTAACCCGATCTTCACGTTTAGCACAGCTTGCTCTGTAATGTCAAGTATGCCAGAAAGCTTCCGTGATTCGAATTCCACGTTAAACTCTAGGTCCAATTAGGATTATCGGGTGAGGCTAAGTAAGGAGGAGAGGAAGTGTCCACCCTACTTCCAGTACTGGGCTAATTGTGTGTCTCCGTCGGGAGAGACCAACCACCTTTCAGGTTGAATCTCAACCTTAGTTTAGCTTGACTAAGCGAAACACATTTTTTTTACAAAAATTAACGACTGAAAAATCTATTCAATATTCTTCAACAGTACGAATATATTACTTGCGTGTTTCCCAGAAATTACTCTGTTTTCTTTATAGAGGTCTATGAAATGATGAAAATGTTAAACGCGAATTAGTAGAAGTAAAATGTGTATCCAAAAGAAATTTTGTTTTCAAAAAGTCAGGTACGTATCTCTAAATCATTGAAATTGTGACATTATCAGTGGCGTAGCTAGGTCAACAAGGGCCCCGGTGCAAAAAAATTCATTTTGGGCCCTCACGCCAGGTGGGCGACCTATTTTTTTTTTTTTTTTGCTTTGAGTTGCTGGTAAGGGCCCCCTGAGCATTGAGAGGGCCCTTAGTGAGGGGCTTCCTGTGTCTCAGCCCCCCTCCCCTTAGACGACCGTAGAGCTAAAAAAAAGAAAAAGAAAAAAGATCGCCAGTTTGCCATGAAGGCTCGTGGGCCTCTGAACTGAGCTTTGGGGCCCCCAGAGGTATGCTTGGTGGCCCCGGTGCACTGCACGGCCTAGCCCCATATAAGCTACGCACGCCCCTGGACATTATGTGCAGGACGTAGGGGAGACCGGGACAAGTTGACGAGTGGGGGGCAAGATGAATAATCATTTAGTTTAAATTCCCACTTCTAAGTAGCAGCACTGTATGCATAATACTAGCTCTTTACGTGACTAGGAACTAAAATATAGTGCACTGACGCCGCTCGTGCCGTATTGTTTTTCGCTATACGCTGATGATCTGATCGAGAATTCTCTGTGACGCGCTGTAACTTTCTACATCTCTGAATTAAGACTTTGCAGACCATGGAGGAAGGAAATATATGGAGGAGAAGTGACGTTAAATTGGTGAAGCAGGCTCGGGCATGCGCAGTGGCGGCAGCGGCGATATTGCGCTTCCAAACAATTGCGGTTTTCCCAGTATATCCCGAAAACTAAGTAAGATATCGAAAAATGTTATTCTTTATTTTCGATTTGTCTCGTCGTGTTACATAAGAATCGATCATTAAATTTGACTTTTGCGAAATTTATCTTCTCCATTTCAACTCAAGAAACCTCACATTTGATACAGTGTATCTCTAGAACTAGGAGAGATTTCGAAAAATTTTATTCTTTATTTTCATTTGTCTCGTCTTTTAAATAAGAATCCATCATCAAATTTGACTTTAACCAATTTTTTCTTCTGAATTTCAACCAAAACCATTTCACATTTGGGACAGAATATCTCGAAAACTAAGCAGGATATCAAAAAAATTTATTCTTCATTTTTTATTGGTCATATCGAGTTACATAATAATCCATCACCAGATTGCGGCGTCACCTTTATCCTAGAGTCCCCTTGAGGTTTTTGTACATATTCCCCGTGTCTGTATGGAAGCGACCATGCCCCCTCCACTCCGGCCATGCCCCCCCCCCCACTCCTCCTCCGCCCTGCTTCACTTCAATGCGTGGTGGAGGTCTCTTACGTCGTCTCCATATATTTCCTTCCTCCATGTTGCAGACTAAGAGGTAAGATATTGTTTTATACTTTGTCATACATGAGTAGCTTAAACAATGTGCTTTTTATAAAGGCTGTGTATTTGTATCTCCTTCTTTTTTTAAACTGCCGCAATAATGGAAAGTTTGTAACATTGTCGTTCGGGGGTAAGTTGACGACCTCGTCAACTTGCCTCAGATTACTTTTTCTGTGTTTGTTTAAGTTTTTTAGTGCCTCTCAATTTTGAAAGAAGTGCAATAAAATTATAAAATTAATGTTTCTGCCATTTACAATGCAGATGAATCCGGATTATCCACTGTGCCTAATAAATTACCAAAAGACATTTCACCCACAGGAACTAAGAGAGTTTCCAAAATTGTGTCAGCGGAGAGAGGAAGGAATGTTACAATAATTTGTTGCATTAGTGCTACTGGATATTACCTGCCAACATTTCTTATTTTTGCAAGTAAACGGATGTGACCTGAGCTTGTGGAAAGAGCACCACCAAGTACAAATGAACTCTGCAGTGACAATGGATGGAGCAATGGAGATACATTTGTGATGTTTCTGAATCATTTTAATTCTCATGTTAAGCCGACTTCTGGATCACCTGTTTTGTTGCAAATCTCACATAACGCTGGAGGCTATGATATTTTGCAGGGAACATCATATAATTATGGTAGGATTCCCACCTCACACTACCCATCGCCTTCAACCACTGGATGTTTCATTTTTAGGACCTTTAAAGAGCTATTATATGCAAGTTTGTGATAACTTTATGGTCACTCATCCAGGGCAAGCTATTACTGACAAAAATGTTGGTGAGCTATTGAACACTGCCTATTTCAAAGCAGCAACCACTGGCAATGCAGTTAAGGGATTCAGGGCATATGAAATCGAGCCACTTGTATTTAATGAGCACGATTTTGCTGCAGCAGACGTCACAGACCATGCTCGTGCTACAGACAGTACTGAACATGATAAACCTGCAGTTCAGAATGAAGAACCTAATGTCCAGTCCTCAGAAAAGCAAAATGATTCACAGACGATCATTTTACAAAGTTGAATGATGAAACAGGACCTTCAAGAAGTGCCCAACCAGATAAGCCAAAATTATGTAGAAGTATTATTTTTGACTTTAAATCATTGTCAAAAGAAGAACCAAATATGAAGAAACGTAGAACTCATAAACAATGTGCAAATGTTTTAACCAGCACTGTATGCATACTACTAGCTCTCCACAGTAGTTTAGACCAGAAAGAAGCTCAGAAGATGAAACAAGAATTTACTAAGCAACAAAGACAACAGGCTCGGGATTCAAAAAATAGAAGTTTTACTAAGAAACTGACGTTTACCTCTTCTGAATTAAAGAAAAAACACGGAGTTGCGACAGCATCAAGAAAGTTTAGTTCAGTGTCCTGGATGTGATGAGATCACTGAAGACCCTCCATCAGATGACTGGACACAGTGTTGCATGTGCTTTAAATGGCGGCACAAAGACTGTTCAAACTGTGAAGGAGGGAAATTTGTATGTGACTTCTGTTAATGTATGTACAACAATGTATAGATACGTATTAATGTATAAGAATGAAAATGTATTACAGTTTCAATAAGTGTCATCTTGCCCCGTGGTCAAAGTCATCTTTCCCCAGCCGTGGGGCAAGATGACAGTTTTGCTTTACTTTCTAAAATTAATAAAAAAACTTTGATAATATGAAAATATCATTACATATAATTACCAACATTATAATAAAAGACCAGTCTAATAAACTTTGCAATAAAAAAATGTTTTCTTCAAAAAATGAATTTATTAAAAATGTTTAATCGTTAACATCGTCAACTTGCCCCGGTCTCCCCTACTTGTACGCATCATTGCATAATACCGTCCGCAATGCGGGCGGTTTTTTTTATATCATTGGTCTATAAGGAAGTTTTCGGAGAGGGGAACACATGAAACTGTTTTCGCACCACGAAAATGATTATAAAAATGAGGTGGCCAAATTTGAGTTGATGACTCCCTTTGGAGATGGGGAGGGGAAGCGTTGACAGGTTGTCAGATGAACTGCTTGTGGCCTAATCCATGTCGGTATCACGAACCTGCTGAAAGCGTTCATTCAGGCGATCTTCAACAAACTGATGTGTTGCACAACGCATAACGGGATCCAAATGATTACTTCGACGGATGTATGAGTATGCTTTTGGGTTTTTGTGAAGACTCCAAACGGATACTTGCAAATGTAAACCAAGCTCTAGTACTCATTTGTACTAGTGATAGTAAGTCATGCACACAAGCCAATCCAAATCCTCCAAGAAAGTAAATTTATCATCAGTTAACTTACATGGGTGTTGGCACATATGCAAGTAGGTGAAAGAGAGAAACTAGCTTCGCCTAAGATTTTAGAGAGTGAGAACACTGCGCATTCATTTCAGAAGTTGGAATTTGCTTTCCACTGTTTCCTTTAAGTAAGTCTCAAGACCTAAGTTCGCGGTTCTTGGAGTACAAACAAACAGGAAATTCAACGTGTGGCCGGGTTTAACCATTGAATTCTCACTAATATCATAGTGATCCTAAGTGATGTGGCATACCCGTACGAGAACTTGAGTTTGGACTTAAAGAAAAACACACCCACAAAATTCCAACAGTGTCAGATGTAGAGGGCGAAAGAGGGCGGGGGGGGGGGGGAGAGGCAAGTCGGAGCACTTGCCTCGGGCGGCATCTTCAGGAGGACAGCAATTAGCAAATTTTCGTCACGACGGCCGTTCATCCAGAATTGGATTTTTCGTGGTTTCCACAAGTTACTCCATGTGAATGTCGGAATGGTTCCTTAAAAAGGCAATGACCGAATTCCTTCCCATTCCTTGTTCCCAGACCCTTTTCATCGGTAATTACTTTGACGTCAATGAGGCATAAAACCAGAAGAGAAAAAAAATCCTGTCTGCATACTTCCTTATACTACAAGATCGTGTTGTAGAATAAAAACCCCTAACTAGTGTTGTGTGAAAGTTTAACATTAAACAAGGTATACTAATAATTCCCGCTAATTATCATGACGATTATCTTCTTGGACGCACAGGGATTTAAGACGCGAGATGGTGTTTATTTTCAAGGAAGTTGATGCGTGTATAATATGATCAGGTAATATTATCGCTACACGTATATAATTGCATCCTCACCAGCACGTGGAGGTAATGAATCAGCAGGTAGATGGATGGCACATAATTACCATGAAATGGTTTAGAACACTACTGGTGTAGCCTACAGTGGACTACATTTAATAACCAATGAAGATGGTGCAATTATTTACGGGAGAGGACACGGTGGTTCCAGGATTATCCGCAAGAAAACCTGCTACAATATACAAGATTTAGTACGTTCGGCACAACTAGAAACCAACTTGATAAGGGACATTTATCTTTAATGCTTTCTGTACTGCTGATAACGTATTTTTAATTGCTCAGTAGTGGGTGAAATTAATAAAGGACAATGTGCTTTTATTTATACTGCTATATATAAATTTTTCATACTAGTATTACCTCAAATATCATATCCCATTTCAAAATTTTAAGTACTATACTACTAATATTGCCGAATGCAAACAATTTTTGTATGTAAATAGTTCCACTCTCAATTGTGTATAGTCCAAAGATGATTTAGAACTGAGTGTGACTTGGGTCATATAAGTAGTAGAAGTATGCGTATCAATTAGTGTATCACTAGAGTTTGAGAAATATCATGTACTGGAGGTCGACTGATGTCTTGTAGCACTTAATTAATTAATATCTTGTATCGATTGTCATGTCCAGAAAATCTTTGTAGTATCCAGCAACTTGGTAGCACCACTTCTTGGTGGTCAAGGCGCCGCTGACAGCATGCTGTGCGTTGAGCAGGTTTCACCACGCTGCTTCGCAGAAGGAGACGCTACTGGCTAGATCAGTAGTATTGATTCAGTAGTGTGCTCAAAACATATGGTTTTCACCCCAGCCACCGTTCGACACGAGACAATATGCCCTTTTTTGAACACATCTGACAATACATCCAGTACCTGGATCAGAACAATCCATTCTCCATAAGATAGAGTAACTTAGTTGTGGCCTACTTTTTTCCAGTTGCACAACCGTTTCAAAATCGTGTTTACATTACAATCCTATTGTCAGACATTTTGTGTCGCTTTGATTCAACTGGTAAAAGCGAACAACAACACTTGTCGAACCATCTCTGCAGACTGAAGCCTGAGAGACTAAACGTGTCGATGGGGGTAGTCAGAGTGGATCCTATTAGTGTGTCCCTAGAGGGGTGGAGGGCGGAGGAGGTTGAGTCCAGGCTTACAGGGAAGCAATCCATCAATCAGTCAAAGACTCGTCTTTTGCTGACAAAACTCTGTTGTAATTTATGTTAGCATCGACAATAGCTGATGGAATCCTTTGTGCTAGGTTATTCAACTGCAATCACTTTAAAACCTAACATCCGCGTCTTTTGTTATCAAAGCTAGTTTAGGACACCTGTTAGCCATCTACAACCTGTCTCCCCTCCCCTAGAGATCATGCATTAACCAGTCATCAACTCCTGGGCGACAGTTCGTATGCTTAATCTTTTCTCACACTTAGCTTTCTGCCCCTTAGAATATCAGCATATAGCTATGAAATTATTGAATTGTCAATACATATGTATGTAAACTTTAAAACAATTTGGACATTTGGAATTGGGTTGAAATCCAGTTGCAAGATTCCTTCACATTCAATCTTTTTCTATTGTTACTGTCAAAGTAATTAGAACAGCAGAACACAGCCAGTTCCTAATATGTGTGCATAATTTCAAACAATTCATATATCTGAAAGTGGGTGAAATTGTCAGATTCCGTTATTTCCCAGTTGTTATCTACTGTCAAAATAATGAGAATAGCAAGACGTTATAAAATTATTATGTTGTCATCGGTTCTTAATAGGGTGCAAAACTCCAGACAATTCGGATTTCTGGAAGTCGGTGAAACTGAATTGAAAGATTCCGTTATTTTCATATTGTTACTGTCAAAGAAATGAGAATAGCGGGACGTTGCTATGAGATTATTATATCGTCACCGGTTCTTAATATGTGTACATTATTTCAAACAATTCAGCCATCAGAAAGTGGATGAAATTGAATTGACAGATTCCGTTATTTTCATATTGATACTGTCAAAGTAATGAGAATAGCAGGACGTTTCTATGAGATTATTATACTGTCAGCGGTTCCTAATATGTATACAAAATTTCAAACTATTCGGAAATCTGGAAGTGAGTGAAAATTGAATGGAAAGGTTCCGTTACTTTTCTATCGTTACTGTCAAAGTAATTAGAACAGCAGAATGTTGCTATGAAAATATTGTATTGTCACCAGTTCTTAATATATGTGCAAAATTTCAAACAATTCGGATATCTGAAAGTGGGTGAAATTGAACTGTCAGATTCCCTTAGTTTCCTGTTGTTACTGTCAAAGTAATGAGAACAGCAGCACACAGCTATGAAATTATTGTATTTTCACCGGTTCTTTATACGTGTGCAAATTTTCAAACAATTCGAACTTCAGCAAATGGGTAAACATTGAAATAAAATATTCCATTGCACTTAACGGTTTACCGTTGCAACTGTCAGAGTAATGATAATTTCACGACATAGCTATGAAATTATTGTATTTTCACCGGTTCCAAATAGTATAAAATTTCAAACAATTCGGTAATCCCGAAGTGAGCGAAAATTGAAAGCAAAGATTCCGTTAGTTCTCTATCGTTACTGTCAAAGTAATGAAAATAGCAGAACGTTACTATGAAAATATTGTATCATCACCGGTTCGTAATATGTTCGAAAAATTTCAAACAACTCGGACATCTGCAAGGGGTTGAAAATTGAATGGCAAGATTCCGTTACATGGATACATACATACATACAGGTCAAGCTAATATAAAGCGTGTAAAAAAAGGAACAGTATTAGAGAGAAATGGTCAAACAGTGGTTGTTGAAGAGAACAGAATTTAGTCATATTAATTCCATAATGAATTGAAGCTAGAACCTGAAGACTGGTTTAATTATGTTCGAATGAACGGAGAAACCTACTTCGAGTTGTTGGTACTGGTGATACCACGTATTAAAAGGCAAGATTAGAAAAACACTCCAGTGCTACATTGCGTTTTTTTATTAACAAGTAGACGTATAAAATTTGCTTTGAGGGAAATTATTGCAACACTTGTTCTGCTCTTTATGAGGGGAGAAAAAATAAAAATAAAACAGGAACGGAAACAGCAGCATGTCAAAATATCATAAATTTCGCTTTTACCAGTAGATGTCTTCGGTA
Organism: Vandiemenella viatica; assembly: GCA_031002005.1. Taxonomy (NCBI): domain Eukaryota; kingdom Metazoa; phylum Arthropoda; class Insecta; order Orthoptera; family Morabidae; genus Vandiemenella; species Vandiemenella viatica. Next base: position 210,643,967 of record CM061920.1, read on the forward strand.
GCACATCGATAACTACGTGATTCATTACATTGTTTTCTATGCCGCCCGAAAACTAATTCCTATAAACTTTAAGGGATTGGTGTTCTTCCAGAGATGCACCAAACTTCCACTCATGTTGACCATCTGTGAATTGATTATACCACTTTATTTGGATAATTCCTAATAAATCGTCGCCGAAAGCCAGTCAGATTTACAAATATATCGCTCCTTGGAACTTCCTAATTTTGGCACAATTTAATGCATGTATTTTTTCTGTTACAAGAGTTAAGCTACCTCGCGAAAAATCACAAACCTAAGTTCCCAAGAAAATGGGCAGTAAACTCGTTTCTACTGATTCGAGTATGACAAAATATTGTTAGATAGTTTTTTTTAACGGATGGCTCGTGTTTTCATTGCATAGTAATAGCACACTGTTTTTTTATAGCAGCCCAGCATTGCAATGTCCACATACTGTCTTGAATAAAGTTCATATAACTAACGCCGAGATGCGTTGCCGCTCTGCAGTTGGTTTAGTAGGAGATGCACAAAAGATTTACGAAGATTACGAGTAGGGTCTACTGTTATGATTAGGCAAAGTATGCTATTGTAAAACGATTTTATCATTGCTGGTATGCATGTACGTCAGATAACAATAAACTGTAATTGATTTGCACTGTGCCGCAGTAATCTTGATGAGAATGTTGGGACGCACTATCAGACTTATCTCTCGCTGAGGCCTTCAGACAAAAAACTTTTTCATGCCCAAGAACTTTTACTTCTCTGTTCTCCTAACATTGGCGTATTCTTCATCGAACACTACAAGTTTGAAAGATAAGACAAAAGATTTAAGGAATACAAGTATTTAAAACGTTATTGCTATTATTGCCTAAAGATGTAGAAGGACGAAACTAACTGAAACTGGACATCAGAAAGAAACACATGTCCTCTATGCGGTGCGGCGTTAAAACTAAAGAGTGAAGTGTGATTTTTAGCAATATTCCCAGCAGATATCTAGTACTTGAAACGCGTGACTCATTAAAGTTCAACGAAATCTATTGGCAGGGTTCCCCGAGCAGCGAAGCGGAGGGTCTGTGGCAGGAAGAGACAATTTGGCGCGTGCGGACAGTCCTCAATCGAGGGGAGGCGCCTGCCACCATCACCTCAACTTCACATACCATCCTATGAACCACACAGTTGGTTGTATACAAGAATCTATGGATAGCGACCTTCCCAATGAAAACATTTCCTAAGATCAAGTTAATCGTCACAGTTACACTGAATCCTATGATTTGCTGATGTGGGAGGAACGGTTGGAAAGTGTGTAGATTTTCAGTCCATGTTGTATTCGACAATGGTGTCACACAAGTTATAATGTACGTTTGTGTGAGATCTTAACGTTTCCAAGGCTCTTATTGTTTTCGATTATATCAGCAATAGCCAACTAAGGGGAATATAATCCACCTCCTTCGACAGAAGCAATGCGTTATATCCGAATTTAAAAAGTAATATATGCATTCAATACCTTGTAAGTAGCGATCTGGTGGCTCAATTGTTAGGGTGTCTGACTGTGGATCGAAAAGTCCCCAGTTTGAATCCCTCTCTCAGCGGAGACTTTCGTAGGCCCTTAACTCTGACACAGCTTGCTGTGTAATGTGAAGTGCGCCAGAACGCTTCTGTAATTGGATTCCACATTAAGCTGTAGGTACCCTGTACCTCGTAGGATTACTGGGTTAAGTTAAGGCGGCTAAGACAGGGGTAGAATACGCAGCCAATAGGTACACAGTCTTCATGTCATTAACTCATTACGTTCACACGGAATTATTATTATTACTACCCCTGAGACCTTTTTAGTATAATTTTTGCATATGAGTGCCCTGGGATGTAATTTTATCTTTTGATTAGCTCTAATGTGCATAAGCAGTTTCTCACAAGTTTGAACGACGGCTCTTTTCCGGTTGGAGTCGATATACGTTTTGGGGATTACGTTAGACGATAATTATTTCGTCAGTACGCGTGGATAGTTCAATCTGGGACGGAATATGTATGTATCCGATACGGTAAAAAGTGTTTTGACGATTAGGTTTCTAATTTTGTCTTCTCCAAACTTAACAAGTTATCGACTATTAGCCATTACAACTGCATCACCTGCTGGAGTTCTCACTAAACGAAAGGAATCACCCATCCCTAATAAATTGTAATATTCTCCGCATAAAGCCTTGTTCTCATAGCATGCAATTGAACCTACAGAGTTATAATGAGGACTCGAATCTTTTTACCTTTAATGTTAGTATACCCTTTTATCACTCAAGTAATAAAGAAATATTTATTTTCTAACTAATTTTTCGTTATTCATATCTTTATTTATTAGATCTGGTGGTATGTTGTCTGTACGGTTAAGATGCCATGTTCACAATAACCGCGCAGACACCCACAGACATGCTCAGATGCGTGTTTGCACAAGCAAAACATTCTCGCCGATAATACTGTCCGGTGCTGGCCCGTGTCTGTACGGACACGCTCCGCTCTCGTGCGGGAGATGTCATAGATAATAGTCATACTTTTTTGTCCGTGCTGATGCGTGTCTGTAGAGGTGAACGAGGCTTTATCCTGGCGGTGATGACTGAAGCAAAATGAGGAAGCCCCTCCGCCTGCGATTACTCACCAATCACAGCACTTTCCTTATTGCACGTACACTGGAATGTTATCTAATCATTCAGATACGGACTATTATCTTATCAGGTGACAAATTATATTCGGTACTTTGACAAGTCTCATTCGTGGACGAGTTGTAAAATGCCTTTTCAGCACAGAATTTACAAACTTAAATCACAATCACTCTTTTTGTTCACAAAAATTATATTTCCAAATGAGAAATTTTTATTACTAAATCTTGAAACCACAGTGAAGATCTCTAATCTTTACTCATATCATAAAATTCGAGTGCCAAAAATTGTTTTGGCAGAAAATTTTGGACACTGAAAAGTTTCAAGTTGTTTGAATTTTTTAATAGAATGCTGATTTATTGAGCTTTGACTAACCAAATAAATAATTCAGTTTTATGACTGGAGAGAAAAAATAAATTTTTAAGTGGATTTCAGAGCTAAAGGTTCGTACGTTTAATAGTGCCTTAGCTATAAGTCCTTCTAACGAAAGAGGTACACAAATCAAAACTGGATCTAGGAATTTTCCGAACCGGGGCAAAAACTGGTCGCTGCCCTTCAAACACGATTTTGCTGTTCCCCTCAAGTTGCCGCCCGGGCCAAGCGACCCGATTTCCCCTTCCCCCTCCCTCCCCCCTTGATTCGGTACTGACACAAATCATTGTTTACGCACAAAACAGTGCTGGCAATTAAAATATGTTTATAGACAATAATAAGAAAATTATTTTTTAACTAACAGGAACCGCAGCATTTCAAGTTTTTTAATCTGTTTTAAATCCGTGGTTCTCGTTATAACAAACCGAAGAATTAAAAAATTTCTCAGAGATAAAAATAATGGATCAATAAGAAATCATAAGAATATAAATACTATAGTAGGGAGGTCAATAGGTTGAAGGGGTCGTTAAACAGAGTAAAAATATTATGGAAGTAGATGAGCAATATGGAACATACTGAATGACTAAAATGGGAATAAGTAACAGCAAACAGAGAACCTAAGTATTCGTTTATGAAAAATATTATGGCTGGAAAATAAACTCTGAATAATGCTACTAGAAATTCCTATGCCTAATTTAGTACACTCAGATGAAGAGCATTCAAGTTAGGAAATTACTTATACTACTTTCCGATCAAAGAGCTACGTCGCTTAAAAATCTTAGTTAGGTTGAATCTGGAAAATTTACAAGTGGATGGGAAATATGTCACAGTAATACCAACGTACAAAGGAAATAGGCTTGAGAGCTACCAATCGTTCAGAAGTTGGTAATTATCAAATTGCCAGTACTCTATCAAGAGAGCTTAAAAACCAACTACATCGGGAAGGAAAAGAATATTCTCAACGCCAGCAACAGTGGTTTTAGAGGCAATTCACATGAGTTCCAAATAGTAGATTATCTGCAAAATATTTCAGATTAAACATACAAGATGTTCTAGTAAAGTATGGCACTAGATTTCTCTATTTCGCAGAGCGAGCCATAGAATAGCGATGAATAAGGTCGGAGACATTGAGGTGAAATGGATGGAGTAATAAGAGTAGGAAATGCGGTAACACAGGAGGCGAGAACAGGAGTGACACAGATTAGTTCTATTCATTATTTTATTGAACTATTAAGTTGGTAGTTTACAGATTTGAAAATGTTGTATAATCTCTTACATAATGAGCCCAGTGTCTGTCTTTATATACAATAACTCCCTTCAAATTTTGCAAAGCAAACTCTTTGAGTAAAATACAGCTCAGGTTCTTAAATCAGCCATATCTGACGAATGGATAAGACCTTTGATCCTTTGTTACATCTTCCTATTAATGAAGCTCACGCGCCCCTCTTTCGTCGACGGACAAGCAGCGACTAGAGATGTTACAACAAAATCGAAGTTTTCAGCGTTATTTAATAGCTAAGCAACTGCGAAGAAATAGATTTTCAGAATAATTACATTGAGTTTATTTATCGGAGCATTTCATTTTAAGTTAAATATGTCCATTTAGTTTAAAATATACGGTAAAACTTCAGTTGACAAAACGTGGAATAAAATTGTACCTTACCAGTCAATGAGATCCTTTCCGCTGTAGCCATTTTTCAATCACTACTGTCACATTACTCGCCCATATTTAGGTATTTAGATTAGACATCAAAAGAGAGATTAATGCAATTAAAATTTAAAAAAGACGTGGGTAACTTTTTTATTACGCTGAATTTAATGTAAAAATTTAAGATCGTATTTTAGCCGAATCGGGTCAACCTGTCATAACATTTGACCCTTTAAATGGGAACTCTTCGAGACCCGTGACCTTAATGCGGTCACGGGCTGACACATAGCTGTATAATATAAAGAGAGGATTATCAAAAACTGTAAAGCGTTGTGAGTATTAACCCTGGCTAGATCAGTATGGAATGAAAATCTTCTTCTTCATCGCCACCTTGTCCCAACATTTTGGGGTTGGTTGACTTCGATAAGTTTTACTCACCGTTGGCATCGTCGATTTTGGAACTACGGTTTTACGACCGCATGTCCTTGCCGACGCCTAGGATTTTCTACCTACTGCCAGGTCAGAGAAAGTACTAATGCGGAAGCGAAGTGTTGCCATCTGTCTGTGAAATGTGTAACTATGTTCAGCTTATGATAAGTGTATTTTTTGTTTGTGAACTGTATAGTTTATGAGATGGTGATTGGTATCATTTTAATGGCTGCGTAAAACGCCTAAAACCACAGTCAGTGGTGGGGGGGAAGGGGAGGGGGAAGGGCTGGGCTCGTGCCCGGCCCGTTGTACATCTCCGCTCCACTATGCGGCGCCTTAGCGCACTGAGCCACCTTGCGGGTTCAGTATGGAATGAAGATAAGTACCACAAAATTGTAGGCTTATTAAATTCACAGATATCGAAAAAATTTTGACTGCTTTCAATTTAATTTAATTTAATTGCAATTGAGCATATGCTCCGGTGAAAATTTTCTTATACTTCCACTTCACAATTATGTGGGTTTTTTTGCGTCCTAAACTCATTGAGTGCAATTTCACCAATTAGCTACTTTTTCTCTTTACGAATTTTAAATTTTTCGTTGTTTTGGTGAGATGTTCAGCATTTCCCTGGATAATTTATTACATTCGCAAATTACGCTATGTGCAAACGAAAATTTCCTCGTTCCTATGTGCCTGAAATCACGTGCCAGCTTCTGGTCAAGGTCATCTCTTCCTTCCCACTTAGTACTCCTAAGTCTTGTGTCAATATTAATCCAAGCAGCCGCCAGTGTAGTGGCTGGCCTCGCATTGCAAGGGCCGCCGGTTCGAATCCGGCCTCGGACATGGGTGGTTTTAGTTAAGTGTTGTGTTCGTCTTGTGCTTTCCTCACTGTAGTATCCACAATATCATAATTAAAGCCTGATACAGCAATTGGTACAAAAACAAATTGGAGCTGGCTAAATGGTCACAAAGACCGAAGGCCATACAAAAAAAAAAAGCAGCACACTCTACACTTTGCTACTGTCTTTCAGTAACTCCCTTAACTTTCCATATCAGAGACCGGCTTTATTCTGCGGTAATTTCCACAAACAAATTTAGCTGTTTTTTTTTTTTTTTGCACTTCTCCGAATTCCTGCAACTGAAACGCCTGATGTGGGTTCGATACTATACAACGATTACCAAGCAATGGTCTCACCAATGTTTATAACCCAATTCCTTCACTGTCCGGTACGTACCCTCAAATAAATGAAGCATTTTACGCAGGAGGAGAAATTGCTGGTCGAAAGTATATATTGGTGAGATAAATAAAATAAATTACGTATAGCATTGTTGTTCCAAGTGACAGAGTTACGATTTGCCACACATTCCATCAGGGCCGGCATTAGGAGGGAGGGGGGGGGGGTATGCGATGCAAATGTACCCGGGCCCGCCAGGTTGATGGGGGGCGCGATGACCGGCTGTTGGGGCCCCCCACTCCACAAGTTGTAGAACTAAAACAAAACAACAAAAAACAAACAAAAAAAAAGGTTGCCCATTTGGTCGGAGGGAGGGCCTTAACTGATGAATTCGCCAAGGGCCCCCAACTGGTTACCCCAGGCCCCAAAATCCTAGCGCCGGCCCTGCATTCCACCTCTGTCGTTGCTGGACCTACAGTTTAAGATGGAATCCGAACCACGGAACATCCTGATGTGCCTCATATGATCAATCACAACTCTTAAAAATGTCTGGACCCACCGCGATATGAATCCGTGACCTTGCATTTTGCAGACGAGCATCTTAACCACTGAGCTACCAGATCGCTCTTGACTGAGGCAGTAAAGAGAGATTAGATGTCACTAAAAGACTGGGTAGTATGTCTGAATCTACGTTGGCGATCATGCTTTAATGGCTATTCGGGGAACAATTTAAAACAATGGAAGAGATAACAACGACCATGAAATAACTAAATTGAGCAGTTATTCTTTGTAGGCAGAAAAATCCTGAACTTGCATAAGTTAGGGAGATAGGCGCAGAATCATATATACCGAACAGCGAAAGTTTAAAACAAAAATAGATATGAAACACAAAACTGCCCGTGCGGCTGCGCGCTTTAAAGCGTCACCACACTAGATTGGGCAAGTACTAAGGACCGAGTTTAACATCTCGGCTTCGCGCTCCGGCCGTCTTGAGTGCAGTTTTTGGCGGTTTCCCGCCACCATCTAGGGGCAGGCGATTGCTGCTACGGTGCCCAGTCTCCGCCTCATAAATTACACATATCACTAGATGGCAACTCTTAACTGCCCCCATCGGAATAGAATCATCAATCCGTCACTGAAGCAGAGATGGTGATTAAACCTTCACATCCTTAAGAGTTCATGAGTTTTCGATGATTAAAAAGGCCTCATCAATCGTGACTGAAATTTACTGGGGGGTGGGTAACATAATTAAATAAAACATAAATGGGTTAGTAAAATTTCACCACAACATAAACTTCATCGCAATTAACATACTAGTATCAGTAAAAAGGATTTTAAAATGTTTAAAGCACATAAAGTTTGTTTCAAATGAACTATATAGTGCTATAGATAAATTTTCGAATCCAGTGAGGTAAGGCTAGCTTAAGTACAGCACGGTTTTAGTTTCCATTTTTTAAATTTTTCTTGTAGTTTGAATGTAAACTAAAGAGTAATATCAGCCTGACAGTAATGATCGACATTTCATTCCTCCAACCAGCCATTTACAGTAATCAGTAACAGTGAGCCTTATCTCCCAGAAGTTGAGTGGCTGACGGATTTTTTCCTTTATTTTTACGCCCTGTCCTAGTCAATGCCATTAAGGAATATCTAATCTAAAAAACAACGAGTGTTTAAATCCGTCAGAGACTCGTGTAAGTTTTAGTGGAAACGAATAGTGTGATGTTTGGTGCGTAAAAAGGGGACACTCCTAACATTCGCCCAGCTTATTACGGAAATCTCCTAAAAATCATAGTCAGTATGACCGTCAACAGAGCTTGAACCCGGCCCTGTTGTACCATGTCTCTAAATTACCGCATTAAAAGAAAATTAATGTCTTCACGCGGTAAGAATTACTTAACGTTTATTCAGTAGGAAGACTGTGACAAACACACATGTTAAGTTGTGCGGTTTTCTTTTACTTAGGTGCCATCCACAAATTGCGTCACACGAATTTCATGATTTTTGGACCCCTCCCTCCCCCCATGTCACAGGTTGTCACATTTGTGGGACCATCCCCTCCCCTGGTGTGACGTCACATATTTTGCAATTTTTTAAATTTATAAATTAAAACAGCAATTCCAAAATGATTTATGTATTACTAGTTAAAAATAACATATCAAAAATAAATCAAACATTTAAGAAAATATTAAAAAAAAAAAAAATCGAATTAATGATACAAAATTGTGTCCATGGATTTTGAATCCATTCCTTGAAACTGTTTATTATTGGCATAATAGTCACTTCATTCTTGATTTCGATAGTGTTGGGAACATTTGATTTGTCAACATCATCTTCATCTTCCGCCACGAGCCGAAAAGTGATACAAATTATGCATGTGATGTCACAAAGTTTATGACACGTCCCCCCCCCCCTTGTCACAAGATGTCACACTTTGTTGACCCCTCCCCCCCTCAAGGTGTGACGTAATTTATGGATGGCCCCTTATCAGCAAGCATTAGTAGTTTAGAGGAGCATGGAGGTTCTATAAAATGTCGGAACATTTACAACCCCGGTGAACATAACTCACATCATCGCTCAAATCGCGTATAAGCAGCATCCGACTTCCTGAATTTTCCAGAAATTAACTCAGGAGAATATCAGTAAGTCCATGGACGAACTGATTCAATTTGTTTATATTAAGCAATGCATCAGTGGACCATGCGAACATGTGCTCGCCATTCCAGTCTGACATCAGTCACGCGGAAAATATGACGTCATATGAAATGTAACCTTCTCCCCCTTCCCCCAAGAGCCCTGATGTAGCTACTTTTCCCCTCCTTCTTTTCTTACCAATTTTAAAATTGGCATTGTGGTTTCAGTCAGACATATCAACTGTTCTTCTATTACTCCGTGAGGACGAATGTACTGGGATGATGGACGCAGTGGTTGAAGAGCTTATACTGCGGTACTCGTTTCCAGTAGCCAGCGAACATTCGAATCCCAGACCTGACAGGTACTTTTATGAGATTTATAGATATTTAGGTAGGTTAAAGTTCAGCCCAACATTACACATGCCCATAGGGAGTATATTCCATCTGTCGGTTCAAACTGTTCACCCCTTCTGGCATCTACTATTGTGGTTTACATACACAACCAAAAAAATAATTCGTTCGACCATCCTAGTGTGTTCATCAACATCAAACCGTAGTACGCTTAATGTAAATTGGTGCAATTGGTTTCCATTAGTTGCCATATTGTAATGTTATCATGTCCTCAGATGTTTTAATAGTACTGATTGAAGTTTAATAACTGAAAAAAACTGCAAGAAATGTAATGCACTGAAGTATATTGATGGTACAAGGTCAAACACACACATTCAGACACCAATATACCCACACACAGGAAAAAACACCTCATCACGTTCAAACTACAAACTGATTCAAACACATTCGGACACTCAGAAGAAAAGAAGCCATTAACTCACTTACCTACAAACAAACCACACACAGCACATACAATACACACGTCGCTTACCCTAAGACGTAAACCCGCCATTCAACTCAAATGGCCACAGACTCAAAAACAAACTCATCGAACGACACAAATTTATACTCTCACTTATACACACACACGCACACACACCACATTCCGATGTAATGCAACCACGCAGCATTTTACATAGATACAAACATCACCACACAGTCAAACAGACTAGAATAAACTATCTCACAAACGCACACATTCTGAGACCAAAGTACCCGTACAAATACAAAGACACTACGCAAGCACCCACACGCACTCAGACAATCACACGGGCATTCACCAATATACGTCAAGATTCACTGAACCACCCACACTCAGACATCCACCAACACTTGCTCACACACACACGCACCAGCATACTTACACAAAGATACTAACTTAACCACAAATACGCATAACGTAACTCATTGAATAACTAAAACACATATAACCACCATATTCAGACTTAATACAGGCACTAACCCACTGGCCCACAGCCCCACACCAGTCACAGACTCCGCTACACTCAAAAACACATCACGCATCACTCTCAGGTATCCACCAGCATTCACGAGCACGCGTATTCACAGACTCATTCTCTAACGCTCACTGGCACCAAGTCACACACACACACACAAACGCACACATTCAGACTCTTGATCGTTCACACATACAATACACACTTCACACAACGTACACTCAATACAAAACGCTTTACACTGAGATCTATCAGCATACTTAAAAAGTCTGAAGGCATATTGCGAAATAATTCCAAAAAAAAAAAAAAGTACCAACTTATTTTCCCTACTGGCGGCGCTGGTAGAAGTTAGTATCTATAAAATGTCACTTTCCGTGTATTTCTTACTGTTTATGTCCGTACCAAGGTATTCGAAAATTATACGTTAGTTACATGCGTCCGTTGTCATAGCAGCATTAAGATATTCAAAAATATTGAAACGTTTCACCACCTACACTAGTCTTACGACAGAATCGAATGTAGGCTTATCATTTCTTCCACACACGTATCAACGGAGATGTGCTGAGAAGTGGAATTGAACGATGACAACAATGAAAGCAAGTGTTTCGTTTGTTTGCACATTGGCTTTTGTTATTATTGTCACAAATCGCTTATGACATCAAAAATGTCCCTGTTTTTACGAAGGTCTCCCTAGTGGATTGACCTCCAACATGGCAATATGTTTATGTTTGTAAAATTGAAAAAGTCTTGATAAAACAAAATTACTGAACGGTTAATAGATATATTTAAACCAAAAATAAAAAAGATTGTGGTGTATGTCGAGAGCGTGGGCTTTGGTCCTAATGGGATGATGGAGGTGTCGCAACGTCCGGCTGGTCAGCTTGGGCGGCCCCTCCCTACCATCAGTTCAGTGGCTATTAGACAGTATTCTACATACGCATATACAGTACTTCATTGCTCAGAACAATCGGATTTCTTCCTTCTGACTGAATCTTGCCAACGAAACCGTATTATTAATGCGGCTTTTAATCTATTTATGATTAATGAGTCTCCGCTAATTACCTTTAGGGTGCGCTGATATTTTGATAATTGGTGCTCTACCACATAACTGTATCGTGAAAACAACATCCACAAAGCAAAATGTGAAACAAACTGGAGGCTATAAGACAGACCATCAGCCTATCGTTCAACCACCAAGAAACACGGAATGCAACGTGGAAAGGGAAGAGAAGGTAAGTGACTGTCTACTCATACAATATACACAACATAAAAAACAATCTCTGACTATAAAACAAAACCAATCGTATAAAAAAACATAAAGTTAATGGTATAAAAATCGAATAACATGAAGTTTGTCTGACGGTAAACTGATCAGTCAGACTTTAAACAATTAAATTCAATCAGACAAAATATAACAAGGGCAACGAGTCAAGAAGAAACAAAAACTAACTAAAATACATCCACGCAGATACACTAAGCAAAAATGAGATGACTAGCTTAGGGGCTAGTCAACAATATTAAAAAAAAATTAAATCTTTCCCCGACATCAAACAGACACGCAAATTTTTTTGTACTTAGTAATTGTTTGAAATAATGCACATATCATCGACTAAGCATACTTATTCCCCCATTGCAAAATATTATATCCTAAAAGCTAATCAGAGCTATGGTAGAAGCTGTCTCACAAAGATGACTGTAAGGTTTGTCCTCTTGCCGAAACAGGAGGCCACACGATCTACGAGCAATGTCTCGTGAGAAGGCGAGTGAGAAGCACTTGAACCCTCTTAAGCCGCAAAATAGTGCTATTCCGTGGCTACACGGTAGGTTTGACCAGACGGTTATTATTCCACTTCCAGCCAATTCATTCTCCAAACACCGTACGTTTTCCCTTTCAATAACAAGTAAAGATCATGGGCGCCGGCAGGATTACTTTAAGGGAGGTGCATCCGTTTTTTTTTATACATTATATATAACATTTATTAACTAAGGATACTGAATTTATTGACAAGGTATTGAACAAATTTGGGCAACAACCTAGGAGCTTTAAGTTATTATTAAAACAGTGAATTTAATAATACATTTTTTGTTTGTTTAATCTTTTTCTGTGTATTTTCTTTCAGAGCAGGTGGGTGCAAGTACACTCCCTTGCACCCCCCCCCCCTCCCGGCGCCCATGGTGAAGATCGATTTTCGCAGTTGGTATATAGTTCATCCCTACCTTTTTTCGGGCTAATCTGGCCGTTACATCCACCACCTAATTTCACTTGATTGCTGTATAAACTGCAGCTAACAGAATAGCGCCTTCTTCCTGTAAGGGTTGGAGGAAATAGAGGGATTGACCAGAATCCACCCTACTGTTAACACGTTTCCAATTTCATCGATAAAGCCAAGAGAATCACTGTAAATGATTAATCTAAACCCATATCAAAGTATCATTTACTGGAATGACATACGGTAGCGTAAGCGAGCGCCACAGAGTATGTTTCCAGATAGGCTTATTTATTTATTTCAGTTAATAATAGAGATGCTGATGTAAAATACTAAAAGATAATTTAATAAAAATATTATCAGCTGTGTAGATCTCGCAGTGAAGAATCTAAAACATTACGGTTTTGTTTAAAAGCGACTTCCTTGATCTAAAGTGCAAAGAGAATTCAGTCTTTGATTCTAGGATCTCTTAGAGGCAGCCTAGAAAACAAATAATTTAATTACAGTTTAAAATAGTATTCTTCAAAGTTAGAGGTTATTTGCTACGGGGTTACTGCTAATGGCGGTGGCTATGAGAAGAAAGCACGAATTTATATTTCTCGAAGAGGTTTGAAAACCCGTTAGATAATTTTTCAAATCGGTTGATAAGCTGGATACTGGATAGAGTTCGTTATTATAGAAGCAAGGTAAAAACAGAACATGTCCGTCCAAAATATTTTCTTGGATGCAAAGTTTCAGAATTTCACACGTTAACAGATCATCGTCTTGATAAAAAAAAAAAAAAAAAAAAAAAAAAAAAAAAAAAAAAAAAAAAAAAAAAAAAAAACAAATAAAAAAGAGGAGACGTCCCTGGAAACGCCAGTTCTGTAGCTGTTTCAGTATTTTATCATGTCAGGAGGTACTGTAGGCCTTTTCGATTTCAAAACAAACATACACCAAGTGCTTGGCAGCGAACAAGCGTTCCTTATCTCTAAGTCCGCTGTAACGAGATTCTTCTTGGAAAACGAGCTCGTAATATGCCTCAGTATCGTCCAAACAATTCTTCGAACCTGCATCTGTCTCTTCCTGTTACAGAATGGTGATTTAATGTGCTTTGACAGAATAACTGAACGACTTAAACTACTTTTCTGCTTCGAGTGTCAAGTAGACGAGTCGCTAAAACCAAAGAGAAAACCTGACTTAATTTTCATTTAGTTAAAATATAATCTACCTGCCTGATAGGTCGAGCATGTTGAAGCTCCACCATAATGCAGATTGACAGGTACAGGGGGCATAGCATACGGGCTGTCAAGATTACGATTTTTTGTCAGTTTTCCGAAATCTTCTTATGGCTGCGTTGAATCTCCAAGTAAATTAAAATCACGACAAATTCATAAAAGTAGTTGTAAATACAACACATATTTTCTAGAGAATTATAATAGGGATAGAAATGTGTGATACTATACAGTAAAAACTGTACAATCACTCAAATTTTCGTATCATCCATACTCAATCTTCGACACACGGGTAAAGCTTCGGATAAAGTTTTAGATCCGATTCTAGACGAAAACTTATCAATCACTTCTAAGCTGCAAATATTAGCATAAAAATCGATTCTTTACAACTAAATGAAAATACAGAGAAGCTTATTATTGGTTTATGTTGTGTATTTTTATACATCCACGCATAAGATAATAGCATTTTTCTTGATACTGTCACCTGCAGTTCAGAGAGATGTGTAGTGGACCTGCAGAGATGCTGGAGATTTACAGGAGTTGGAATACTTAGATGTCTTCACAATTTTTAGAGCATTTGGGATTGTGCATTCTTTTGCTTCAAATGTTTTCGTTAATACAAATCTACATAAGTAACATGGATAAATGAATTGACTGTCGAAAAAATTTCAATACAATTAGCAAGTAAAAATTAACTGCAAAGAAAGGATAAAGATTTTTAATCGATGACATGAGATACTTCTTTGGTACAGTTCAACGTTTAATAAGCAAAGCGTAAATTTTTCCCATTTATTTTCTAATTACAAATAATTTCAATATATATAACCATCCGAGTCATTTTTCTAATATAATTTATTTGTTCCAATATTCATAAATTTACCCTTTAATGTTTTTCCTGCTTGTTTGAGCTAATAACAAGAATGATACACAAATCAATACTAGATATATCGAAAAAAAATTCAGATACAATTTTCTTCATCGGAAGGAAAGTTGATTTATTAAATCATTTTCTGGTTTCAATATCTATACCGAAACACACTAAAACAAGTTTTCAATCAAATTTACTTTTTATAAGTCTTTAATTTTTATTGCTATGGTTTGAAAACATAGAATAATTAGATCATTATTTCTTAAATAACAATTTATGATGATTCTAATAACTAATACAGCATTTGATTCCTGTAAACGTTTTATCTTATGACCATGTAATGTCTCAAGATTAATGCTTCCGCTCGAATGGATAACATTGGCTCAACGACAAGGGTCCATCAACAGCTACTTAGAGGAGAGCTTGCCAGCTGGTCTCTTGCAGCTCAATTAAATAGCGCTCACGCTTTCTGGAGGCACTCCCAAGGGCGAGAAATTAGCATTCGACTGCCGGGAAGTGAGTAATCTGCTGCATCAACAGCGAGCACTGGGTCCCGACCGCAGGTGGGAGTGACCTCGGATAACCTCACCGCTCTTACTGCTGCGCAAAAAATGATGACGCTGCTTCTGTTGCATACTACTCATTCATGTAGTAAGTGTTAATAAAGCTTAAATCCAGCTGCATGATTTATATGTTAATTTGTTGATTTATTTAAGTGGGATCTTAATGGAAGATTAGTTACGGAGCCAGACATTGCAACCGGATTACCCTTAATTAAAGCTATTTTAATCGTTTTATCTTAAAAACTAAGTTCATTTGTTTTAGTAAAAAAAAAAAAAAACTAGTTTAAGCTAAACGTTTTCTTTACACTATGGAACACGATTGCCTGTAGAAAACCTGCCACAACTAGTGTTTGCGAGCATCTGAATAAAACGAGGTACGTCCGTTCTCAGAGCAACTGCGTATACATCAACAGTCTGCACTGTAACATTGCGGTACGTAGATTGTACAACTACTCCGAGAACGGTCTCACTTCCGATAATTTAAATTCTAGCAATCCCTAGTTGCGCCAGCTTTTACACAGGCAGCCATGTTCCACCATTTAGAGGAAACGTTTAGTATTATTCTGATGAAAAAATAAAGAAATAGTTATTCATTTAATTCGTTAAACTAAAATAGGTCTTATAATGGTTACTCGCGGAAGATTTTTCTAGACAACCTAGTTATAATGTTCGGTTCTATAAATTTCAATAAAATGGCATTTGGAGAGAAAAAAAAACACATACACACACACACACATGAATGTGTAAATCACGCAGCCAGTTATCGTTCTAAAACGTGCGTTGATACCGGTAATACTCAATCGTGATGTTGGCGACAGTTTTTTCGTTGTCGTTTTTTATATAGAAAACAATACCGTTTATCGCTAAAGACAGAAAACACCACCTGTTTACGCGAATTGCGAGTTCACTTTCCTAATTTCTCATTTTGCATTCCCACATATTTTTGTTTTGGCCTATACAGTATATGTTTAGTCTCTCTCTCTCAAGTAATGAGATCAACATGAGTAAAGCATAATGAAGTCACCGCATTAATTTACGTCAGTTGTTATTTTCAGTAAGATTTCTGCTTTTCGATAAACACATTTTGTTTTTCTATCTCAATATTGTTAAACACAACATCAGTTCTATCATAGAGAGTCCTTTTTTTTTGCCTCTTACAATACACCATAAAACAATGTAGAACGAAAAACATCGAGTAAATTGCTGAAAATTTCCGTTCTGTTGAGAACTACATTAAATTGGCCCATAAAAAAAACAGAAGCTGTCGTAGAGAACTACACAGCATATCGAAAAGAAAAAAAAAAAAAAAAACAGAAAATCGGTGGACCTACAGTAGCTACAACGTTTGGTGTGTTTGATAGCCTATATTCTTTTTGGACTTTTCTAGTCTAACTTCGTAGTCGAAGATTTGTCTTCAGTGTAATAGATATTCGGGGTTGAAAGAATGGAAGCATACAGATTCCAAAGTAACGAAAACAAAATAACTATCTTCTTGATGTCAACCACTGAAATATCTATTTTATCGATATATATAAGAATACAAAATCTCTGTAAATGTCTGGTTGGCCGTTAAGTATAATAGAACTAGAAGAAGGCTGTCCAACCCCAGCCCGAAGTGACCCGCCAACGCTTTTGAATTTGCCAGCAGCATCGGTCCAGAACATTCTAGCTCAAAAACCTCATTAATAATTTTTCCCTTTATTATTATAATTAAATTGTGTTAGTTTTATATAAATATTTATTGTAACTATAGGGAAGTATTAGGTGACCCACAGTCTAAGATAGAATCTAAATTGTGGCCCATGTCCGAAATTGGCCTTGAACTAGAGTCGTAAATAATCCTGATGGTCATTATCTCAAAGTAGAGACAAAGAATGTGAAAATTCGTAACAGTAAAATATGAAAATAATTCTGTGAGTTTATATGATCATCATCGCATTTTTTCTACAGAGAGAATAATTGAAATGGTTCTTCAAATATCTCTGCAAATACGATTCCTACAGGAAACAGTATTAACACAATTCATGTGACACCACGGAGCATACTGTCACGGAACTCGCTGGAGGGTCCTTTCAGATAATGCTGAATACAACTTAATTAATTAGCTCTTTTTACTGATAGGTTACTGTAGTCCGGTCGCCAGTTGATTTTACCTTTCACTAAACGGTAATAATTAACATATCTTCTGAATTGGTTTTATGAGTTCAATGGAATAACAAGACCGATGACACACCTTTTATATAGCTGTTTTTATTTTAGTGAAGTCCTCGTAACAAAACACGGATAGGCATCAACTTCGTCCAGAGATACTAAAGCACATTACAAAACTCCAACAAATAAAAAAAACTGTTGAAATTCTCTTAAAACGAATATTGCAACTTCTCAAAATAATTATCAAAACTTCTGCGGCTTGCCCTCTCCGCGAGTTTAAATAGTCACTAGAAAAATATCCAGATAACAATAATAGTTCCCAAAAGACGTTTCTCGAATCACCTTGACAGTAAAATTAATACAAAAACAATTAAAACTTGTACGAAATTACTCACAATCACTATAAAATACTTTAAAACTGAAAATTAAAGCTATTTACATGAAACTGGCAACATAAAACACTCTAAATAGCTGAAAATCGTCTACAAAAAACCGTAGCTTATACAAAATTAATATGTACAAGCATTCAATTAATATTTCACACATTATACTACACGTAATCATATTAAACATCATGTATACAGTTTCTTTCCATAAATACAATAACGTATTAGTTCACACGAAGAAAAACAACTGTATATATTAATAATTAATCCCACTAAAACATAGCCAACGACATCAGAAAACGCAGACTAAAATTCTACGGACACATCTACTGGATGCCAGATCACAGATTAACTAAGCAGATATTCAGCCTCATGCAACCATTAAAAATTCTTAAAAGCTGGTTCGATCAAGTAAGACAAGACCTGGAAAAAGCAAATATCAAATCAGAAATCCTAGATCGCTAAATCTTTAGACAAAAAATACACGACTGGGTAGTAATGCCAGAAACCAAAGCCAAGAAGACCGGTGCAACTTGGACAGAAGAGAGAAAACTTATCTTCAGTAAACGGATTCGAGAATACTGAAATGGCAATAGAAACTCCGACAGAAAATGATTAGTTTTGCGTGATCTGTAAAGGTGTAGTTGCATAAAATAATAATTAATCAACTTTCGTCTCTCTATACTTAATTCACAGAAGAGTGGGTTTGAGAACTGTTTGTAATACCAGTAACAAGGTCGGTGTCCAGATAATGGTCGGTATTGAAATCTTTTATACAGTTACTGACATTCTATTTTATGTTCGAACCAAGATAAGGCCTTTACAAAAATTATGAATGCTTCAAGGGCGATGATATTTGTATCTTCTTGTGTTCACATTAAACTGTGAAATTCGTTAAAAAATTAATCCCCATAACTATTGAAAAATCATTAAATTTAAGAGCTTAAAGGCGCCTTATTAAATACATTTAAGATAGATCATTCTGATCTATTGCTCTATTCATTACCAAATAGTAAATTAATTATCATTTGAGTTGTTATGTTTAAAATATTCTGTAACTAACATGCAAGTGGCGCTAGCTTGCTCAAATTAACTATGCCATCACACACCACAGAAGTGAAATCTATTATCTGTTTTTATAACAGAAAGGATTTATACCGTTCTAATTTCGAATGAATTCTAAAAGGTATTAAGCACGATAGTTATGACACTGATGTTGAAAGGAAACCAGGTCACAAGAAATAAATTCTCTAGTGGGCCTCCTGTTTGTCATAATCCAGATAGTGATCAAGCAGTTCGTAATTGATCAGGAGGGACACAGCGAGTGTTGTTTGCCTCAGAAGCGGTGGTTTAAACAGACTCAGCAGCAGCAAATGTAATTAGTTACATAACGAATTTCCCAGACGAAATGCTACTTACCGCATTGTATGCCAACACTACCTCTCCTAAACGCTACAGGATGTTTGTCACATCAGACAAAATCGTTTGCTTTTCAACCTTAATTTAGTTGAACCAAACTAGACATGTGAAAGTTATGTTTGTCCATGGGAGATATATTAGTATTGTTATAAAAAACTGTCATTAATTTCGAATACATGTTGCTAACTAGAAGGGGGAGGAAAATCTAATATCATGGATGATTGGAATGCGGTAGTGGAAGAAGGAAAGTAGGGGAATACTGTAGGAATCTCTGGTTTAGAAGAGAGATGTGAGCGAGGAAGCAGATTGTTAGAATTTTGTGAAAGATAAAAACTAGTCGTGGTGAACACACTATTTAAGAATAATGTTAGAAGGATGTACACCTGGAAACGTCCAGGGGATACAGATATCAGCTAGATTATATCATGGTCAAACAGAGGTTTAGGAATCAAGTCCCAGACTGTGAAGCATACCCAGGGGCAGATATAGACTCTGGCCACAATCTGACAGTTATGAACTGCAGGCTGGAATTCAAGAGAATAAAAAAGCAATACAAACATAACAGACTGGAAGTGAATAAATTGAAACAATCTGTCACCAGGTAAACATTTGCAGAAATGCTAGAAGTGGGTCTAAGAATTAACTCTGAAAAGATCTCAACAGAGAACGAATGGAATATATTAAAGATCGTAGTAATGAAAGCTGATAAAGAAACATTAGGCTTTAGAGAAAACCTTGGATCACAGAAAAAATTTAGGAGTTGATGGATCAGAGGAGAAGGTACAAAAATGCTCAGGTGTAGTGGACCGTTTTAATAATTACAGTATATTTTGGGAGATGTAAAAATATTTATAATGATAATGTATGAGCGGCGGCACTCACTGGCAGTAAGCGCCTGGCGTGGGATGTCGCAAGACAGCTCAGCAATAAATCCAGGTCGGCGAGCAATAGTTATGGAAACTGGGGTCGTGTAGAAGCTTCGAGAAACGCTAGCTGTCAGTTGATTGCCCTTAGAACGGGGACAGAGTACGCAACTGACGAAATATAAGCGCGAGCTCACCGAGGCTCGGGGGAAGTCGGTCAAGCCAAGTTCGAGTGACTAAGCAGCGACTATGCTGCGCTAAACATCGAGTTGGGAACGAAGGCCAGCTCTGCCCGCTAGTCAGCTGATCTGCCATACCAATGTAAGTCCATCAATCTTTTATATTACCAAGTGCTTGGAGTCCTGCTCGTGGCCAATGGACGAATGTAACAGCCCGCAGTGAAAGAATAAATCTATGTACGCACTTAGTGTCTTTCATTAGTGCAAGTCAGTAAGATCCAGGTTCAGGTACATAGCCTAAGTAAGATAGCCCAAGCCGAGACGGAAGTACCAAGAACGGGAGCCGCAGCAGACTCGCCCCAAGTAAGTAATACTGGCTAACGCCCACAGTGACCACCTACGACTTATCCATCCTGACGAATAAGTAACGAACCGGCATAACTATATACTAAGAGCCCGCTACACAGGATGAAACAGGAAGAGAGCAATACAACAGCGTATTGGAAAAAGAATTGATGTCGACATTGATGACTTAGGATATCCTATTTTGAGGACAGAATTTGATAGAGCTATGAATGGTTTGAAATCAAATACGGCAGTTGGAATTGATGAGATTCCTGCATAACTTCTGAAATCCCCAGGAGAAGAAGGAATCCAAATATTTCCAAAATATATCAAAAAGTTATGCAACAGGAGAAAATCCCACTGACTATAATAAAAGTGTCATCTTAACGCTTCCGAAGAAAGCACAAGCTGACAGATGTGAGAATTATCGCACTATAAGTATAACATCACTTGCTTCAAAATTACTGACCAGAATAACATACAGAAGAACGGAAAGTATAGTAGAAGGGATAGTAGGTGAAGATCAGTTTGCGTTTAGGAAAATCGCTGTACAAGAAAAGTGATTCAGGCGTTAAGATTAATACTTGAAGGGCGGAACACAAAAAAAAAAAAAATATTTTTATGGCATTTCTTGATTTTGAAAAAGCTTTGATAGTGTTAGGTAGGGGACACGATGATCAAATTTTAAAGAAGTCCGATCTAAAATACCGAGATAGAAGAATGCTATAGTAGTGGGGGGGGACACCAACTCAGGAATTTTTCTGGATATCCCCAGGCTCAGCCAATGGGAAGCATTGGCGGGCTTTTGAATCGGCCAATCAGAGTTTGGGGGGTGTGACCAGCTCACGACGCGCCACCAGGGGACAGCAGTAACCTCAATCTGCGTGTCTCAACACGATGCGCTATTTCGGACTTTACCGCTACTCCCTAAGTATTACACGCCGTCTATCAAGAATATTTTAAGCTTACCGTTAGGGATGCCACAGGCCGTCCGCTATTTCTGATTGTACCGTTATTCGCTAAGTAGCACAGTCGATGGCCACTGCTATTTCTGACTGAACCGCTGAACACTAAGTATTACACGCCGTCTGTCAAGAATATTTTCAGCGTATCATTAGGGAATCCGGCGCGGCTGCTTGCTGTTAACATTCGTTATTCCCAAATCTGTAATTTTCTTACTAGGACCTTCGAAGAGCATTTTGTCATGTGTTATTGATATATCGAACTATAATAATTCATTAATTGTTTAATTTCCATAAAATTAACTTATAAAACAACGTTTTAGCAGACTGCCTTCCGTGTCATCACTTTTGATAAATAATACTGAGCTCTATGACATCTTCTGATTGTTCTATCATGATGGAAAAGTTATTCTAGAGACTACCCTGTAAGCCCAAAGAGTTAATTTTATGCATCATAGAGCTCAGTGTTATTGATTAAAAGTAATGATACGGAAGGCAGTCTGCTAAAAAGTTATGTTATAAGTTAATTTTATGGAAATTAAACAATTAATAAGGTATAATAGTTCGATATATCAATAACACATGACAAAATGCTCTTCGAAGGTCCTAGGAAGAAAATTGCAGATTTGGGAATACCGAATGTTAACAGCAAGCAGCCGCGCCGCATTCCCTAATGATACGCTCAAAATATTCTTTATAGACGGCGTGTGATATTTAGCGTTCAGTGGTACAGTCAGAAATAGCGGTGGACGTTGGCTGTGCTACTTAGCGAGCAGCGGTGCAGTCAGAAATAGTGGTCGTCCTGTGACATCCCTAATGGTACGCTGAAAATATTCTTGATAGACGGCGTGTAATACTTAGCGTGTAGCGGTACAGTCCGAAGAAGCGCACCGTGTTGAGACACGAAGATTGAGGCTACTGCTGTCACCTGGCAGTGCGCCGCGAGCTGGCCACGCGCCCCTGTACTCTGGTTGGCTGATTCAGAAGCCCGCCAATGCTTCCCATTGGCTGAGCCTGGGGATATCCAGAAAAATTTCCAGTGTTGGTGTCCCCCCACTACTTATTTTATAATATTTACAATAATCAAGTAGCTATAATAAAAGTAGAGAATCATGAGAGACACGCATCAGCTAGAAAGGGTGTGAGACAAGGTTATAGTTTATCCCCATTAATATTCAACTTGTATGTAGAAGAAACAATAAAGGAACTGAAAGAAAGATTTGAATGTGGCATAGGTGTTTAAGGAGATAAAATCAGTATGCTACAATTTGCTTATGACAGTGTGTTGTTAAAAGAACAGGTTGAGGATAGTGAGAAGTTTCGGAATATCATAAACAAAATACTGAAGGAAGATTTTGGACTAAATATAAACCAAAGAAAGAAAAAGTGATGAAATTTAGCAGAAATGATACCAATAATAGTAGATTAAATATAAAAATAGGGTAAGATGCGATAGAAGAAGTTATTGAATTTTGCTACATAGGAAGTAAAATTACAACTGATGGCCGAAACATGAGGAAATCTTTTAGTTTCAAATATTGATCAAGGACTCAGAAAAAAGCATGGACTAAAAAGGAAAATTGATGCATTTGAAATGTGGTGCTATAGAAGGATGCTGACGGATAAAGTACGAAACGAACGAGTTTTGTAAATAATGGGCGAGGAAAGAAGTTCGTTGAAGACTCTTACAGAAAGAAGTGACATGATGGTAGGTCAAATTTTGAGACATGCAGGATTGGTTAATTTGTTAGTGGAGGGAACACTCGAAGGTAAGAAGTGCAGAGGAAGACAGAGATAAGAATAAATGAAGCAGATAACTGAGGACGTTGTAAGGGTATGTTGAGATGAAAAGGATAGCACAAGATAGGAAGGGATTGAGGATTGCATCAAATCAGTCAAGAGACTGATTTCCAAGGAAAAAAGTATTACCTGTGTAGGTTACGAAGACAATAAAATTTTATTACGAGTAATTAATTATTCCATGAATTAAACAAAGAGAAGTATAGGTGGAAGAGGTATCGCAGTAGTTCACGTCGTCGAAGAACTGACAAGAACATTTTAAGAGAGTGAACATAGATACGAATAGTTCATGTCTCCTGGAAGACAAAAATGGACATGTGTAAGTCATGCCTGGTAAATTTTGTTTCCATACTCTAATGTGCCGGGTTTCTCTAGAACAGATGAAAAGAGATAAACTGAATTCAGAGCAGTTAAAAAGGTAATAAACATCTTGGAGCAGGCAGCAACCTTTGTTGGCAGGATGACAGTCGTTCCGCACATACGTAAATCACTGCTTGACATTCACTACTGCTTGTGAAAATTGCAACGCCAAGAAGGAGATATGATTACAAGAAACTTATGCCACAAGTTAGGTACATGACAATACACAAATGATCATAATTACAGAATTGTACATTCACTTTGACGTGAGAATTCAGTACGGTGTGAAGCCGCTCCGTGCTGCAATCAGCGCCTCTACACGTCGTAGCATGGAATCAAAGAGAGCCTGGATAAGCTGCTAGGTAACACACTGCCACGCGGTTTGAAGACGTGTCTACAAAGCATCTATGGTGGTTTCTGGTGGTCCAGAGCGAATAAGTTACCCATCGACCATACCCTAGACATGTTCGACGGGCCATATGTCAGACGAACGTGCAGGCCAGGAAAGCTTTTGTTCTTCGAAGAAGGCTTGCACATGTGGACGGGCACTGTCCCGCTAAAATATGGCATTTTGAGCTACTTGTAGAATGAGCAGTGCCTTGGGCTCTAAGACGTCTCTGATGTAGCAGTTGCTGTTGAGGCTGTTCTCAGTGCGTAGAAGGCGAGATCGCATGTTTTAGTAATTGCGCCCCAAACTGCCACACCTGGCTCTTATCCAGTCTCCCAACAACGTAGTCTGCTCAATTGCATTCCCACAGTAGCAACTAACACGTAAGTGGCCATCACTGTAGGACAAACTGAAGCGTGACTAATCCGAAAACGCTACATTTAGCAGCGACGGAGCTCACTTTCCTATTTCAGCCTGAAACGTTGGTGATGTCTGGCCAATGGAAGCCAACACAATGGCATGCGTTCCATAAGCCCAGCCCTCAGTAAACGGCGTCGAATTGTTGAGACATGTCCACACCCGTTGCAGTGTTCCAACGACAATCCAACACTGTGGAAGAAGCTGTTCTGTCGGTTACGGCATGGAGGCCATAAAGCGCTGTGGCCACATTGTGCCATCCATTACCCGCTCGTCATGAGTACGACCGTCTTCTATCCACTGGTTCCACACAGCCGTGCCCAGTACGAGCCGCAGTATCACGGTAATACAAATTCGTTTCCCGGAAACTAGTCACTCACATGCTGATGTCGCGCACTTTAACGTCGACGAAGCATACGGGCACTTGTTTGTAAGTTTCCACTTCGTTTGACTGCCCCGCAACGACTGAGTGTGATGTCACGCTGCCTAACCGGTCACGCAACAGGGCGTTTCAGGGCTTATGTGCACGCCATCTTTCTGCAATCTTAATCACTTATTATGGTTCCACTGCTCTACACATCTTCCGATTTTGGAGTGATTCAGATCATTCCTTCTGAGTGTGCAATTTTCACAAACAGTAATGTAGTTCGGATTCAGCGCCCCTACCATGTCGCTAGTGCTACTAGTGCAGTCGGTCACTTAAAAAACTAATTATTTTGACCTGTATCTGTCTCATCCAGGGTGCAATTCCTTTAACTTAAGAGTACTTTCAATAAAATAATACTAATATGTGGCTAAATAACCACAAAATAATATCTTTTGTTTATTTCGCTCATAAGTTACAAAACTATACTGGATGTAAGTACTTTGGTATTTGTTATTACTTTTTTAAATACAGGATGTGGTCGCTATTTCAGAAAAATTTCAAGTTCGCAGGTATTAGCTTTCTGAAACAGACGTGGTAACAACTTGTCTAAAACTAATAACTTTGATGGCCGTTCTCGGCTTAATTTTCCAGTGAAAAAACTGAAAAAACTTTGTTAGTTTTCCACATTCAGAAATGAACACCTCCGTGTGATTGCCTGCATGGTTCCTTCAAAAGGCCATAGTCGAATTTCTTCCAGTTCCATACCATCAATGCCACCAGTCTTTTCTCGTCCCCATTGAGCTAGATGTCGACAAGGCGATAAAAAAAAAAAAGTTAAACTAAATTTCACAGACAGTATAGTAGTAAATATAGAAGATGGTTAGATATAGATTCGGTTTGGTATTTTAAGTTTTGACAGTCGAAATAAAAGCACTTGTTTGAGCGGGACAGAAAAATATTGTTAATATTCGAAAAAATTATGTGGTCACTACTGATTCTTATTATTATAAATACAGTTTTCATTGGTAAATTGGTAAATAAAAGTACACAATCCGATTATCGGAATAAACCGGTTTTCCGAACACCTATGTTCCCCATTTAATTCACTCTGTCGTACCTCATTTACGTTTCACGCTCTACATAAAAATAATGATATAAATTAAATGCTTTCCAAATCATCCTTGTGAAGGACTGCAGTAACTACCGCTAGAAAGAGCGTTACTACGGAATCGCATGACGAAAGGAAGCTCTCCTCCCTATTTACAAACCGGCTTTCATTCCATATGCTACTCGTTTATGAACAGTTCTATAACCGCTACGCTGTTCAGTCTTTTTTGTCTGGTATCTCTCAAGAGTTACAAAACTCCCAGCCCAATGGCAACCGAACACAATTTACTACATAGAATACGTTGGATGTGTTTGCTTATGTTTTTCGCAATAATTGGCAGGCTACTCAATGCGGACAAGGAACGTTATCACCGGAAAAACATGTGCTGATCACATTTACATGATAATCTGAACTAGTATCGGCAGTGACATCATTATCTGTGATACTCACTCTTAACACATTGAACGCTACCGGCAATATGAAGAGTCCTGTCAGGGACTAACTCTGAATGCAAACCACCGAGCGTGGTGGGTGAACGGTTAACGTTCTGGCCTCGCATTCGGGAGGACGCGGGTTCGAATCCCCGTCCGGGCATCCAGATTTGGGTTTTCCATGGTTTCCCCAAATCATTCCAGGCGAATGCCGGGATGCTTCCTTCAAAAAGGCCATGGCTGAATTCCTTCCCGCTCCTTGTCCCTAGTCCCATCCCGCCTCTAATGACCTTAGCCGTCGACGAGTCGTAAAGCAATAAGTAAAAAAAAGAAAGGTCCTTAACGCGGACGTGTCTAGAAGCCCGCCGTCACGTTATTGACCATCTTACCTGAGACGGCGGATGATTTTAATTTTCTGCCCTTTTTATGCTGCTTTTTTTACTTTTAATTGAAAAAAATACAATTAGACTAATTAAATATAGTAAATAAGCGTTTAGGTAAAAAAATAAATCGGTAATTATGCTATAAATTAAGTTTATTTAATTAAAAATAACAAAAAAAACCATTGTCAGCAAATATATTTTAAACATTCATTATTATAAATGGAATTGCGAAACATAATAATTAAAGTTCAAGATTTGAGAAAAAAACATTAAAATTTATTCCGAATTTTGCATCAAATGCCAAATTATGTACATATTAAAAAGTAAATAATTTAAATAAGAATTAAAATTCTTCTAATTATCAAGTAGATGGGGGAAATTAATCAATAGAATAATATTTTGCACTTGAAAAACACACCAAGTTTGAAAAATTATTTTTAAAAAAACACCAGTTGTCGTATATGAAAACGGTCTTGACTCGGTGAAAGGTAAAACTTTAATGAATGGCTGAGAGAAAGGGTGAGCTCGTAGGCCAGGTACTGGAACTACCAACCTTCTATACAATCCCGTAGGGAAAGGACGTCTCAAGCCGTCCACCGTCACTGGGATGCTCCCTAGCGGACGGCCGAAGACGTCATAAGCACTGAACGTGAACTCAGTTGACTGCTTATTTAATTGGTTCTCCTAACCAAAATTTCAAACATTCATAGGCCAACTTCTTCAGCTATTAATAAGTCGAATTTTACAGTTATTTTCGGTCTTTGCATTCAGTTTTAGATGTTTCTTCTGCAACGAGTGGTTTCTGAAATAATGTACTTCCTTTTTATTTATTTCTGTTGAATATGTGTGTTTCAGTCTGCATCATATAGTTTATTCTATTACGTTTAATTTTTAGTATCGTTATGTAAATAATGTAAAGTAAATAAAGTATTGCTCAAAGTTCAAATTTTCTCAGTTGAAAACAGTTGAACGGAAGAAATGTAGAAGAAAACAAAGGTAGAGCATGTGACATAGATAATTTATGGTATAGTGTTGTAATGAACAGGTAAAGATGAAGAGATCAGCTAGAGAAAGGAATCATGAAAAAGAGTAAGGATGCTATGAAATTCATATAAGAGTAAAACCCAGGTGATTGGCCGAATTTTCCTACATTTTCAACATAACACTAAAAGCCGCTCCAAAGTGTGGCACAGACTGCGCAGTTATGTCACGTGACTACACTGACGCACTTGTAAATAAATGCAAAGTTGTCTCAGTCAATATCTGTGATTATCTTACTTAGCGAGTTAGAAATTTCACTGTGCTTTTTCACAGTTTCCTCGTAGCAGTTTCGGCTTTTTTCCGTGAACACCTGAACCAAACCCTTCACAATTACGTATTATTTAAAGAAAAGGTTTCGAGCGTAATTATATATTTATTATTATTAACAGAGACGGAAATTATGCCTAGGCTGCAATTGCCCCGCTTACTTACCTACAATTCATACATATTTTTAGTTTAAAATCCTTCACAGTCTGGGGTATATTGTTAATTACCTCATTAGGTAATTGATTCTAGTCCCACCATTTCCTACCTGTAAATGAACGTTTTCCTACTCCCTTATGCCTTAAATCAATTGCTAATTTACCATCACTCTACCGGGTATCGTAGATAAAGTTGTAGTTGCAATTGAGAGAGAAGAAGCAATAGAAGATCATATATTCTGAGCTATTTGTATTTTTTGTCACCACCCAGAATGGGGAATCTAGCTCAATTTTTGTTGGAGTCCCATCAATTGCTTCTTTTTTTTTATCTGATTAACGTCTCTCTATCTTTTAGAGACGGGAAAGGATGGGGGCAAGGAATGGGAAGGAATTCGGCCATGGCCTTTTGAAGGAAGCATCCCGGCCATCAATTGCTCCCTCGCTAAACTATCATTAGGCGGCTATTTATCCCTATTAACACCTTTTTTTAACCACTCTTACTGAATGATACGGGTCATCGGACACAGGTTTGATGAACGTTGACAAAATCATATATATTATTTCTATAAGGTATGTTTTGTCACAAGCCTGTATCTTCCTTCATACCTAATCGAAATCAGTGAATGAGGTGTCTTTTAAAGCATCTGGTCTCCACTTTGGTCACATCATATTTTAAGAAATGAAGTTTTCGGAATTCGACCCTTAAAGGGCAAAAATGTCAATATTTCCAAAATGCTGTTTTCTGTGTTAGGGGTCATTTATCTCCCTGGATACCTATCAGAAATCGTTTAATGAAGTATCATTTTAAAGATTAAGTTCTCCGCTTTAGTGACGACATATATTAAGACAGAAATTTTTCGGAATTCAACCCTTAACAGGCAAAAGTATCAATATTTTTGCAATGCGTTTTTGTGTCACGAGCCATTTATCTCCCTGGATATCTAACTAAAATCGATAAATGAAGTAGGATTATAAGGAGTAATGTCTCAGATTTGTGACATCATATTTTAAGAAAGAATGTTTTTGGAATTCAACAATTAAAGGGAAAAAGTATAAATTTTTCTATAACGCATTTTTGTGTCTTGAGCGATTTATCTCCCTTAATATCTAACCGATATAGATAAATGAGGTATCATATTAAAGAATAAAGTCTCCGCCGTGGTAACATTATATTTTAAGAAAGGAATGTTTCGTAATTCGACCCTTAAAGGGCAAAAATGACAATTTTTCTAAAATGCGTTTTATCTCCCTTGACAATTAAACAAAATTGATAAACAAGGTATCATTTAAAAGATTGAGGTCTTCGTAATGTCCTCGGTTCCGTTAGCACATTTTAAGATTTTTTTTAAAATTCTAACCTTAGAGGTTAAAAGTATTAATATTTTTACAACGCATTTTTCTGTCACCAGCTATTTATTTCCCTTGATACCTAACCGAAATCAATAAATGAGGTATCTATTTAAATATTAAATTATCCACTATGGTCACATCATATTTTAAGGAAAAATTTTCTCCAAATTCAACCCTTAAGAGGCAAAAATATCATCATTTCTCAAAACTTTTTTTTTTTACCTTGCTTGATAACTAACCGAAATTGATAAATGAGGTATCATTTTAAAGACCAAGATGGCTGCTTTGGTCACACCGTATTTTATAAAAGGATTTTTTTTGAATTCGACTCTTAAAGGGCAAAAGTATGAATATTATTTATACAACGTGTTTTTTTTATTATTATTATTACCAGCCATTTATCTTCTTCGATACCTAGCCGAAACCCATAAATGACATATCGTTTTAAAAATCAATGTCTCCAGCTAGGTACAGTCATAAATTAAGAAAGAATTTTTCAGAATTTGATGCTTAAAGTGGAAGCGCGTATGAGACTGTTTAGAGCCAAGTCCCTAGATTGCAGCAGCGGATATCACAGAGATGTCAATAAACTTTTTTTTTTTATAAAATAGTAGCTTTTCGTATATTTTTTTCTATTAATGAAACACTATCGTTTTGCTATACAATTCCAGTGTAAACATTTCATTCGCACAGCAACAAATATTTCAGAGATGTTGATATGTTGTGTGCATTTTGTTCAGGTTGGTTTTATTCTATTAAGGTCAGTACAGTTTGTCATAAATACAGAGTGTTTTAAATTTTCCTAAGTGTTTCGTAATATGTTGCGAGTATTTTGATGCCTACCTATTACCCTAAAAAAAAAATATTTGCTACAAAAGTATGGTTCTACTATTCATTGTATTACAAGCATTCAACCTCACTATTCATCGCAAATTTATTAGTGAAATTTTCGCACGGGTCGTCTAGTTTCAATGAGTTTTCACATTTGTACGGTACATCACACAAAGATGTATAAGCAACATCAGTAAACTCAAATTCAACGTTATTATCACGTAATCATGGTCACCGCTTACATACTTCATGACTAATTTTCAATGAACTTTCAGCATTTACACGGCTCAACAAAGCAAGCTGTATTCGAAACCTTGGTCTCCTCAAATTCAATGGTATTATTAGAAGTTCAGGGTTGCCGGTTCGACTCCTCGTGATGGAATATCACTGATATTTAGACACTATCTCCACATAACACACAAAGCTGTATTCACTACGTCAACAACATAAACATTTCAGGCTACTATTGCATGCTAAGGGTCCCCAGTTCGATGCTTAGAGGAGGTAATTTGACGACCTTTCAACATTCACACCCTGCAACACACAAAGCTATATTCGTAATATATGTTACCTTTAATCTCAAGCTTTTAATACGTGATCAGGTCCTCAGTTCGATGCTTGATGACAAAAATCTAATGAATTTTTTACATTTACACCATAAGACTAACAATATAGTATTCGATCGGGTCACAAATCTGAGTCATTTTAAGTCGAGAATAAGACAGAATATAGACTTGCGAGCTGTACGGTGTAAATGTTGAAAACTCATCGAATTTTCGTTTCTAAACGGTGAACCTGATCATGAAATACAATAATGCTCTTTCATTTGCAAGTTTCCAATATCGTAAATGAACTAATGTTTCCCCATGTGGAAGAATCGTGGAAAAGACTTTTTAGGTAGTGAGGAGTCTTCGCACAAACGAATTGCATTATGCGCGTCAGATGATCTCCATTCAGTACAGACAGGAGAGGATGAAATTATTATTTCTCGGCCCACCACCCACTTGATAACCGCCAGCTTATTTCCACTTTCCCTCTGGATGTTACATGGTTCGATCTCACGGCTACAGCAGGACAGCACTGTCACTGTTTTCTGCACTTATAGATATACAGATTCACGTATTCACATATACAGATTCAGTCAGGGAGAAACACAATTAATGCACACATGTGGAATAGACACTAGTCATCGTGGCCCTAGCTATTAAGTATACTTGTTTAATACACAGGAAACAGATTCAATAAGAGATTAATTGATACATCGGGCAAGATTTTAATAATTTGTCTGCTCGCCAAAAGAACTTTCCTTGCCACTACTTGATCCATAATTTTGAAGGGAGGAAATCTCGATAAGAAACAACGAGTTGGTCTGCACAAATCTTTGCATATATACAATCATTGGCCAGAAGTTTCGATGAGATCACGTTGAATCTCCATACAATCAGGAGAACCATTTGACAGGTATCTCGAGACAAAATTACATCTTCCAACTAAGCTAAAGTAGTCTAGTACTTCCGAGTACCATTCTCAGTTACGAACAGTTACAGGAATGTATGTGGAAGAACAACGAACTTTACGAATTCGATGGTAAATTTTTTATTTGACCAAGTCTCAAACCAGAAAGCTAAGTCGAAAATAACCAGAATATATATCCAGACACCGAACCGGTATTTTTTGCACCGGGAAGATAGCCCACGAAGCATAAATAGCGACTTGATATCTATACGACATTACACTCGAAACTGACTCATTGTATGTTCAGCCAAAGTACTTCATTAAATTAAATAATAAATAATGGTGACTTATACTTGACTCTGAAGTTACTCCAAAAAGCTAGGCAAAAAAAATCAAAAAAAAAAAAATCGCATGACTAGACTAGGATATCAATATCCGCAAGACAAACCGACGACAAAAGGTTCCTGCGATTCGATGCAAATGTCATCTGGTTTCATCCACGACAATTTTATATGCATGTATCGATAATAGCAGACAGATTCTAGTTTTTTTTCGATTTAACCTGGAAGCAATGCAATTTTTGATAACGCTTTAATATCAGTTTTATTCGTTTAATGAACTGCAGGCTACAATCGGGTAACATTGCTGTGGACACACAATTTTCTCTAATTCGAACCGAGCGTGGTGGGTGAACGGTTAACGTTCTGGCCTCGCATTCGAGAGGACGCGGGTTCGAATCCCCGTCCGGGCATCCAAATTTGGGTTTTCCATGGTTTCCCAAATCACTCCAGGCGAATGCCGGGATGCTTCCTTCAAAAAGGCCAAGGCCAAATTCCTTCCCGTTCCTTGTCCCCAGTCCCATCCCGCCTCTAATGACCTTAGCCGTCGACGAGGAGTAAAGCCATCCAATTCGAGTTGTTACCTGAAGGTTTTGAAACACAGCTTTCAAAATCAGAAAGTTTTTATGATGCGTAACAGTTACTACCCACCTCAATTTATATGTAATTAATTACTTATGGCAATATTGGCTGGGTTTTTCTTTTTGATATGCACGCTGCTCTAATTTGGTAATCCTACCTGGTAATAGGGAAGGGTAATTTTTACGTGGAAGCAGAATAACGAAGCGTCCTAGCGTATTTCACATGAACAAAGCAAAGCTTTGCTCGAAGTGGTCAGTTTTAACGCACAAAAAAGTGCCAGCAGACACCTGCATTCGAATCAACACAAACAACAAGAGAATCTTTCGTTCCCCAGTCTCACGCCTTAACCAAACTTTTTATATATATAACGGCTTTCTCCTTCTCTTTCAACCTCATTTTCTTTCTCATTCTTCGCGTTCTTCAGCTCTAGTTTCTTCTCAAACTCCAGGTATTACGTCGTAAGTAAAAACAGTTTATAGATTAAGAAATATGGTTTACTAATCTTCGTTACAAAAAATGGCAAAGCAAATAAAAAATCTTCCTCTTCTTTTCCTAATGAAATTAGCTTCAGCTGAGCCATCACACACATCTCAATTTTAGGTTTATAGCGGAACCTGTATACTCAGATGAGAAAATCAAAACATACTAAATTCAAAAACATTCTAATTTTAGGACTGATAACTAACGGAGCCTTGGTATTAATCCACGCATTGAATGTAATGTCATGTTCAAAAGTCCTGCTTTCTTTAGATGGTATTCGATTATCAAAATGCCTAGATCTTGAGGAATAATCAAAATTATCGAAAGACAATCCTTAATCTCACTTATTGTGAATCTGCTACAAAATTCAATAATTAAAGATAAAATAAAACTGTTCCCATGCTCAGTCGGAGACAGAATTGATAAAGTGTAGAGGATCCCACGCCCGCACCGTTGGCACCGTGATGGTGTCTGGCGCCTACCACGGGGTCCTGGTGGTGGAACAAGGGGAGGAGCGGCGGTGGTGCATAATTTCTAGTCTCCAGATTGTGCACCAAAGGGAATAAACACTCCCCACGCTAACCGCCAACGCTCGGCCAATGACAACGCGTACATAGAAGAATAAAATAATCGCGAATTAAAATGCTTTTAGTTAGAAGGAGGAGCACTCGAGAATTGTACCTACTTAATTTTTTAAGTAGATCCCTTTCGGTTCATCCATAAGGAGATCATTGTATCTAGAACAGAATTAATAACAAGAGATGGGATGGAAATTGGCCTTGTCTACATGAACCATCCGGGGATCGCCTGGAGTAATTTCGGTAAACTATGAAAAACCGAAATTTGGATGGCCGTATAATAAGGTAAACCCTGCTTCTTCCCACTGAAAGGGCCCGAACGTTACTGCTACGTCAACGCCGGATGGGTGTTGAATACCCCAAACCTTCGCAAGAAAACACGCCCACTAGTCCTCATGACCTTTGCCGAGATTGATCAATCACTAGCACGCGAGTATGTGTAGAGGGAGTGTTGGTAGCAGCGAATAGACCAGTTTTTATTTGGAAATGGTTCGTCATGGGTTTACACCACCATAAATTTTACACAAATACGTATTTACAAAATGCATATTTTGCGTATTAGAAAAGATAAAAAAAAATTATGAACAATGCACAAACTGCGGTTGATATTGAAAGCAAGGGTGTTAAACGTACCAACTTTATGGTACGCATACCATTTTTAGTTTCTTGAGCCATGTACAGGGCTAGTACTGTCTTGGAAAGAAAAAATACCAACCTTATGGCTGTTATTTCCTGCCATGTTCAATACACATGTTCTCTAGCGACAACTAAAATCGGTTGGTTGAAGTACCTACTTTTAAAGTTATTCAGAACTAATTAATGATTGTTGACCAAATTGTTGTTTTATACTAACTAAATTTGCAGTTATCACAAGGAAAGTTTACTTGAATAACTTCGATGTATTTTCTAAAGCAATATCGATATTATATATCTCGATACATTATCATACACACTGCAAATTCCTACCACGCCAAAATAAAATAAAAATGAAATAAAATTAAAAATAAAACAAAATAGAAAATCATTGGTTCTGAGTTGTGCTGTGATTTTGACTTAACTATTGTTAAATAACAGCTTATAAACTTCTGAGCTGCGTTTATTATTTTCCAAAGTGTAATATAACTTATATTTTCCAGTATTGTAATATTGTTGGTTTGGAGGTAAGATTATTTGTTACATTGTTCTATTCCAAAATGAATTGAGCAATGCTGTGCATAGTGGAAAGGTATGTATTTTAATTACATACATATATATCAAAACTATTAAATTGCTCATGAATAGTTCTTTGGTTGATCTATCATAATTTTGATAAGCCATTTTTATTTCGTCAAAACACGTTAACCTAAAATACTAGCTTTTAGTGATATTTCTGCCAAGAACTTTGGGTCGGTTTCTAACAACACTGATTGCAAGGCTTTACTGATTATGCAATTAATGTTTTCGAATCTTCACACAGATCAAGATTTAGCTGATGAAAGAAACTGTACGTAGTGACCAGCACAAAATATTAAAACAAATGTATTGTTAAAGGTTGTGGTAAATAAACGTAAGAAAACTTGTAACATATTTCTCATTAACATAGAATCGCTGTCATTGTGCGATATTTTAAACCCGACTGGGAAATGCGCAATGTGAAAGGGTCTCATTCATCATACCGGCTTTCCCACGCTAAATAAACGCTCCGCCTATGTGCAATTACCAATTAACATCCATAGTTAAATGCTAGTAGTTTACGTCGACCAGCACATAGCCACAATATAATGGCCCCATTTGATCAGTTTTTTTTTTTTTTTTTTTGCTTTGCTTTTGGTTTTACGTATTGTCGAGGTCATTATTGACGGGAAAAGGTGAGGAACAAGAGGCGGGAATGAATTCGGCCATAGCCTTTTGAAGGAACCATCCTGGCATTCACCTGGAGTGATGTTGGGCTACCATAGAAAACCTAAATTTGGATGGCCGAACGGAGATTCGAACCCGCGTCTTCGTGAATGCGTGGTCAGAGAGTAATCGCTCACCTACTACGTTCGGTATGCTCATTCAGTTCCCACATTGCTAAAATATATATCATAATTGTTAGCAGCAACAGTCTGAGTTGTTAATGTTAGTTGAGCAGTATGGTAACTCATAAAATAACTTGCCGTAGACCAAGTACACACGAGTATGTGTCTAGCCGTTCATATCTCGCGAATAATACGACTACCTCTATGATATACAGGTTGTGAGTGATTTAGAACGAAGCCAGACTTCTATAGAGATCATTAATACGTAGCAAAGTTGCGCTGGCTAATAACAGTACCGTTCGAATTTGGCTGGAATGTTTGAGGACCTTAAAAATGAATTTTGCTTTATTTTTCTAATATGAAATACTCTGGACGTTTCATGATTCGGTACCACTTTGGGTTTGTAGGGAAATTGCCACCGTAGCGTGCGCTGTATTGCAATTAAATTAATTAATTAACCGAGATTAATCTGAAGTAAAACTAAAAGCATTTTGCAATAAACTGAGGTCATGGCGGTCAGTACGTGAGCGGTATGCATAAGTTAATCGTCGAAATAGAAACAGGAAGCAATAATGATTTCACATGAACAGCTCTTCAAACGTGTTAGGATGAAACTATATCCTGGATACATTCCAGGGAAGCAGGTACCGCCTTGGCGTTGTGCGTTTTGAAACTTTTTGATTTTACAGGACTCATTTCTGATCTCAAAATAATATCTCAAGCAATGTAACGTTTGTCTGAGTCTTCACTAGGATGTCTATAAAACTTTGAGCACATCATCTTGTACAGCATAAGGGTTACGCTAAGTCGATGATACAATGGGATATGTTAGCAGTGGTTCCCAATTAGTTTTTCCCGAGTACCACTTCAAGAAAGAGTTCAACCTCGCGTACCCCTTATAGTTGAAATGATAAAAAAAAATAAAAATAGTTTTTCACGATTTACTAAATTTACCCAATAACAAGCATCACAAAAAAATTTACAAATGTCCAAGAAATATATTCCGGTAATAGTAATGTTTGCGTATTTTTTTTTTAATGATCGTAGTGATTACCCTAACCAAGAGATACCCCTTTAAGCAACCTCACGTACCCATGGGAATACGCGTACCAATAATTGGAAACCAGTGTGATAGACATCTCAGCAGACACAACATTAAAACACTCCATAAAATAATAAAAAACAAATTATCTGAGAATGCAACAATCAACCACAGACGCATACCAAGTAATATATTTCTTTGGAACCAGAAGAAAAACTCGAATAGTTTGGTTAAAAAATGGTCAGTTGAAGTACATTCTTTTGTTCGTAACAGCATATATTTTATTAAAAGTTTTATAAATAAAACTTGTAATCAAGCCCATTATTTACCGCATTATCGTTTGAATTGATACATTCGCCACGTTTGACGTTTCTTCTGTCACAAAGATCTTATAATTACCAAAAACGTTTTAATTTAATTTCTTACGGTAGTAAAATTGAAAAAGATATAATTTTATCAAACAAAAAAGTTTCTTTATTCTGCCCATTTGAAAGTTATTGGGCCTTTTCATGGAAGGATTGGTTCTATTCTATAATTAACAACTTTAGCCGCCAGCAATTAAAAAAAAAGTAGTTTCTGAAATTGTATAGGGCCCCGCATACGAATTACTTTAACTGCATTAATTTTGTAAAAGCTTCTCCTGATCAACCTTGGTTTGACTGTCAATAGCAAAATGTACCCGCCAGTCGTCCAAGTAGATAACAATTCCGGAAACGTTATCTTAATGGTATGCAACGAGTCTATATTCGAGGTAAGGACATGAAAAAACATGTGGTTTAAAGAAGTTCTTTTTTTGCCCTTAACTTACTGTTTACATTGAAAGTTTTCTGTTTTTCAAAAACGCTAATTGCAAGTATTACCTCGCTTTTTAGAATGTTATTACTTTCATTATCAACTGTAATTTTACTCAGCAGTGTGTAGGTTCTTCTAGTATAGCCGATCCTATTTCCATATTTACACAATTGTTAGTTTCGTATTTATGCAACTATCGTAGCTTTTTAACGAACAAGAGTGATAGTACTAATTCCCTGGCCATAAGAAAAAAGATCGAAGTTTTGCTGCAAGATCGTTGTTATGTGACGACAGAAATAGTCTCTCACATCGAAAAAACAAATTAACCCTGTTTTAAGCTCGTTAGAACAAAGTAGTAGATCTCTTACTCATTAATAAATTATCTGTTCGTTTTCACAGCAAACAGGAATGCGTCATTCGATATTTTAACATTCTTTTCGGCCGTTGTTTGCGAAAATCGGACTGCTTATGGGCTAATGGGTGCTACTAGCCGATAAATATTAATTACATAGGCAGTGAGTATCATGAAGCATGATAGTAAAGGATCGTTTCTAATCTAAGTCATAATCATTGCCGGTTTTACAGAAACATTTAATTCTCATGAGGTTACTTTTATTGGGGTTATAAAGTTTGTGCACTCAATTCTTTTCCTGCTATGCAGAACAGCTTATCCTTGTTTCATAACTAATAAACGTTTCAAGAAATGTCAAATATGTGTAAAAAAAAAAAATACTTGCAGGAGATTTTTCTAATAGAGAAACTAGAATTCAAATGTTAGCGATGTGTAGTATACGAACTTTTATTCCGGAAATTACTGCACAGGTGTGATAAATATCGACTGTGAACTATTAACAATAAATGTTATGAACGTGCTCATTTTATAGAAAAAGTTTTATTGTGTAACGTTCTCGATTGTCTATTCGTGATACAGGAATTTTTTTTTTTTTTTTTTTTAAAAAAACGAATACAATATTTTCAAACTGTTATAATTTGAAATGTTGAATATTCAAGTAACGCCACTTCAGTACATACACTAGAGGTAACTGATAATATTTTAATCTTCTTTTTTGATGTAATGAATTCACGTTTGAAACCTAATCGTACAAGTTTCTATATAATTACTGAACGCTTTTTCGAAAAAGATTAAATAACTGACATTTTAAGAGATCTCTTTCTGCAACAAAAGTCCAAACTAGAATTCAAACAAATTAGAATTTTATCTTTTGTTCACTATCGCTAAAGCATTCAGTAGATAGCAACTGGAAGTTCAAACTAGATTTCTTGGATATTAATGTCGATTCATATTTTATTGTATCACGCATTGGTCTTGTCTGCTAAGACGTTCATGCCATTGTCAAGTTGTGTTTGATATATTTCTCTTTGCTGAGATGTAAATGCGGATGATGCAAGTCAGTGTAGCCGACTGCTTACGTCCTGTAGAAACATTCGTGGCCATTAAAGAAGAACAAGGAAGGTACAATATGTTGTCATTAGTCTGCGAAAGTGCTAAGTTTTTTCTGATTGGTTTTGTTTTATTCCGTTTAATGTGTAGATTTTGAGGTTGCATTCGGCTAGGTGATTACCGGAAAACTACTTAAAGCGTAATCAGGAAACCGATAAAATGGAATGCCGCTGCAACTGGATCATCGGGATTCGTGATCAATGTATATCAGTTTTTAACGGAGAATACTAATTAAATCAAGCGTGTTCTGTGGAATCATCCTGAATAATTTATTTCAATAAACCAACAGAAATACACTGATGTGACAAAAGTCATGGGATACCCTGCTAATAGCGTGTCGGTCCTCCGTTTGCTCGGCTAAGTGCAGCAACACGACGTGGCATGGACTCCACGAGTCGTTGGAAGTCCTCTGGCGAAATATTGAGCCATGCAGCCTCTATAGACGTCCATACTTCCGAAAGTGTTGCCGATGGAGGATTTTCTGCACGAACTGATCTCTCGATTATGTCCCATAAATGTTCGATGGGATTCATGTCGGGCGATCGCGGTGACCAAATCATCCGCTGGAATTGTCCCGATTGTTCTTCAAACCAATCGCGAATAGTTATGGCCCAGTGACATGGCGCATTGTCATCCTTGAAAATTCCATCATTGTTTGGTTACATGAAGTCCATGAATGGTTGCAAGTGGTCTCAAAATAGCTAAACGCCATGTAAACACAGCCCACATCATTATGGAGCCACCACCAGCTTGTTGACAACTTGGGTCCATGGCTTCATGTGGTCTGCACCACACTCGTACCCTTCCATCAGCTTTTACCAATTGAAATCGTGACTCATCTGACCAAGCCACTTTTTTCCAGTCGTCTACGGTCCAACTGATATGGTCACGAGCCCAGGAGCGCCGCTGTTGGCGATGTGGTGCTGCTAGTAATTGCACCCGAGTCGGTCTTCTGTTGCCATAGCCCATTAAAGCCAAATTTCACCGAACTGTCCTAGCGGACACGCCCGTCGGACGTCCCACATTCATTCCTGCGGTTAGTTCACGCAGTGTTGCTTGTCTGTTCACACTGACAAGTCTACGCAGACGTCGCTGGTCGCGCTCATTAAGTGCCGGCGATCGACGACTGCGTTGTCCATGATGGGAGGTTATGCCTGAATTTAGGTATTCTCGGCACACACTTGACACTGTGGATCTCGGAATTTTGAATTCCGTAACGATTTCCGAAATGGAATGTCCCATGCGTCTAGCTCCAACTAGCATCCGTTAATTCTCGTCGTGTGGCCATAATCACATAATCAACCTTCTCACACGAAGCATTTGATCACAAATGAAAGTCCTGCCCCGGCACTGACCATTTATACAATTTGTAAGCGACACTACTGCCATCTATATATTTGCATATTGCTATCACATGACTTTTGTCACCTCAGTGTAAATAACGTATTTAATTATTGGTTAGGAGACCGTTAAACTTTTTCAGTCTGTGAAGTGATAGAAATTCAGTATGGCACGCAATCTTCCTCTGTAGTAGCCGCCTAATCTAAGCAGGACATCTGCAGTTTTACGAGAATAGTTTATCTCATATGAACAAAGTAAAGATTTGTCACGTCAATTCAAGAGCCAGTAGAAATTGGGAAGGAGACCTCTGGACCTCAGTCAATCATTTTAACCGTTGGACTACCTCATCAAACTGCGAGGAAGTACTAGGAATGTGTTACAGATTTAATAGGAGAGAATAATTTAAAATTAGTTTTGAAATTAAAGGAGAACTGTGTAATTTTCAGAGTAAAATAATTTCAGTTCTACTGACTGCAAGTATTAAAGAACTTACATGGATTTACTTAATGCACAAACACGTTCAGTTAGATATAACAAGAACCATCGGCAATGAAGAAGTATCGTCAGAACTGTGCAAGAACAGAAGAAAATAATACAAAGGTTCGTATAGAACTCTGACTTTAAAGCTTCATCGCTTGGCTTGTTCAGATGCTAGCTCTGTTCAAACAGGCAGTTCGGATTGTAGGCAAATTTCAATACTATACGACACATTGCTTAACAACCGAACTGAGGTATAGTGGTTATTAGAATCTATCATTTGCTGCAGTGGAATCACAACTTCCCCTCATTAATTTTTTATTTTTTAAGAAAGAAAAAGCAGCATGTTACATACGCAGAAACACATCCTTCATACGAACATTTTGATAATAACCAGAAAAACAGTAGAATATTCCCATAAAAAATCCTTAGTCTACTTTGCATCTGTGTCATAGCACTTAATTCACTCGAAAATCTGAGTTTTATCCACAATTCGTGACCAAAAAAAGTTCTGTATCTAAAAATATTACAAATTGTTCTATAGTCATCTCGATAACCAATATTTTATATGTACAGTTTTAATTTATTACCAATGCAGTCTGAGGACGACTCTTCTAATTGCATTAGATAATCTTTTATTGGTTATAACTCAAATACTCTGATCTCAGTGTGATTAGCGAGAAATCCTTTCATATCAGCGCCGAATAATCAGATCCAGTGTAATCAGTTATAAATCATTCAGAATATCATTTCAATTATCACTACAATTTTACTCTCACTATCAGGTGACACATTGTTTTAGTATCTCCAACACTTTTTTTAACAAAAAATCTATCCTCTTAAGTCCTATGCATTAAGCTTTGCACCTTACTTCAGTGCGTTACCATAGCTATAAAAATATCGCCGTTTTATGAAATTTTTAAATGTTTTTTCTAAAGCAAGTAAATTAGAAATAACCAATCTTTCTGAAACTCAATAAGCATATTTTCTGCTGGGTCCATTCCATAAATGTAATTCATTTGCAGAAATTCCTGAAGTTTGACATTTCCTGTCAGATGAAACATTGGTACACAATAAAGAATAATATGACAAAGTATAAATGATTCATTTACTCAAGGTAAACACGAGACTAATAACTAATAAGAAAGTGATATTATTAATGTAGTAAATCTGTTTACTCGAAGAAAAGAGCCATGCAAAACCAGCTTGCTGTGAAATTATCAGTCAAAAATTACAACCCCTAACAACTTTCTTTTTTTTTCTTTTCTTTTTGTGAATCTGGATATTTTTTATATCTGTTAGATCAAAAAACTATTCTCACAACATTCAGCACTAGCCTCATTCCCGGTCTATTGTTAACCAGTAGCAGATTTTACAGAACTAGCCTAAACTGTGGGCTAGAAAACCGGAGTACCTGGCCAGTTAAGAGACATGAGAACATTCAGAACATATTGTAGTGCTAGATAAAAATTCTCCCGAGTAAATAGTCGAGTGAGTCTGTTGTTGAAATACGACGCTACCCGAGACAATTTTATGTAAATACATCGCTGGTAAAACCTTCAGTCTTACGTATATTGTAGTGCTGATTAACAGTTTCTGGTCAAAAGTTAAAGTGCGTGCCATGAGCAATATCGTGATGGGGAGGTTTAATGTGGAATGTGTTAGCCCATATAGGGGAGATGACTGGGGATGTGGGGGTTCCCTGTTGAATTTCCAAGCGTGAAAGCGTTACTAATCATTACTGTTATTGTGGATGACTGTAACGATGTGTGTGCTCAGCGTACTGAGATGCTTGTGTGAGATGTAAAAGGTGAACTCCGTGCCTGCTCATTCAGGCCTACTCCTCCGAAAGAGACAATGGGCCACTGTTTTCGGTTCCCATCCGACTGATGAATCACAATCAGAAATGTCGTATGCCCCAACTCCGTAAACATTGCCGAGAGGTTTCATATTTAACCAAGGACATAGCTGCTCAATCCGGTGAATATAATTTGTGGTTAATTCAAAAATAAAGCTAAATGCAGAACAGCAATCGATCTTTTTTATGTTATGAATAGAAACTAAAGCAAAAATATCTGCTTCTTAACGGAAAAATATTGTGTTTGCTAAATTGATATTGGTTAGTTTGAAATGTTTAAACACTTAGCTCTCTGTCACGTCTTTAAAAACATCCAATATCGTACAGTGTTACTTTCGATTCTGATGTCTTTTGAGTGTTTCTCCGTTATTTTGTTATCATGGAGGTCCATAAAATAAGTGTATGTGACATTACTAGCTGGTGCCCAAGACCTCGTTCATGTTTGTAAACGATATTGATTGATAGCTACCGACATATAATCACCATAGAGCACGATGGGAGACTCGAGGCGAATACCACACACAAACACCAGTGATGTGCTCAAGGTATTTA
Source organism: Vandiemenella viatica (assembly GCA_031002005.1). Classification (NCBI taxonomy): domain Eukaryota; kingdom Metazoa; phylum Arthropoda; class Insecta; order Orthoptera; family Morabidae; genus Vandiemenella; species Vandiemenella viatica. Next base: position 210,687,224 of record CM061920.1, read on the forward strand.
TGGCTGTGAACTGAAATATAGAAACACACATGTCTTTGCTCGAAATATGAAAATACCCTCGGTCGACTATTTTAAGCTTCATATCTCCCACACCCCTACAGTTATCGAAATGAAACCACCATATTGCACGATGGGAGACTCGAGGCTACTACCACACACAAACACCAGTGATCTATTCTAAGTAGTTGCGTTTACCAAGTGAGATATAAGGACACACACGTAATAGGTCGAAATAACAAAATACCCTCGGTCGACTCTATATCTCCCACACCCCACAGCTACCGACATTCGACCAACGTTGTACACGATCGGTGACTACATGCTACTACCACACACAAACACCAGTGGTCTGCGCTATGTTGTTGTGACAGCAAGGTGAAATATAGGGACACGCAAGTCTTTGGTCGAAATACGAAAATTTCCTTGGTCGACCAAATTAAACCACTATATCTCTCACACGCCCACAGTACCGACATTCGGCCAACGTTGTGCACGATCGGTGACTACATGGTACTACCACACATAAACATCAGTGGTCTGCGCTAGGTAGTGGTGGCTTCAGGGTGATATATAGAAATATAGGGACACACACGTCTATTTTTTTATATATAAGATTGGCCGGTAGATTCCTAAGGGTGGTTCGGGATTGGCCGCCGTACAGTAAGCGTACTTGTTTTTCAGAGTTATTAAAGATTAATGGGCAAAAGCATAAAAAACCCTGCCCTGCCATAACCATGATTTGAACCAAGGTCCTATCTGTCCCCAGCAATTTCCCTAGGAATGTTGTATCAGGTTACAGGAGTATCTATTGTAACATTTCAGAACCTGGAGAATGTGACTCAGTCTTGTGTGTTCCGTGTCTAAAAATCGCAAGCTAGCAATACGATCATTCTTCCCGTGATACTTTGGTTGCTATTTACACCTTTCATGGTTCGAGTTTGTAACCCAAAGGCCCTTTTGTGAATCATTGCCAAAAACACAAGAATAATAGTCTATACAATAAGTTGTGTCTGTAAATGAAATTTATGAGCAGATCATACACAAATTTACTGCGAGAGAAACAAAGCCTGAGCTACCGATATATCATTACAGGACTTACACACGCTATCCGTCTGTCTGACGCCGTCGGTTAGTTTTCAAAATTTCATGATAATAATATGTTATTTACCACGAAAACGGTACCCCGTTTTCTTTCTAATGGTACACAGTATTTCCTAGACAAATTTCAACAAGAGCAGTCTAGCCGTTTAGTCGTGAAAACATAACAAACAGACAAAGATTCATAGTTGTTTTCGCATTTATAACATTATATATAATAAAGCGTACATGAATAATGAGAAGAGAGCAGGTAGAGAGATTGATTAAATATAAGTTGTGAATATAGAATTTAACGATAATGGATTGAATGTGTTTTCTCCTTGGCCTATGCTGGCACTGATTTGAACAGTCAGGGAGGAGAGGAATTCTGCTTGTAAGGCAGTAATGAATTTGGGCAATTATTTAAAAATCAAAGATTGTATTAACTAATTTTTATGGAAAAAATGAATGAAACAAAAAACTGAAACAAGTTTTGGTACAAACTTCTGTTGAATTATTTGTTAATCAATTTGGTGCAATCATTTAGCTATCTATACTTAAAGCATTTAGAGTAGACAATTTGTATGAGTTAAATAGAGCTGACAAGAATATCTTTACGTCTCCAGACAGCTATTTTAACATTGTTTCATACATAAAATTTCGAGGTTCACGTATTTGAATTGGCGTTGTGATTGTACACAGATTTCGATAATTACACATATCTGTATCACATTTATTCCTTGATTTGCGAGCACTTCCTGGTGCTTTACTGACGAAAAAATTGCTTAACCTCTCTGTAAAGAACTTTGACACAAATCAAGTAATGTCCAATGTTCTTAAAAAAAACATTTTCAAGGTGATAGCAGATGACATACCACAATGCAATCCGTCACTGTCATCTGTCTTTGTTTCAGGATTAGCGCATTATCAGGTGATTACTTCTGCCATAATTGACTATTCCAAGTTGATTACCAAGCTGTCATAGTTAATCTTTGTGTTTTTATTATTATACTTTTAACCTAAGACTACCTGAAGTTTTAGGAGAAATTCTTCATTCAGCCACTATATGACTGTACAATTTTATTTTGATTTGTCAAGAAAAACTGCGGTAAAATATTGGAAAACTTAACACCAATTGGCTCGGTGTAAATTTCCAATGTTCTTCAAAAACATTAGGAAAATTAGGAGGCGTGTTCAATACGAATTCCGCGACAGGGGATATCGCCTTGGCAGTAGTAGAACATTAGCATTTTCTTGCATTATGTTTGCAATGGCCTGTTAAAGCTTCCATTAAATTTTTCTCAGACCTTAATGTTAATATACTCGACCTTACTGCGGAGATATTTGGAATTATAATATATGGCTGTCGCCAGGAATATACAGAATGTTCATTTACAATCACACACCTTTTTTGTCTATAAAACAAGTAGTAACATTCTAGGTTCCAGAAGTTAAAGCATTTGCTGAGACTTCAGCATGAAAAGTAAAGTTCCTTTGACACTTTTCAAGACGTTACTAAAGGGAATAAAAAATAAAACATCCTGCATGAATTAAAAAATAAAGTTAATAATGAAAAATTACGTTTTTTAATTATTTTTTTTAATTGGTTTGTACCACTTCGTGTTTTTATACTCTTGTAAATATAGCAGGGGTGTAAAGTGGCCAAAATTGAAGGGGGAAATATGTATGATTATAAATAGGCGCAGATATCTAATTTGAAGAGATAATTCGGGGAAAGTTTCAGCAAATGGCAGGATGGACAAGAACAGTAGTGTCAAGGTGGGAAGAGTTCAAGAAAATAATAAAAAAAGGGTGAAGAAATATTTAGTTCAAAACAGAAAATAAAGAGAAGAACAAAAGCTACATACTATAAAAGAGGAGTGAGGTGGTTGAAGAGGTTGGTAAGAAGAGAACATAACAGAGTTAAGAGACAGGAGAATAGTAGGGACTATTTGATACAACCAAACAGGGAATTAATAATAGCAAAGAATGGTTTATGGAGAGTGCATGGGCGCCGGGAGGGGGGTGCAAGGGAGTGCACTTGCAACCCCCTGACATCCCGGGTCGCCCGGAAATTTGGGCCGATAGGGGGTGGGGAGCACCAATTACAGCCCTGGTGCGCCCCCCTACATCCCGGGTCGCCGTGTGGGCAGTAGTAGAAGCAATCCTGCCGGTGCCCATGGGAGAGTGTTATCGATGCATCTAGAAATTTCTATGGCTATGTTAGAAAACTGAGGGGAAGGAAGGTTGTTGAGAGCATTAGATAAGGATGGAGAAGAAGTTATTGAGGAACTGAAAAAGGCAAAGACTGGTTTAGTGAGACCATTAGGGACAATGATTCAGAAATGGGAGGATGTAAATCGGAGAACGATCTTAGACACGCAATTAGAAATGAGCAGGCTAAAAAACTTGAAATTCATCCTGAGGATATCATGAAGGAACTAAGAAAGCTGAAAAAAACATAAAAGGGACTAGTGTGTAGATAATATTACTAGGAATGTAACATTGTAATTTATCTTGAGACATTATTTAAATTGAATCCGGATACTTGCCGCTTACCAGAGGATCGGGAAAGAGCGATAATAATGTCAGTACATAAAGGAGGGATGGCAAATAAATTTGAAAATTGTAGGTCAAACAGTTTGACATCATTGGCAGATAAATTAATGGATTGATATGCCACCACATCAGAAATATATGTGAGGATCGTAGTGGTTTTCAAGTCGACAACATGGCTCTAGATGAGGAAATTCATGCGGATCTCAGTTAGTAGAATATATGCAAGATATTTCGGATGAAATGGACAAGGGAAGTCATATTGATAGTGTAGCACCAAATCTTTCAAAGACTTTTGACTGAGTTGAGGACATAAAATTGTGATAAATAAGGTAGAAACAATTGAAGTGATTCACTGGGTAGAAGAATTACTAAAAGGTAGAAAGAAAAAAGTTAGGATAGGAAATGCAGTATCAAAGAAATGGAAGTGAAAATGGGAGTGCCACAGGTCAGCATATTGGGACCTTTGCTATTCATTATTCTAGTGAATGATTGTGTTGATGGTTTACTATCAGAAGTTACGTTGTTTTCAGACGAGCTAATGCTATATAATAGGATTAACATGGTAGAGGACAATGAACAGCGGCAGGATATCTAGGTAGATTGGTAATACAAAGAAGAATAAGCTTGTTAGATATAAGGGGGGGGGGGGAGGGAAGAATTGTTTGTTGAAGACTTGAAATGGAAATACCTTGGTGTAATATTTGCTAACAAGCTCCATTGGTCAGGGACACATTGGGCAGGTAGTTTTCAAAATCCTGCACTTGCTGGAGAGAGTGATAATGGGCTGTACCAAAGAAGTAAAGGAATTGGGTTACAAAACTTTAGTCTGGTCACACCTTTGCTTGAATATGGTGTAGTATGGGACCCACGATTTGGGTATCAAATACGGGAGTTGGAGTGGGTGAAAAGAAAGGCTGCTAGATTTGTCTCTGGAAATTACTGCAGAACACATCCAGTGACCTGTATGGTAAAAGAGCTAAATGGGATTTATTGTAAGTCAGGAGAAGGATGAAGAGAGTCGTGGGAGTGTACACGGCATATGTTGGTGATGAGACGTGGAAAGATAGCTGGAATTTGATATCAGGCACAAGGGAGTGCAAAGATTTTCTTTCGTAGATAATGGTTAAGGTACTGGAATAAGTTACCAAGAGAACTGATGAATAATTTACCAAAAAAGTTGAAAGAATTTAAAGTTGAAATTTGTAGAGGGTGACTTTAGATCAGTTGGATTTCGGAACAATCCGCGGTGTAAGAGAGTAAATTCTGGCTTTAGGGTTAATACTTTAATGGTGGATGAAGAAAAAAAAGATACTTTTTATGCCATTTGTTTATTTAAAAAATTATTTTGATAATCTTAAGTGGGACAAGATGTTGAAAAATTTTAACGAAGTCAGATGTAAAATATCGAAATAGAAGAATATTTTGTAATCTATATAAGAATCAGTAGCTATTGTAAGAGTAGATAATCATGAGAACATGCATCAGTTGAAAAGGGTGTGAGACAAGGTTGTAGTCTATCTCCATTAATATTCAGTTTGTATGTGGAGGAAGTGATGATGGAAGTAAAAGAAAACTTTGAATGCGGCCTAAATGTTTATGGAGAAAAATCAACATGCTACGATTTGCTGATGATAATGTCCTGTTAGCAGAGAGATATCGAGAAGTTACTGAATGTCATAAATGAAATACTGTAGGAAGATATGTAAACCAAAGCTAGTAAAATGTGATGAAATGACAGCAGTAAAATCGTATTAAATATAGAAAAAGGATCGCATGTAATGGGAGAAGAAAATGAATTCTGTTACTTATAGTGCTCTGATTAGGAGGTAGATGTGCATATTTTTTTTTTTACCTTTCTCATCTAATATTGCCAAGTGAATTGTAAATAACTAATGAAGCATAATATACCTTTAATTATAGAGATTAAAATTTAATATGTACTGTACAATAATACGCATTACGAAAACGAAATTAGTTTTTAAAAATTCCTAGCTGGTGATTTAATTAAAAATTTAACGCTAAAATATAAACTGTTGCCACAACTAGAAGCTAAAATTTTAACCTCACACATCCTCTTACTTCTATGTGTCCTCCAAATTAATACAGGTGTAAGTAAAGCAATATTTCACAACATTAGCGGAAAACGAGACAGAAAAAATAAGACGACAGTATGCTTGAGATGAGCACGTGCAAATAAACCTTTATGATAAGAGTAATGCAATCTGATTCTGCTGATAACTTCTTCCAACACAAGCAGCACTCGAAACTGTTGACCTTCCGAGAATTTGAAGGATGAGGTCGTTTGTTGCGTTAACAGATTAGGTAGATAATTTCATCTTCATTGTCCCTACCATATCTGACATCTGTTACATTTAAAGCGGTTTACAGAAAATTATAGAAGTGAAAACTGGAAATAGTTACCTCTTGCAGGAATAGACATGCGAATACCTCAAGCGAAATAATCTAATGCTAACATTTGTACGCTCGTATAAACACTACATTTAAAGGCAGGTTCCGAGAAGCTCGAAATGCGACGAATGGAAATACAAACATATACACTGGTCGTGAATTGTAATGGGAAGGCACTTAAGACAGGAAATTCATTAGGTACTGAATTTTTGCCAAGAAATACTTACCCTGATGCGCACAACAAAGGAAAAAAATTTCAAGTGCTAATAAAAAGCATTAAACTGTAAATGGGTCCTTTTAAAATCTTGTTAGAGAAATTCCTAAACAGCTTAGATAAACTCTTTTTAGAATGAGATTGAAGTGCACATTTTCATAGACGTATCCGTGTTCACTGAATCCGATATGTGTAAACTATCGGTTCATAGGTAACGTGCAGTAGCCTACGAAATATACAACGGTAAACTATTACAGTAGGAAACTATTTCGACTCAACTCCAAGAGTGTTAGAATAATTAACAATAATTACCTTATGATATCTTTATTATGAATTTTGTAAAGGGGCTTAAATTTCTACCTTAAGAATTTTTAAACAAAATTCATATCCTAGGGAAAAAAAACCTAGAACATTACAAAGTAACCAGCAATTTATTCAGTTTACGAATATTTCATACAAAACCTGAAATTAGATTCTTAGCTTGTCTGTTTTCTGGAAAACCATTTTCAGATTAGATTTGAAATATATGTATTATCATGAACATTTTAGTTTATTGGATTCGCATGTTTTCAAAAGTCGGAAACGGAGAAGAAGAAACAAGGAGAACGTTGAAAATATCTTCTGCTCGAGTTTTGTTCGTAAAGTACTGTACGACAAAATCTCATAGTCGTTTGTGGTTATCATGTCTTTTGCTTCTCTTTACACATATCGTGGTGTCTAACCCGCTACTTCGTGTAAACTGTAAGTCACTAACAGGAAAATTGCCATACAGCAGATCACTGAATGTTTGAGGCCTGGCCAGTCAAACTCTGAAGCAGAAGGTCTGCACAACCAATAGCTCTATGTCAAACGGTCACAATGTCAATGAAACGTTAATCAATCGATGGGAAGGCCTTTCATTTAATGTTGCTCTTAACTGGCAATCAGATTGTGCACTAAATGCTTCGGTTAGATCTCATTCCACATTATTGACGGTGATTGTCCGATCTGAAGGCTGAAAACTAGTGCCATTCGGAAGAGCAAGTACCTTAGGGCCAGCATTTGATATCACCCTTTCCCCGTCCACAGCACACTACAAAGTCATCTACACTTACACTAGTCGTAATGGGAAGCAACGTAAAATCTCCCCCTTGTCAAAATCTTCCCGGAGATTCGTCACCCTAGTGCACAGTAATAATCGCTGTAGTGTGGCGGACTGGGCACGGTACTCACTTTATTTCAATAGCGAGGATCACATAATTTTAGGGATAAAGAGTATCATCTTTCTGGAAGTACCAAACAATGACACAGAACGAAACTTCGCTAGTGAATTTTCCTCGTTGTGTAAAAAAATTTACAAAGTAAAACTGTTTTCACAGCGAATGTTTCTTTTCTATAACTTAACCTTCTATAGGAATTTGCATACGTGTAGCCTCAAATCATCATTTCTTTAAAAGTACAGCAACACATTCTAAGACATAAACCTATAAAATAAAACACGGAATATTAGTCTGATAATTATAAATGAATCTTTGATTGGTATTTACAGTATGTATTGAAAAGGACGTGCAGGTTAAATATTGAAGGAATTTGAAAATAGGCTAAATCCTCTTCATCGAGTCACAGAAAGTTGGTAATTCATGGGAATATTGCAGCAACATTACGCCACCTTCCATTACAGCTTCCATTAACCTCGCAATTTAATTGTTTTAATTACATTTTTTACAAAAAGTAAAATACCAAACCACATATGTAAGTAAATTGGAACAATGAATTGAAGATCATGCTGAAGAGGCAGCACTCATGCTATACTCGCAAGGACGAACTTACCGCAAGAAAACACAAAAATCCAAACATTTTGCTGGATTCTGGCAGCTTTTGACCATGAAAGTGTTTTTAGCAGTGTATCTAATGGAGGATCAGCAGCCACCTGCATTGTTGAAGGTATTCATAATTTTTTCTTTGTAAAATCCGCTTCAGCTATGGCATATTTTTCGGAATTACTTCAGTCTTTAGGGTTTGCAAGTGTGACAGGACAGTCTATTCACGAAGAATGATCAGTTTCAGCATGATATCTATTTGTCCATCGTCTGTTTCAGAGCATACGGTTAACTCTTCAGTGAATTTGGAATTTATCTTCAGTTGTCAGATCTTGATCTTGTTATACTTTATTATTAAAATTTCTGTCTAGGCAGTTTTGTTACAGAACTTTCTTTCGTTATTCTGAAGAAAAAAAAAAACGTAGCTAATCTAAAATAAAATTTATGGTAATATGTTTCTAATTAAGGTAAACAATTAGAATCATTAAAAATTTCCAAAATTTTTGGAGAGATGTAATTAAGATAATTTTTATGAAATTTCGTATATACCAACTTTTTTTTAATAAGGATTATATTTTGTTGTTGTTATTTCTACCTCAATTTGTGTTTTACTATTATTTTTACTAGTATTGTTTAATAGTAACAACTCAAAAGTAAATTAATGTTCACAATTGCCCAAAAATATATATTATCTGCTCACGTTCAGAAAATTGTGAATCAGATTCCAGAAATATGTGTGGACATGTTTCTAATACTGAAATGCACGAGTGACATCAACGTAAACCAATAGAAGGCAGCTGTATGTCCAGTCTTTATTTCACTTTTTCCAAATCGAAAGCCGATTTACAATTAAATGTTTCGTTAAAAGACACTAAAGCTAATTGAAATTAACGAGGGTTACAATAACTTAAATATAAACAATTCCAACAAAATAAATAAAGAAGATGTTACTAAAAGCGTTACATCATTGTTCCTGTCAGACCAGCGTTAATTTTTTTCTTGGAAACATCTGAGCAGTCAGGGAGGAGCTTGTTTGATACATTCTGTTTGTTCTGTAAGTGCCTTTGTGCTCGATCTCACTGCCGTGGAACATCGAAAATATACTTCGTGAAGAATCTCAGGTCATTGTTTTTAGTGATGTCGTTTGGCCATTAAGCTTTACAGACACAATTAATATTTTATATTCATATTATTAAAAAGTGTATTTCATTCATGTAAATTCGCTTATACTTATAAACACAATGGATATACAACACAATTAAATCCATCCGGACGCTGGGTCGACTCGTATGGCAATCCTCACCATTTTAGTCATCGCTACAGGCGCTAGCTCAAGACAATAATTAAGCTCCAGTAACAGAATCGACACTGTAGCGCCATCGGTAAGCGATAGCAATCAATTCAGAACGTGATAAAGTGTACTTTGGCGCCATCTGTAAGCAACTGAGATAAAATTGCAATTTCTGAGCCGATTGCTGCACTAATTTGTGAGTTCCAGTTTATGGATCCTATATCAGTCCAGCAAGTAGGTAGTGTTGAGGAGGAATACTTATTTAAAACTTTTCACGTGGTAGAAAGTAATACCATGGGAACCGTATACTTCAGAATAACCAGGAATTTTTGTATAGAACAATGGCGTTGGCAAGTAAAATTCTTTTATTTCCTGACTTTAATCTTCCAGCCTGCCAGATATTTAAAATCCTTTGGAAGCTTGTTGATGATATGAATCCCTGAGTATATGACACTTTTTTGACAAATGGCAACGACTTGTAATCGTTGTGAAGATATTTTTACTTCTGGATCTGGTGCTGTATTACGTATTCTACTACGTTTGAAACGGTGATTACTGGTGATTACTTAGCACATATATGTGTATTCACACTGCTACCAATGACAAAATTACCTAACTTCTTTGAATAGCTCACCACAAGAAGTTGTACTACTAAACCGAGCACAGTGGGTAAAAGGTTAATGTTCTGTCCCCGCATTCGGAAGGACGTGGGCTCGAATCCCCCTACGGCCATCCAGATTTGGGTTATCCATGGTTTCACCAAATCATTCCATGCAATGACCGAAAAAAAACATCTACTGCTAAACTCACACATAACTCTTGTTACTTTCTTTCCACTACTTCCCTACTGACTATTGTGAAAATAAGCGAAATAAAGCAATTTCCTCATTCTGAGATCATAAACTGCTAATTTGATTGCACTCGGCCGCTCTAAGAAAGAGAAAGACATGAACCTTAAAATTTAAACTTCTTACAAATTTTAATTTTAAATTCCTTAAGCGTTTTGGTAAATTATTCATCACTGCACTTGGTAGTTTGTTCCAATACACCCTTAGCAACAAAATAAATTTTTCTCTCTCCCTTATGCATGAAATCAAGCAAAAGCTTGTGATGAAGATCGTCTTTCCCCTTCCATGCACTATTCCTAATTTTTTTTTTTTACCAATATCCCTCCAAGCCCCATCGCCAACATGTGCCCTGTACGAGTACTTGTCCAGCACTCTCTTCACTCTCATCCTTTCCTCCAATGACTCCCAATCCAGCTCCTTTACCATATTAGATACTGACTGGATCCTGAGATAATTTGCACAAACAAATATCTAGCTGCTTTTCTTTATACACCTTCCAACTACTGTATTTGATACCCAAATGTGGGTCCAAAACCACACCATCATATTCAATGGTCTGACCAAAGTTTTGTAACCAAATTCACTAACTTCTGTGGAACATCCTTTCATCACCCTCTCCAGTAAATGAAGGATTTTGTAACATTTTCCTACCACTGTCAATGTGCTCTGCCCAGTTGAGTTAGCTATCAAAAGTTATGTCAAGCTTTCAACAAGGAATTCTGACTCCACCCTATAATCATAACTAACCTTTATTTTTTTATCTGTGCACCTAATAAGCTGACTCTTCTTGGCATTTATCTTCATTCCATGCTGACCTACCAATTTAGATATTCTATCAAAGTCACGCTGCAGCTGTTCACAGCCTTCACCTGTTTTGGCCCTACTGTATACCATTATATCATGTGCAAACAACCTAAATTCTAACCATAACCCATCAATACAATGAGTGATTAGAATAATGAACAACAACGGTCTCAATACACTACACTGTGGCACTCCCATTTTCCTTCCACTTCATTCGATAATGCATTCCCTACTCTACCACTTTTCTTCCTGGCTTTTAAGAATTTCTCTACCAGCAAGCAACTTTTCCATCCAATCCAATAGATTTCATTTTATTTAAAACCATTTTCTGGCTCACTCTCTCAAATGTCTTAAGGCTCATTCCCACGGCGCGTGGTGTAGTAGGCAGTACGCGCCTTTCATCTTTTACCGCCTGGCGGTGGGTCGAGGCGCGCCTTACCTGCTAGCATATGCGGCAAGGATGAAATGCGTCCACTACCACGCGCCGAGGGAAAGCGCCTTAAGAAGGCTCTAGTGCCACAGTAAGCCATTAACTGTTTACCAATTAATTATTAATTTCAGGTGTAGGCTGTTACTTTCGCTCTGCAATTTCCCTGCTCCCTTTGTAATACCCATGACACATGCAGCACACTTCGTTTGAAATGCAATTACGACTGTCATCTACACATACACAAAAACAGTTTTATGAAAAGATTCGGCTCTGTGAGATGCCAATGATATAGGAAGCTTCTTGGAAAGGCGGATCCAATCAGCTGTCGGATATTGTAACAATGGCAGTCATCGCCTGCATGTTAATACCACCGTGCTTTTATATCTTTGATGCTTTCTGCTAGGTGTTTTGCATCACAGCAAAAAAAGAAAAATATCTGCTGCTCGACTTTTATCGGCTTATGAATTTAACAAAGCAGTCACGATCAGACAGAACAGATGCAATCAATATATGAAAGGCAGGGCTGTGAGAGATCGGAAACTACAAGATGGACTGACGGAGTTCTTCGGAAAAATGAGAGAGCAGTTCCTGCTTTGAATCGCAGATCGTTATTTGAAGAGCGATAATGGCTGCATGATCTGCCAGAGGCGTAATAACAACTTAAGCATTGTGTAGTCAACCAATACAAATGAATGAAACTAACTGGAAGCATCGTGAAGCTAGAATATATTCGCTTTGTTTTAACTTATTAAGCAGACAACAACAAGTCTAAAGTATGTTTCCTATATGAACATCACACACATGAATAGAAGGAATTAAATAGAGCACTGTTCTCTGGATACGACATTACTGTGTAACAAAAAATGGCGTACAACTGCAATTTTTTTTGCATTAATTCATCTCCAAAAGAAATAAATTTGGAGTCTTAATTGAGTATTCTATGCATCACAGATTTATAAAATTGGAAGTCTGTTACATATGATAAAATCTGTACATGAAAGTTTCCGATGAACTTACGCACAGTCTAACAGGATTGGAACTCATGCGTTTCAGATTGAATTTAAAAAAAAAAAAAAGTTCACAGCCGCATTCTTTGGCGTTCTATGGTTTCACAGAGTTGAAACGTTAAGTGCTGAGCACTTAATTTAACGTTTTTATTGTTTATTTGGATTCCCACTCATATGAATAATCAAAGACATAAATAATGAATCAAATTTATTGTATAATAAAATATATTGCAAACATGGGATGAAGATGTATTTAAAGAAGAGCCACCTTATTAGCCACATAGATAAAAAAAACTAAAAGTTTGTTATGATCATACGTTGGGGAAATGATTGCTTATTGAAAACTTTAAAAGTAAATACCTCGGCATAAGATTTGATGATGAACTCAACTGCGAAGGACACATTGGACAGGGGTTAGGAAAATGATTCAAAATTCTTCATTTGTTGGAGAGAGTGATGGAGGATGTACCAGGGAAGAGACTCATGGAAGAGTACTAGTCCTATATTGGTGATGAAGTTGATACGTTTTTAAAATCTAGAAGTATCAATATGTGTAATCCTTTCTTTCTACATTTTCTGTTTGAGTATCTTAAGAACAGCGCTAATTCGATTTCCAAAACTCCAGGATGCTTTGATATCACTTGATAAAGGGAAGATGAATATTTGACGGATTACGCTGTTACATGGGGATTGAAATCGAGACGACATTTAGTTTCTAGTGGTAACTACTCGCAGATGCATGATCGTGTATCATGGTGGTGATCTCAGTCGACACAAATTACTTAATTTACATGAAAAGATAGTACATTTTTAAGTTCGTGCAAAATGAGTAGCAAAAAAAAAAAAAAAAATAAAATAAAATCAAAATGTTTGAATCTTTTGCCTATTTACAAAGCGAATACAAACAGAAACCAGAGAAACTGGTAAAACTCGACACCCTGTACGGCTAGGAACGGAGAAATTGGTGACTCTATCCCGATGAAAGAGTTAATTTAATCTTATAGGAATCGAAAAAATAAAGCGCGATGTAGACCATACTAGATACATTTCTGCTAGATTCCAACGATAATAACTCAGTGGGGTGTTTCGGCAGCAATACAAACATCGAAATAGCAGACTTAACAGAACTCTCTGTCCTTTCATTGTCGATGGGACTTCGAAACAACATGGAAACATCGATATTTTAATTTAAATTAATTGTGATGGAGAACAATTTACCTAGAGGTCTATTTACACTTTTCTTATTTTTATTATTGATTATTATCTTATATTCCTTGAGTGTAAATTTCCCAACCCATCTACTTTTGTTCTTTATGAATTTTAAATTCTTTCACATCCCCTAAGTATTTTATTTCTATCCCTAACCCCCTTACCCACAAAAGAAAATTTTTCCACTCCTTTATGCATGAAACAAGAACAAGCTTGTGCTGATGGTAATTTTGGAAATCTCCTCCAAGAGACACTTCTCCCAGTCTTATGAGCTCTGAGAACTGAACGAAAATCGACAAACAGAGCTCATTACTATATAGCGTCAACTACAATTCTAAACACTCAGTTCTCACAAGATAGAGAGATATCTGATGAATTTTACAATATGCAACATTTTAAACAAACAGCACTTGAGTAGTAGTTACCACATTCATACCGAAAAGTAATATTAATTTTCTGATTTGTCTTAGATGATGTAAAATACATTTCGGTCCAAATCTGAACAAAGGTGTATTTGTATTTATTTTTCTAGTCTAGTTCTGTGTTCTGGATGTCATGTGGATCGCCAGCGAGTCGAAGGCCGTTGCCCGGTCGCTCCCGGAAGCTGTTCTCTCAAGGTCGCTCCTCGCCTGCCCCAACGCAACCGCCGCTGGCCCGTCCGCAACTGGAACACTGGCCATACACACTCAGGCTGCAGGACAGCGAGATGAACGACAGCCACTGACGGATGACTGGACCGGGAATTGAACGCTTGTCCTCCCGATTGCCGGGGGCGGGTATTAACCACTTGCCCAACAAACACGGCAAAAACAGTTTTTTCTTTTTTTATGACATTGATAACTGGGAAATACTGAAAGTTCAACGGCGGATTAACAGAGTGGCAACGACGCGCATTCCAGCCCTATTTTGGCAGGTAGCCTCATGAGGAAACATCTCACCATCTGCCTGCCAACCGTGTAAGCTGTGATCTGAGTTTTAAGTGGCTAATTTATTTGTGTAGTTTCTGAGGCAATAATTGTAGACCATTCCAATATTCACACACATGGTTAAGGAAATCAGCCCAAAACAGCACGACGCTCCCGCGCCTGCATCCGGGCCATCCTTCTGTACCGGCCATCCTTCTGTGTTTGTTCTTCTCACTGGGGTATGCAGTGAAGTGTTTTAATTTTTTTATATTATTATTATTGCAATTGATCGGACGCTCCGGGGGCAATTTCCCTACACACCCATTTTCCTCCTTTCCTGTAGCCACCAACATTTTTCCTCACAAATTTCTGCTTTAAATTTTTTCATCATTTTTGGTAAATTATTCATCATTTCTCTTGGTAACTTAATCCAATCCCTGACCCCCTTACCTAAAAAAGAGAATCTTCCTATATCTTTGTGCCTGATATCGAGTCCCATCTTGTGGTCATGGTCTTCTTTTCCCTTCCATGCATTACTTTAAATAATCACCAATATACGCCCTGTACACTCCCATGACTCTCTTCACCCTCCTCCGTCTCCCTCTAGCAGCCCCTTTTTTTTTTCTTTTTTGTTCCCTCTCCGACTCCTGTATTTGATACTCAAAATGTGGGTCCCGTATTACACCACCATATTCAAGCAATGGTTTGACCAAAGTTTTGTAACCCAATCGTTTACTTCTTTCGTACATCCCCTCATCACTCTCTTTTCGGCAATCTGCGCGTCCTGGAACCAGTATATCTCCCATCTGCTTATTGATTTGAATAAGGTTTGGTTCGTTAAGGTTGCGAGTTAGTTAAGTACATGTTTTTCTGTGGTTGTTGCCTTTTGTATTAGATTTCTTGCGAAATTGGAATGCTGTGTTTGGTATTTTCGATTTTCATCAACTATGTTATTGTGGATGTTCTATATATTCCAGGTGTACAGAAAAACAGAAGCAAACCAAAAAATACACTCATCATCAAACCACACAAACAAACACCCAGCAACATAGAAAGCAAAAGAAGAAATGGTACTTTATGACATACTTAAACACACACACATACAGGTTAACAAGCACATTTTAAAAAATGATATAAAAATTTCACTAAAAACAGATAGCTGAATACATAAACAAATAAGAACCCATTCAAATACAAATTCCATAAGTCTGGCATATAATAATATCTGAAAAGTCAGTGAAAAAAAAAAAAAAAAAAAAAAAAAAAGAAAGAAAAAAAAAAAAAAAAAAAGTAAGTCAATTCTTATAAAATTTGAATAAACACAATTTCCTAGTTCTTTCCCTTTACAACAAAACTTTCAATGCTAATATCTCTTGACCTGCATTGTTTTTCTCCAGTTCCAAACTCTCAACTGGAGCGTAAGCTGAAGCGTATGACCAGTCTGGATCAAGCTACGTCAGGGTCTCATTTTTTAAGAATTATTCCTGGTTTTTCACTGACTCTTCAATTTACATCTCAGTAATCTGATACAATATACATTAGACAAAGAAGAAGGCAGTTCCAGACGCGATACAAACTACGTCTAAGAGCGCTGAAGTATAGAAATCACTGCACTTTTGCTGAATATGATTTCAACATTGAGCATTCCTCTACAGACTTAAATACAGACGTAAAATTGTAACATTCAATAACTTCAAACACAAGATGTTAACTTAACAATAAAACTAGAAAATACCTAGGATAATAACCACAAGAAAACTTATACTCAGTTGACACATATACGAGGGTGAGTCAAATGAAAACCTTAAATTTGTAATAAAAAATCGAAATTTCGCGCCGGTATCCTGTAAGTTGGTAAGCGTGCTACAAGCAGCGTGCAGAATGGCCTGTAGGTGGCAGCATAATGCAGATGCACAAATACCGTCGCAGTATCTGTATAAAGATGGCTGCCCCATTTGAGACTTGCACCAGGGAAGAACAGCGTTCTGTTATTCGGTTTTTGAGCAGTGACGGTGTGAAACCTATTGAAATTCATCGAAGAATGAAGGTTCAGTACAGTGATGCATCTTTGTCGCAGCAGCAAGTCTACGAATGGAGTAGGAAGTTCGCAAATGGTGTGACTTCAGTGGAAGATGCTCCTCGTCCAGGTAAGACACAACGAGTTGTGACTCCACAGAACATTGCAGCAGTTGAAGCCATAGTGATGGAAAACCGCCGAGTGACACTGAATGACATTGTAGCATGTTTAGAGATTAGTCATGGTTCAGCACACCACATTGTGCATGATGTGCTCCAATTTCACAAAGTGTCTGCAAAATGGGTGCTGACTCCTGAAATGAGAGAACGACGTGTTGATGCTTGGGAGGAACTTCTTCGGCGCTTTGAACGTGAAGGTGATGGCTTCCTTGCAAGAATCGTTACTGGGGACGAAACCTGTGTTCACTTCCACCAACCGGAAACGAAGAGAGCGAGCAAGGAATGGCGTCATTCCACATCACCAAAACCAAAGAAGTTTCGAGCAGAACCATCAGCAGGGAAGGTTATGCTGACTCTCTTTTGGGACGAAAAGGGCGTCATTTTGGGGCATTACATGCCTAGAGGGACCACTGTTACCAGTGCATCATACACATATCTCCTAAAAAATTATCTTCGGCGTGCAATCAAATCAAAGCGACGTGAATTGCTGTCATCATGCTGCAACATGACAATGCAAGGCCCCACACTTCCCGTACAACAGTTGCAACAATCACAGACCTGCATTTTGAGTGTCTTCCTAATCAACCATACTCAGCAGATCTTGCCTTAAGTGATTTGCATATGTTTGGACCACTCAAAGAAGCAATGGGAGGAAAGAAGTTCCGTTCTGATGAAGAGGTACGCCACGCGGTGGTTGCGCGGACTACCAAAAGAATTTTTTTCTAAAGGAATTTATGCACTTTGTAAGCGCTGGAGGACTTGCATTGAGCGTGGGGGAGATTATGTTGAAAAGTGATACAGCTTTGTACCACTTCCGCACAATAAATAATATTTAAAAAATATTTAAGGTTTTCATTTGTTACACCCTCGTATTTTAAAAATCAAATCATATTCACAAAATTATACAGAACAGTTTAAAATACACTATTTTCACCAATACATCCAACCATAAGTTATTAGTATCATTATACATCATTCTTCTTCTACCACACATAGACATATTTTTAAGCAAAAAACAGACGCATTATCAGACTGCAAACTTTAAACTCCGCGCTAACATTCCACATTTGAGAAAACATTAATGGTGAAAAATAACTGAACAACAGTAAAGTTACATTGAAACAGTCTTTGACTGATTTTTCACTCTTCCCGACGGTCAACCGAACTCTGTCGACTGATGTGGTTATACTGGCCCACATTTTTCAGTTCCCAACATATCTCTTTTCAGGATGGATGAATCTGACATTCTTATATGAAAACTCTCTGTTGGGATTTAATATGTTTGGCAATTGAAGAGTGAATGGGTAAACGATTTTATTTTATTTTAATTTTTTTTTATTTTTATTTTTTTTCAGAGAGGGAGGTGGATGTGTGAGAATTCCATACGTTGTTCTCCAAATTTGGGGAGTACTCCAGAAGCCGGAAGCATGCGACCTGCCTTCAAAAACACATTCGAATTTCAGTAATATACTTCTTGTCACAACGAACATGCTTGTAATTGTAAAATAAAAGATTGTTATACGAGAATTAACATTGTATCTTTTGCTTTTTTTTTTATTCATTTTTTTTTTTATTTTAAAGTTATTCTCATACCAACAACAACTTTTGACCGTGTGTCGAAATATTCTTGAAATAAGTTCTAGAACTAAGATTAGCAGGTTCGCTTTCTACGCAAGATCTATCAAATTTTCTCTCCGAAACTTTCTCACTATGCAACTTGTATTTCCAAACTTCTCAGTCCTCTGCTCTATTATCATAAGTCTTACTCGCTCGCCATCTCTACCAACAATCCCTCCCCTCACTTCTTCTTTTTCCAGAGATACTATATTTTCCAAAATATCAAAGCAAATAATCTCTATTAGACCTGCTATTCTTTTCATTAATTCCATAAACTTTTATTTTCTCAATATTACGGCCTTTACCTGTCTAAATGTGTGATTTTATTTATTTTAATGAATTACTATGTTACATTCTCTAGAAAAAAAGACTTGCAATTAATGAAGCCAAACAAAGGCAGTGAAAGGACTCGTAGCTCTGACCGACAAGAAAACAGATGTAATGTTCGGCTGGGAAAAATAAAAATGAAAAAACATTGGTCGGTAACCGAAGTCGGGAAGTTGGTAGAGTTTGGCGCAGTTCGACCTTGTAGATCGGTCATAAGGTAGCCACTTCCACCAGAATCTATACTATCGCGTACTTTTGTTTGTTTGGCCGAAATCGGTTGTATTCGGCAGAGTGAAAAATCGGCCAAAGTTAGTTCCAACGTAAACGTACCATAACGCGCTAAAGTAACTCTCCGATCATTCTGAAATCCAAATAAAACAGCACAGTAGGACGTAATGGGCGAAGACATAAATGGTTAACTGCCTCCAATGTAACCACGTATAACATTGGAAGCGACATCCTGGTTAAAGTAGGATGATTAGCTATCACACATCACGACAGATGTGAATTGTAAGTCCACTATAATACCTATATATAAACATATTTGTAACAACATTTTTTTAAAAAAGTCTGTATAAAATTTATAAACTACAAACATATTACAGAAATATTGGATCGCTAACGATATCTCGGTCAGAGCCGAAATGCGTCCGAAATAAACAGAAATTACAACAGATGCATAATTTATTAAAGTAAGCTTCTTGGGCTTCTAGCCGCGTCTAATTCGCTTCGTGTGGCGACGCTTTGGACGCTAACACTTCTTCCATTATCAAGCCACCGATCAGTTAATGTTGACAAGCAATGTTAGCGTCCAATACGTCGCGACACGCTGCGAATTAGACTCTGCTAGAAGCCCAAGAAGCTCTTTTAAAAGATCTGTCGCCGCGAAAGCGGTCACAGTTATCAATAATAATTTATTATTTTAACAATAACTGCAGAAGGAAAGGCCTACCATTATGTACTACATCGAACACGTTTAAATATATGGTAGAAGCTAAAAGACGTTCAACCCAATCAGCAAACCCGTCATTGGTCATTCTCCTATGGTCATACGTTTCGTGCATCGAGAGAACATGTTGTCAAACAGTAAATAGTAAAAGTTATTGAAACTGAGGTTTTGTTATCTGTATAATCATACACGATAAAAATTAAGACTTAAGATGAAATAAGAAATGAATCGTTCTGAAAAAAAAGGTGGTGAGTGAATCTATTTGAAAGACTAAATGAAGAGAGAAAACAGTGGGCTGCATTTTAAGTCACGGAAGACTGGTTAAACGACTTAAAAGCGAAGAACTATAGAAGACGACAAATAATATAAATTCTGAATCAGAAAACACGGCGTAAGTCTCAAAGTGCGTGGCGACGAATAGATAATTACAGAGTAGAAAAGAAGTAGCAATGTATCAAACGAATCAGGAGACCAATAGTAGAAAGACTAATCGCAGTACTCATTCAGTTCGATGTGGACTATAACATCTAATTTTTTCTTTGAAAGTAAGCATTCAAGTATATTTTGATAACCGTCCAGTGATATTCTTTCGGAATGGAGAGTATCCTCTGAAGTTTTGTATAAATGTTTCAGAATTATTCAGTGCAAAAAAAGAAACTATACTTTTCACTTGTCTGTAAATAAAACAAAAGAATTACTTATTGATAGACAGCATTATTCAGTACAAATAGTATAACCGGTAACCCTTTCTGGATTGACCGAACTTTAGCAGGCACGAACAAATCTTCAAAATTCAAATGTTATTGGGTGACGTAAACTGGGAGTTCGTAGGAAACGAGACCTGGTATACAGAACTCGACTACTCTTACGGGTTACACAATGTTCCGTACTTTGCTTTGTATATCCATTATGAACCGGTGCTGTCGTCACAGCATCGTTTTAGAATAAACAAAGGAAATGTCAAACGAACAAATGAGCTCTAAACGACTGTACCGCTCAACAAAGATAATGCCTTACTTTATGAGATAGCTTTGATGTTTCAGGCATGCTGTTTCTTGTTCCATCTCTCTTAGTGCTTTTGCATCAAGTGCCGCCATAACAAAGCATGCTGGATTAAAGAAACGTCACAGCAAGTCTGCCAGAATTACTTAATATCGATCTGGTGCACAGAGGTCGATGAACTCTAAAATCTTAACGAAACACACCCTTATTCACCATTTATATGCTTTTCTTTAATGTTTAATCAACAGTCAGCGACATTATGCTTTTGAATATACGTTTCTTAATTTTCATTACGTTTTTTGATTACTCGATGTAGAAAAGACTGCTTAAGCTTTACGTGAACTCATAACTCTAAGAGGCCACATCATTATTGGTTGAACTGGCTGATGATGATGATGAATTTAATTTGTAGCGACTTTTCCGTAAAACGTGAGTGAGGAATTTAAAGAAGACATCAAATCGAAGCAGTTGATCCAAATTTCAAAAGGTTAGTACCATTTTTAGATAGGTGTCGGATGTTTGATAGTCACCAACCCTTCCTCCTCACCCTCTACCTCCCCCCCCCCCTTCGCTGCCACACCTTTTGTCCAGTATTCGTTCGTAGCTCAGATAATTTTAATGTAATTCGGCAACACTAAGGAGTTTTAGTTAACAACATGCAAAGAAATGTTGGCGAATTCGAGGTTCACGTAAGGTGATCGGTATGTTTGCTGTCCTGAAAAGTGTTCAAGAAAAGTGTTCGTGAAATCTAAAATGACTCCGTGAGGTAATTAATCTACTGCACAATTCTTAAATTTTTATTTTCGTATGTTGGAACCTCCAGTTCTTCCATAAACAATTAGAACTTTAAGTGGTCATTGTTCGAAAGTTAAACCTTATGCTGTTTCTTGTTTCAATGCAAGGTTGATTATTTTTTATGTCTTTCGCTCCCACTTTTCAAAGCTACGATCTTTTTTCAATAGCAAGAAATGTGATAACCGGCTGTTGGAAACTGGCAAGACTAATGTTAAGAAGCTCAATGTATGTCCGATGCAGCTGAAATCAAGGATTTTTTTAAAAAAATTAGTAATTAATATATGAAATTAACATTTACTAGCATAGTTTGCACAGAGGAGAATTTGATTTGGAAGTTATTTTACTGGTATTATTTTTTATGTGTCAACGCTAGATAACTACATATATGACACTTTTTTATGTTTCTTATATTTAAATCTACTGAACATTGGAAACTGACTATCTCATCGGCTTAAGCTAAATTCTGAAACCGATATCATTCAGTCCGTATTTAGTTTATACGTAGCCTCCATTTAGATATCTAGATAAATCCTGGTAACGTGTTACATTTTCGTTGTTTCGACAAATATGTTCTGTGTTTGTAATCACATCATGCATAACCAATTTGCAATACGATACCTTAAAAAATATATACTAAGAAATGTGAAGGACAAGTATAACTTTGATCCTCGAAACTGGCAGCCATTGCTCACTTGTTAGCAACGACTAAATGCATGTCAAACCTTAGCGTCCATAAAAGCCACCTTGTCGCGAAGTGTATAAGTTAATCTGCAAACCAGCAAGCAGCTACTAAAGCCAAAATACCAGTACGATACTACCAGAGTAAGCGTTCTCTTGAACAAATATGGCTGAAGGAATTCAGTTTGAACATAACTTCTAATAACCAAAGATCACCAAAAGATCTACCATCACACACTTTTACTTATTTATTTTTTATACTTATAAGTCAGTAGAGGCGGGATGGTATTGGGGACAAGAAATGGGAAGGAATTCAGCAATGGCCTTTTGAAGGAAGCATCCTGGCAATCGCCTGGAGTGATTTGGGGAAACCATGGATGCCCGGACGGGGATTCGAACCACCGTCCTCCCGAATGCGAGGCCAGACCAGAATGTTAACCGTTCACCCACCGCGCTCGGTCCACATGCACACTCGTTTTCTCAACAATTCGTCTTTACTCTCTGGTAATGAACCAATAGTATTTTCCTGTAGTCTTGTATAAAATTAGGCAGATTAGTACTGTCTGCAGTTAATGCAGTATTTCTTTTATAGTGGTATTCGCTTAAGGCAAATTTTTTCTGTATCTCTCGCAAAAAATAAATTAATAAATAAATAAATAAAAAAGTTTGCTAGTGTGAATTCTGCAATCTCGATGATTTTTCCAATCTGCCCACAACAGTCTGAAAACCATCGCGAACTTAGATGAGATTTTTTTTTTTTTACTGTCGTCAGTCTTTCGACTGATTTGATGCAATCCTCCATCCCATCCTATCTTGTGCTAACCTCTTCATCTCTACATACCCCTTACAACCCACGTCCTCAATTATCTGCTTCGTATATTCTAATCTCTATCTTCCTCTACAGTTCTTACCTTCGACTGTTCCCTCCACTAACAAATTAACCAATCCAAAATGTCTAAAAATATGACCTATCAGCCTATCTGTAAGCTTCTTCCACAAACTTCTTTTCTCACCCATCATTTCCAAAACTCGTTCATTTCTTACTTTGTCAGTCTACTTAATTTTCAGCATTCTTCTGTAGCACTACATTTGAAATGCTTCAATTTTCTTTATTTCCGGTATTGTTAAAGTCCATGTTTCGCTACCATAAAGTGATGTGTTCCACACAAAGAGTTTTAAAAAGTTTTTTCTAATTCCTATATCAATATTTGAAACTAAAAGGTTTCTCTTTTTCATGAAGGCTCTTTTTGCTAGTGCTATTCTGCTTTTAACATTATTCCTGCTTCGGCCATCGGTTGTAATTTTGCATCCCAAGTAACAGAACTCACTTACTTCTCCTATTGCATCCGATCCTATTTTAATCTAGTAGTATTGTTATCATTTCTGCTACATTTCATCACTTTAGTCTTGCTTTGATTTATATTCAGTCCAAAATCTTCCTTCAGTGTGTTGTTCATGCCATTCAATAGATGAGATAGCAGCTAGATAACAGGATTTTATTAATATTTCTCACCGAATACGTTTCTTCTATTTCAGAACTGTATTCTAGGTAAAAAAATAAACAAACAAACAATTTTTATTCTAATTTCTTTCATTTTTTCGATTCAGCAGGAGACAATTCTATCTGAGGCTAAGAAATAAATAGTATGACATGTTTGAGAACCAACATTAAGAAATTATCGATCTGTTTGTGAATAAACACGAGTTACACAGTTCAGGATAATGGCCGAGTATGTATGACCAGCACTCAGGCCCCCCTGACCCCATCCTTTTTTTAAAAAAAAAAGTAGAGAGAGAGGAGTAAGAAAGACCATCCCGCGGAAGCAACTTCAAGCTTATAATTTAAGTCACATAGTTTCGAATAAAAAAATGTTCCGACATGATTGGTTTTACAGTTCATTGATGACGACCTTATTAGAGCCACGGGAGGATTGTCGGCAACTAGTGGAAAGAAATCGGCCACGAAATTTGGAAGGAACCATTAATCTATTCGCCGAAGTTTGTATGGCAGGCAGAGAGATCGAGCCCGCTTCCTAGATCGTTACCACTTACCAATCACCTCTCAGGATATGTAATCTTAACTTGAGCACATCAGTCATCACCAAAGAGACTTAATACGCGACGTATGTCTGCTACAATGAGGCGTAATTTTAAGTTTCATTACTTGCAGGAAAGTGCAGATGGATGCAGTGAAAATTGTTGTGTTAACGGCAGTTGGTCTATTTTAGATCTTCTAATAACCGTGGTGTCACTGGCGCTCTGATAATGGCTGTAGTAGTTAGTCACTTGTAAGGCCAGCTATCAAAAACTGAGCATTCGCTTTGTTCTAAAAACACGTTCAATGCTCCGATAACTATAATGCAAACCAAGCTAAGGGAATATCCATAAACTACGTGGCTCCAATTCGGCCTCTTTTGAATCCCTCCCCCCTCCTCCCACGTAGCCCGACGTGGTTTTTGCCTTGGACCCCTCTCCCCTTCCCACCGAGTGTGTCACGTAGCTTTTTTTCCCTATTAATTCCAGAATACATTTTAAGATGTTTTCTCTAACAACAGTATAGTTAAAATTACTGCCTATATAATAAACACGACCGATATTTGTGTTGTGTACTTTTCTTATAAATATTCTGAATGAAATCGTGATGCTAGGCACTCCTGAAGATCAATTATTCGGAAAAAATTCTTAGATAAAACGAGGACTCCTTTTCTTGTGGAATTTTTACTGGAAAATATTCTCATTTCATTCATCATTGTTTATAAAGTGGTAAAATAGAACAAACTATATCTGCCGCGTTCTGCCACCTTTCTTTCTACGTTACCAGAGAATGATGACATGTCGTGCTTGAAAGATTCCCATCGCTGATTGACGCCGATTTGAATACTGAAAACTTACTGGAAAAACATTTCCGATAAGCATAGTAAATATTACTGTACAGCGTCACTTCACACCACACTTTGAACACTAATCAAAATTTCACTGGAATTCACTTGACAAAACAAAATTAGAATTATTAATGAGCGGTGTGGTCAGACGCTGACGATCCGAATCCAAAACAGCATTATTTCAAAACCTCAAAACAATACATACTGACGTGGAAAATCCCGCTGTCATCTTTAAGCGAGTTAAATAGCACTTTTTTTTTATTTTTCAATCTTGTTTCATGGATCCCTGCTGAGGAAGCACCTCTGGGATGTGAAACATGTCATGGTTAATATACATACATACAATATGAGTCATAATCATAGTAAAAAACAATTATATGTTACAAGAAAAATAAAGACAATAAAATAAACATAAATTTTTACAACTGTGATTTGCAAAAGTCATATTGAATACAATTAATTGTTTTCTTCAAATTCTTGAATGGAGTAGGAGTGTCTAATGTTTACCTGAGCGTAATACGCCGTCGGTTAGTTCAAAATCAAATGCGCCGGCCACGTGCGACCCAAACACTTCAAGTCACACTCATGCACTGCATTGTCAGTATATAGGATAGCAATATACATACGGAGATAATTAAATATCCACATACGCTGTGAATTCCATAGCTTATTTTAACAGTAACAAATAAAATCAATGAGAAGTTACGCAACTTGGCTCAGACACTCCCTCCCCCCCCCCCCCCTCTCCTCTCTCACGTATCCCAGCGTAGCTTTTTATCCAACCCCTTCTCACCCCTCTACCGAGCCACGTAGTTTATGGATGCTTCTTAAGTAAAGAATTGTCATTATCCAGCATAATAAAGTGGAAACGACTGTTAAAAAAGCGTCAATATTCGAATTGGTCCGCCAACAGTAGATGAAACTGGAAAACATTTCTGTGAATAAATGCCGGCCCTCGCGTTGCAAGAGTTGCTGGTTTGAGTCCGGTCTATGGCACTCGGTGATTTTTGTGGTATTTGTCGTGTGGTGAGGTATGACTGATTATAATGCCAAGCCATGCTTAGCTTTACTGTGAGTACAGTTCTGTAAAGCAAAACAATCGGAGCTGGCTAATGTCCTCCAAGGCCAAACGGCAATTTTTCCTTGTAAAAAAAAAAAAAAACCTCTTGCGTTATTGTAGTCAGCCAGCAGTCATGGATTTTTTAGTAAATACGATTAAAAAAGAAACTTTTGTTACAGAGCATCTTTAAAGATTTGATTCTCACAAAGTAATTTCTGGATATTTTCAGAATGATATTCTTCTTTCTCTCCGTATATTTTTTATACAATTATTCGCATATTAGTGGTCATAATTACAAAATGTTAAGAGATCTTGATAGTTAAAATTTGAAATTTTCTTTAATAACACATATTTATGCTCTATTATCGCAGTCACATTTATTAACATGTATACTCAAGGTATAATAACGTGAAATTTGGCTGTGATCAAACAATACTAATTGCCTATTATAGTGTTACCTATCATAACCGAAGGTCCAGCAGAAGTTATGAATTAATATTGCTGTTTATTTGCAGATAGTTTTTTAACACAATAACTCTCGTAATAATGGTCTTGTATCACCGAAAATTCAAATATAGCATTTTGAAGCATATTTTCTTCGCATTACAGATTTATCGCTCGTCAATACAGCAAGAACTAAAAATGTTGGCAATGAACTGGAAGGAAACCGTTATGGCCTACATTAAGGAACACCGGCATTTGAAGGTTTAATTTCAAAATACCATGCATAACTGAGATCTGGATGGCAGGACGAAACGGAGAGTAAATACATCCATGAGCGAAACTCTTAGTCTTATATCAATGTGCTTAGTATTCTTTGTGAAACGTTTATATTTTTATGATGTAATTAGATACGGTAATAACTCTGTCCCAGGAGACTACGTAAAATCGTAATTATGATAGTCGGTATATACGTGGCTGTGGATTCCGAACACACGCTACTGGGCGGGTGATCTTCATTCTCAGCGGTACAGTAGATTAATGTCACTGAGCTCGCCTTTTAAAAAATACCATTTGTGGGTTCGAATCTCAGTGAGGACTGGAATTTTTAAAGCGACTTAGAGTGACCTTCACATCTGCTTTCTGTATGTAAAGTATGCTGTGAGCGCTTCTTCGTTCAGATTCCACATTAAACTGCAGATCCAGCCACGATAGAGGCGGAATGCGAAGGAAACCGAAAACTCTTCGAGTTCTCCGGACCAGACATACTGTTCAGATTTACGTTTTATAACAGTTAACTGCAGTAGTCATTGAAACACATTAAAAGCAAACAACTGGTTGCTTTCGCCGGTTTGAATCTGGTCACGGGCATGGGTGTTTAAGTGTTGTGTCTGTGAATGTCATGTCCATCATGTGGTGTGTATAATTAGTTGAAAAAATGCATACTGCATAAACTGAAAGCACTGGACAAACATAATCACTGCTGAGTTGCCTGTATCGCCTCAGGTGCCAAAAAAATAAAAATAAAATAAATAAATAAAATTTAAAAAAAACACCTGTTGCTTTTTGTATATCCTAATGGCAGAAGAAAAAGAGTATATAGCACATCCGACTTGGTTGGTCGTGGCCCAGAGTCCTTTTAAGGCAAATAAATTATACGTTTGCCGTGGAATAAAAACACGTTTGAGAGAGGTATCCATCTGACTGTTGCATTACGCCTTTTATCTTAATAATAAACTGGTATCTTTCATAAAAAAAAAGCTTAAATTTCATACTCGATCGCCAAGTGATATTACCTTTATTTTACGCAGAATGTTACCGGCGACTAGTAGCGTTCAGTTTAGCGACAATATGCCGGTACGTCCTTGTCTGCCCAAGAGACAGAGAAAGGTTTATCTGCGCTTAAATGCAATTCTTGTGCAGCCACCTTTAGCGAGATAACCTCTGAATTTGCAAACACAATGGAAGAATAGTGGATTAACGACGGATTTTGAGGCTCCGCCTCGTATTCACACGGGATACAGTAACCGCCAAGTTGGCAGTTCTGAACGTAGGGCTGACACGTCTCTTGTGTGAGATTTCGAGGACCAAGCGAGGGATTGGCACACGTGACAGGCAATTTGTTTAACCCCGCCCATATACTAGGCGGCTGTTTCTTGCTGAGAATTTCAGGAGAAACGAGGCAACACTCGTTTGAAACGCCGAGCAGTGACACAACTTCACGCACTCTAGATCAGTTCGACGAATGGGTGACAGGTGTCTCTGTTGCGAGTCAGTCTGTTACAGATCAGCAAGGTGGTCACAAGAATCTGCTTCGAGTCGCCGAGAGCACGATAAGTCTCTAGATTAGGTGTGATCGCGGTCCATCGCGGGAAAAGTCGTGCAGTCAGACTGGGAGACTGACTCCTACAGGTCCGACCGATCAACGGTATCCACATACGCTATATGCAGGTTCCTGTGGCGACACCACCTGCATAACTACCTCACTCGTGTGCTGACGGGCGCATGAGTGAGTCGGGAGAAATATCGACATTGTCTTACCTAACTGCCATCACCAAGGACGTCAGCATACGTACGGCGCAACGACCGATCCTGAAACTCCGGTACAAAGAGAGTTTTCACCGGGCTAGCCACGGTAGAAATATTTTCGATCATTACTGAATTACTTTTAAGGGTGTACGTCAATGGAAGAAATAATTAATTTGTTTTGTTTAAGAAATAAGACTAGATGTTTCGGATAACAGTTACAAGACCCTCTATACACCCCCACTCATTTAAATATAAATGTTAAAATAAATTTTTATATCAATAATCGCAATACCGATATTGAATTTCTCAACGGTCTTATAGGTTAGTTAGAATATCTTGTGAATAATCCAGTGTGCTTCAAAGATATTAAATACGATAAAGTACAAAATTGTTTCAATGAATTAAGTTATGGGATAAATGGAATTATGTGTGAATACTATTTAAATATCATCTGCAGCAGATCTGTCGAGTTATTATTTGCTCAAATAACTCCCTATTATAACGGCTATTTGGAGGAGTGTTTTAAAACGCTATCGTGTAGAATTTGGGAAGGCACTATTCCTTTCATTCCTTATGGAACATAGGGCATCCGGCGAATGTACCGATCTAAATAGCATTAAATCTTTGGAAGAAATTTGATATTTTTCCATAATTTTTTTCCCCCGATCTCTGTTTTTCCCGGAATGCACAGCATCTTCAGCATTACCAGTAATCTACAAAATCTGAAAGAATTTACTCTCGTAAGGTTTATCATAGCAAATCAAGTAACCGCAGAAATTCCTAGGATTTTTAGTATCCATGTAAGCTATCCACTTTTTCTAGATATCGTTGGTCAGTATAACAGCATTTTTTTCTCTCGAAAAACTAGATTTCCTAACGTTGATGCCTGATTTTGATGTAGTCGGGAGGTGTAAAGTTTATCGATATAAAATCTTAATAAGGGAGCGTGCATAAACCACGTAGCTCCATTTCGGCCTCCTGTGAACCCCCCCTCCCCCCACGTCGCCCTACGTGGCTTTTGCCTCTACCCCCCCCCCCCCTCCACGTAACACGTAGCTTTTTTTCCTTTTGATTCCGGAAGACATTTTGTACTGTTTTCTATTGTCAGACTATTGTAAATTACATAAGGAGATAATTACTTGAGGGATATAAATATTCACATGCTGTTGTGAGTTCTGTTCCTCATTTTAACTGTGAAAAATGTTATGAAAGGAAAGCTACGTAGTCTGGCTCGAAACCCCCCTCCCCTCACGTAGCCCAACGTAGCCTTCCAGCCAACCCCTCCCCTCCCCCCCTGGACCGCGCCACGTAGTTTGTGCACGCTCCCTAATAAGAAACTCTGATGACTGCATGTTTAACATTTAATTTGAACCGACTTAAAAGAATACAAGGTCGATTTACGACGAGAAGTTACTCTCAGGAACTTCAGTGTTGGCTCAAAGAAATTGTAGCGGTAGCATACCACAACAATAACAAATCCAATCATCGAGAAATACGCCACTCATTAAATATTTAATTTAATAAAAACAGAGAAGCTTTCAGTTATTATTTATTAACGAAAACATGTATTGACATGCAAATAGATCTTAACAACCGATTATAACTCATTATTTTATATGGACAAGAAGCGAGCAGCTTCAGCCCTTTTGTAATTAGTTAACTGCAGGTTTCATGTTAGCTTACAAATACGTTTAGAGATAATGGGCGTATGGAATTAATCCAGCGAATCTGTTACAAATTTAGAAAATAAAAACCTTTCTAAATCGAGTTGCATGAAAGACAAGAATTACGTGTCTGTAAACAGTCATTTATCGGAAACTTCGTTAAGATACTGAAAACAAAACAAAAATACAGTGACAACTGAAACCGAGTTTTAAAAATAAGCGATCCTCTTCGATGTAATATAATGTGAAGATGATTACCTTCCTGTACAAGTGTCATAACAGAGCATTTATATTATTTCTGCAAGAAATGTAACACTGCAGTAATGTTTTACATTGTGTTAATCAACCGGCAGCTTATCTGCGATTAATCAAACTTTAAATTCATAGCGTCCACAAGAATTCGCGGACAGGTTCCGCCAAGGTTGACAGCACTGTAATTAGTTTCGGCCTTGCGCTCTTTTACCAACTACGGCCACCGACTTATTTTAAGCCAGCCATTTTACTTCGTAAACAAACAACGTAAGTCTAAAATTTCATATTTTTATGATGGTTTATATATCTTAATCAACATTGGTTTCAAACTAGTGTAAAAATATTTTGAACTAACAATTAATTTAACATATCACTTTTTTGAAGTTTCTGTCTGAAACTGAATTAGTAATCAAAATAGATTGTAATAGGAAGAGTGAGAAATCAGAGACCGAGCGTGGTGGGTGAGCGGTTAACGCTCTGGCCTCGCATTCGAGAGGACGTGGGTTCGAATCCCTGTCCTGGCCATCCAGATTTGGATTTCCCATGATTTCTCCAGATCACTCCAGGCGAATGCCGGGATGCTTCTTTCAAAAGGTCATGGCCGAATTCCTTCTCGTTCCTTGTACCGAATCCCATCCCACCTCTAATGACCTCGATTTCGACGAGTCATAAAGCCATAATTAAATAAAAGATCGCAGGGAGCAGGTATAAACGCAGCAGCGAATACCTCCAAAACAGACCTGGAAAATTATTCGAGCTGTTAACCGTTCTCTTCAACAAGTTTGCTGGAATGGAGCATTAAGTTCAATAATGGAACGTTGCGAATATTTTAGAAAGTTAGGAAAGTAAGCTTTAACTGTAGAGTTATAAGATGCTGACGACGATGGAAAAAATGTTCCTAAAATCCTTGTGTTTAAAGAAATAGGAGAGCTAAAAAAGGTTCCAGGTTCTTAATTCATTTGTAGATTATTGGGAAATACTTTACCATTTGTAGAGAAATCCAAAAGGCATATAAGGCCTAATGAACTTAAGATATGA
Organism: Vandiemenella viatica; assembly: GCA_031002005.1. NCBI lineage: Eukaryota > Metazoa > Arthropoda > Insecta > Orthoptera > Morabidae > Vandiemenella > Vandiemenella viatica. Next base: position 210,718,705 of record CM061920.1, read on the forward strand.
GGTTTGATACGTACAGTACCTTAACTCCTCGGCGTCATAAGAGAGAGAAAAGAATCAAGCGGACGTTCAAAGTCCACGAAGGTGTCAAGGAAAACGTGCTAGATTTTAACGAAAATCTCTCAGCTATTTTCAAAATGCTATACCAATTGTAAACAAATCTGGCAAGGTGCTGAAACATCCGGAAAAATTAGGTTGTGTAGTCTATACGGACGATTATGTGATTTTAGCAGCATATGAAGAACATATACTGTACATTATATTCTCTGCAAATTATAATAAGTATATAAGACTTGATGTATGAAAATGAATGCAGAAAAGGCAGTATATCTCAGAAGTACATAGAAATACATGATTATACAATATCAGAAAATAAAAAGAAGCAGATAAAACAGATAAAACTGGTAAATACGTCAATCAGAAGAAAATGAAACAAAGAATAGGAAATAAAAAATGATACAGTAGTCAGACAACTAAACACTGTGTTGTGGAGTAAGTAGATAAGTAATGCCTCCAAGTAGAAGAAAATCTATAAATTAACATTAGAAATACGAAGCTAAATTACGAGAGATTGTAAAAAAGCACTAGGCACTGGAAATGGAATAAGCAAGCCGTTTCTGCAGTGTAAGAAGAGATGACAGAGTAACAAAATAAGGCAGATCAGATTGTTTGTACATGTAAATTCAAACTTAACGGCTTTGAACGAAGATAATAAAGCAGCAGACGCAAAAAATAACGTTAGTAAAAAATGAGTGTATCATCGTAGGTACTTAGGCCTACTTGTTAGTTATGTAGGTACGTTGAAGCAAAGAAAACATCAATGCTTTTTTTCAATAAGATTCATCGTAATGTTGCGTTTATATTTTATGAGACATCGTTCAAAAACATCGATATTTTTAAAAAAGACTTAGCTACTTTTTTTTACTGGGTGAGCTAATCATTGTAGTGTTCCAAAGCAAAAAGATGTGGTTTTAATAGTTTTTGATTTCATGTTTAATTGAAAAAAATATATGCTCTCCCTAAAACGTTTTATGAAACATTTTGCTTCATCAAGATATTCTTACCTTACAGTTTATTCCGCAGATGAGTAAAGATTTCTGAAGTTTTAGGAAAAAGCCGTTCTGATGACACGGAACTGTTCAGTAACGTTAGTTCTTTACACTATGTGAATCTAAATTAATGGGCTATATGCAAGACGTGACAGATGAAATGGAAAAAGGAGGTGAAGTTGACAATGTAACACTGGATCTCTGCAAAGCATTTAACAGGGTAAACCTTAAAATGGTGAAGATAAGACAAAAACCATTGGAGTGGGTGTAAAAATGACTTTCTGGGTCGAGAATTCTTAAAAGGTAGGAAGCAAAGCGTTTAGGGTGGGAAATGCAATATCAAAAGAGTTGGAAGTATATATGAGATTGGTACAGGTTAGTGAATTAGGACCATTGCTGTTGAATGTTTTAATAAATTATTGATGTTGATGGGTTGAAGTTGAAAGTTGTATTATTTTCAGATGACACAATGTTATATAAAAGGATTAAAAGTGCAGAGGACTGTGAACAGCTACATGGAATCCGAACAGGATATCTAGCTGAGTAGTTAAACATGGAAAGAAAATAAATCCCAAGAAGAGTCAGCTTACTAGGTACACAGATAAAAAATAAAGATTTTCTATGGTTATAGGGTAGGGAAGTAACTGCTTGTTGATCTCAACTGCAAATATCTCGGCATAACATTTGACAGTAAGCTCTGTTGGGCAGGAAACATTGAGAGGAAGTAGGAAGAGGTACCAAAATCCTTCTGTTATTAGAGAGGGTTAGGAGGAGATACACCAGGTAAATTATGGAACTGAGTTACAATATCTTGGTCAGGCCACTCCTTGAATATTTTGGAATCCAAATTCAAGAGTTGGAGTCGCTAGAAAGAGAACAGCTCGATTTGTTTGGGTAAATTACCGCAGAACGCAATCAATAACTGAAATGATAAAGGAGCTGTGTTCGGAGAAATGGGAAGACAGAAAGCGAATGAGAAGCAGCAGCCAGAAAACTATGATTTTTGTGTGTTTTCTGTCGAGGATCATATAAGATACGTTCGAAACACTTCTAAAAGAATGATTTTTTCATTAGACCACTCCATTTTGTGTTTTTATCAATCGCCGCATTCACAAATATGAGTACTGTGTAACCACAACGGCGCCTACGGTATAAACTCGACCAAGAGCAACGCGCTAAAACCCCTTGCTGTGTCAACATATCGCCTGACGTCGTTATTAATCATGATAAACTATAATAATGCGTTAAAGCTCACTTGCGTTTTATGTCAAATAACTTGATGAATAATGGACATTTGTCGTTAGTGTGGCCCCAGTATAACTCAACAACGCATTTTGCAGTGAGGAGCAGTTAATATTCTTGCTCTTCTCCAGTGTAGATAAAGGTTGAGTATCATTGCTAATCATGAACAATATATCATTATTTATTTTTTATGTTTTGTCACCAGTTCAAGAATATTTTGTTGGAACTATTTGTATACTGATTTTTCAAAGATTCATCATCTCTGGTACAATCAAAAACATCTGTTTTGTTACAAGAAATTGAAGAATATGGTCTCAGCCAGCGTTATCGATCACTATTGACCCGATAAATCGGTCTGTCTGCACGCAGCACAATGAATACTGCCAACTTAACTAAACAAATCACCGTTTAGATCCGCACAACAAATTTATAATTTTTGGAATAAAATGTTTCGATTAATACTAATATGACGATATATCGAATCAGTTAGATGCATCGCGTTATAAATATCGATGTTTCACATGCATCCATGTATATCGACATTACTATAGTCAAAGAAGCACAAGAAGCCAACAAGAGAACCAGTCCAAAATGGAGGGGGAAGATCGCCTGCATTGATTACGGAGATCCCAAAAGCGGCAATATTTTGTAAAGAAAATTTTCAGTAAGAACAGGATGATTCAGCAGTACAATAATGTAATATTGGAATCTGAGCAGTATTCTCATAGCGATTGCTGACATTGTTGGGAGGCAGACGATGTAAGTGTGTTTTTGCACAAGGGCGAATGAACGTCCGTGTGCATCTTTGAGACACAACAGTCAATACCAAGCGGAAGCAATAGACCGACGCAGATAAGAGTGGATGGAATCATGGAATCCAGACATACCCGAGAACGAGCTGAGATCCCGAAGGACGGGAGAAGTCAGAAGTAGCAACAGTTTTGTGAACAAGGGTAACAAAAATAATACCTTTTAGGCAAGAAGTTTATAATCAACTAAGATCAATTAATTCCTTCACTTAAAAACGTTCTACTTGATTCTCGACAGTGCTCGAACTAGTGCGAATCATGTATTGTTCCGTACTCTTAAGAGCTGAACAGACGTGTGACATGTGAAGTACGCCAATAAGCTTCCTTGGTTCTAATTTCCCTATACCCAGTTGGATTACCGGTTAGGCTAGGTGGCTATGTTAGGGGGATTGCGCAGCTAATAAGAAACCTTCTCATCAGGTCATTCTGACCTCAAGGACTTGCTATATTTCCAAGAGTGTTCCCATGGGTCCTTCATAGTAACCGCCTACGCCAGGAATCGGGCATGGTATCATAAGAAGAAGAACACATCACAAAGTAAACCCACAGTAAAAAAAAAAAAAAATCTTTTGTTTTGCTCACTAAAAAGTATGTTGCATATAGTTGATACAGGATATGGTCGATATTGGCACTAGGTCAGTGATTCTCAATTAGTGATACGCGCAACATGATGTTGCCTAAGGGGGTACGCGCGGTAATCTCATGGCTAAGGTAATCACTATGATAATTTTAAAAAATACGCAAACATTACCTTAAGACAGTGACAATGTGTGTGTTTTTAAATTATATTACTGTAATGATTTGGTTGCGCAAAACACTCAACTGGGATGAACGCATTTCTTTATTTATTTATCATTTCCGCTATAAGGGGTACGCAAAGTCTAGCTCTTTCTTGAAATGGTACTTGGTAAAAACTAATTGGGAACCACTGCCTTATGTAACAGCGTTTTGGAGACAGACTTGGTAACAAAAATGGTCTAAAACTGACGAATTTGATGACCTTTCTGTACTTCCACTGAAAAACATGAAAAAAAGTCTTAAAAGATTAGTCCTCTACTTACCGAGTTCTAAAAGTCTGTTGCCCACTAATCAGTATGATGTTTGGCCTGGATGCACGCACTGATTCAGTTAGGAAGGGTGTCATAAAGCCGTTGTTTCGTCTCCTGAGGTAAGCTGGCCCACAATTTTTGCAACTGGTCCTTGATGTCGTGGATATTGGCACTTGAGAGGAGCTGGCATTCGAGCTGGTCCCACACATGTTATATTGGGGACAGGTCTAGGGATCTTGCTGGCCTTGAGAGTACCGAAACATCACGCAGACAGTTCATAGAGACACGTGCTGAGTGTGGACTAACATTGTACTGTTGATTCATTGCTGAACACAATGCGACTCCATACATTGTGTTCAGTAGTTCCGCACTGCCTCGGATGTCCATCGCTGTCAAGTATGGCGACGAACTGCGAAGAGGTCCAGTCCTTACAATGTTTTGGAGAGACACAACGATATTCCTCCTGGCGTCATGGTGTGACTTCAGGTCACGACTGGAAGTGACTGAACGCGTCCTGTGTCATGCAACAGCACCGTGGTGCCAGCTATTTTTCAGCCGGACAATTCTCGTCCACTCTACGAACTGTGAGCGTGATGTGGAGGTATTCCCGTGGCTAGTGGGGTCTCCAGGTTAGTCCCTGACAGACATATGTGGGACCAGTTCGGACACCAACGCCACTCCAGTGTCAGTACCTACAATGTCAAGGATGAGTTACAATAGTTGTGGGCCAACTTCCTCGAGAGAGGATACAAAGGCTCTTTGATACCCTTCACAACCGAATCAGTGCCTGCATCCAGGGCAGAGGAAGTGCAACGTCATACTGATAAGTGGACTTATACTGCCAAGTTCTTTGTAAATTTGACGTTAGATTAGTGGTGTCTGGCAGTTCTCATTAAGAGATTTAGACGCAACTGGTCACAACAGTATCCCAGATAACCTATATTTCTGGTGTTTCGTGTGTGTTTCCAGTTCAATACTAGGCCTAAATTCGTAATTTTCAAATTGTTCACTGAGATTTGTTAAAGTTTTTTTTATACATATCACTTCGTAATGATGGCAAACTGGATAGTCTCCTGATATATGATTTTTTAATTAATTGTATCTCAGTTGAGTGTCTTCCAACTAAACTTCTAATACCTCTCCTTTACGTAGTCCACGCATTTTGAACGTACACAGCTCCATCTATTATCCGTCCGCCAGTAACAACGAGCGGTACAGGATACCTTAATATCAGTGAAGATGGAGAAGCCTTCAAAGGCGGATTCATCAGAAGTTTTCAACGGCGTAGGAACACAGAATTGGCAGATATCTGTGTTAAACAGCCAAATGGAACACCGAGGAAATGTAACCATCTTCAGCTACATAATGATGGTTTCTTCGTAGGTAAAATATTCCAGAAGTACAGTAGTTCTCCAGAAGGATGTATGGTAGTGAACTGCGTAGCAAGTAGACAAAAGAATTCTACAAGTCATCAAATGTAAATATCTTGGTATAACATTTGATAACAATCTTAACTGGACAGGACACATTGGACAGGTAGTAGAAAAAGGTTTCAAAATCCTTCACTTGTTGGAAAGAGTAATGAGAGGATATACCAGAGAAGTAAGGGAATCGCGTTACAAAACATTGGTCAGACCATTGCTTGAATATAGTGGTTTAGTACGAGACTACATATTGGGTATCAGATACAGGAGTTGGAGAGGGTGCAGAGTAGTGCTGATAGATGTGTCTTTGGAAATTACCTCAGAACACAATCAGTAACTAATATGATAACGTAGCTGGAATAGGATTCATTGGAAGCCAGAAGAAGGGTGAAGAGACTCATGGGAGTGTACAAGGCGTATATTGGTCATGAAGCATGGAAGGACAGAGGTGATAGAATTAAGAAAGGTGCGTAAAAGGGAAATGATGACCATGAACACATATGGGTATGGGAAGATTTTATTTCGTGGGGAAGGGTGTTTGGGATAGGAATAAATACCCAGAGAAATGATGAAAAAGAGTTTAAAGTTCAAATTAGTAGAGGGCAAAAATAGATGGGGAAAAGGAAAGAGGAAAAATGGATGTGTAAGGAAATTATCACCGGAGCCTGCCCTCCGTCGCAGTAAAATTAAATTAAAAGTCGGAGCGCGGATTGTTAGAGGTCTCAAAAAGACAGATAAGTTAAAGGTTAGATAACTTGAATAGGGAAATGAAAGACTTTACTTAAACGTTATTCTGGTAACTGAAAAGGACAGAGGGTATGATGAAAAATAATAATATATACACTATTTGCTTTCGTTACTTTTGATTAGATTACAATTTAAAATTCGTCGCCCCTGGCGATATAGCTAGAATTTAAATACTTTCTCAGTTACTCTATCTGAGCGGTGTGAAGGATGCGTATTGCTGTACATAACATTGCACAACAATAGAAAGTGAAAGAGCGTTGGAATGAAGAGCCAATGAAAGTTCTCTGAATAGAGAGACCAATTCTTATGAGATACTGCTAAAACAATCTTCAAGATACCCCATTGTTTACACTGTCAATAGAATGAAAAAGGTAAAATTACTGAGAAAACTGGGGCGTATAATCTAAAAACTTGGTACCATGTGTCAAAACCTGTCTCATTAGTCACGTGAGAACTGGAAAAATCTACACGAAACTAATTCCTGTCAGCCGGGGTTTATTCGTGAAATCTTTAGCTACATTGTTCCTAGCACTGTGAACGTTTATCTTTCTGCGGCAGGTAAATATACTTTTATCTATAGAAGCTTTCGCTTCCAGTTAACAACTACAGTCAGACAATGAGACACCGTTTCGTACTCATATACTTTAGAGCTTTGAAAGATTGTAAATCCTTTATGGCATAATTACCGCGTGGTAGATCAGACTCCGTAAGTGGATTTTGTCGACTTGCTCAGTTCACAGCACAGTTCAATGTCACAACGAAGGTAGATTAGATAGCGTCGCTTTTAGCCTGTGCCAGAGAGTTCCTACAAAAAAAAAAAAAAAATTAATTATTATGATGCCGACTGACTGTACCATAAGCATAACCTTTTCCTTATGGCTACCCCTTCTTCAATTAATTAATTGGCGGGCTAATTTTCTTCCTTGTGGATTGTGAGAGATTCTCACATTAATAAGCCAGAACATGTAAAATAGTTATTAGTAGTGCATGAGGGTTCATAATATTTACGTGTTTACTTTGAAACTAAATATGTTAATTAAAACATATGATTGGCAGCTACTATATTTTGGCTCGATTCTGTTTTTAGAAATTTTTTAATATGTTTAAAGCAGGGGTGGCCAACCCGCGGCCCGGGGGCTTCAACTTTTTTGCGACCCGCGAGATTCATCACACTTTCACAAAATTTATTTATTTTATAACGACCAAACTAGTGAAAACCAATGTATTTAAAAAAAAAAATACATTAATTGTGCATCCACATATTCAAAAATTAACAGTCGAAATTATGAGAAAACATTAACGTTGGTTTTAAAATAATTATCTTGCGAATATATGACAGATATTGCTTGTTTTATTTATGAGTTCGCAGAGTAATTAAATTATATTCACTCGAAAAAAAAAAATGTGTGTAGTGGATCTAACTCTAATATGGGGACATATAAGTTTATATGCGGTCCGCGGAGTTATGATGCATTTCCAAAGTGGCCCGCAAGATCATTTGAGTTGGCCACCCATAGTTTTAAGTGATACTAAACACCGTTAATTTATCTGTATTATTGTTAAAATCATTCTCATTTAATTTTTAGCGAAATGAAGATGTTTTAGATTTAAAAAAGTTAATTTAATAATACCTGATTGTTCGAGCAGGCCTTCGGCCATTATTCAGTTTTCTGGAACAGCTGACGGCTTCTTTGTAGTATTCGAGAAGTGTCGTTGTACGTTTGCGCGCTCTGAGAGTAGAGCAGAATTGTCCGAATACTGTTAGGAAGGAGGTTGCACTGTAGTTCAACAAATAAATTGATCAGTCAGAACATTATAACCACCTACCTAATAACCGGTATGTCCGCCTTTGGCACGGATAACGACGGTGACGCGTCTTGCCGCGGAAGCAATGAGGCAGTGGTAGTTCGCTGGAGGGAGTTGGCACCATGGAGGAAGGAATATATGGAGACGACGCAAGGGACCTTCGCCACATACTGGAGTGAAACCGGGTGGAGACAAGTGGGGAGGGGAGGCCGCCATATTGCTTGACCAGAGAAACACGGAAATATGCACAAAAACCTCAAGGGAATCATAAGACAACCGAGGCACCGCAATTTGATGATGGATTATTATGTAACTCGACGAGACACATCAAAAATGAAGAATAATTTTTTTGATATCGTGCTTAGTTCTCGAGATATACTGTCTCAAAAGAGTGGAGTTTCTGGTTGAAATTCAGAAGAAACGAGTCCCCAAAGTCAAATTTGGTGATAGATTCTTGTGTAACACGACGATACAAATCGAAAATAAAGAATTAAATTTTTCGATATCTCGCTTAGTTCGCGAGATATACTGTCTCAAAAGTGAGGTTGTTAGGTTATGAGGGGATTCAACGATAACCGTGGCGCCGCAATTTGATGACGAATTCTTATGTAACTCGACGAGGGAAACTCAAAGTAAAGAATAAAATTTTTTGATATCTCGCTTAGTTCTCGAGATATTGTACCTTAAAATTGAAGTGGTTAGGTTGAAATGCGGCCTGGACCAGAAAAAAACTATCTCCATATCCATATTTGATGATGAATTCGGACGTAACTTAATGAGCAGGTAATTCTTTTTAACTTGAATAACAAACTGTTTATTTCTACAGTCTTTAAATTTTAGTTGATGTTCAAATAGGTTACATTTTCACATTCTATTTCAGTGCAAGAAAGATTTCAAAATCTAGAAATATACTTGTAGACATATTTAGAAACAGAAATAAGTCATATCTGAAATTTAAAAAAAAGCATAAGTCAATGATTAGAGCTTTAAAAAAAATTAATACTTCATAAAACCTCATAGTTTCTGAGCTTACTTAGAAGATATTGTTCTGGTAGTGGCCTATATAATTTTGCTAGAAAAATCAGTACATTCAAAAATCAGAAGCTAACAGCTAATAATAAATAAATTGTTTTTCTCTTCTGGTATACACCGCATTTCAACCTGCCAACATTTCCATTAAAATTGCCGCTACAAAACCAAACTATGTAGACACATCTAAACACAAGAAATGCATCGCGAACTACATTTCCGTCAATAAAGTTTATTTCATCACGTTTAATAGTTCGCACAGCACAAATTATCACGATTAATTTCGTCGTGCAATTTCAGTGTAAACTTAAACGTAAGTAATGCATGCAGAATACCATATTCACTGCGTCGCGATGTAAACATGACCCGTTTAAATTAAATTTCCAACATTTGTCTACAATAAGGCTAGCTTTTCAGGTGCAAAATAATAACATATGCTAATTGTCTACACTACACCAACAAAAATTTGAGAATAATATGATCCTATTGAGAGCAATGAATAAATTTATAGCGAATGGCACTAATGTTGCGGTTGCCTATCAGATACTTCAAGAACGATAATTACAATGTGACTTACTTATGAAACGCTATTCCAGGTTTTTTCCTATCTCGTCTGTTTGTGCAACCATATGCATCACAACTTGGCATTATAGAAAACTTTAGAATATTAGAAAATGAAATATTCTCAACAGCTGACACAGTGCAAACAGCCCAATGTTTTGGTACTCCTACGATGTCCGCCGCGCAGGCACAGTTTTTTCACGAGGTTTCACGGATTTCGCGTTATCTCGTCTCCATATATTCCTTCCTCCATGGTTGGCACAACATCTGCACACACGTCACCTAATTTCCGTAAATTTCGGGGAGGGGGGCGTTGAGCTCTGACGCCACGTTCAATCACATTCCAGGTATGTTCGATTGCGTTCAGATCTGGTGGGTTGGGGGCCAGCACATCAATTGCAACTCGCCACTGTGATCCTCGAACCACTCCATCACACTCCTGGCCTTGTGACATGGTGCATTGTCTTGTTGAAAAATGTCACTGCCTTTGGGAAACATGGTCGTCATGAAGGGGCGTACGTGGTCTGTAACCAGTGTTACCCAAAAATAACCGGAATAGCATTGCCGTCCGCTAGCTTGTGTAGTACACGTTGCTGCCGCTAGGCGTTTATAGCGCAACTCATTGGCAGTTCAGTGTCGCCTGTGTTGTCGACCTGGCTTATTCTGTTAATCTGCAGTGATTGTTTTTGCTAGTGCTGTTTTGTTATTGTTTAAATCAGGGGTGGGCAACCCAAATGATCTGGCGGGCCACTTTGGAAATGCGTCATAACTCCGCGGGCCGCATATAAAATTAGATATTGTATATTATATTAGATGTTCCGAGATACACGCGCATTATGAGTTCGCAGAATATAACATAATTATTCCGCGAACTGATAACTGTAAACTCATAAATAAAACAGGCAATATCTGTCATATATTCACAAAAATATTATTTTAAAATCAAAGTAATTTTTTTCTCATAATTTCGACAGTTAATTTTGAAATATACGGATGCACAAATTTTTAAATAAATTGGTTTTCATTTCACTTCCAATTATAAACTAAATATAATTTGAAAATGTGTGATGAATCACGCGGGGCGGAAAAATCTTCAAGGCGCCCGCAGGTTGGCCAACCATGCTCTAAACAGAGTATGATGCTTATTTTTATTAATTTACATGATTGAAAAAAGCTGCTCACATTTATACGTGCTTCCGAATGTGCAAATTATTTTTCGTGCGAAAACTCTCAGCTGTAGATATTTTTCTTCGGAAAGGTATGTTCTGTATCTGAAATTTCTGAACCTCTCGCGGGCCGGATTGAAGCTGGTGGAGGGCCGGATCCGGCCCGGGGGCCGGGGGTTGCCCATATATGGTTTAAATGAACAAAGTGCAGATGTGAAATTTTGTTTTCTTCTCAGTAAAAATTCTGCTGAAACTGTTTTAATGTTGAAAAGAGCTTACAAAGATGATGCTATGGGAAAAACTCAAGTGTACGAGTGGTTCGCTCGGTTTAAAAATGGCCACATGTCGATTGATAACTAACCTCGTTCTGAACGTCCATCAACTGCCCGAATCGACGAAAATGTTGAAAAAAATTCGAGAGCTCGTGCTCTCAGACCGTCGACAGACAATTGATCAACTGTCAGGGATTAGTGGGTTATTTTGGAGCTCGATTCAGCGAATTTTACGCAACAGTGTTCGTCAAAAATGACCTGATTTGTGGCAGGCAGGAGACTGGTTCTTCCACCACAACAGTGCACCTGCGCACACAGCTATCTCTGTTAGGGCAGTGTTTGGCTAAAAATGGCATGGTTCTGCTGCCCCACGCACCTTACTTGCCTGGCCTGGCTCCGTGCGACTTTTTCGTATTCCCACGCATGATATGAGTCATGAAAGGGCACCGATTAACAAAATTGAAGTGGTCAAGAAAAAAACGAGGGAGGAGCTGTCAGCCATTTCTATAGATGACTGCAGAAAATGTTTCCAACAGTCGAAGCACCAGTGGAACAAATGTATTAGTCGTAATGAAGAGGATATGGTTGTTTGGTAACAATATGTAGCTTTTAAAAAATAATTCCGTTTTTTTTTTTGGTACCCCCCTCGTACGATACTTATTGGCCTTCAAGGTGCCTTTCACGAGCTCGACTGGACCCAATTAGGCCCTCGTGAATATTCCCCAGAACATAATTGAGCCGCCGCCAGATTTTCTCCGTCCCGCAGTACATGTGTCAAGAAGCTGTTTCGAGTATCGGGAGTCATCAGACCATGCCACTGCAGCAATGTCCAGTGGCGATGGTCACGTGCCCATTTCAGTCGTAGTTGCCGATAATATTTGGATATGCATGGGTATGATGTTAGTTCCACCACAGTTCGCTGCCTGTCCTGTTTTACCACTCTACCTAGCCTACGACGTCCGACATCTGTAATGAGGGGTGGCCGCCCAACCCCTCGACGTTTGGACGTGGTTTCGCCACTTTGTTGAAGACACTCGCCATAAGCACTTCTCGAACAACCAACAAGTCGTGCATTTTCCGAAATGATCGTGCCGACCCTCCGGGCCAATCACAATCTGTCCTCGGTCAAACTCAGATAGATCGCGCGCCTTCCCCGTTCTAAACACGGATATCCCGCTCGCTGATACTACATGCACCATGCGTGTGTCTGACTAGCAAGTCATTCCCCGTCAGGGTGACGCTGCTATCGCCTGGACGGGTTTATATCGATAGTAGGTAAGTGGTCATAATGATCTAGCTGATCAGTGTAGCTCCATGTCTTCTTGAATAAATATGGAATAACTGTAAATAGTTATGGAATTAATCAACTACTTCAGTGGAAGGATACATCACTTGGCGACAATATAATCATCTGCGAAAAAAAGCATCGACAGTCTCAAAATTCCATCACGAACTACAATAAAATTGTTAGTTGACACGTAGAATACCGCTTGCACCACTCAAAGACAATTTGTGATTATTAGTTACTCCATTACAGTACCATGAAGGATGAGAAGCACTGTCATAAAACCTTCTCATTGGCCCTCTGAACTAATAGCATTTCATGGCCATAAATATCATGTCACAAAACATATCTGGAAATAGCCTTCAGACATTTCAATGTATACAAATACGTCACGGAGTCCATCTGTCTCGACGCGTTAGTTGTCGAATACCTTTGATCTCTATATTAAAACATTAGACAGTCCACTTGCGTCACTAATTCCGTTCGTCATCAAAATTACCCACTTTAGCGATTCGTTTCAATCTATCACCCGAATAGAAGCCTGCTTGACATGTTTCACATCCCAGAGGTCCTTCTCAGCGGGGATCCATGGAAGAAGATTGATAAATAAATAAATGCTTCAACTACCGGTTACACTGTAACTACAAAAGCTGCAGCCTGCTAAGTTGACAGAGGGGCTCAAGGTCAGTCTGATCTGTCAAGGGAAATTCAACACTCGGCTAGATTGGACACCGTGGTCAGCTCGGAGAGGTAGAACGTATGAGGATGGTGAGGTGAGGAGCGGGACCAGGGAAACATGAAATTGAGCCACCAGTTTAGCGCTGCTATCAATTGAAAGAGTTTGGACAAAACAGAATTCTGTGACAGGAGGCTTACTGCCATTGATAATACTCTTACGACCTACGAACTTACTTGGTCTCACTAATCAACTTTAATGGTGGTGAGAAGTTGTAGGAAAAAATCAACAGAACAGTTGACATCATGATTCCTTATGTTGATCAACTTCTGTCTCAATGCCACTAAGCCACCCATATTTTAATGTCCAAAGCCTGCACGTAACCTGAATAGGGATATCAAACCTATTTCACACTCTTATTGTATATCTGAACAATGTTCGAAGGCTGCTCCAAGACTAAGGACGTATGCAATATTGGCTGAAAATTTCAGAAGTGCTCGCTCAAAACTAGCCATTCTCAGCGTCAAACTATATTTTGGTTCTTTGATGGACTGACTATCGAAATTACCAGAAAAAATTGTCTATGTGCGTGTGGGCTTTCAGTAGAGTTCCATAGCTTTAATATTATAATTCTGTTCAAAGTTTCAAACTAATGCGTAACACTACATTAGGATTGACCGTACATAAGATTGTGATAATTCTAGAGTAATATTAAATAATATTTGTTAATAAATAAAGGGATTCTAATGGTTTTTTTATCCACTTAGTGTGGCTAAAGTAAAACTTTGTTTCTTGGCATGCGTGTTTTGGTTTATTAGATCTTAATCGGTGCCCTAGAAAAAGTTATGAACATATTTTTAATATTTCTATAGTATGTTAATAATAATAATAATAATCTGTTAATAAATTTTCACTCTACTTACAGTTTTTATTTCCATATTACATTTCAGTCGGGAAATGTCCCATCTGAGTCTTATGTTTACTTACTTTTTGTATGTGCTTTTTTTTTTTTCCTCACTTCAACATTGGTTGCATTTTTTAATACCTATTGGAATAATTCCCTCGATGGGGTACGAGAGGGAAAAAAAATCACATCTCTCCTTATTTTGGGAGGAAGGTAACCTAAAAAAAATTCAGAATTTATCTACGGATCTGTTTCGGGATCAACAGAACTTTTTCACATCAGTGCAGAATTTGAAGAAGTGTGAAACGGACAGACGGAATGCAGTTGTAAAGATTCCTTCCGTTTTTTCGATTTTGGCTATCGAACCCTAAAAATTAATTAACTACGCACAAAACTAGTAAAACTATTACAGAAAGTCAAAACGCGTCGAAATAACAATAAAATTCCCATAAATAATTATAACTGAGCTTGAATTACACCATCTACCTAGCGTCTGATACCCTCTGCATGAATGTTATCGCCGAATGGTGTTACATATTAACTGAAATCCATGCGTCCAGTCGCCGTTTCAGTTTCCTAACGATACCAGTGTTGTGTAATTCTGTTAATGCGTTTGGAACACTTTCCACATTATATTCTTTCAAGAAAACATAGACGTCAGATGGCAAACATAACAGTTAACTCAGTCGTTTGTGTCCTACCAGGACTTCAGCCTTCATCCAGAATTTCGACTCATTATGCTTTGATTCCATCTGCTGATGTCAGTACTGTAATTCCGAAATGACTTATCCATGCAACCTTCTCGCACTCATTAATAGGTCCACTTCTGATTTCCCTTGGCACATATCAGACAACCTTTTAGTTTATTTATTTATTTTTACAGCCTTATCAATCCTTACTTCAGGATGCAGCCTCTTTAAGCCAGACGACCTATAATTTAAAATTTAATGCTACATAATTTTGTTCTAATTCCTTCCAGGCTGATCAGTCTTAAGCAATTCTCTTCCAGTTCACGTCTTTTACTCGTCTTATGTCCTTATCCCAACGATCCGGTGTCTTCCTCTAGCTCTTTTTAGGTTCCTTGGTGTCCAAAACAGAATTGCCGTAGTCCACCTGTCGAGCAATATGACAACCCATTGCCATTTTTGGGTAGTGACTCTTTCTAAGATGTCTGTCACTTTGGTTATCGAACGAATGTAGACGGCCCTTTTCTGTTTCTTCTTGTAAACCCTAGCATTGCATTAGTCAGTATCTCCTAAAAGGGAACTATGGAATGATGTGCATCCACACTACATATTGTTGAACAATGTGATGTTGAGGTGAAAGTATTGATATTAAAACACTTTTTTATTTCCTGTAATCACAGTGTAGTATGGTTTTCGTTCGCCGTGAAAATCCCGTCGAGCCAGCCCCAGAAACATAGGGACTAGAGTTCTAGTTTCGTGTGCTGAGGGTCGGCGATTCGAGTCTAGCCTAGGAAATCGGTGGTTTTAATTAAGTGTCCTGCGCTTTGATAGTAACAAACACTTTGAGACGGATACCACTCGCAAGATGATAACACAAACCCAAACAATAAAACTGACTGTATCGCTTAATCATGTAATTGCCACAATTAAATAAAAAAGTGAAAAAATAAAAATTAATTTCAGTGCTGCTGTTTCCCTAAAAGTTAACGATTGTCGTTCTGGTACTGGTAATAATGTCTCGTATAGACATCAGAGACGTAATTGGATTCACGCTTTCACTTACATCACACTCAGAATACATACTAGATCTGTGGTTTACAATTAGTGATACGCGTACTCCTAGGGGTACGTGAGGTTGCTTCAAGGGGTACGCCTGTAATCTCTTGACTAAGATAAATACTAAGATACTTACAACAAAAATTACGCAAACATTACTGTCTCCAAATATATTTTTGGGCATTTTTTTTGGTGTCGTTTGTTATTGGATTAATCCAATACATCGCGGAAAATAGGCTTAATTTTTTATTTATTATTTCAGCTGTAAGGGGTACGTGTGTTTGAGCTCTTCCTTAAAGGGTTACTCAGGAAAAAATTATTGGGAACCACTGTACTAGATCCATAGAAATGTGCTTTTGAAACATCTACCGGTATTCGCTGGGCTCGAGTCCATGTCGGTGGCTTCCCTAAAGATTTGCACTTGTTGCAATGCAGTGTTGACGGCAGAGAAGCATGCCTGCCTTGCGAGGTCAAGGAAAGAAAGTTGCTGGGCAGCGCGACCCACTTTCAGCAGCTCTGCTAGCGATCGCCGATTCGGACAGCACAGACGACTGGGCGGAACGGCAGCCCTCAAGCATCATCAAACAATTCCCTTTCAACATCGCGCACGTTTCAAAGAGATCAGGTTTGGTAGTATTGAGCTATACGCTACCGCTAGAACCTACGCAACATTTGACTTAAATAAAGTTAATATATACATGACAATCAGTCTCACATAAAAAAGAACATTATAAACATAGTGTAATAATAGATAATGTATGAAAATTATTAGTTCATGGATTGTTTAAATCTGAAAACTCTGAGAAAAATGTACGACATCAGGCGCGTCTTTCAGATCTCAGTGGTAAAAATACCGATAATAGGAATTTTTATGAGCTTTGTATTGATAACATGAGTATGCTAGGACGTTCCGCGGTTCGGATTCCACGTTAAACTGTGGGTCCAGCCACGACAGAACAGGAACACGCAGCAAATCGATACTCTGTCACCTGGCGGCCGAACTATCCTTCGGGGTCTTCCGGCCAACAGCTCCATACGAAGTTCATTTTCAGGCAAAGATTTGTTCAAATGAAGCACGATAGGATGCTCCGTGGTTCAGTTTCCACGTGAAACTATTTACCTTAAATTAGCGGGTTAGACTAAGGTACCCACAGGGGCGTAAGTGCGGCAAATGGAAACTCTGGTGACTCGGCGGCCGAACTACCCTCCAAGTCTTCCAGACACACTTTTAATTTACCTGCAAGCAAGTAACTAATATCGTCTATATAGAGTTAACCTTAAAAGAACGTGGTTATTTTCTTAACAATCTTCTTTAAAAAGTAATTACCATTCTCTGTCTTTCAAAACGGAGAAGAGTATAGATGTTGGAATGATAGGCAAGGACTTTATTATTGCTTTCCACCAGATCCGCTACCCCGGCGGTATTACCTAATTTAGTTGTTATTATGATCTCTCTTCCAGCAGCATGAGAGGGTGGTTTTAATTAATGAAATCTGTGATCTATAGAGTAGTTACAAAATGAATCGTCAAATGTGATTAGTATAAATATATTCTCATTTGCCTGCTGCCTCCCCTGCGTGGCTCTAGATGTGTGTACTGTAGATTTTTTTACTATTATATTTTTTACTAACCCGGAGCAGGATATAATCCTAAATGTTTGTAAGAAGTTTCCTTCTTTCTAGTGATTTTCTTATTTCGAGGATTCCTTGACCCTATGAAAGGTTTGATTTAAATTTTTCGTATATTTTCGTGTTTTCAAAACACAATCCGGTGACACACCCGTGAAGACTTTATTGCAAGCATACGCCAGGAATGTGTCCGTTCTTACAAAACCTGAATGGCCGGACGGAGATATGAACCAGCGTCCTCTCGAATGCCAGGCCACGCACCCACCAAGGAGGGTGAGACAATTTAAACAAAGAGTCCGCTAAAGATTTATATTATTTTACTAAAAGAGTAAGATCATTACCTTTCACTTGGAGGAATTTTGTAATTTTATTTTCTTAACAGGTAATCGACAAAAGAGCATATTTCTGTTAATGTAAAAAATGAGGATCATACAATGATGAGGCATCTGTTTCAGCTATATGTACAAATTTCTAAGATAGCTAGTAATGTGGACAGTAATGTAAACATGAAGAGGGGTATGCAGCTGAAGAAGATTGTTTTGTTTGGTAACTGTCACGTATTACTGTGGTTGTACCTGTGAACATCAGTGTTGTAACGAATACACCGCTCTACACCTCGTGGGTGACGGGTAATAACTGTACACTGCCATTCGGGAGGATTCGAGCACGCGTCCGCCGGCTATCCACATTTCGGCTATCCATGTTTTCCCAAAACCACTCCAGGCAAATGCCGGGATGGTTCCTTCAAAAGCCATGGATGAATTCCTTTCCATTTCTTGCCAACTAACCACTTTTGGCTCTAATGACGTTAATGTAGATGAGGCATAAAGCACTATCAACATAAGCAAAAAAGAAGTCGGATACCGTACTAACGGAAGTTGCCAGAAACTAAATCTCGAGCAAACCTTTCAGCGAGGGGTCGTGAAAGCAGTTGTCGGTAGAAATCTGAGAGACAAAATTTCTCCTTCTGGAAAAGTTGAAAACACTCTATGCCACTCAGAGAATAGGAACACTTCAAGATATATCAGACTCGAAAGCGATTTCAACATTCTTGACCAGTCTGTGTAATTAGACACTAAAAGGCAGGAAATGTAACCTTATTTTCTAACAATAATCGTACAAATACGTGTCGACCCTCGCGCATGTAGGGTTCCATACTGTAATGGTCAAACATATCTCACATGAGGTAGGTCAAACGGCGGCCACTTCGCACAAAAATCAACGACTGACATGTTTTAGACTCTCCAACGCGCTCTGTTAATTCTACCGTTCACTTACAATCAAACTTACTATAGATACCTTTAGAACGAAATGCTCTTTGAATATAGAACATTTTAAATAAAATTATGTTAGCATATAGAAAAGTAAGTTCACAATTAAATTTTTTTTCTTATTTTGCTCACAAATTACACATTTTTTAGTATTCGTTGCTTTAATATTGATTATAGTGAATATTGGGTACAAATTCTAGTTCCTAGGCACTGCCGTTTTTGACATAGTTCCCGTAAGAAAAACTGACCAAAATTTACAACTTTGACTGTCACTTGTATCTTCATTTTCTAATAAAAAGAATTTAAAAAATACATTAGTCCTCTACCTGAAGAGCTATAAACATCGACACCATCGAGGTGATATAGATTTTTCTGATTCTCCTATTTTTTTCTATATAATCCACTATACCATAATACTACATTCGTTTTTGGGTCAACGAAATACATATTGTGTGTAAGGTTGAAGTATACAACTTATTACGTTTAAGTGGTAGAGGTGGCAAATGGAAAGACAGCGGAGCATCCAAAAATAAGACTCCGTTTCACGTAACATCTGTAAATCTTTTTATCAATACATTTTAGAATAATTATTATAACGTTTCTTCGATTATTGCTTTACGCTCGTTGATATCGAGGTCTTTAGAGGCGGGAAGGAGCAGGGTACAAAGAACAGGGAGGAATTCGGCCATGGCCTTTTGAAGGATCCATTCCGGTATTTGCCTGGAGTGATTTTGGCAAACCACGGAAAAGCCAAACCTGGATGGCCGGACGGGGATTCTAACCAAAGTTCTCCCGAATGCGAGGCCAGAGTTCGTTACTGCTCAACCACCACGCTCGGTATTATAATATTACGATATTATAATATTATGATATCGCTGTTGACAGCTCTCAGAGCACCCTGTTAGGACAAGACGTAAACCCAACGCTTCCATGCACAGACAATGAAACTACAGCGGAGTACAGTAACATTTATGTTGTCGGCCCCACTGCCTTCGCAAATTGCATACGAAATCAAGGTGTGAGTACACTGGCCCGTTAGCCTACTGGTTAGCGGCTTGACGACGAGTTCGCAAGGTCACAGCTCGAATCTGTCTAGCGCCAGCTTTAAAAAAAAATGATTATATAACAAAGTACCTAGCACTATGGTTTACTATCACCTTCCAGTTATCTGGGTAAAAGCATCCGAGATAAACTCCAAAATAATGGTGGAAGAACAGAGTACCCTATAGTTATGTGACCACATGAAAAAATGTAATTCAGATGAGAAGGTAGTTGTTCCTCAAACGTGTGATGCCTTATGACGTAAAGAACTGTGAATATGGCATTTGTGTTTGGAATGAGACCAAGTAGGTAGTCGACACAGATATGGAGCTGTCGGATAATTGGGGTAATGGAACACACGAAGGTCGCAGTGTACAAAAGCTATTTTTTGCAAACAATGATTCGCGAACATAGCATATGAAAGTTATTCCGAACTTTCGGTTGTAAGTTCCTTTGATTTAGTTTCCGTTATTTGATTGAAAGGACTACTCTTTTGCATTTTGGATTTCATATAAATATGTATATATAAAAAAAAAAAGAAAGAGAAGATTAAATAACCGTTGTATATCGGCAATTTCGTAGCCACGAGTTTGAAAGCTGTAGATTGTCATTTAAATGATTAGAGTAGAACTGAGTATTTGTATGACATTGAGCTTCGGTTGGCATATACGAAACTAGCTAATTTTAAGAAATGTATAAGCAACTAGAGTTATTAATATGACAGTTGTATTTGCCAATACTGTATTAATAGAAGACTAGAATCATGGGATCGATTTCTGAGTAAATGATTCATATTTTTGGATGTGAGTTTAAAGTAGTACTGTAGTTTGTACTGTATTGCGTTAGGACTTAAGTATCACTCTCTCTTATTTATTCGGAGAGAAAAACCTGATATCTGAAGCTTAGGTACATAAATTTCCAGAGTCCATTCGAATCTCAGAATTTAAGCCGGAAACGGTAAAAAACACATTTAATTTAATTTAATTGCTATGCTCCGGAGGATATTTCCGCACATACCTATTTTTATTTTCGTTGTTTTTTATCTTCAATCCCAACCCACCCACTTTTACACTTTACGAATTTTAATTTTGAATTCTTTCAGTGCTTTTGGTAAATTGTTGATCACTTCACTTGGTGATTTATTTCATAAGTTATTCCATTTTATGACCTAAAATACAAAAATTTTCTACTCTTTTAGGCATGAATCGAGTGTCATCTTGATGTCACGATAAACTTTTCACTTGCATTCTTTAATTATTATACCAAGATTTATAAGCAATATAAGACATGTCCAATCCAGAACTATCTTCACTCTCTTCGTCATCCAATGATTCCCAACCAACTGCTTTATCATGCAGGTAACTGATTGTGTTCTGCAGTTATTCCCATAAACAAATCTAGCTGCCCTCCTTTGCACTCCCTCCGACCCCTGTAAATGGTACCAATAATGTTTGTCCCATACTACCCCACCAAATTCAGACAATAGTCTGACCGAGGTTTCGAAACCCAATTCCTTTACTTCCCTGGTACATCCCGTAATTGCCTTTTCTTATGAATGAAGGACTTTGAAACCTCTTCCTACTACTTGCCGAATGTGTCCTGCCCAGTTGAGTTTAGTGTCAAATGTTATGCCGAGATGTTTACACTTCAAAAAGGAATTACTATATTCATAAACAACCTTTAGTTTTTTTTTATCTGTGTACCTAATAAATAGACTCTTCTTGGCTTTTATCTTCCTTCCATGTTGACTTGCCTAGCTAAATGTTCTGTCCGCAGTTCTTGTGGCAATAACTCTTAGTGAACAAGTGTTTTCTAATACACCAGCAAATAACCTAAAAAAAATTGCAATTTACAAGTAACAATATGATCATGTAATGCAGCTTTAATGTTTAAACTTTGAGAACATAGTCAACTTTTGAAACAAAATTCATTAATATTTCTGAAAATGAAATATTTATACACAAAAAACTATTGTTTCAAATATAGTGAGAGAGAAATTCCGATACTAAACTGTTCAATTTTAAATGTTTCTTTCAATAATTAGTACAGCTACTTACTCAAATTGTTATGGTTATCTGTTGCCGCAAATACTTTGACTTCATTCAAGTGCATTTTATTTCGTTGTTTCTGAAATGTTTTTGGTACTTACTCTCGTTTTTTCCTCGCCAACTCCTTAGTGGCTATTTTAGCTATTATCACCTCTACTGTGCTTTTGTTGATCGGCGAAAGTAACGGCTTAACTTCAAGGATAATGAAAAAAAAGGTGAAATTTTCAAGTTACACTTTGTTTGGTTGTTACGAAGGTTGTCTTCAGTCGAAAATATAATTTAGACTCACATACAATTCTCAGTGTAACTGCCGTCCACTCTTCCAGTTTTTTCTTCACAGAGGAACTGAATTGAATTGAATGATTAATGGCAATTTCCCTAGCCATATAATTACCCCTTTCTTAGTATTTTTATTATCACTATTATCTTATATACTTTGAGTGTTAAAAATATCTCTGCCATCTACTTTTGAAATTTACAAATTTTAAAATCCTTCAGCGTTTATCGTAAATTATTCATCACTTCACTTGGTAATTTATTCCAATCCCTGACACCCTTAGCCTCGAAAGAAAATTTTCCCACTCCCTTATGTATGAAACTGTCAAAATATCGATTAATACACACACATACACATGGAACAAACAAATAAATGACAAATATTTCACAAAACAATATAAAAGTATAAAAGATTCAATCAACAAAAGACGCAGAAGGAAGTTAGACACTTGAAAAGACGACGTTAGACAGTGGTAGAAAGTCAAAAGAAAGCGAGACCAAAATAGATGGAGCTATAGATACTCCGCAAAGCGTTTGGTAACACAATACAAACCTGACCACCAGTTATAATAATCATAATAGCCGGAATTCTGAAGCCAAAATTATAACACGCTGACTGATTGCAGATTAGCGTCGTGCAATGCGTGCACGAAGTTTTGGTGCGATAACGCAGTTGAAAATCCTCATCGTTGGCTGAAGTAACTGAGACACCAATGCGGTATTTCCGAAACAGCTATAAACAGACTAGCCGAAGTACGAGTATACTCCATAGGAATCTTTATAGACATTGCCGGGGCGTTTGACAGCCTGTGGTGGCCTAGCATTCTGCGCCGCCTCAGATCTGCTAACTGCCACAAAAACCTATATAAAATGGTGAAAAGCTACTTCAGTGAAAAAAGAGGAAAACTCCAACTTCATATCGAGTAGGGACACGAAGGGATGCCCACAAGGCTCCATCTGCGTCCCCTACTTTTGGAAGATGGTATTAGATGAGCCTCTAAGCGAATTGGAAGGCTACGAATGGTACGTCATTGCGTACGCTGACGACACCATGGTCGTGATCAACGGGGGATCAAAAGATGAGCTGGAGGTTCTCGGGAACAAAGTAATACGAAAATTCGAAGAGTGGCTAAGAAGAAACAAGACGAAGATGTCGGCACCGGAAATCAAAGCAGTGTTCTTGAAAGGCGAACTTAGTAGAGGACGCCCGCCAAGAATAATGATAGAAGGGAAAAACGTTAAGTTCGTTCCCGAACTGCAGTATCTCGGAGTCATCTTAAATAACACGTGGCCCTTTCTATCACAGCTAAGACATACACAGCAAAAGCTCAAAATCGCAGCCGGCAGTCTCATGAGAGTCACCAGATGAGACTGGGGGCTAAAGAACACTGTACAAAGCCATCTGTATACCCATAATCACATATTGCGCGTCTCTCTGGGTACGAAGAGTAAGAAACTCGCATGTAAAGCGGCTCATCTTAAATATACGACGTCTCGAATGATACACCCCAAATAATAACAGCTAACCTACCACTCGATCTAGAGGTAATCTATGCAGCAGCATGCTACAGACTACGCGAAGGTCGCGGCACAAACGTTGCAGGCTACCAAACAGACCAAATGGAACCAGAGCCGGCGGCAAGACGATGGACCCGGGTCAAGAGGAAAGATCTGCGACAGGACCTCTTAAGGGAATGGCAAACAAAATGGGATCACGCACCACCAGGGCGCGAGACCTATGCCTGGATACCGACTACAACAGAAGGGTGGAGAATACATGTTGACTTCTCTTACCCAGTGTCCTGCCTCATAACAGGGCACGGGCTAAGAAGCACCTTATATCAACGCGGTCTGGAAACTAGTCCAAACTGCGAATGCGGACTACCAGAAGACCCCGCCCACGTAGTGAGAGAATGCCAATTAAACCAAGATGCCAGGACAACACTAACCAGCAGAATAAACATCAACCACGACAACTGGAGGGCCGAGGCCCTAAGCACAGAAGAAAACTATGTGACTCTCTTCACTTTCGCAAAGGAGGTCTTTAGAAGAAGGGACATCAGAAGTGGCCACAGACAGCAAACAGAAGAATGAATGATACTCCGAAAGATAAACAAAGAAGACAAGAAGACAGAAGATGACAGAAGAAGAAGAAGCGACAGAAAAACCAGAGAAGAAGATGAAAAATGAAGAAGAAACGACAACACAGTAGAAGCAAGACAACAACAGAAGAAGCAAGAAATCGCTGGAGAACCCTAGGGTTCAGTAGTGCACGGCTCAACCAGCCGGCCCCAGGGTACTTGTACTCTGCGTCTTTTGGTGCACTATCCGGACGCCATGAAACGGCCGTGGGCTCTTCTAACCCGTCACCACGTGGTTCCTAGTGGGCACCGGGACACCTTCCCGCTGGCAGAAGACGCGTCCGTCCCTCGGACGGAGTCCCTCGAGTAATTCTTCCGAGTCAATTCCCCTGGCGGGGTTGTAGTTTGGTAGTGGATCCAGGGGGGTTGTGAGGGGCATGATAAGTGTTAACTCGTTTGGCTCCCGCCTGCAGCAGCCTCACTAAACACCCTAGGAACTCAGTGTCAGGGGTCTATGTCTGTAGTCATGGGGCAGCGCAGATACAGGGTTGGCGATCCCGAGGTGCCCGAGGAAGGGAGGTCGCGTGGAGCAGTCGTCTGAGGTGTCGGAGTGCACGTTACTCTAGTATCCGAGACTAGCTCCCGACAGATCGCGCGGCGTCCTCCTGTAAAGCAGTCAGTCGACTACCCAATCCCACGGGACCTGGGTAACGGACGTCGGCCCACTGCACTTAGATGCGCGGTAGGGGAATCAAGACAGTGACCCCGGCGGTGACTCTTCAAACGCTGCAAGGGAAGACTTGCTAACAAGAGTATATGAGGCCTTCGGGCCAATTGGGGTGGATATGGGGTGGGAACCCAAAGTCCATGGACTGGGTATTCTGCGCGTGGCAATCAATTGAGGTGTCTGGGTCTGGCCGTGCCCAAGTCCTAGTATCCGAAGACTAACCCCGGCAGACCGCACGGCGGATACCCGTAAAACAGTATGGCTTGACTACCCAATCCCAGAAGGGTAACAAACGTCGCCTTTCTGTCTTAAATGTGCGGTAGGGGTTTCACGAAGGTGTCCTCTAACGGCGACTCTTCCAACGTTGCGAAGGCAGCTTCTTTAACAAGAGTACCAAGTCGACTTTGTTTGGAAAGAGCTTCTTGGGGCGCGAGCTGACTCTCAGGGGTCTCGGCCTTCTTTAGGGCCTTCATACGGGGTTGGGTTCCGGAGCTCGGCGTGGAGACTACACCAAGTAATTGATGAGGAAGGTTCCGCAAGTCCGCGCCACAGGTGCCTGCGGTGTGGAAGATTGAGAGCCCGCGGCGCTGCCACGCCAAGGAGACGGCACCAAGTAATTGGTGAGGAAGTCTCTTTTGGCCGCGCTGTTGGTGTCTGGCGGAAGGTACCGGAAGTCCCTCCCAGGTAAACTGGGCGGTGACAGACAGGGATGTGGTGCACCCTGGCACCGGGAATGCACACTATGACAATGCCTCGATTATTCCGACTATATGCCAGACGGGGTTCAGGGAGATGAGTGTGTGCCCTGCAGAACGGCTTCACTCAAACGGTACCGGTAAGCCGATGTCTGCCGCTACAAGGTGGGGTGTATTCCGGTTCTCGGGGTTCGGTTGCTGCTGAGGTGGGCGTCTGTGATCAGGTGAAGTGGTTCCCCCTGCCGCCGGCATGGACCAAACAAACGGACCGGTGATCCTTGTCTTCGGAAGACTGGGATCGTTGTGGGGTGACGTGGTGCAGCCCTCCCGCAGGTAGCACTCATCGCCAACGCCCGGGCAGTAAGACTGAAGGATCACGGCAGTAGGACCCGTGATCCAGGGAGGTGACGCGACCCTGATGAGAGGCGACGGACGGCACCGGTAAGCTGGCGTGATCTGGCAACGGCGGGGGTCGTCTTCAGATTGTATATATTGGCCCTCGCTGGGACCGGTGATCAGTGATCAAGGAACTTGTGTTCCGCTTGCCGCCGGTATGAGCCATTTGCTGCCAAAGTAGGTCCTCATATGTGTGGGGACTGGTAGTGCACGGGTCCGAACATCAGACCCAGGTGGGGCTGCGACACCATTGGAGCGCTTCAGCGCGGTCGTGCACTACGATGGTACTCTGCGAAGTTTGGACGAGTGTGTGGGAACCCATGCTCTTCAGAGACGCAGAATTTCTGATGGTTAGTGTGTGGGGGAAAACACACTAGGAGCTTGCCCCGTAGCGCTTGGCCTGGTGGCCGACTGGCGGTCTTGCGTTGCTCGTCGGCTGCTGGGAGGCGTGCGCAAAGAGCAATCCCGCGTTGTTGCTTGGTCGCTGCGACTTTCCGCCTTGCTCCTACGGGGGCGGGTGGGACCAGGTGCACGTGGGAATAGGAGGGATGCTTAAGCTATACGGCCAGGTTTTGGAAGGGTCTTCGGCCTGGTCGTGGCGGGCGCTGGCTCCGCGTGCCTCCCCGTGGGCACCCTTAATGGGTGGCGAAACGTACCTTGCTCACCGTCCCCGCTGTAATCGCGGGTAGTTCGGAAGAGTCTACATCCTGCGGTCGTGGTGGACGGTGTAGTGAGTAGTAGGGGGCTATCCGCGAGGGATCTGAAGGGTGTCAATCCAGTTGTTCCCTTTGACCGGATCCACATTCCTACTGCTCTGTCTGTCGCTAGGTTGTGTATGTACGTCCTGAGTTAAATCACCGAGGTGGTGGTGTAACGGATAGCGTTCTGGCCTCGCATTCGGGAGGACGGCGGTTCGAATCCCCGTCCGGGCATCCAGATTTGGGTTTTCCATTGTTTCCCAAATCACTCCAGGCAAATGCCGGGATGCTTCCTTAAAAAGGCCATGGCCGAATTCCTTCCCATTCCTTGCCCCCATCTTTTCCCGTCTCTAAAGACCTCGCTTTTGAAAGACGTAAAGCAGGTAAAAAAAAATAAATAAAAAAAAAAACTGATTTGAATCTCTCCGTACTGCGGGTGGTGCGAATGGATTCAAGACTGCTGACGGTGATTCGGCCGTGAGATTGGGGAGATAAACTTGGCGGCGCCCGGGTGGCTTTGGGAAGGGTAGTCCATAACAGTCCAGCACCTTTCATCTTTCGATTAATTCAAAACGCACTCATCACATATCACAGTCATCTGCACATAGTAGTTACACATAAACTTCCATACCTTTGGAGCACCGTTAAAAATATTCATGGAAGCTACTCTCTCCATGACAGCTTTCGGTATGAAATTAAAATTTATAACAAAGTTTTGTGTGGGACCATTTTTTTCAATAAACAGTAAGAAAATTTGAAAGCTGAATGTTTTAATTTTTACTTTTATTTTTTGTTTTTGCACACATCGACTGATAAATTATAATGGATGAATAGGAAATCGCATTAAATACTATAAGATTTGCTTAGGCGATACAATTATACAGTATGTGTTATCAGCTAGAAAATTAGCTCACCGTAGATGCAATTAAAATCAACATCTCAAAATTGCTAGATATCAGTATTTGTTTGCATTCTTTAAAGTCTTCAGTGAAGTGTATACAGGTATAACTACTCTAACATGTCCCGTGAGTAATTGTACGTTTCAGACTCAACAGGGCAATATTTTTTAATATTATTATTGTTTCTTATGTTTTGATTCTTCAGTGCCCAGCTCAAGGCTTTTCATCACAACGCTCCCTGTAACATCGGAATTTAGTGCTTACAGCCTACATTCTGAGAGGATGTAACCATGCTTTCTAAGATTACTTTGATGATAGAAGTCACCATTAGCATTTGATGAAGTTGATAGCACGGTAGGAAGTACCAACCTGTTTCGGTCGCTTAACAACCAGTGTGCTGTCTACTGTCTAATCTGTTTGTCAGGGATCCGAGAAGCAGGCATGTATCCAAGCTCGGGACGACGCGTGACTATTCAATTTCTCACAAAACTCAAATGTGAATTCACCCGAAACAATCAAGAGACAATTTGTTGTGGAATTGTTGTCAGATTTTAACTACTGTAAATGGAGTAATGCTTTTTAAATTGCCGAGAACGTGTCGAGACTGTACCCACACATTGACTGCTACCCAAACGATGACCCAGGTATATAGAAAAACGGGGAGATTGAAAAATAATAGTTTACAAATTATTTTATGTTACTTTTGTATAAATAATTAAATTCAAATTGTAAGTTAAATTTGAACAATAAAACCTGTCTCAACTGGAACCCCACGTTGAGACTCACTCGATTTGATACATATTTTTGCTTACTTTGTATGAAAGAAAAATTCTTTTTTTTTTTCTTTTATTCCGTGTGAAAGTCACAGACTTACACATTTTTCTGTCGACAAGAATAGAAAAAATAATCTCATCTTCCATTCAGCAGCACTATATTTGAGAAACTGCATTTATTGAAGAAGCGAGGTCCTTGTCTGCATGGTGCTGGTGACATACGGGAAGTGTGCAAGTTTCACTACGAGTGCAGTGAGTTCTATTCCTTGTTCTCTTTGGGTCTTTTGACGCTTCCTTTCCGCGAAAGGAAAGAAGCAGAAAGTGTTCCTCTGCCACCTGCCACCTGCCGGAACAGAGAACGGCATGGCATTCCACACAAGCGAGAGCGAGTCCGAAGGCGTTCACTTTTGCATGCTTGTCCTCAGAAACTCTCACCGCCTGATCGTAGTCCGACACTACGGTAGCTGGAGTGGTAGCAACTACTCTAATGATCTAAAGAAGACGTAAACCTAACTCATTTTACAATATACGAATCTTCTCTCCGTTTGTTACAAAAATAACCAATTTCAACGAATACAACTGTTTTAGGCTCCTTGATGATTTTGCATGTACAACTGCAAAACTTTACAGTTATTAAAAAAAAGGTTCATTGAAGTTAAAAGAGAGTAACAGTCACCAATATTATCAAGAAAATCACCCGCCTTAACCAAAATTAAATTTACAACCCGCTAGCACTCTACTAATGCTCTGAACTATATAATTTAAAAACTGTTTTTAGAAATATATTACTTTTTAATTTCCTCTCAAGAAAAGGAAATATATATATATATATTTCCTAGTCTACTGGCAGAGATGTTTAAGGAATGTTTCCGCTCGTAGGTTACCAGAAAGGTAAGAGAGGAATATAAAAGTTTCAATTATGGTAGCAAAGTAAATTCGCTGTGTTTTATGATCTAGTGGCAGAGTTTCAAGTTGACTCGTATTCCTCCCCAGTCATAGCTGTACTTACAATTTAACGTGGAATCCAAACACAGTGTGTTATAGCGTACTTCACATGAACAATGAAAAGCTTTACCAAAAGTGAATGTCACTTTAAGTGCCCGTAAATATTCCTGGACATACTGGGATTCGAGACGAAGACTTAATTTTTAAGACACAAGCCTCAGCCAGTGAGTTGCCAGTTCGCTATATATAATAACCAAATTAAGAAATCTTCATTGTGAAAGTCATTCAATTCGTCATTACTATGTCATGTTTTTGGATACAGAAACTGTGACTAAATAATATTGATATTTAGATAATAATTTAGTTTGATACACACATTCGAATAAGTCCATAGTGCCTAGTTCAGTAAAAAAAGTAGGAATAAACCTCTCACTTAATTATATATATAATATAGCATTTCGTATAAAATACGGTAGAACGAGGATGATGTTCACTGAAAACAAAAATATTTAGTCCATCATTGGCATGGCCATCTACGATATTTTCCTATCCCTGACGATGAGTTGAGTAAAGAATATTTACAAACTGTTACACGCACGAGCTTAAGCTTCCTATCTCTGTGGCCCAAATTAATTGGTAACAGCGGTACTTCGTTTTGAAATGGAAGTTTCAATCAGTGTATAGTGTTCTGGCGAAAGAATAACTGGCATGTGGCGCAACGGTTAACTCGGTGGACTGACCTTCAGAAGTCATGTTTAACAGCGGACGCAGCAACCCATGTTTCAGACTTCCAGGCTCTTCTCAAAACATTATACACGAGTGAGTACTTACTTCCTTACTGCAGATGATTGATATTTTTTTTTCTTTTACTTTACAATGTCCCATCTAAATTTGTAGAAAAGAAAGTACAAATCATGAATATAACCGAGTTATCACAAATTACCAGTTTAATTGATTCGGGGAGATCTGTTCTTTTCAGTTGCTATGTTCTCTTTTTCCTATCTTAACCGAATCTTCGTCATATAGATCATAACAAAATCTCATCCACCTGTTTCTGTGAATCGATAAAATTATTAGAAAATACATACGGGTTTTAAAGCTAGGTCTATATCTGGTTTTTTTTTAGGACTTCGATTTTTGTTTTGTATGTCGTAATCAATGTCAAGAAACTTTCTCTGTGTTGTCATTAAATAAAATGTAAAATAAATTATTAAAGATATTGAATTATATTTGCTATAGTTTTAAAATTAATGCTACCAACTAAATAAACATCTATTCAAAAGAAGTGTGGATATACCGAATTAGGATTAACACAGTAAAACGAGCATAAAACATAAAAAAAGTTGCAATATTGACTTTATTGGTAGGTTCATGATCTACTTCAGGGGTGGCCAACCCGCGGCCCGCGGGCCGCATGCGGCCCGCCTTAAATATTTTTGCGGCCCGCGTGATTCATCACACTTTTACAAAATATATTTATTTTGTAATGGCCAAAGTAGTGAAAACAAATGTATGAAGAAAATACATTATTTATGCACCCGTATATTAAAAAATTAACCCTCGAAATTACGAAAAAAATAAATTTTATTTTAAGATAATGATCTTGCGAATATATGACATATGTTGCCTGTTTTATTTATGAGTTTACAGTCACGAGTTCGCAGAATAATTAAATTATATTCACTCCAAAAAATGTCTATCGTGGGTCTAAATCTAATATGGGGATAAATATTATTATAAGTAGTAGCTCAAGATCCATCCCATGTGTTACCGAACAGGCAGTTTTCTGTAGAAAAAATAACTTGGATACAGAAAATGTTTCCAGATTTTTTTAAATTGATCTAAACATCTTTATTATTATTACTTTGCATTTAATTGCATTTTCTATAAGATATCCGCAACAGATTTGTGAAAAAGCACATTTCTCGCCAGCCTACCCATAGTCTTTTCTGCATATGCGAATTCGTTCTAGTTTGTACCTGAAATAAAGTTCTCGGGTGGCCACTGTTAAGTATCCTGAGGCCGCTGTTGCTCGTGTCTCCTCTGCCCGGTGCTATTTGGAACTTCCCTTTGATCAGACATATTCTGAGTCTGTTCTGTGGTGTGGTATTTAATGTATGCGCACAGTGGAAACATTACAAACACCTTGTTACGTTATCACAAAACTGAATTGAAGTGCCGAAACTGGTGAGTGAGCGGTAAATGCATGCGTTAGGACGTGCCTTCGATTCCCGTATGGCTTTTCAAAATTAAGTTTTCTATGGTTTCCCGAAATGGTTCCTTCAGAAGACCGTGGCCTGATTCCTTCTCGTTCCTTGACCCAATCATCTCCACGCACTAATCACATCGATGCCAACGATTCATAAAGCCCTAGAAGAAAAAAAAAAAACAGACATCACTGAAGGGATAAGTTGAATAGTGTCACTTACACCGAAACCTAATCAAAAAAATAAACTCCAGTATTGACTTCAAGATTTCCCTTCAGTTTCTCGGAATATTCAGCATTATCTTTTCCTTGTTAGTAGTTTCTGAACACTTTTCTCGTAAATCTTTTTTTCTTTTTTTTTTTTCATTGTGGCTTTACGGCTTCTCGAAAACTGGAATTTAATAATAAAATGGAACAATATCACTTGTAACGGAAACATCTTTTACTTTCACTTTTGTCTATTTCACAAATTTCTAAGATAACAATCATAGAGCAGGATATTAACATTATTTTGTCGTAAAAGTAAATGTTCTGGTTTCATTACGTATACTGCAACAATTTCTTTCTCGTGTTCCCTTCAAAATTACTAGCCTTTTGGATGCCGGCAAAAATGGGCCAAAGTGTAACCATCGAAAAATTTCTTCACATAGATGCAGCAGAGCAATTTCAATTCTCTGCTTAGCACGATTTTTTTATGTTCTTAGAACTGGAAGATCAGAACGATTACAACTAAATCGAACGAAAATGTTGTGTTCACGTGGTACCTAATGTAATGTACCTGTAATTTTAGCATCAGCCGATAGAACATTTTTCAAGCAGCTAGCACAGCAACTGTCTCCGAATACAGGAAAACCGTAGAGTCTGTTGAAATAACGAAGTGAAAATTTGTGCATTAGCTGCCGTAAAAGGGGTAAATAAAATCAGCTGATTACAAATATTCTGCAACACCCCTGAGATGAGCGGTATTTTTATAGCATATAGAATTACTTCGGAATTTCGAATAGATGGTTCAGTGAAAACACGTTTCTGTTATCCCTCACTGAACCAAGTGATGAAATGCACTGGCATTTAAGTTTTTCCGCTTTATACAAATACCATTATGTTTCCTAGCGTAAGTCCTCTATTTTCTTGCCATTCCCGCGTAAAATCTACTGAAGTTCGATGTTGACATTCCCCAGAAGTTACGCCTCTGGGAACATGTCTTCACACTGCTCCGGTTAAGACTGCAGTGAGGGATGACAGTACCTGTTGCTCTGCGGCGTCCTGCTGGGCTGGACGGAGACTCCGGCCCGACTGCCGTGATCAACTGTCAGCCGCCACTCCTTCCCGCTACGGCGCTGCAGTCGCAGCAACGACCGACCCTGGTGGGGTTCCCCTAGTCTGTGGTCGCCAATGTAGAATAATCCCGTGAAACGTCATGCTGTTCAAACAAACCAGGACGGAAAACATGACGTGCCTCATTCATTCTTAAATTACTATCAGATGTTAGATTTTTATAAATATTTATTAAGATAACAAATTTTACTATCATCCTCTGCTGGATATTTCTGTTGAAAATTACTTTGTAATTCCCTCTCTCTGAAATTGTTCCCCCGTGCCACCCTGTGCGAACCAACATTAATTCTGGTTCTCTGTACATTAAAGCCAATCAGACTCGTTTCAGATAACTAAACAGTGTTTCATAATTTTTGAAAAACATAAATCTCTTAAGTATTCAATGACATCTCCTACCGTTGTTCTGCTATCGCTAAATCCTTATACATGAAATCCTTTGGGTGAGTAAATCGCATCATCACGGACAAACCACACAACATATTGAGGCCTTATTCACATCATGTGTAATTGAGGTCACGAATAAGGTTTTTAAATACGTTTCATTTCGTTAGGTGAAACCTGAGTCTAACTTCTGTATTATACTGCGAGATGCAATTTACATTTCGCTGTGGTATAAGGAACTAAGAAACAAAGTTAAGGATGTTTGGGATATCTTTGGTTCGAATTTATATTTTCAAGTTGAACTTATGTCTGGAATTATCTTCTGTTGACTGGAGAAAAAAAGCATTCTTAGTTACTAAAGTAATAATACTCGAATCAGAGTTTGACAGATACATTTTCACAAGCGACGATTATGAGTTAAGATATCTGGACCCTAACGCGTAGTTCACGAAACTCGCTGTTTTGAACATATATCATTTATAGGCCTTCTGTATCGTGGATGCTAAATCACAAATAAGTCCGTTTGTTTCTACCATGAAATGTTATAGTTCATCAAGTAAGAGCATTAAAAGTAGTGAAACAGAAGATGTGCGATACAGTCACGGAGCGAAGAAAGTGCGGAGACAACGCAAGGGTCCTTCACCACGAACTGAAGTGAAGGCGGGTACAGAGAAGTGGGGAGGAGAAGTCACCATATTGGATTTCCCAAGAAACATGGGGAATATGCACACACACTACAAGGGGACTCTACGATAACTGTGGCGCTGCAATTTCATGATGAATTATTATGTAACTCTACGAAACAAAAAAAGAATAATAAAATTTTTCGATATCCTGCTTAGTTCTCGAGGTATACTGTCTCAAATTTGATGTGTTTTGGTTTGAAATGCAGAAGAAAAATTTCCCCCAACTCAAATTTGATGGTGAATTCTTATGTATTACGACGAGACAAATCGAAACTAAATATATCTCGCTTAGTTCTCGAGATATGCTGTCTCCAAATTAAGGTGGTTAGGTTGGGACGCGGAGTGGACCAAAAAATAATTTCGCCAAAGCCACAATAAACTACACGCTGGACATGCAGAGTGGGTGTTTTATTTTTTTACTGCCGCTTGTGGTTAGGTTTAATCGCAGCCTGGACCAGAATAACAACAACAAAGGTGTAAGGAACTATACCTATAACTAGCGTTGCCAGGTGTCCCGATTTGAGCGTTACGTCCTGATTTCCAGGGGTTTGGGGACGCGTCCCGATTTACCCTCGATCGGGAAGCCAAATGTCCCGATTTTTTAGCTAAATGATAAAAGCCGTCACTTGTCGCAAAAAATGAAATCACGTGTCAACGTCAGACGCATCGCACCCAACCAACAGTGCTGTTCACGGCTTATGGTTCATTAACCTGCACATTGCACCAAAAACAGTTTAGCTTATTCCATGGTGGCATAAACGACAAAGCAAAACATCAGAAATCTAATGAAAACAAGAAAAAGAAGGGAATGTCAGTTTAACAAAATCGCTGAAAATAGTGGTTACTGTGAAAAGTACGGCCAGTAGAAAAAACTGTTAATTCTGGTTGAAAATACGTCTAGCTGCTTCCTTGGCACTTACACTTAAGTAAAGGTGTACCCGAAAGTCGTAAAATATGTAACAAAGGTGTAATCCGCACCGAAACATACAGTTACTCACATTACTGACTATGCGTTAAATAGTTTTAGCAACGATCAGATGAGCACCCAAAAATCAAGAAGTGATAGCTTGTAAAGTTACAGTTATTTTTTTATTTATCGTATGGCAATTTAGACACTTTTAAGAACATATCGCAGGTGACAATTGAGTTAGTGTCTGAAGTCAGGAGATCCTCCAGGATTGTCTAACTGCCAGTATGCAGGGGCGCCCATGCCCGGGGACAGCGGGAGGGGCGCCTCCCCCCCCCCCTAGTTCTCGGGGAATATATGTAGTGTTCACGGTTACAACATTAACTGCTTTATTTATTTTGTTTTATGCAAGCGACTATCTTTTATTTATTCTTTTAGTCAATCTGATATATAATAATACAGTATTTACTTGCTAGTTTAGCATAACTGCCGTATAATGCTGGTTCAAATCAACCGCCAACCAAGCAATATTATCATACCTTCGCGCTATGCTAGGAGACCCACATTTTAGATTGTGCGTCGCGCTCGCAGTCGACGTGAGGCGCCGAGTGTGTATATATAATATATGCCGACATCACTATAGAAGAAGCACCCACCACGGCAGCGCCAAGGGCTCAATAAGAGGGCCGCTGCGGGTGATCACCACACCGGTGCCCCTGGCACCAGCAAGGTCACACATCCAAAGTCGTCGTCAGCGCGAGAAGATGCCTCGACTAGCAGCGCCACTTGCGCGCTGACGGCTGCCCAGAAGAAACCACGCCATCAAGAAAAGAAGACTCAAGACACGGGAGAGACAAGGCTCGGAAGGGAGGCTTGCTGTCAACACACCTGCGTTGGCCAGGATGACCGCCTGCAGCCTCTCATCCACCTCCTCACAGAGCTCCTCACGCGACTCCCGCTAAGGGAAGTCGTACCAGCAGCCATGACTCCCACCTAAGACCCTACCACCATGCGCGAGGACCACCGGTCACCGCCATATGAAGATTCATCTTCAGCCTAACAGCAACGACAAACCGACAGTTAAGAACTACACCGTCACCAAAGAATGAGGAGTAAATGCCGAAAGGCAACACACTCCAACATACTCTGCTCCAATGGCGGAGCAGTGACTGGCTACTCTGCTACTATATATCCCAAAAGTATAGCTAATGTAAGTCTTATCTAATCTTACTTTTATATTCGCCCTCTCTCAAAGACTACGTCTTGCGGTCATTAGTGGTTTGATAAACGGATGAGACTTCGTCACAACCTTGACCTTGCCCCTGTCGACCCTCAACCGGCAATACCACCGTGTTTATTCATTGCCAGTATCAGGCTTCATCTCTTCTCTCAATATTTGGTAAGTATACTATCACATTGATCTCGCAAAATAGTGGCTCACTCGTTCTGACCTAATCGAGTCAGAAATATTTATTTCAGGGATGGATATCAGGAATTTCTTTGGACAAAAAGGTGTTACTGCTACACAGAAAAGGAACCTCGATGACTCATTAAAAGTTCCAGATCCAATACCTTCGAACGTGCATCCCACAACTACTTCTAAATTCTCAACACCAACTCCTGACTTCACGTTACAACAATATCCTTCCACCATTAGCCCTGAGTCTGCTGATATCATTACTCCTGATGCTACTGACTTGGATGACGTCAACCCGCCCGCTTCGGTTTCCACCGTTAACAAGCAAGAGTTCGTTAGTAGTTCATTAACAGTTAATCACAGCTTTGATTTAGGTAAATACATAAATGATTCAGTGTCAGACGAAGTCAAGTATCAATTAATAACAAACATACGTGCTCTAAATATGACTTATGATTTCAAAAAGGTCATTTATGAGAAAAAAAAACTATCAAAAGGCCTTTTCAAAAAACTTGGATACAAAAGTACTCATGGCTAGTATACTCGCTTAAGTTGAAGGAGGGCCTTTGTAAGTTTTGTAGTCTTTTCAAACCTGTTTTAAAAAGAGGAATATTTGGTGCTTTCGTGATAAAGGCTCATCAAGATTACAAACATTTTCATGAAGATGCCCGAGGCCATGAAAAGAGCAGTTGGCATCTAGAATCTACGAGTAAGGCTAAAAGTTTTGTGAGTCCTTAGAAATTAGAAAGAAAAACATGATCGAACAGTTAGATAGCTTGTAAATACCAACAGAAAAAAAACTGAAATCAATTCTTGCTACTTTAATTTTCTGTGGCACTCATGACATATCCATCAAAGGAAAGAATTCGAGCGAAGGAAACTTTCAGGATTTACTTTTGTTTAGAGTAAGTGCGGGGGACAAAGTGTTGGCGGATCATACGCAAAACTATTGTGGAAAAGCGAAATATACATCACACAGAGTGCAAAACGATTTAATAAGTACATGTGGCTTTGTGATACAAAACGAGATTGTTGATGAAGTAAACAGATCATCAGCGTTTTCATTACTGGCAGATGAAACGGCTGACATTAGTGGAAAAGAGCAACTGTCTGTGGGAGTACGATTTGTAGACGAGAAAGATAACTTTACAGTAAAAGAAGAATTTTTAGGGTTTACGGAGCTTACTACATTGGATGCTGAAGGAATTTCTTCATCTATTTTAAATTTTGTTGAAAAATTGGGGCTTAATATGAATAAGCTGATTGGCCTTGGTTTTGATGGCTGTTCGACAATGGCAGGCCATGAAACTGGAGTGCAGGCCAGGATCAGAGGGAAGTATCCTTCAGCTGTCTATTTTCATTGTGCATCACACAGACTGAACTTAGTTGTCAATGATCTTAACAGTGTCCAGGAAATTGGTAACACAATCGGAACGATAAAAGAAGTTATTAGGTTCTATGGAGAAAGTCTATTGCGTATGAAAACAATACCTAACATTCCACTGGTTTGTGAAACTAGATGATCCCATAAATATAAATCAATCAGGATATTCAAAGAAAATTTCTTGGTAATAAAGGATAGTCTGAATCACCTGGCATATAACAGTGAATACAATCAAGACACTCGATCACGTGCCAGCCAACTTGATTGCGCAACATCATCAACTACATTTATCCTTTGTCTACACATTATATCGAGGTATTCTTCATTTCTAGAGCCAATAGTGAACAAACTCCAGAGTACTGATATGGATCTCCACTCAGTTTACAGATTCGTCAACACTGACTTGATAGCCAATTTTAAAAAGCAGAGAGAAAGCGAAGACGAATTCAGAAACATTTTCGAGGCAGTGAAAGAAGATTGTAAGGAACTTGACATAAATGTAAAAATCCCAATATTGACTGGAAGGCAGACCCTCAGATGCAATGTGAATGTCCATTACTCATCACCCCAAGACTATTTCAAAGTGGCAATTTACAATCCGTACATGGATTCCATAATCACGTCACTTATCACAAGATTTCAAAAAGACAAAGACATACCATTCAAAGGTGGGATTCTTCACCCACATTTAATGAAAAAGGAGAAGAAAGATGATTTCATGAGAGATATAAAAAGTTTGCAAAGGTTTTACCAAATAGACAACTTGGAAGCAGAAGCCAGATTATGGTATGACGTCTGGACAAATAAGGAATGTTTGGAAAAAAACAAAGCTCAATGATATACTTGCAGAAACTATGTTTTACCCAGCTGTAAAGAGATTGCTTGTATTCTACCAGACCATAACCTCCACAACTTGCACCGAAGTACTACTGGCGAGGACCGTCTGTCCAGCTTGTGCCTTCTTAGTGTTCACAGGAAAAGAGCGGAAAACCCTGGTTTCCAGGACAAAGTGATTGACTTTTTCGGCAAGAAGAAAAGAAATTTACAGTTTGCTTTTTCACATAAATATTAGTGTTAAATCCATAAACCAACCAATGTATAATAATTCATTTCACAGTTTGCTTTTTATATCACTACTAGTGTAAAATCTTCTGAGGTGTGTACACAGACGGGAAAAAAAAATCCCAACACCAAGAAAAAATTATTGTAGAGTAATGAAATTTGGACAATGCATTTGTCAAGTTAACATGTTTAATTGATTAAATTTTCAAGATCACAGGTTAATTTAAGCTCAAGAAAATGCATTTCAAATGTGAAATACTGTTAAATTAATAGCCGGTGTAACCTCCAGAATTTTGAATGCAAGCCTGCAAACGTGAATGCATTGT
Source organism: Vandiemenella viatica (assembly GCA_031002005.1). Classification (NCBI taxonomy): domain Eukaryota; kingdom Metazoa; phylum Arthropoda; class Insecta; order Orthoptera; family Morabidae; genus Vandiemenella; species Vandiemenella viatica. Next base: position 210,757,645 of record CM061920.1, read on the forward strand.
GTCATACAGGTTTCGAATGTCACTTTGTGGTATGGAGTTCCATGCTTGTTGTACTTGTGCTGTCAATACTGGGACGGTCAGTGCTGGCTGTGGATGATGCTGGAGTTGTCGTCCAATGATATCCCATACGTGTTCAATTGGAGACAGATCTGGTGATCTCGCAGGCCAAGGTAACATGTCGACACTCTGTAGAGCACGTTGCGAGACAACAGCGGTATGAGGGCGAGCGTTATCCTGTTGAAAAACTCCCCCTTGAATGCTGTTCATGAATGGCAGCACTACAGGTTGAATTACCAGACTGACGTACAAATTTGCAGTCAGTGTGTTTGGTATAACCACAAGAGTGCTCCTGCTGTCATAGGAAATTGCTCCCCAGACCATGACTCCAGGTGTAGGTCCAGTGTGTCTAGGCCGCAGACAGTTTGGTTGCAGGCGTTCCCCTGGCCTCCTTCTGACCAACACTCGGCCATCACTGGCACCAAGGCAGAACCTGCTTTCATCAGAAACACAACAGATCTCCACTCCGTCCTCCAATGAGCTCTGGCTTGACACCACTGGAGTCGCAAACGGCGATGGCTTGTAGTCAGTGGAATGCACGCTACAGGGCGCCTGGCTCGGAGCTGTCCTTGAAGTAACCGATTTCTAACAGTTCGTTGTGTCACTGTGGTACCAACTGCAGCTCGAATTTCTGCCGCAGACGCAGTACGATGCGCCACAGCTGTACGCCGAATACGGCGGTCTTCCCTCTCAGTAGTGCCACGTGGCCTCCCGGAACCCGGTCTTCTTGAGGCAGTACCATCCCTTGACCACTGCACCCAACAATCATGCACAGTGGATACATTCCGGCCAAGTCTTTCTGCAATATCGCGAAAAGAAAATCCACCTTCTCGTAGCCCTATTACACGACCTCGTTCAAACTCGGTGAGCTGTTGATAATGGCTTCTTCGTCTTCTTAAAGGCATTCTTGGCTAACATCAACTCACTATGTCAAATCTCAGCGGTAAATAACGTTCACAAACTTTACAGCGCGTATTTAAAGCAAACCTGATTTGCAAGCTCTGAGTAGCGCTACTAGCGCCACACTTATGCCCGAAGCGCGAAATTTGAATCGATGTCATCTTTCAGATGTATAAACACGCCTACCAAATTTCGTTTATCTAACACAAGTCTTTCTTGGTGTTGGGATTTTTTTTTCCGTCTGTGTATTTTGAGTTTGCATTCTGTATTAAAGTTGCTTCTGCATTTATGTTGCTAAATATTAAATGGTTTCAATATAGTACTTAATGTGTTATTGTTTTGTTGCAAAAGGCCAGTATCAAGCCTCGGCAGAGGCCGGCCACGTGGTCTCCCCATTCAACAAAAATAGTAGAAACAAAAGAGAGAGAGAGAGAAAGAAATCATTTTATTTAGCTTTCTCAACTAGTAAAATTTGTACAAATTTTTTTGTTTTGGACAAGGTGCGTTTAAACGGCAGAGCAATATGATTGCTCTGTTGTGTAACTCTCCCTGTCCGATTTCCTACGTATTCCACCCGATTGCACATTTCTGGAGTTATTATTCCGTGTACCATTTTAATAATAAATATTAAAATATTTCGCTTTATTCGCTCGTCGATAGATAAATAATTTAAAACGCTACGCATATCCCGCGTTGGTGTATATACTGTATATCGCAATGCAGTATAGTTCGCATTGTCCTGTTCTGTAACTTCTCAATTTGCTCCTGGTTGGCATAAAGGACCACTTTTGAGCAATACTCCACATGAGGCGCAGTCATGGTTTTACAAATTAGGTTTCTCGTATAGGCTCCAACTAAATCACACGACTGAAGAAGCCCAGTATTGATAGTAAACATCGTACTAGTTAGTATGCAGACAACGCAGATGTGAACTTTAGGTGTAGCAATTCAGTTTTTCCAGTTACTGCACCATGAAAATAATCAAATTATATTAGGGGCATGTCCTGCACACATTTTACATAACAATGTAAAATATACTCTGTGTATGAGTAAATTTTAACTGGAGAATTACATCCCGAATCTTGTAGTCATTTCTCGTACTATGCCAAATGAGCTCAAGCTTTAAAATGGTTTAATGAGACTATGAATCGGAATTTGCTTTCATGGCATCAGTAACGGTTTCAAACGCGGCAGCTGAAATGAAATTATCGCAGGTTAATATAATTTGGTCTAAGAGCTCGAATAATCACTCCAGCATGTCAAAGCAGTTAAAACCAGTTTCAATCTGTCTTATAGCGAATTTTATAATTATACTAGCTGACCCGGCAATGCTTCACTATTGCTGGACTTGAGTAGGAACATAGATTAAATGAAAAACTATTTACATATAAATTTTAAACTGCTGTTTCATTCATTTTCAGTTGGAAAGGGTGAGAGAGGATGCGCTTTGGAAGATATATGTAGGCAGTATTCTTCTGTTTGTTTTAAAGTATAAGCGTACAAATTCTTATCTAAATCGGATAAAAAATGTGCTTTGCCTAAATTATGGGGTGAAAGCATAATGGGGTTGGAAAGGGGGAGAGGGGATGAATATTCGGAAACCATATGTAGGCAATACTTTTCTGTTTGTTTTAAAGTATAAGTGTACAAATTCTTATCTAAATCGGATAAAAAATGTGGTTTGCCTAAATTATAGGGTAAAAATGTAATGTTGTTGGAAAGGGGGAGAGGGGATGAATATTCGGAAACCATACGTAGGCAGTATTTTTCTGTTTGTTTTAAAGTATAAGTGTACAAATTCTTATCTAAATCTGATAAAAAATGTGGTTTGCCTAAATTATAGGGTAAAAACGTAATGGGGTTGGAAAGGGAGAGAGGGGATGAATATTTGGAAACCGTACGTAGGCAGTATTTTTCTGTTTGTTTTAAAGTATAATTGTACAAATTGTTATCTAAATCGGATAAAAAATGTGATTTACCTAAATTATGGGGTAAAAACGCAATGGGGTTGGAAATGGGGAGAGGGGATGAATATTCGGAAACCATAAGTAGGCAGTATTTTTCTGTTTGTTTTAAAGTATAAGTGTACAAATTGTTATCTAAATCGGATAAAAAATGTGGTATTGCCTAAAGTATGGAGTGAAAAAATTATGGGGTTGGAAAGGGGGTGAGGGGATTAATATTCGGAAACCGTATGTAGGCAGTATTTTTCTGTTTGTTTTAAAGTATAAGTGTACAAATTCCTGTCTAAATCGGATAAAAAATGTGGTGTTGCCTAAGTTAGGGGTGAAAAAATTATGGGGGTGGAAAGGGGGCGAGGGGATTAATAATCAGAAACCGTATGTTGGCAGTATTTTTCTGTTTGTTTTGAAGTATAAGTGTACAAATTCCGATCTAAATCTGATAAAAAATGTGGTTTGCCTAAATTATGGGGTGAAAACGTAGTGGGGTTGGAAAGGGGGAGAGGGGATGAATATTCGGAAACCATACATAGGCAGTATTTTTCTGTTTGTTTTAAAGTATAAGTGTACAAATTCTTATCTAAATCGGATAAAAAATGTGGTGTGCCTAAACTATGGGGTGAAAACGTAATGGGGTTAGAAAGGGGGAGAGAGATGAATATTCGGAAACCATACGTAGGCAGTATTTCTCTGTTTGTTTTAAAGTATAAGTGTACAAATTCCTATCTAAATCGGATTAAAAATGTAGTTTGCCTAAATTATAGGGTAAAAACGTAATGGGGTTGAAAAGGGGGAGAGGGGATGAATATTCGGAAACCATATGTTGGCAGTATTTTTCTGTTTGTTTCAAAGTATAAGTGTACAAATTTTTATCTAAATCGGATATAAAATGTGGTTTGCCTAAATTATGGGGTAAAAACGTAATGGGGTTGGAAATGGTGAGAGGGGATGAATATTCGGAAACCATAAGTAGGCAGTATTTTTCTGTTTGTTTTAAAGTATAAGTGTACAAATTGTTATCTAAATCGGATAAAAAATGTGGTTTGCCTAAATTATGGGGTGAAAACGTAATGGGGTTGGAAAGGGGGAGAGGGGATGAATATTCGGAAACCATACGCAGGAAGTATTTTTCTGTTTGTTTTAAAGTATAAGTGTACAAATTCTTATCTAAATCGGGTACAAAATGTGATTTGCCTAAATTATGGGGTGAAAACGTAATGGGGTTGGAAAGGGGGACAGGGGATGAATATTTGGAAACCATACATAGGCAGTATTTTTCTGTTTGTTTTAAAGTATAAGTGTACAAATTCTTATCTAAAACGGATAAAAAGTGTGGTTTCCCCAAATTATGGGGTGAAAACGTAATGGGGTTGGAAAGGGGGAGAGGGATGAATATTCGGAAACCATACGTAGGCAGTATTTTTCTGTTAGTTTTAAAGTATAAGTGTACAAATTCTTATCCAAATCGGATAAAAAATGTGGTTTGCCTAAATTATGGGGTAAAAACGTAATGGGGTTGGAAAGGGGAGAGGGGATGAATATTCGGAAACCATACGTAGGCTGTATTTTTCTGTTTGTTTTAAAGTATAAGTGTACAAATTCTTATCTAAATCGGATAAGAAATGTGGTTTGCCTAAATTATGGGGTAAAAACATAATGGGGTTGGAAAGGGGGAGAGGGGATGAATATTCGGAAATCATACGTAGGCTGTATTTTTCTGTTTGTTTTAAAGTATAAGTGTACAAATTCTTATCTAAATCGGATAAGAAATGTGGTTTGCCTAAATTATGGGGTGAAAACGTAATGGGGTTGGAAAGGGGGAGAGGGGATGAATATTCGAGAACCATACGTAGGCAGTATTTTTCTGTTTGTTTTAAAGTAAAAGTGTACAAATTCCTATCTAAATCGGATAAAAAATGTGGTATTGCCTAAAGTATGGGGGTGGATATGGGGCGAGGGGATTAATATTCGGAAACCATACGTAGGCTGTACTTTTCTGTTTGTTTTCAAGTATAAGTGTACAAATTCTTATCTAAATCGGATAAGAAATGTGGTTTGCCTAAATTATGGGGTAAAAACATAATAGGGTTGGAAAGGGGGAGAGGGGATGAATATTCGGAAACCATACGTAGGCTGTATTTTTCTGTTTGTTTTAAAGTATAAGTGTACAAATTCTTATCTAAATCGGATAAGAAATGTGGTTTGCCTAAATTATGGGGTGAAAACGTAATGGGGTTGTAAAGGGGGAGAGGGGATGAATATTCGGGAACCATACGTAGGCAGTATTTTTCTGTTTGTTTTAAAGTAAAAGTGTACAAATTCCTATCTAAATCGGATAAAAATGTGGTATTGCCTAAAGTATGGGGGTGGATATGGGGCGAGGGGATTAATATTCGGAAACCGTATGTAGGCAGTATTTTTATGTTTGTTTTAAAGTATAAGTGTACAAATTCCTATCTAAATCGGATAAAAAATGTGGTTTTGCCTAAACTATGGGGTGTTATGGGGAATAGGGGGCGACTTTTTGGAATTTTTTTTTCGCAGGAACCTTCGCAGGCGCACATTCGAAAACTCTCCAAAGTTTCATTGCAATCTGATAAATGGTACAGGAACGCATAGAAGACGAACATACAAACAAACAAACATTGATTTTTATATATAAGAAGAAGATTAACTATGATAAAAGCAATGAAATCTAGCACTAAATACGATTTTAATGTTAAATAAATACTTTAGTCAACAAGTCTCATTATTACTACAATATTTAGTAAGATTCATAAGTTTCTATCATAGATAGGTACCTATTGAAATTATAGAAATAAACGTGAATTATATAAAAACCTTTTTTTTTATTTATAACCCGAAATACCGCTTTTTTTTTTTTTTTTTTTTTTTTTTTTTTACGCTCCGATTTTTGACAACATGGACCTGGCAACTCTACTCATAACTCAGCAAACCACGGCTCCTGGGTCGCGAGCGGCTCTTTGAAGGTATTAATGCTGATCTTTAACCATTTTTTCTTACATCTTTACGGCTACAAAAGCAGTAGTAGCAGTAACGTCGGAAAGATCTAAACACTTGCGGGCTGCCAGATCTCATCATAAGCAAGTTCTTCTGTCAACCTTTACTGATAATAAAACAAAATATCACAGTAGTTTTTAGCCGTTTCGTGCGTGCTCACGCCCGTTGTTTTATTTGTCTTGATTATTATAGTGTTGGGTCTGGTTTAGTAATTGTTTCCGATTTTAAAATATTTGTATCTCAGGTAATGTATCATCTTTAAATTCATATGGTGCTTTATTTATTTTTTCTTCCATTTTTAAATTCCCAAAAATATTTTTACCTATTTTTAAAGACACTGTTTAATTTCTCCTAAAAAATACTAAAAAGTAACAAATGAGCGTTGCGAATTCAAAAGTGAATGGCTTGAGTCTTTTGCATAACTACTTGTAAATAATAAGTCCAATGTAGAAAGACACAAATAAAGTAAGGCTCACTTGCCACAACATATAAGAGGTGAGCAAAGTGACTCACTAAAAAGAGCGGGGCTCATTTGAACTCTCAGTTAAAAGAACTAGTTCTTTTGAACGGTTCAGTAGTTCACTAGATTAAATAAAAAGAATGGTTATTTTCGTTTTCAGAGTACTATCAGTTCGTACGAAATCTCTACGAAATCAGTTCGTTTTATTTACATGTAGACTGATTTCGTGCATTAATATCTATTTATATATATATTTCACACACCCCTTTTTTCCCTTAAATACTACCAGATTATTTTCACGTAGAAAAGGCCGTTTCAAAGCGTCAATGAAATACTGTTTGGATTGTTGGAAATTTTTGAGAGGATAATCTTATATATATATATATAAATAGACGTGTGTTTTCCTATATTTCACTTTTCAGCAACCACTACCTAGCACAGATCACTGGAGTTTGTGTGTGGAAGTAACATGGAGTTTCCTGTCGTGCAAAACGTTGGCAGAATGCCGATAGCTGTGGGGATGTGACGATATAATGATTAAAGTTGGTCAATACAGGGCGTTTACATATTTCGACCAAAAATTTGGGTCTCCTTATACTTCTCTTTCCTGACACAACTACATAGCATAGACCATTGGTGTTTGTGTGTGGTAGTAGAATCGTGTCTCCTGTCGTGCATATGGTTGTTAAATGTCGGTAGCTATGGGCGTGTGGGAGATATGGGGGTTGAAAGTGGTCGACCTGCGGAAATTTCATATTTCTGCCAAAGACGCATGTGTCTTGGTGTATCACTTTTCAGCGAAAACTATCTATCGCAGATCACTGGCGTTTGTGTGTGGTAGTAACACAGCCTTTCGATCACAACGTCAGCCAAATTTCAGTAACTGTATTAGTGTGGGAGATATGGTGGTTGAAAATGGCCGATCAAGGATATTTTCGTAATTCGACGAAAGACATGTGTCTCCGCTTATATCACTTTTCTGCCACAACTACATAGCATTGACAACTGGTGTTTGTGTGTGGTAGTAGAATCATGTCTCCTGTCGTGCACTATTGTTATTAGATGTCGGTAGCTATAGAGGTGTGGGAGATATAGGGGTTGAAAGTGGTCAACCTGCGACAATTTCATATTTTTGCCAAAGACACATGTGTCTTGGTGTATCACTTTTCAGCGAAAACTATCTATCGCAGTTCACTGGTGTTTGTGTGTGGCAGTAGCACAGAGTCACGTTTCGATCACAACGTTGGCCAAATTTCAGTAACTGTGGGAGTGTGAGAGATATGGTGGTTGAAACTGGCCGATCAAGGATATTTTCGTATTTCGACGAAAGACATGTGTGTCCGAAAATTTTACTTTGCTGTCTGAACCACATAGCATTTGTGTGTGGTAATAGTATCGAGTCTCCCATCGTGCACTATTTTTGTCAGATGTAGGTAGTTGTCAATCCAAATTCTTTACAAACACGAACGAAGTCGTGGGTAACAGCTATTTTGATAATAATAAAGGATGGTTGATTATGCATTCATTTATTTATAGGAACAAACACAAATAATTGCCACTTTCACAAATCTTTTTGACTTAAATCGAATGCAAGTTACTTTTCACAAATAATATTTGAAGCTTTTTTCGCTCAGCAGCCTACTTCCTTTTTCTATGCAAATTTACCCAGCTTTGGAAGACCGGGTCATTAGCAAACGACACACTTTTAACGCAAAACAATTAAAAAATATCAAAAAGTTATCGCGTCACGATTATGTTTAAACGCGTAGAGTGGTCATTTAAATACATCTGAGTCGTAATTTAGATTAAAAACGTAACGGAACATAGAGCACAATACAAGAGAGAGAAGCGGAGCGAACGTCAGTCAGATTCGAACGAACTCGCTCACCACTGGCACTGCTCCGCTGAGCGCTGGAACGGAGAGCGACTCACCTGTCGCCAGAACGAAAAGAGCGAAGAATGAACGAACGAACTATGTGGTGGTGTAGAACTAGTACTGCCAGGTCCATATCATTAGAAATTGGGACGGAGGGTCAAAATCGGGATTCGGGGCTACAAATCGGGACTACCCTAAAAAATACGTTCTTATTTATAATTCAAGTTATTTTTGTAATTTATGGAGGACAGGGGTAATATTTATAGGTATCTGTCCATCATATTATAGAAAAACTTATGAATCATATCAGTAAATCTTATATATTGTGATGTCACACATTACAGTCGTGTGCAGATACAGTAAGTCGCACCACGTAAATTTGCTAACGGATTTGTGAGGCTGCAGCTAGATGCAGACAGGTAGCTGTCGCCCAAGGAATGTGGCTACCCCTCGTATTTCCCCTAATCCGTTGGACCGCTAGGCGGAAGGGTGGCGTGAGGACTCGCTGTGAGGACACAGAGGTATGTACCTCGTGGCTGTACACACGGACGGTGCGGATTAAATACGCGAGTGTGAGTGTGAGTTCGCGCTCATGCTGGAAGAGCTTTCCAAGGACCAGGTTCGCCGCCAGACCACGTCGACCATTTCTCGTCCAAGTTACTTGGTGCTGTTACTCCAGACAGCGTCGACCGGTCGTCGAACACAACGCCGACCTCAAGTGGAGCTGACTGACTTCGCGCAGTCCCGCAGAAAGAAGCGCCTCCACGGACCTGCCTGCAGCTGCCGTCGCAGAAGCCAGCTTCACGGTATTGTGAGACTAACGAACTTGTGTGTGTTGAGTGCGTTCACCACCGCGTCCACAAGCCCAGCAAACGACCCTGAGGAACAAGTCAATTCATGCTATCCAAATCACATCTCTTAAATACGTCAAACTAATTAATGCAATCCATATACGTGATCTAATAAATAGTAATTTTAAATTTTGCCTTTGATTATCAATTCACATCCCTCATGCTAAGTATTAATTGATAAATTTGTAATAAATAAAATTAATTACATATTTTTGATGTCGCAATTAGCGTGACACTTCAATATATATATATATATATATATAAAAAAATAGACGTGTGTTTTCCTATATTTCACTTTTCAGCCACCACTACCTAGCACAGATCACAGGTCTTTGTGTGTGGAAGTAGAATGGAGTTTCCTATCGTGCACAACGTTGGCCGAATGTCGATAGCTGTGGGGATGTGGGAGATATGATGGTTAAAAGTGGTCGATGCAGGGCATTTTCGTATTTCAACCAAAGACATGTGTCTCCGTATATGTCACTCTGCTGCCACAACTACATAGCATAGACCTATGGTGTTAGTGTGTGGTAGTGGTATCATTTCTTCTGTCATGTACTATAGTAGTTAGATGTCGGTAGCTATGGGGGTATGGGAGATATGGCGGTTGAAAGTAGTCGACCAGTGGCACTTTTATATTTCTACCAAAAACGTATATGTCATGGTGTATCACTTTTCAGCCAAAACTATCTAGCGCAGATCACTGGTGAAGTAGCACAGAGTCACCCGTCGATAACAACGTTGGACGAATTTCAGTAACTGTGGGATTGTGAGAGATATTGGGGTTGAAACTGGCCGATCCTGGATATTTTCGTATTTCGACGAAAGACATGTGTCTCCACATATGTCACTTTTCTGCCACAACTACATAGCATAGATTATTGGTGTCTATGCGTGGTAGTAGTATCATGTCTCCTGTCATGCACTGTGGTTGTTAGATTTCGGTAGCTATGGGGTTGTGGGAGATACGTTGGTTGAAAGTGGTCGACCCGCGGCTCTTTCATATTTCTACCAAAAATGTATGTGTCATAGTGTATCACTTTTCATCCATAACTGTCAAGCGCAGATCACTGGTGTTTGTGTGTGGTAGTAGCACAGCGTCACCCGTCGATAAGAACGTTGGCAGAATTTCAGTAACTGTGGTAGTGTGAGAGATATGTTGGTTTAAATTGGCCGATCAAGGATATTTTCGTATTTCGACTAAAGACATGTGTCTCCGTATATGTCACTCTGCTGTCACAACTACATAGCGCAGATGACTGGCGTTTGTGTGTGGTAATAGCATCGAGTCTCCCATTATGCACTATGGTGGTTAGATGTCGGTAGCTTTCAATCCAAATTCTTTACAGACACGAACGAAGTCGTGGGTACCAGCTGGTATTATAATAATAGTAAGACTTGTGGATTATGGCTATTAACAAAATATTAGGGAAATAGTGTATTTTCAAGTTGAGTTTTAAGTATTAATTTATTCTCTTAATACGTACAAAGTATGTATTTTTTTATTAAAATTGAATTCAGTGTTATATTTCATTGCCTTTATCATAGCTTTCTTTTTTATAACATAATTATGAAATTCGCCACAAATCGAAGCATATTTTAATTTGTTTCTCTGCTTTGACATGCTCGAGTGATTATTCGAGTTTTTAGACCACATTATATTAGCCTGGAAAAATTTCCTTTCAGTTGCCGAATTGGAAACCGATTTGAAGCCAAAAAAGCAAATAATGCAGATTAATGCGTCTCATTAAGGGTTTTAAAGCTTGAGCTCGTTTGGCATAGGATGAGAAATGACTATGCAGTTTCGGGATGAATTCTCCAACTGAATTTTACTCATACTCAGAGGATATGTGCAGGACATCCCACTCATGTAATATGATCATTATCATGGTGCAGTAACTGGAAAAACTGAATTGCGACATCTAAAGTTCACATCTGCGTTGTCTGCATAGTAACTAGTTAGATGTTTTGCTATCAATGTATAAATATAATATTCACAAGGATTAAAAATCACTGTCAATTGCCCAGAAAGGGATAACATTTACTGGAGCTTCCTTATTCAATGTCTTACCAACAGAAATTAAATGTTATCTACAAAAACCCAACTACTTTCAGTCCAAACTGAAAGAGTTTCTCCTTCAGAACCCATTTTCTTCTTGGAATTTGTTAACTAAGAATGACTGATAAAATAGTATATATGGCGTATGGAAGGTGAAGGTGACAAAGTTGTACACAATTACTAAAATGATGTATGGTTTTTCTTTCTGTTGAAACGTTTGACAAATTAAGTAATTGCACTGTTTCCAAAATTTCACTCATATATAGTAACTAACATGGGATAGCATGCACTCAAAAACTGCTGTGAAAAATTATCATACTAACAGGTTTTTAAGTAATTGACTGCTTATGAGTTGTTGGTAATATAATTGATATAGTTAATAGGTGTGTGTACTGTTCCTCATAAATAGCAACTAACATGATATAATATGTAGTCGCAAATTACAGTGAAACTTATCATGGTAACTGGTTGGTAAGAAAATAACTGGTTATTAGATGCTGGTAACAAGTGTATACACTGTTCCACATAATAAGTATTAATTAACTCGGGGTTGTGTTTGTAGATTACAGGAGATATTGATTATACTAATGGGTTGTAGCTAACTTGTTGTCAATATATAATAATATTATCAATTATATAGTAATATTGCCATTACTAATAAGTGTATGCACTGTTCCACATCCCCGAGATTATTCTCACATGGGATCAAAGTGAACATATCTATCCATGTATCTATCAATCTGGGCTTCTTCAGTCGTCTCACTAAATTTATATACTGTCTGATGCTGCTTCATTCGTGTCTTCATAAATCTCAAATATTTTAATTTGTAGTTGGGCTGTAAAATCTTACCATTAGAACAAAAAAATTTGTACTACCGTGATTGAAGGCGTCTGTAGCAACACTATAAAATGTATCATTCTGAATAGTTTCGATCGCTTCTTAAAGCAGATGCTGAACCTAAACCATTATATGCAATCCCTCTGGCCTTTGCTCTTCCAGGTGACAATTTTTCATCATTTTTGGAATCGTTACACAAAGTACGATCGAGTTTTGATTCACAACCGAATGAGCTGAATGACTAGGTGTGATTGACCGAGTGATATGCGCTTGTGACTTCGGCACCTACCACTTCTTGATTCTTGGGTGCTCATTTGATCGATGTTAAAAAGTAATTTAAGCGATGTTGTTAAGCTGAAACTGCTTTCTATTTTCTTATGCTCATTACATATCTTGTATTATGTTATCATTTTTGTTACTATTAAATATGCAAAATTGTTATGCCGCGTTTACGCTCTCGCACGAGCTTAGACGAGGCGAGGCGAGAGAGTGTAACGCAAATTGAGACGCGTATAGGATCTTATGCAGGCCCCATTAGACAAACTGGTTGGAAACCTTGAGGACGGCTGGTGCTCATTTTGTCGACCACTAGAAGTTTCAATTAGTTAAGTGAAAAGGAGTTTTCCCCAACGAATATATGGATTCGTGGGAGAAGCTCGACTAAGCCACCCTTCCTCCAAAGACAAAATTTTACAGTTCCTTGTTGGAGTATGAAATATCAGATGCTGATTACGAGCAGGCGACACAAGTGTGACAGACTTTCCAGATCAAGTCTGTACATGGATACAGATGTGCAGTTACTTGTAGATCTGTTTGAAAAATTTAGGAGTGTATGTTTGGGGAAATACATCCTGGACCCTGCCCACTACTTTACATTCCCAGGCCATCTTGGCAGGCCATGTTAAGGAGCACACGTGTCGAACTGAGCCTTCTGACCGATATCGACATGCTGCTGTCCTGAAAAAAAGGTTTATCGAGCTTTGCTCAGATATATATAAGTTTATTAGAAAAAAATTCTGTCAAATTTTTAATTAATTTTCTAATTAAATCTTTTTTATGAATCCATGTGTTATGTGATTTATCGAAACCTAGCCACTTTACCAAGATCATATTTTTCCTTCTCTTTCTCACTCGTTCAATCAAAAATGTACTTGCAAGTTTTGTTAGCTGTAATTATTGCTGGTAAAATGCTCGTGCAATATCTTTACCTTGATAGTCTTTAAGTAAATAAGTAACAGGATATGTTAATTTCACTTTATTGGTAAATACTTCAGTTGACCAGTTTGGCATATAACCTTTCTCAGACTGTTCTTTAATCCTACTAATTCTAACATGGTCACCAACTTTGAATTTTGCGCGAGTAGTAAGCTTTAACGTCACAAGGTCCTCTGCCACTTATTATTGTAATTGAACATTTACTGTGGAGGAAGTTCAATCCACCGATGTTAACCACGTCTGCTGAATTCTTGCCACATTACATTCTTGATAGTTCTGTTGAGTATATTTTGAGTAGAGATTAATACTATGACTAGTCATGAGTGCCTTAAACATTGAATTGCAAAACTCTTTTCCGTTGTCGGTCTGTAAATTTTTAGGGGCACAATCACCACTTAGTATTCTCTTCATAGCGTCGGCAACTACACTTTAGGGTTTTTTAAAAACAACAGTTCCATTAAACCTTGTGTTCTTTCACATTCAGTGCCATCAATTAAAATAACATCTTCTCCAATAGACATGGGTGAATTTCCAATCAATAGAGAATCATTCTTCTTTCGAACACCATACACTGAATTATAATCTCGTTGTTTTCGCTTTAGTGAACTCAAGAACTCTTTGATTGAGTCAGAAGACTGCTGCTGCTGCTGCTGCTAAAGTCGCTGAAGTAAGAAAACTTTTTCTATCGTATCCGTCATAGGTCTTAACGAATCCACGAAACTTTTTTCAGAATTGATCTGGCCAGTCTTCTGTTCGAGTAACTTGCGTCGAATAGCATTCCTGGCTTTTATGATGCCACGTTTAGTTGTTGCCGTATCCATTTTTATACACGAAATGAAGCTTATGGTAGGTTACTATAATATTTTATACCTCAAAGTCATTTGCACTGTAAATGTTTCGTAGGGCTTATATGCGGGGAAAAAAACTAAGTTTATCACCTCGATTCACATGGAGTACCCCTGCTTGATAGTTAACGTATACCCAATTCAGTCTTACAAAACCCTTTTCGGTTTGACTACTGAAAGGATCATACCATCGACAGGGATTTCACAATAATTTCGGTCCGTATCTAGTACATATGAATTCTCTTGAAATGTGTCCGTTGCTATGATGTTCTCAACCATAGTCACTTCTATCGATTTTAGAAACATTAGAACATCATTAATTGCTTTGTTGGCATATCGTTTTGTTACCACATCGTCATCAGTGATGGGGTCAGCTAAATCTTTTAGTATTCGACCTTGGCAATCTAAATTTCCTTCTTTCGTAAGAAGTATGTGTTGAGATGGGTGCACCAACACTCTCTTGCTCTGTATCGATGATGTTCTACCAAACTTGTCCATGGCTGCAATGAATATAGTACCTAGTGTACTTGACTATTATTAAAAAATGAATCAAATCCGTTGCAGTACCATCCATGATACATGTGACAGTCTTTGTCAATAACCACAAATCCATGTTTACTTGCATTACAGCAGTGTCCACACAAATTTATAAACTCTTTGAACGACATTTCGGTATTAACGTGGTCATTATAAATTTGTTTGAGGTTCATATCATCCTGCTTAAAGAGTACAATCAAGTTGGCGTTGTCTGTAATCAAATGTTCCGGTAGCCGGCTGTATGTCAGACACAAGTAGAAGGAATTCACTGACTGATGTCTCCCCATAAAAAAGTAGTCTCATTTATTATTCTGCTTTTCACACGAAACATCGTCAGACACAAACACATAAGTTGGTGGGGCTTCACTGGGTGGCGGTACACTTTGATTATCGTTAAAAGTCAAATACCGAAGGAGTTTCAGTATTTCTTCTAGCAACTGGTACTTTGGTTGGTACAGTGACTTGGAAAATACATATACATTTTCAAATCTAAGCCCGTTGGAGTGTTTCAGCAGGGAAAGCACTTGGTTGGTTTTTCCACAATTTGAAGGTCCACACACAATTGCCTTCATTGTCTCGGTGAACAGAGGTCCATTCTTCTGCAACATCAGCAATACTAACAGGTAATGTTGCTTGCTGTTTGACGAAGCGCATATTGACGAGATTTTCAAGCACTCTAACTATATATAGGTAAGCTAAAATGTAAAGTCAGTCAGTTGATAACAATCTCTCTTGCGAAGAAGAAGGGTCTTGGCTTCTTAAACAAGCTAATCGATAAAATTCCATTTGAGGCGCACATTCCCACATACCAGTTTTGTGGACCTGGAACGAAACTGGAAAGGCGGTTGAAACTTGGTCAAATTGGAATCAATCCATTAGATGCTGCATGTAGAGAACATTACATTGCATACGCACAGTGCGGATAGACTTAATGCCGATCGTATTCTCGCGGAGAAGGCTCCAAACTGAATGAAGGTTAAAGATGCAAAGTTTGGAGAACGATACATCACAATCCCGTTCCTGTGATCACCTGTAGAATTACTAACTTAATGCATGTGCAGAGGCGAGCAGTAGTTAACAGGAAGGCCGCCATGCTTGGAGGAGCGGGTTTTGGGTGCTCCCCCAATAATAAAAAAAAAAATAACGTGCTGCTGCTTTTCCAGTAAACAGATCTATGCGTGCTAAGATTGGGTGCAGGTATTAAAAAAATTAAGAAGATTAAGAAGGGCGATATCCTTCCTTTAATACCCATTTTTGCAGGATTGTCAGCTGCTGGAGCTTTTGCTGGAGGAGTGTCGAGTTTAGTCAGAGCTGTCAAAGCTGCTAAAAAAGCCAAAAAGCAGTTGGCTGAAGAGGAACGCCACAATGAAACTATGGAATGTACTGCAATGAAAGGCAAAGGTCTATATTTTAAACCGTATACAAAAGGTGGATCAGGATTGAAGAAGAAGAAAAAAAAAAGTCCGATCCAGCAGCTAACAGATGAGGATATACGTAGATATGTGAAGCGTCTGCATGTACGTCATTTTCGTGGTGTTTTTATGAAAAAATTCGAGATTGTGAATGTGGAACAGTGAACTTGGACAGTGCTGAAAATTCTGGAACACGTTGGGTTGCGTACATTAAGTACAAAGACGGTGTAGTTAAATATTTCGACAGTTTTGGTGACTTACCCCCACCATTGGAATTGCAGCGGTACTTTTCAGGCAACAGAATACTATACAATGTACAACGTCACCAGGAATACGGCACACACATATGTGGTCACTTGTGTTTAAAGTTCTAGTACGAAAATGTTTGACATCAGTCTTGAATGAACCTCAGACAGAGAAACACATGTCTGTGACACTCTGTTTGTCTGGTAATAGCTCAGTCTTGAGTTGTGACTACTATCCACCGATAGATTCGAGGCAAGTCGAGTATTCGATCGGATTAGTTGATTTTCAACCATACAACTCGGTCCCAAACTTTGACGCGTCAAATTGTAAATTCCATTACTTGAAGAAATGAGTGATTGATATACCCACAAGATCGTATGATATTGACGACTTATTTAGCCAAGCTGACTAATAACGGGAAATTAATTATTAGAGCAAAAAACAATTCACTCAAGTGGGAGATACAATTGCCTGTGGAAATTGACTTTAGTGAAATAATCTCAATTGGATCACTGCTCTGTTTTTCGAAACGTGTGTTAAATCTGATTTCATACTTCAGACTACACCATGCAGATATTAAAAGTTAGCGCCATACATATAGAGTGCAGTGTGTATACGGGAAATTTCAACGATAAGTTGGGACATACACTACACGAGTTTTTTCCAACAGTGCCACCAGGGTACAAGATTGTAGAACTACCTGCAAATGTCATCTATCTCCCTATCACTGTGAAAACGCTCAACAATATTCACATTAGAGTTGTTGACCAGGATGGCGACTTGGTTGATTTCAGAGGAGAAACCATTACTCTGATTCTACATATAGGCGCTCGTTATAGCAAGGAGCGGCAATCTCGTACTGTTGTCAGTCGTGAACAGACAGTGAAACTATTAACACCTGCTAACGTGCTCTTCCTACAGTCGTTAGGCTATACCGTTAAAAATGGATGAGCTACTAGATATAACTTCTAGTGTGGAATTTGACGAGTCGGCGAACCATGGAAAACCCAAATCTGGATGCCCGGACGGGGATTCGAACCCGTGTCCTCCCGAATGCGAGGCCAGAACATTAACCGTTCACCCACCACGCTCGGTATATAGTTGTGGGAACACAGTGAAATATACGGACACACATCTATTTGGTCGAAATACGAAAATATCCTTGATAGGCCACTTTCAACCACCATATCTCCCACATCCCCACAGCTACCGAAATTCGGCCAACATAGTGCACGATTGGTGAATCTATGCTATACATAAACACCAGTGATCTGCGCTAGATAGTTTTGGCTTAAAAGTGATACATAGGGACACATACATGTTTGGTCGAAATATGAAAGTGCCCCAGGTCGAACATTTTCAACCACCATATCTCCAACACCCCATAGCTACCGACATCTAACAATCATAGTGCATGAGGGGAGACTCGATGCTACTACCACACACAAACACATATGGTCTGTGCTATGTAGTTATGGCAGGAAGGAGAAGTATAGGGACTGACAAATCTGTGCTTGAAGTATGAAAATGTCCTGCATCGACCACTTTTAAGTTTTAACCAGCTTATCTCCCACGCCCTCACAGCTGTCGGCATTCGGCCAATGTTGTGCACGATAGGAAACTCTATGTTATTACCACACACAAACACCAATGATCTTTCCTGGGCAGTGGTGACTGAAAAGTGAAGTATAAGATTGTGGGACACCCTAGCAATGTTGAACAAAATTTTTATATTTAAAGATTATTTTTATCCTTTTTTTAGTTCACATTGCTACAAAAGCGTGTATTTTAGTTTGTTAAAATATACGTTTTTTCCGGTTATATAACAGTGTAACTAATCGATTTAAAATATGAAAATAATACATGCATACACCCTATTTTTCGCTCTGCTGGTCCCTTGCAGTTGTCTTATTTGGAATGCGGACCACAGATTGAAAAAAAGTTGGCATAGTAGGTAATGTAATGACAGGAATTAAACACACTGCATGAGTTGATAGTAGTAAAAACAAACTAATATTTATCGCTTTAGTTTTGTATGCATCCTGCCAATTCAGATATCTGCATTCCTACTAACAATGTTTAGGACTGCATCCTTATTTTTCTCGTATTGGTTTGAAATGAGCATTCTAAAGGCGGCTACTAGGGATTGCAATCCAGCAAAGCGAGATCCCGCAATCCCGCGGTATCCCGCATCATTAGACAGTCTGGCGGATCCCGCACAAAATTAAGCGGATCCGCAATCCGCAAAATCCGGCGGAAACGCGTGTCAGTCTGCGTGACTCGCTGCCCCACTCGGTCTCTATCGTATGTATTGCACTGTTTGCCTGTACCCTTCCAATTGGCGTTTGACTCATGTGAACAAGCGTTTGTTTTTGTCAACCTTCGTCATTCGTAAGTAAATAAATACACAATACGTATTCATCAAAACTTACATTTGTTTGGAGTACACATTTCTGTAATTTGAGTTATGGTGCGCACTTAGTATGATTTTCTAACTATATAACTATTTTTTAAGTGTCGCACACGTTATCTGAACTACACGGTTACAGCTTTTTATTCACGGTTTCATTATTTCCATTTTCTGTGTTTGCAGATAAAGTAACTGTGACAATTTCCTAATTTGCGGCTGAAAATTTGATTATTCGTTGATATGAAACTAATGTTATCGTAATTTTTACGATCGCGTACCTATTTATTTAACAGCCATCAAAAGGAAATTGTATATCCTTTGACTTATTGTCGTTTTGGCCGCTGCCTCAATGCGTTTCTTTGACGAAAGCCGCCTGCTTACAAGTGTCGCTTAGGCTTTCGATTAATCCCTCTTCTCCTTGTTATTATTTCGACTAAAGGTAAAAAAAAGTTATAATGAAATTTTCACGGCTGTATCGAGGAATTGTGTTGTAGGAGCACCATACTTCGACGGCTGCCTCCGCCGTCTTCCTCACGTGTGTAATTTCATGTGTTTGCAATGAAATCCCTAGATACAACCTATGAGGACTTCACTGCAATCATTCCCCGAGAAAGTCTTCTTTCTTATTAAAAAATAATAATTTCCACTCTAAAAACGTCGTTACGCCACATAAGTAAATCTGAAATACTCGACAGTTTACGTGTTGGTGAGTAGTTTCTTTTAATAACATTGAATCTACTGTAATATCAATCAAGGAATCAGGAGATATAATAATGTATCACGCAAAAAAAGGCCAAGTCTCGTGCTTGTGTAGTGACAAAAAGTTATGAGATCTTGTTCTGAACCAAGTCTACACTTTACAGAGTATATTCACTTCACTTTGTGAAATGGAATGCTTTTCTCGGTGTTATGGAACGTTTATTTAGAATATAAAAAAAAAAACTATGGTAACTTGGCCATTAAGCAAACCATATTTTTAAACTTATGTGATGTATTGTAAGGCACATAATATGACCTAAGACTCAATATTTTCCATTTTTATTATTTATTTAAAAATTGGTTTAGATTAAAAAAACAAAAATTTAAAACCTCGAAATACACTTAAGACACGCTAAAAGTTTTAATGTCATTTTGCCAATCAAAATATTGTTAACTGTTAATTTTTATCATTTAACATTAAAAATTATTTATTAATTTAATTATTATTTAATTTATTAACGTTTTAAGTAACTATGTTTTAAATATATGCGTTAAAAACGGTTTGTACCAATTCCGCACGGATCCCGCGGGATTGGCACAAATCCCGTGCGGATCCCGCGGGATTGAAAACACTGCGGGATTGCAATCCTTAGCGGCTACACACGAGCCAATTTCGGTCCCAATCTGCAGGGCCAATCATATGGGGGTTCCCTCCACACATCACAATTTCGCTCCCAATTTTAATTTACATTGTGATCGTATGACTGCTTGTTACAAGGGCTCATTTTATGTCAAAGCAACAAATAGTATGCATCGTTCTAACAATAACCTGTACTACAGTTTATACCGAGAGGAAAAGAAAATATTTGGTGAAGAAATGGATTTTATTGAGAAAAAAGTTATCGTATATGAACACTTTGAGAAGCATAGAGCCAGAAGATTTTAAAAATTTTCTGAGAGTAGATTCTAGATATTTTGCAGAGTTACTCCACTCAGTGATCCCTTATATACCATGTTATATACATACACCTGCCGGCCTCGGTAGCGTAGAGGCTGGAGTGCTAGCTCCGCGTGCCGAAGGCCGCCGGTTCGAATCCGGCCGCGGGCATGGATGTTAAGTGTTGTGTGTCTGTGTGAATGTCCTGTCCGTCCTGTGGCATAAATACATTGGAAAAAATACACATTGAGCTGGCTGTATGGCCTCCGTTGCCGAATGCCATTAAAAAATAAATATATATATATACATACACCCTAATACGTGAAAGTATAAGCGCCAGAGAATGATTAGTAGTTACCCATGAAGATATGAAATTTAGTTCACCGATTTCACCACAAATGCTTTCAGACATCATTCCTGAAACGTGTTGAGCTATCAACAAATGTCTAAAACATTATATTAAGGAAGAAGAAAAGACTACAAACCGAGCGTTGCAGTGGCGGATCCAGGAGGGGGGAGGGGGTAGGGGGCTGAAGCCCCCCCCCAAAAGCACCAAGGTCACCCCTGACGACATGGATTTTGGGGACCGTTTTTTTTTTTTTTTTTTTTTTTTGCTCTACAGTTTTAATAAGGGCGGCAATCTGGAATAATGAGATTTCTGTCGGCGAACCCCTCCTCCCCCGAGTCAATCCCCCCCAAACCTAATCCTAGCCAGTAGCCCCCCCCCCCCCGGATCCGCCACTGGAGCGTGGTGGTGTAACGGCTAGCGTTCTGGCCTCACATTCGGGGGGACGGCGGTTCGAATCCCCGTCCGGGCATCCAGATTTGGGTTTTCCATGATTTCCCAAATCACTCCAGGCAAATGCCGGGAAGCTTCCTTCAAAAGGCCGTGGCCGAATTCCTTCTCATTCCTTACCCCCCATCCTTCACCGTCTCTAAAATCCTCGCTGTTAGAGAGACGTTAAGCAGATTAAAAAAAAAACTACAAGTGTTACTTCCTGGTCAAATTCTTTGTAAATTTCGAACAACATTTAAAATTCTTCTTCCGCATTTTGCAGTTTTTGTAGTTTTTATTGTGTTTGGGTTATATACTTATAAATTTCGAAAATATTCGTCCGAACCTTTTTAGACATTTTTAACGAAACACACACTCTCTCTGCTCCAAGCCGAAATTGTCTCAATCGGGCTACGCACGTCCATTTTGCTTCGTCTGTAGGGACAATCTGTAAATTGTTTGTGGGGCTCTGCAAATCTCTCGATATCGGGAGTATCAGACCCAATTTGCCTACTTACGTGGCAATCTCCAGGGCACCTGCCGGACTGCCCCTACAGATTGGGACCAAAATTGGGTCGTTTGTAGGCACTTTTACTTGTAAGATAAAGTGACACTCCCTTCTTAGGACGTTTTTAGAAACATCGTTTTATACGAGAAACTGCTCGGAACTTGTAACGATTTTTTTTAACTAATATAGTCAGAGACAATGGTAACCTTAGTTACCAGCTCAGACATGGAGGAAGGAATTATTCCTTCCTCCATGAGCTCAGACTCCTAAGATAATAGATTTACTATCAAACAGATGATGTAGAGTAAAAACGTTGGTCTCAGGTGCTGTGAATTACAGATCTAACGTGAATATCGAGGAAAAAAAGGGGAAAAAATCACAGAAAAATATAGAAGACTATCAGATTCATGGAGGAAAGAAATTTCCTCCATGATCAGATTATGGATAAAGAATCAAACAGAAATGAGCCTCAGTAGATGATAGATGAAACGATGAACATATAAATACTGCGAATTTTAAACGTTTAAAAAATCAAGGTAAACAAAAAAAAAAAAAAGATAAAAATATTTTAAAGTAATTATAGAATTTGATTCGCCAATTGTTCGAAACGTGAATTTTAAAGAGCGCAGAACAGAACTGCTTGAAAACAGAGACAAGTAAAAAAAAAAAGTTTAACAAGATCGGTCAGAATGCAGAACTAATACTAAATACTAAACAGGGACTTTGTGATGAAATCTTCATAGTGAATATTAATAAAACGCTTCCTTTGGACTTCGAAATACAAACGTCCTGGGAATAAATACCAAATTCGAAAGAGAATTTGCTGATCATGGAGCAGGGTAACTAAATTCAACATTATCAATTATATGTTGTATTAGAGTTACTTGACAATGTATTTAAGTTATACCAATCTTGCACGTTAATTGTGCAATATTAGAAGAACGGTAAATCAATCATTTCAGCATTAATTAAAATTGCATCTACATACCAATATTTCTCCCCTGCTACAAAAACAATAAAACCATCAAATAACCTGTAATGAGAAATCTTAATGCCTTCATCAGACTGATATTTATTTGAACCCTTATCGAAAGCATGTGAACAAACTCAGGTTGATTGTTACTAAATGGAAATTTCAATTGTCAATCATAAAAGTTGCTACAACTGCTGTTTAACTCCCGGACATTTATACTACATGCAGTATAAATACGTGTCATGGAATCCTGAGATAAAACGATCTAAACAGAGCAAGTAAACTAGAGCTATTTATTAATTTAATTGTGATGGTGCTAATGATCTGGTGGCAATTCCCGTAGTCATCTAATTATCCCTTTTTATTTTATTTTTTGAAAAATTCTATTATAATTGTAGTGTTAAATTCCTCCCCATTTACTTTTTGATTTACAAATTTTAAATTCCTTAAGCGATTTTGGTAAATTATCCATCACTTCACTTGGTAATTTGTTCCAATTTCTGATACCCTTACCAACAAAAGAAAATTTTCCCACTACTCCCTTATGCATGAAATAGAGTACCAGCTTGTGGTCATAGTAATCTTTCCCCTTTCATGCACTATTCCTTATTATTTGACCAATATTCCCCAACCCCCATCACCAACAAATGCCCTGTACATTCCCTAACTCTCTTCATCCTCCTCTTTTCCTCCAGTGACTACCAATCCAGCTCCTTTATTATACCAGTTACTGGCTAGGTCCTCCAATAATCTGCACAAACAAATATAGCTGCTCTTCTTTGCACACCCTCCAACTCCCGTTGATAACCAAAATTTTGGTCTCAAACTACACCACCATATTCAACTAATGGTCAGACCTAGGTTTTGTAAGCCAATTTCTCTGGTACATCCTCTAATAGCCTCCTACAGGGAAGAATTCTGTAATATTTTCCTACTACCTGCCCAATTGAGTTAGTTATCAAATGTTATGCAAGATATTTACACTTCAAGCCTTCAACAAGCAAATCTGAATTAACCCTATAATCATAATTAACTTTAATTTTTTTTTATCTGTGTACCTAATAATCTGACTCTTCTTGGCACTCCATTCCATGCTGACCTACCCATTTAGATAATCAGTCCAGGTAACCCTGCAGCTATTCAGTCTTCTGTTTTGATCCTATTGTATATCATTATATCATCTGCAAAAAACTTAAATTCTGACCATAACCCATCAACACAATCATTCATTAGAATAATATACAGCAATGGTTCCAATATACTAGCCTGTGGCACTCCCATATTTACTTCCACCTCCTTTGATAATGTATTTCCTACTCTAACACTTTGCTGTCTGGTTTTTAGGAATTCCTCTACCCAGCAAGTAACTTTTTCATCCAATCCAATAGATTTCAGTTTATTTAGAACCATATTATGGCTCACTCTGTCAAATTCCTTAGAAAGATCTACTGCCATATTATCAACTTGGCCTCCCTTGTCCATTTCAATTTAAATATCTTGTATATAACCCACCATCTTCGATTCACATAAATATCCTTGCCTAAAGCCTTGTTGTTGATCTGAAAACCAGTTTCTTTCCCCACAGACATTTCTGATAAAGTTGCATATCAATCTTTTTGCCTATTACTGATGTCAAACTAATGGTAAGCAGGGGGATTCTATCATTACCGTGGCGCCACAATCTGATGATTGATTCTTATAGAACTCGACGAGACAAATTGAAAGTAAAGAATAAAGTTTTTTGATATCTCGCTTAGTTCTCGAGATATCGTAACTCAAAATTGACGTAATTAGGTTGAAACCAGAAGAAACATTTCGGTATAGACAAATTTGATCATGAATTCGTATGTAACTAGACGAGACAAATGGAAAATAAAGAATAAAATTTTTCGATATCTCACTTAGTTCTCGAGATATTGTAACTCAAAAGTGAGGAGGTCAGGGTAAGATCCGGCCTGGACCAGAATTTTTTTTTTGCCAAAACCACCTTATCTACACAGTGGAAATGCACTATAAGTGTTTTATTTTATTCCTACTGATTGTTGATAGGTTGAAATACGGCCTGGACCAGAAGAAAAAACACCAAATGCAGAAAGAATTATACCTTTGACTGATTTTTAATATGCTATATCTCGAAAACCAAGCGAGATATCAAAAATTTTATTCTTTATTTTCGATTTGTTTCGTCGAGTTCTATAAGAATTCATCCTCAGATTTTGGCTCCACGGTAATGATAGAACTGCCGTAAGCAGCAAGACTCGACTCATTTTAAATAAAATTTCAAGCTAAGGTATAGTATTGTATCCCACAATCTTTAATAAATCTGTAGTAATATCATTTACACCAGGCCCTTTATGGTTTTTTAGCTTTCTGAGTTCCTTCATACTTTCCTGAGAATCTATTTTGAAGTTTCCTCATTTATACTTTTAGTGAGACACTCTTCTGATTCATTCCCTCCCATCACCAGTCACTAAATATCGCTGCCATTTTAAAATCCCCAATGAGTTTAGCTCCGTTCTTTTCTACAATTGTCTTAATACCTTCCCTTCCCCTCAGTTTTCTAAGATAGCCATAGAAATTTCTAGATGCATTGTTCAGTGGTCCTCCTGCACCTATAATATTCTTCATAAACCCATCCTTTGTTTTTCTCTTTGTTATTATTAATTGCTTGTTTAGTTGTTTTAAGTATTCCCTTCTGCCTTATTGTCTCTTAACTCTGTTGTGTTCCCATCTCACTAGACTCCCCATGGTAGTATGTAGGTTCCCTACTTGTATTTATTTTCTGCTTTGGAATAAACATTTTCTCACCCTTTTCTATTATCTCCTTAAACTCTTCCCACTTCACTTCCACTGTACTTGTGCCATCTTTCCATTTGCTGAACCTTTCCTTGAAATATCTCTTCAATTCTAAAGTCTGTGCCTTTTTATAATTATACCTATATCCCCCTTCTATTTTGGCTACTGGTTTACTGAATCCCCTAATATCCACCAGCACTACATTGTGATAACTTATTCCTTCAGTTACTTGACACCCTACAAGATTTTCATCGGGCTTTATTATAAAGATATCCAACATGTTTGGTCCCCTTGTATTTTGCTCTACCACTTGTATAAAACCTCCTTCCCTTACTAAGGCATTTGCATACCACTGTTCCCTTGTGTTATTAATCTATTTCCTACCCAGTCGATACCTGGTAAATTTAAATTCCCTTCAATAATGAACATTCTACGCTCACCTATGAACTGTGAATTTAGTTTCTCTCCAAGAATCTCATCACCATCATTCATTCTTCCACTACGGTAATCAGGCAATAACCTGATTTTTTCATTTTTATCACCCCAAAAATCTACCCCTAGTAATTCATGGTCATGATCTATGAACATTAGAGAACTATAGTAATCTTTGCTAATCAGTATAAATACCCCTCCGGCCTCCACCTATTGTTCTTCTGTCTCTGCAGTAGGCCTACTCTGTGTACCCTTCAGGGAAAACCTCATCGTCTAATACTCCTTCTTTTAACCAAGATTCTACCCTTATAATCACTTGTGGCTCAAGTCTCTCTATTAAGTTTGCAAATTCTATCACTTTGTTCATTATACTTCAACAGTTCACCAATAACACCCTTATTTTTGGCTTTGTGGTATTTTCAGCATTACCAGTTGTACCCATTCTTTTATTATTTCGATAGCTTCATCTGTTTGTTTAGCATTTGTGTTTTTTCCCATAGTGCATCTACAATCAGTATCCCTTTGATCACTTATTTTTATTCCCTCAACAGCAGCCCCTAACCTAAAAAGGCACATTTCTGACCCCATCATAACTGGAAATCTGCTCCCTTACAGCTTTAGCTAACAACTCAGAATGTACTCTCTTCCCCTCTCTATTTTGGTATAGGCGATGCCTAGTAAAACCCCTCCTACCAATGGTGTTCACAGGCACAACCCCCAAAACAGAACCAATGCCTCTTCCAAGTAGCATCTGTTTCCTCATTTACCTGCCTCACATTGTGGTTCAACTGTGGCCGATCATGGTGACTTAGAACCTGCATGAGTTCCACCCTGGTATGCTGCACCTCCTTCAGGTCACTCTCTATACTATAACTTGTATTCCTATCAATAGGGCAATTTCATGGTAACTAGATCATCAACATCTTAGATAAGCTCTCAGCAAGTTATGATTAGTTGTTACTGAGTTATCACAAATTCATTTCATTATAGTTGGTCAGGATTGAGCAATCTATTACTGCAATACTTATCAGATTGTAACCTTGTAAGAGAAAAATTCTAGAACAAACCATCATAATTTAAACACATGAAACCAGACCTCAAGATAAAGTCCAAGCGAAGAAAAGTGAGTAATTATTTAATCATAAATACAGTTAAACAATTTGTTTTGGTAGCCTAATTTTACAACACTTCTAGAATTATTAAATGTTTTACATGTTATTCCAATATAAAACCTTAGAATATCTTCAAATAGGTCACAAAGACAATATTGTTCATTTCCAGAAAAAATACTTCCAGAATTAATGTTACAACTGCAATTAGTATTTGCAGTACTGCCCTATCATGCAAGCCTGTATTTAGAATGTGTAGGCTGTTAAGGCTATACGTGCGGGCACACATATATATGATTCAATCTACATTCATATGCCTCGACCTTATGTTACTAAGGTTATAAGTACTCACGTTGTGCTGAAAAGTTGTTACTTTCAGTATAGGTTTACTGAAATCTTATTTTACAGTCCACCCATACTTCGAAGGATTGAACTGCACATGAAGGTTTTTGTGAGCATTTCTGGACTTTCAGTGTTAAAACCGTTTTGGAAATAGGTTATTTTCTTTGCAAGTTGTTTTATATACTGTGTGCAGGGCCAGCGTTAGGGAGGGGTAAGCGGGTCAAATGTACCGGGGCCCGCCCGGCTGATGGGGGACCTGACCACCGGCTGTGGGGGCCCACCATTCGACAAGTTGTAGAGCTAAAAAAAGGTCGCCAATTTGGACTGAGGGAGGGCTCTAACCAATAAATTGGCCAAGGGCCCCCAACTGGTTACGTGACTGCTAAGATGCTTACCCCGGGCCCCAAAATCCTAGCACCGGCCCTGACTGTGTGTATATATACTTCATTATTATTGTGTTTGGTGTGGGCCCGCAGGCTACAGCCTCGATAGCCTGTAGACCAGGGGTGGCCAACCCGTGGCCTGCATTGAATATTTTTCCGGCCCGTGAGATTTATCACACTTTTACAAAATATTTTTTATATTTCATTTTTAGTGTTATATATTTCTTTACAGTGTGCGTTTAGCATCATTATTATTATATTATCTATGTTTACATGTAAGAATAATAATAAACACAATAATAATAATTCATTATGTTTCAATTTTTCACTCCAAAAAAATCTATAGTGGGTCTAAATCTAATATGGGAATAAATAATTTTATATGCGGCCCGAGGAGTTATAATGGTTTCCCAAAGTGGCGCACAAGATCATTTAGGTTGGCCACCCCTGCTGTACACTATACTTAAAGGCTGCCCTGCTATCATTAAGTATGAGATATGAGCACAACTGCAGCTAAGCTACCAATTCTCTTACAATTTAAGCCATATTTCTGTAGTGTACTTTTTATCCCTTACTAGATTCATCTTTAAAACACAAATGGCTAGCATTTTTCTTTATATGTTACTTTTTTTCCTCCCTGGAACTTCTAAATATGAAGCCTGATCAAACCGAGTTGTTCCCTTTATTGTCAATTACATACCCGATTTTTATGGAATCCTAGCAAAGTTCTTCCATGTCAATCATTTTCTGTTCTCATTCCGGGTATTTTATGCTACTCATGAAATAAAAGATCAAGCTTCAAGGCTGTAATGACAATAGTTTCCTAACAGTCATAACATTATTCTCAAGTGTTTTGGGGAATGATATATTTCATTACCATACATACAGATTTCAAAGCTACATTAAAATCTATTTACCTGTTGCACTACAACACATATTGAACATGCAAGCATGGTCCACTCTGTTAGTATTATGACATACATTTTAAGAGCTCGGCATACGTTGGCTTTACAGGAATGGCTAATCTTGTTAAATC
This sequence comes from Vandiemenella viatica, assembly GCA_031002005.1. Classification (NCBI taxonomy): domain Eukaryota; kingdom Metazoa; phylum Arthropoda; class Insecta; order Orthoptera; family Morabidae; genus Vandiemenella; species Vandiemenella viatica. The sequence goes on from CM061920.1 coordinate 210,786,323, forward strand.
CCTGCTGCCAGCATATTTCATATACAAAATCACAATATGTCATCCCAAAAATGACTTGTCTAACATAAATGAGTAAAAATACAAGTTGCCAATTTTTCAACATAGTCCTCTTTTAGCTCCACACATTTCTCACAATGACACTCCAAAGCCTTCATATAATACAAGATTGTTCATTAAGAGATGGCACACGTAGATTCATCATTTTATTTTTCTAAAGTTGGTACTACTTTTTTATGAACATGTGTGAAGTTTCATGTAGATCTGATAACTTATTCATATATTTACAGCTGTTCAAAGTTAATGTGTCACAGTATATTGGTAAAATGGAAAAAAAAAAATGAATATCGTGCAGTAGCAAAATTCTTATTTTTTGAAGGTGTAGCACCAAAACAAATTCATAAACGATTGTTAAAAGTGTATAAGGACTCTTCACCTTCAATTAGAACAGTAGAAAGATGGGTTGCTGAATTTAAACATGGTTGTATGAATCTTGAAGATGATCCATGTGAAGGACGTCCAAAAAGTGAATCAACACCAGAAATCGTAGCAAAAATACAGGATATAGTTTTGGAAGATCGTCGATCGACAGAGAGATATTTAGTAGAAGCTCTATGCATATTATTAGGCAGATGAGTGATATTCTGGCTGAAGTTTTGAGTTTCAAAAAGCTATGTGCAAAATAGGTGCCACATTCGCTAACAGTGGAATAAAAACACATTCATATGTGAAATTCTCAGCACATTTGGAGCGTTTTAGAAAGGATAAAAGGATTTTGTGCATCGTTTCATCACTATGGATGAGACTTTGGTCTACCACCATGATCCTGAATGAAAACAAGAGGCTAAGGAGTGGAGTGAACCCGCTACTTCGGCTCCAAAGCGAGTTAGCATCCAGAAATCGGCCAAGGTGTTTTTTGGAATGCAAAAGGAATTTTTTTCATGGCCTACCTCCTAACAGATAAAACAATAAACTCAGATAATTATTGTTACCTTTTGGACCAGCTGGATGTAAAAAATTGTGAGAAAAGATCTTGTTTACAGACAAAAAATTCATCAAGACAATGTACCCTTTCATACAGCTAAAAAACCAAAATCACGAAATACAGTGAATTAAAATACGAATTGTTGCCAAATCCATCCTATTTGTCAGGTTTGGCTCCCTCTGATTTCTGGCTGTTCCCACATCTAAAAGAATTCATGCATGAAAAACTATTTTCATTGAACGAAGAGATAATAGCAGCCTTGGAAGCCTACTTCAACAGTCTTCCGGATTCTCACTTCAGGTATGGAGTCCATAAATGAGAAGATAACTCTAACAAGTGTATTGAAGTTCAGGGACATTATATTGAATAATAAAATGTAATTCAAACAATAAAATTGTGTTTTTCTCATTAAACAATCTTGTATACATGAAATAACTTATCAAGGGTTTCAAAAAATGGGTATTGGATAGAAAGTTACATAGCCCAGTGGGTGAGCGGAAATGCTTCGAACTGTCACGATGTGGGTGCAAATACCTGTCTGGCCACCATGATTTTGACTTTTCATGGTACCCAAGATCTCTCCAGGTGAATGGCAGGATGGTTTCTTCAAAAGCCAAGGCCAAATTCGTTCTCATCTTTATATTTCGAAATATGTAAAAATATAAGTGGGCCAGCTCAGCTGAACTGCAGTGCTATGGTACTAACTGAAACCCACACTCATGAAGTGTTGTAGAAAGAGAGACCTGTATCTGGAAACATTTTGTTCAGATAAAATCACTCACTCCCCTTGACAACTTGCCTAGTCTCCTTGTCCTTAATAGTTCCTTTACTAGGTGTAATAAGACTTCATGATAGTTTCATCCTTTTTGTGAAAATCTAGAAGCAGTACTTCATCAGCATTTCCAAAACAGAAACTATCTCTTTCCTTGCAAAATGAACAGTCTTGGCCTTCTTTGGAGGGAAACAATTGGTGTGATTCCACTGCACTGACTGTTGCTTTACTTCTGGGGTAAAATGATGGAACCATCTCTTTTCCATAGCAACAATTCTTTCAACAAAATCTAACGGTTTGACTTTTCCTCCTTGATCTGCACCCACAAGTTGTAGGACCCAGTGGGCAAAGACTTTTCTCATATCCACACATTCTGTAAAAAAAAAAAAAAAAAAAAATACTATATACAGATGCCATCTCCTTTTTTGGTTGTTTTATTGTTATATTTTCCTGAGTGACTGTCTCCACTGGCCTTTCTGCAGATATCTTCTACAGTATTTCCTCCTCCACACTTAAATTTTTAAGCTCCTACATACTAATTCTCACAACTGACAAACTGATAGGCTACTATACCCATCAATGAATCTTCTATCCAGGTTGATAACAGGAAAGCTGTGTTAATATAAACATAAGACAAAAGCAAATACATAATACTTTGGGAGGCTGCGACTGACTCATTTACTATCACACTTGAAACGAAATAATGTGTATCTGTTTTATAATCTTCCTGTACTTTTCTTCAACTAAATAAAATAGTGTATTCTTCCTAAATTTGAATTCATATTTTAATTGCTCTATTATTATTGTGAACATTGAAACATATACATGTCAAAGACATGTAGTGAAGAAAAACAAATATATACACGGTTAGCTTAACACATTTACTGCTGGTCACTTGAGATGTTGATAGTTAATGCAGCGCTGTAGAAATGAGTTTTCCCCATAAGCAGACTTCACTTATTATAATAAATCTTATACCTCACCTTTCAGCCACCACTACCTAGCACAGATCACTGGTATTTGTGTGATGAAGTAGCATGGAATTTCCTTCCATGCACAATATTGGACAAATCCGATAGCAGTGGGGGTGTGGGAGATATGGTGATTAAAATTGGTCGATGCAGGGCATTTTCATATTCCAACCAAAGACTTGTGTGTCCCTATACTTCTTTCTCCTGGCACAACTACATCGCACAGAACATTGGTATTTGTATGTGGAAGTAGCGAGTCTCCCATCGTGAACTGTGGTAAATAGATGTCGGTAGCTATGGGGGTGTGGGAGATGTGATGTGGGGCACTTTCATATTTCGACCAAAGACGAGTGTCCGTATTTATCACTTTTCAGCCAAAACTATTTAGCGCAGACCACTGGTGTTTGTGTGTGGTAGTAGCACAGAGTCACTGATTGTGCACAACATTGGCCGAATGTTGATTGCTGTGGGAGTGGAGATATGGTGGTTGATCAAGGATATTTTCGTATTTCGACCAAAGACGTGTGTCCGTATATTTCCCTTTGCCTCAACCGCTTAGCGCAGACCACTGGTGATTGTGTGCTGTAATGGCCTCGAGTCTCCCATTGTGCACTATGGTTATTAGATGTCAGTACCTATGGGATTGTGGGAGATGTAGTGGTTGAAGTAGGGCATTTTCCTATTTCTACCAAAGACGTTTGTGTGTCCCTATTTTTCACACTGCAGCCAGAACTACCAAGTGCAGACCATGGGCATTTGTGTGTGGTAATAGCCTGGAGCCTTCCATCATGCACTATGGTTGTGGTATGTCGGTAGCTGTGGGGATGTGGCAGATATGGTGGTTAAAAGTGGCGGACCTGACAAAAAATAAGACGCGTGTCCCTATATTTCACTCCACAGCTAAAACTACCCAGAGTAGTCCACTGATAATTTTGTGTGGTATTTAAGTCTCCCACCTTGCATCATGGTGGTGTCATGTTGGTAGCTATGGGGATGTGGGAGATTTGGTTGTTGAAATTGGTCAACGGAGGGCAATTTCATATTTTGACCAAAGACCCCATCATGCACTAGGTCAGTCAAAGTTCTTTACAATCGCGAATGAAGTTGTGGGTATCAGCTAGTATAATTTAAAACTGGTAATGAAACAACATTAAGTGTATCATACTAATTAATAAGTAATATTTAGGTCTTTCCTGATAGAATATTCTGACAATGCGCTAGTGCGTGATAGGCACTAGTGGTAAAATTGTTTCCTAAATGCCACTTATGCGTGATATATATAAATTAAACAAAATAATGAAAATATGAGACACAATTGATTATTTTTGTATGATGCACTATTAACAAATATTTAATATGAAAATTATCATAAAGTGGTTACAGTCATATTATTACTGCAAACAATCTGATTTAATGAAAGGAAATTGTTCTATTGTGTGAGGTCTTTTTCCAAAATTATATTTCCTACCATAGCAGAATTATGCTGAAGATATGTCGCCTCTTACATGTCTTGCAATTCTTTCTTTTCAGAATCCAAAATATTATAAGTTTCGGTCATCTGAGAAAAAATTAATTCTTTATCACTGTCATAACTAATTTCACTCGAGTAATCGTCCGAAAGCTAAGTTGACAAAGTTGTAATTTCATCATCTGTCAGAGGCTTATTAGATTGCATATTTCTTCTTCTGGGGTGTGAAGGCCCTGCAAAACTATCGTCTCTACAACTCATATTACAAGATATTTTTTACGACTAATAAAGCTATAAATTCAAAACCACTTGCCTTTATAACTTTCTGATACCTTTTACTCCACACTAATACCAGCAGACACACTTAATATATAATGCTGACTGAAGGAGGGACTAAAGTCACAGCTCTCTACGTGTGAGCACATGTCTAGATACTGAGACATCACTCCACACCACAAGCTAGCGTATGATTAGCACTTTAGCATTGACACCTCACCATGCGTTGGCATGTGGTCGGCAGTGAACGTGTTAAATGCATGTCTGTTTACAGAGACAACTAGTGCCATGAAAGTTGCAAAACCAAAATACTGTGTATTCAAAAGTATACGACTTACAAAGATGAGTGATACATAAACTCACCAAGTTTCTGGCAGATACTATACTTCAATGTGTGCTCCCTTAGTCACCCGGCCCACATTCAAACAGTAATCCAATTCCATCCAATGTTCGATAGCATGTTTCTATTAATACCCATCACAGCAGCAGTAATCCGTTCCTCTTAATTCTTGCAGTGTTGTTGGCATTGAGTGTACATAAACTTTGTCTTTCATTAAACCCCACAAGAAGAAATCATATGGGGTCAGATCTGGCAACCTTGAAGGCCATGACAACAGAGAAACATCACTCAGACCAGTGTGCCCTATCCAGAAATGTGAAAGTTATCTGTTGAGAAAGTCACAGACATTAGTACTCCAGAGAGATGGAGCCCTGACCTGTTGTAGGATGAAAGTGGAGGATTGGGTAGTCAGTTGTAGAAAAAACCACACCTCAAACATATCCGGGTACACGGATCCGGTCACTGTCTCTGCTTGATGAAGAAAAAGGGCCCATACAGCTTTCTCTTTGATATGGCACAGAGGACATGCACTTCTATCCAACTCCACAAAGGTAAGCAGTGAATCAGTACCCCACACTCTTACATTTTGACATTTCACCTTTCCAGACAGATTAAAAGTCGCCTCGTTGTTGATACAAAGTTCCCCTCTAAATCATCATTTTCTATAGCATCCAGGTACTAAAATCAAAATGGCTGCAATAATCATCTGGGGCCAAGTGTTGTACCTATTACACATGGCAGGGTTTGAAACGCAAATGCAGACGTAAAATATTCCACACTGTTTCTGCAGAATGCCCAGCTAACGCCTGGCAAGAACTGCGCACATAGCTCTGTCTCATGTGTTTCCTCTGAGACAGGTGGTAGCCCCATGCTGGTCTGTTTACAGAGACAACCAGTGCCACGAAAGTGCAAAACCAATGTAAAATGCTCCGATGACCAGGTGCAGGTTTTCTGTATTTTTGTACGAATGCACGCTGCACTTTCATAACCATAACACTTAGCATATTCTAACACGCTCCTGCTTCTTTGTCATTTGTCCACTGCTGCTATCTAGTATGTATGCCAGACGCCAGGCGGGCTTTTAAACTTATTGAGTTTGAGTATCTTCTCTTGTATCACTCGTCTTTGTAGGTTGTTTATTTTTCAATACACAGTGTTTCGAAATCCGGTGAATCATTTACGATAACCCTGTAACTTTTTATCTATATATAATGAACTTGGCAATGTAGTAATTACCATGTTAGCCTTAAGTAGCAATAGTCACTGGTTTGAGTCTGGCCATCCCATATTGTTCATAATGTGAATGCAAAACTGAGAAATCACGTTTACCTGGAGAAACAAATTGGAGATTGATAATAGACATGATGATTAAAAGACATTGGAATATCTGTATGGCATGATGAAAGAATGTAGGCTTTCTCGGTGAGTCAGTTAAGTAAAATCTTCTAGAGCTTTCCACTGGGATAGCGCGTCAGTAAAAATACAAATCCGGAAGATGGAGCCAGATGCAGCCTCCGAAACGTCGCTTTGTATTTTTTACTGACGCGCTATTCTGGTGGAAAACCCTAGAAGATTTTATGCAGCATTGTATGGCATGCTGGCAAAATTCCATACTGGAATACAATAGAGTGAGAGAGAAATGAATAAAGGGATGTGAAGATACCATAAAGTAATGGCTGATCTGATATTAATTTAATTTTTAGCTACTGAAATTATAATTAAGATGAAATCCAGGGTAAATCACATTATTCATACAAGAAAATTACTCAAAAATCCTTTTTTTCTTCTTTTTCCACAACTATCAACACCACAATTTGTCACCTGAGACAAAAAAGAAGTGGTTTCAAACCAGAATTTCCACTCAACTAAAGCGAAAGTTTAGTAAGACGCTTCAGCATTATCACTGGAACAATATTACTGTGATTAAAAGTATTAAAGTTGCAATTTTTTACTTCATGTACAGTAATCCAAAATTGGACATATCTCTTTATGCCTATGCATAACAGTAAACCCAAAACATTTGTTCTTTAAAAATACCTTTACTATTTACAAGTATCAATAATAATTCCATTTATGTGCACAATGTCATTTCTTGCAAAGAATAATAACAATATACAGCTTCTTCTTAAAAACTAACACTCATTTTTTTTTTTAATTTGAATGAATTGCAAATAATGTTACAGAATGATTTTTCAGACAAAAAATACAAACTTAAATCGGTACTGTTATCTAAAAATATGTACTAATTAATAGAAACAAAGAACAATGCCTTTAAAAGAGATCGTAATAATTATAAAATATATGCATGTTTCAGTGAAATATATGAGACAGTTCCATAAATGATAAATGTGTTTTGCTATGGTTTGCTACTTTGTACAATATTTACTCAAATTGTATAAACGGTATTAAATTAAAAGCTTTCAGAAGAGATATTTAAACAATGTACATTAATAAATCTCTGTGAAAATCTTATATTTATTCTACAAAGTGGTCATCATATGTACAAACATACCACTAACGGTCCCGTCTTTGATTACTAGCCAATTTAATAACTAAGAGCATTTACTTTGAACTGTTTATAAATTATATAAATGAAGAAATTGATGGAATAAATGATGAGACATTTATAACCACATTTCAATGATCCATTAGTTTCAGCAGTTTGGAAAAATGACTTATTACTGTACTACAGACAAAAAGAAAATTGATTACTACATGCTTGTTGAGTAAAAACACTTACAGTTTCTGTAAAGTTGTCTTGTAAACACATACCATGTATGTGTGATGTACAAAAAAGAGCAAGTTCAACCTTGTGTGCAACTTCTGCGCACTATACTGTGAGTTAAACAATAACAATCGTTTCAAAGGTATTTAAAACAATGTGTAGCAACTTTACATCGAAAATTACTAAGTTATATGTTTGGACAAAACACATAAAAGGACATGCAGTCATGAAAGCACCTCTTATTAACAGTCTAAGCACTTTCATGTCACCTGTCGATAGTTTACTTCAATTGTAAAACTGAATGATCACTTTTCTTCAAGATTCAATGCTGCATACTGCTCTTCATCCACATCAGTCATCATCAGATTTCCATCTGGTAACAGAAGAACTACTCTTCTCTTGCCTAAGGGTTAAAATAAAATTAGATCGAAAGCCTCAAGATACAATAAAATGTCACATTTGACAAACACTTTCATTAATGAACAAATTGGAATAAAAGTTTGAAAAATTTAAAAACTTGAACAATGGTTAAAAATTAGAAACAGCCATTAATGAAACAGGGAAAGGAGGTGGCGAAGAAATTCTTACATGTCTAGTATTTTTCAACCTTTAATTGTAACCATAATGAAGTAAACCTCTTTCATTTCTTCCATATTCCCATATTTTGTATTACGAAGAAATCTGCACGTTTTGCAACAAATATTTGCACACGAGGTGGCTAAATGTTTGTAATTTGCTGAACTTCTTTGCAATCACAAAATTTGCAACAAAAACAAATATTTTTTAATTTAAATTAATTTTCTCATTGAAATGTACCTCAATTGCTTTACTCATTAAACATTTTATAAAGTTTTTTCATTTTTATTTTTGTAAATTTTTTTTATTTGTTAATAAATGGTGAATAACATCAAATTTTGATATAATATCAAAAAATTGTTATGATTTTTCATAAATTTCATATTTACCAGTTTAATAACCTTAATTAAATTTTGCTACATGAAAGTAAATTTTAGTTTCTAATTTTCATATATGAAGTGATTTGGGAAAGACTATATTAAATTTCAACATCTCCTTCACATGCACCCTATTCATACAGACGAGGATCTAGCGACTAAACAATTCCGTAATTTAATTTAATTGCGATGGAATGCTTGCTCCGATGGCAATTTCCCTACATATGCATTTTCTCCCTTTTCTCTTCCCACCTACTTTTTTTCCTCATCTAATTTCAACTTTTAATTCTTTTGGCATTTTTGGTAAATTATTCATAATTTCTTTTGGTAGTTTGATTAATCTCTAGTATAAAGAGTCACTGTTGCTTGCCAACAACCTATTAAATGGAGGGCACAGTAGTGGGTGGTAGTCCAGGGCACTCTTTTGCCTTTGGGGTTGGAAACAAACGCTAAATGAGGATGAATCACATGATCAATGGCATCATGATGCAGGAGGCAACATATCATTAAAGACCCAAAAGGTATGCCAAGGCAGCGCAATCCTATTGAATTACATATGGAACAATGTCTTCTTCCAGCATAAAATATTATGGATGTAAAAAAACCTCAAATCAAATCTCCGGGTGGGACTGCTCAGGGAGGAGTCATCAGAATGGATAGAAACATCTTAAGAGTTGGAAGTCTGAATAGTGCGCATGGCCTAGAAAACTTGAAAAGGGAATTGGAACAACTTAATTTAGATGTTTTTGGGATTAGTGAGATAAGTAGAAGGCTTTTTTTTTTTTAACTGCTTAACATCTCTTAACAGTGAGGTCTTTTGAGATGGGAATGGATTGGGGGGGGGGGGCAAGGAATGGGAAGGAATTCGGCCATGGCCTTTAGAAGGAAGCATCCCGGCATTTGCCTGGAGTGATTTGGGAAACCATGGAAAACCCAATTCTGCAATTCTGGATACCCAGACGGGGTGTGGGGGGAATAAACAGCACACAACTGTATACTGAGATACTGATGTGGGATTTGTAATGAACAAGAGTGCAAGGAAATGGGTGAGATGTTATGAAGAGTTTAGTGATCATGTGGGTAGAAATTAAGTCTACGCCAACCATGTTAGTACAAGTGTATATGCCAACATCACTGTAAGATGAAGAAGGAAATGAGAAAATATATTATGAAGCTGAAAAATTAATCCAGGATGTCAAGGGGAAAAAAACTCTAATAATCACAGGAGATTGGAATACGATTGTAGGAAAAGGAAAAGAGGGCAACTGTATGAAGTTTTGGTCTAACAGAAAGAAATGCGTGAGGAAGCAGGTTGTTACAATTTTGTGAAAAATATTAACAGATCCTGCATGAATGATATATATACCTACAAACATCCAGAAGATATAGGCTAATACTGCTAGATTATATCATGGTTGAATAGAAATTCAGAAAGTTCTAGACTGAGGAACATGTCCAAGAGATGGTTCAGATTCTGACCACAAGCCAAAATTCAAGAGAATAAAAAAACAACGTAGGCAAAGCAGTCTTCAAGTGAAAATTTTGCAGCATGTATAGACATGGATTTAACAAATAGCTCCGAAAGGAATTCATAAGAAGAATGGAATGCACTGAAGAAAGAGACATTTATAGCTGGTACTAGCCAAAAATCCAGGATCACAGAAGTTGTTTTGTAGTTGACTGATCAGAGGAGAAAGCCCAAAAATGCTCAGGACAATGCAGAAAGAGAGCAAACCAGATATTTCAGAAATAATTTAAAAGGGAAATGATGGTTAGTAATGTGGTTTTCCTCAGTCACTCAATGTGAATGCTGGGATGGTTCCCTACAAGGCCATGGTCAAATTCCATCCCCCTTCCCTCCCTGCAGATTAGTAAAGCTGAAAAGGGTCTCCATGACGCCTTCAGCTGGGAGGAATGAAAATGAAATATATATATATATATATTAGTAACGTAAATGTGACCTTATAGGAGCATCAAACAATTTTTTAAAAAAATATCAGGGGAAGATGTATAAACAGTAAAGCTACTGATAATAAATCTCAGAAGACAGAGCTAACTTTCAGAGACACTAGATAGAGAAACTGTATGATGAGAATTATTTGAACAACAGAGTAATGGAAAAAGTTGATTTTGCCTTTGATGGTTTAGGTTAGTCCCTTCTATGGGAGGAATTCAACTGAACTTCATTTTCCAATAAGGAGGCTAGAATTGATGATGTTCCAGTAGAGCTTCTAAAATATCTAGGAAAAGGAAAACAGAGATTATTAAAACTTGCATAAGCAGGAGAAATTTCGCCTGATTTTAATAAAAGTATTATCTTAACACTTCAAAAAAGAAAAAAAAAAAAAAATCAGAAGCTGACAAGAGTGAAAATTATCATACTATAACTCTAACGTCACATGCTTCTAAATTACTGGGACTGGGGGACAAGGACTTTTTTTTTTTTTTACTTATGGCTTTATACCTCATCGAGGTCATTAGAGGCAGGATGGGACTGGAGACAAGGAACGGGAAGGAATTCAGCCATGCCCTTTTTGAAGGAGCATCCCGGCATACACCTGGAGTGATTTGGTGGAAACCATGGAAAACCCAAATCTGGATGCCCGGACGGGGATTCGAACTGGCGTCCTACCGAATACGAGGCCAGAGTGTTCACCGCTCACTCACCATGCTCGGTTGGAAGGGGGGGGGGGGGATGCAAGGAATGGGAAGGAATTCGACCATGGCCTTTTTTGAAGGTAAACTACTGAAAACCGAAATCAGGATGGCCTGAAGTGGGCTCAAACATGAGATAATAAACAGAAGATTAGAAATGATAGTAGAGGAGGTAGCAGCTGAAGATCAATTTGGTTTGGGAAAACCAGGGATTCTGAAGGGTGGACCAAGGAAAACAAGAATACTTTTACGGCATTTGTCGATTTAAAAAAAAGCTTTTGATGTGGGACAAAAGCTCAGTTTTTTAATAAATCACACCTAAAATATAGACACAGAAGAAGAATTTATGTAAGAATGAACTGACTACAAAAAAAATTAGAGAATCACAAAAGATATGTATCAATTTAAAACAGAGTTACACAAGGTTGTAATCTATTCTAATTAATATTTCACCCTCCCCCTTTTTTTGATGTCATCAGTCTTTCGACTAGTTTGAGGCAATCCTCCATCCCTTCCTATCTTGTGCTAACCTCTTCATCTCTACATATACCTTTCAACCCATGTCCTCAATTATCTGCTTCATATATTCTAATCTCTGTCTTCCTCTAAAGTTCTTACCTTCGACTGTTCCCTCCACAAACAAATTAACCAACCCAGCATGTCTCAAAATATGACCTACCAACCTCTCTCTACTTTCTGTAAATTTCTTCCACAAACTTCTTTCCTCACCCGTTATTTCCAAAACTTGTTCATTCCGTGTTTTGTCTATCCATTTAATTTTCAGAATTCTTCTGTAGCATCACATTTCAAATGCTTCAATTTTATTTCTTTCTGTTATTCCTAATGTTTCACTACCATAAAGTGCTGTGCTCCACACAGAGTTCTGAAAAGTTCTTTCTAATTCCTAGATTAATATTTGAAACTAAAAGATTTACCTTTTTCATGAAGGCTCTTTTTGCTAGCATCATTCTTGCTTCGGCCATCAGTTGTAATTTTGCATCCCAAGGAGCACAATGCACTTACTTCTCTTATTGCATCCGATCCTATTTTTATATTTAATCTACTGAGATTGGTATCATTTCTGCAACATTTCGTTATTTTTTCTTGCTTTGATTTATATTCAGTCCAAAATCATCCTTCATCAGCAAATCGTAGCATACTGATTTTTTCTCCCTGAACACTTATGCCACATGAAAATTTTCCTTTTAATTCCTTTATTGCTTCTTCTACATACAAGTTAAATATCAACAGGGATAGACTACAACCTCGTCTAACACCCTTTCTAACCGATGCATGTTTCTCATGGTTCTCTACTTTTATTATAGCTATTTGGTTTTTATATAGCTTATAAAGTATTCTTCTATCTCGATATTTTAGACATGATTTCTTTAAAATTTTGAATATCTTGTCCCACCTAACATTATCAAAAGTTTTTTTCTAAATCAACAAATGCCAAAAAAGTATATTTGTTTTTCTTGATCCGCCCTTCAAGTATTAATCTTAAAGACAGAATTGCTTCCCTCATACCACGATTTTTCCTAAACCCAAACTGATCTTCACCTACTATCCCTTCTACTACCCTTTCCATTCTTCTGTATATTATTCTGGTCAGTAATTTTGAAGCGTGTGATGATAGCCTAATGGTGCAATATTTCTCACATTTGTCGGATTGCATTTTCTTTAGGAGTGTGAAGATGATATTTTTATTAAAATCAGTTGGAATTTCTCCAGTTTCATAACTTTTTGATATCAGCTTGAATAATCTTTCGATTCCTTCTTCTCCTAGGGATTTAAGAAGTTCTGCAGGGATCTCATCAATTCCAACTGCCTTATTTGCTTTCAAGTCATTCAGAGCTCTATTAAATTCAGTCCTCAAAAAAGGATCTCCTAAATCATTAATGTCGACATCACTTTCCTTTTCCATTACGCTATTGTTCAAGTCGTCCCCATCATAAAAATTTTCAATGTATTCCTTCCATCGGTTAGCTCTACCGTCTGAGCTTAAAAGAAGTTTCCCATCGACAGCTTTAATGTTTACACCTCTTTCCTTCATTTCTCCAAAATTCTGTTTGATCTTCCTATATGCAACATCTACTTTACCTATGACCATTTCCTTTTTTATTGCTTCACACTTTTCTTGTTGCCATTTTTCTTTTGCTTTTTTGCCTTATTTAGAAGAAGCAATAAAGGAAGAATTATTTGAATGTGACACAAGTGTTCAAGGAGAAACAATCAGTATACTGCAATTTACTGATAGCATTGTCCTGTCAGCAAGGAAATTGAAAATACTGAGATATTACTGAATGGCAGAACAAAGTAATAAGGGAGAGTTTGGACTAAATATTAACCTAAACAGGGCAAACATGATGAAGTGTAGCAGAAATGGATAGTAATAATGGTGGATTGAATATAAAAATGGGATCAGCATAAATAGAAGTAAGTGAATTCTGACACTCAGGAAGTTGAAGTACAACTATTGGCTGAAGAAGGAATGACATCAAAAACAGATTAGCACTAGTGCCGGAGTTCCCAAAGTTTTTGGTTCTACACCACCCCTTCGGTAAATGAAAGTTCCCATGCACCCCCCTCCCTCCCACCACAATTTTATTATTAAAAAGGTAAATACCTACTTCATTGTTAAACATGTCATACACTTTCAGTAGAGTTTGGTTGAATAATTTGGCTGTTTGTTATTATTTTTCTTGTGAATCCAGTTTTCTTATAGACTTCTGAGAATGAGTGTGACATGAAATTCGAACAATGGTGTTCTAACTAGTTTTGCTTCAGACTTGGACACAGTGCAACAGAAACTTTTGCAAAACCTAAGCCGTCCTATGGAGATAATATTTTGTCAAAACCCCACATTTTTCAATGGTTTAAGGAATTTTCAGAAGGAAAAAAACTGAAAAAAACCGATGAAAATATCGTAGAATCCAAGATCTTGTATGTCCTAATCGTCAGAATGATCTAGGAAGAGTTGAATTTAAGCCACACCACTATTTATCATGTTTTGATCAAAGAACTGGTGATGAGAAAGATCTGCTCCAAAATAGTTCCAAAAAACCTTTTGCACAGCAATTTCGATAAATAGGTTTTTGACCAGTAATAACATTCCTGTGACTCCTGAGCCTTCTTACTCAGCTTACGTGAGTCCTTGTGACTTTTTCATCTTTCCGAGATTGACAGTTAATCTCAAGGGACGTCATTTTGGGACACTTGAAAACATTCAAATTGCTGTAACCAACCAGCTGAAGGGTATTTCAGTATCTGAGTTCCAGCACTGCTAAGAGGAATGGAAGAAATGTCTCCAATATTGTGTGGTTTCCCAAGGAATTTTATTTTGAAGCAGACAATATTTAATTGTAATTTTATTTGAATAAAAATATTAAAAAGGTAAGTATCATTACTTAATTTAAACACCTCGTATTTTGGAAATAGTTGACGAGGAAAGATGTTTGTAGAAGAGTTATGCAGAAAAAATGATATGGTGGGCCATAGTTTAAGATTCTTTCTTGGCCTGGAATCTGTCAACCAGATAATCTGATGTGGGCATGATTTCCTACGGTCCTTCCCTGAAATGCGTCTTCTCCTTCCCAAAATCCTACCCACTGCTCCCCGCACTTGCTTCAGCAGACCACCCAATCTGTATAACATCTTGGTCCACAAGTATTTACCTGCCTACTCTCCTAGACCTCCACTGGGATCTTTCCCTTGTAACAGACCCCACTGCAAAACTTGCAACATGCACCCTGCCACCACTACTTACACTAATCCTGTCACAGGCAAATCTTTCCCTATTATTGGACATGCTACATGTGCTACCACTCACCTTATTTACCAACTCACATGCCTCCATTGCACTGCCTCTTACATTGGTCTCACCACTCAACAAACAATCCTACAGGATGAAAGGCCACAGGCAATCAGTTTATACTTCCAACCCAGACCATCCAGTGGCAATTCATGCGAACTAACATAATTCGAACAACCTGAACACCTGTTTCACAGTTAGAGCTATTAGAGTTTTTCCAAATACCACCACTCCTTCAGAACTCCGCAGATGGGAACTAGACTACTAACATATCCTTGACACCAGACACACCCCTGGCCTAAACCTAAGTTAAACCTGTCACTTGCTATATCTCATTTCATTTTACAGTCAGTTACTTATATATGTACATTTCATCTATTCATTATATATATTTCTATCTCCCTTTATTTTCATCTATAACCAATCTAAATAAAAATTATAACTTTTTGAATTATGCTATACAAAGATTATTTTGTTTCACTTTTATCACTGTTCAAGCTTATTCCCCCCCCTTTTCCCGGCAATTCTACCACCACCGCGCGATTTTCACCTATGCTTCATTCATGTGGCGGGTTGGGACGTGACCACATCTTCCCCCCCCCCCCCTGCCCCGCCATATGTCTCGCCTCCTAAATGATTAAGACTCATGTCGAAATATTGTGCAATTTTTTTATGTTTTTTGTGTTTTTACGTGCTCGTCTCGCCCTCCTGCCTTCATCTGTGGTAAGTGACGGGTATCTGTTTATTTTTCCCTATCCTATCATATTTTCAGTGCCTTGCAGCAGTTTCTTTGTTTCAATTATCCAATGAAGTGTTTTGGCATGTGTTCACATTTTGTAGATTGTGTTACCTAATAGTTTAACATTGAGTCATTTTATTTTAAATAATTAAATTACAATCTACTTAGATAGTGTTAGTATACATTTTTATCTAAGTATAAGTTTTTAAATTTATTTTTCAAGTGCTGTATAACTATATTCAAAGTTTGATATCACAGCTAACCCCCCCCCCCCTCCCCAGCAAGGACAATTTCACTGAAGTTTGTGAAAGGTCTTTTATTATTTTTTTTATAGTTGGTATTAGTTTAATAGATGTATAACATATTACTTCTATGACTGCTTAACAAAACTTTGATTAATTGTATTGAAGTTTGCTTTTGTGGCATCTACAGAGTGATACAAAAAAATGTACTCACTTATGTGACTTAATTGTTAGGAAGTGTTGTGTAACTCTTACTTCGTTGCAGGTAGGTAGTGCAATCCAGTACAGTGCATGTGCGGAACATAGTTGAGTAGCAACAATGGCAGAGGTAAGGTTATCATTTGTAGAATGCAAGGCTATATTGAAGTGGTAACATTCAAGAGGTACAACTAATTGGCAGATAGGGTATGGAACATGGCCACCAACAAGTTGACAATGGCTTGTATTCGTTATAAGTTATAGGAACTGTTAATGATGTGCACCAGGGAAGATCCGGCCAACTATGAACAGCTACAAGACCCCTGTCCAGTGGTGTGGTTTTGCAACATTTCATCACTGCAGAAATCAGTGATAATTATATATATATTATCTTGCCTAAACTGTTTAGCAGGAGTCCTATTTCACAAAATTCATATAGAAAATAACTTCTATAATCATTTTATTAATAAATCACTTCTCAGCTCAGAACATAACCTTGTTATATATCTAGTATGTTGCCAAAACCATTTAGAAGTAAGTCAATCTCAAATAGTTGTATAGTAAAGCACCTTTATAACCATTTTCTTAATAGTAAAGCGGTTTTTAAATTGATTCTAAACTATTTTCGTAAAAGATATAAGATTCAAATAAGGTAGTTTTTCATCCCTAATGAATTTTGTTGCATTCCTTTCCACTAAGAAAGCATAGAATGATGTGACATATGGTCACTCCCTGATGCATCATTTTTCCAAGTAAAAGTTAAGAAATGATTGTTTTCCCTATGTGGATTAATTATTGAACAGAGACAACTAATGAATTTTGTTGTAAAATTGAATGTATCGAGTTTCCAGACGGTATATTGTATGTCATTGGGGTAATATTAATATCTTAGTTTAAGTATTAGTATTAGGATCTTTGGTTCTGTGAGTTTTAGTAGTAGGAGTGAGAAGGCCGGTTGTAAAAGAAAAGAAAAAGAAAGTATTGTTATATGAAATTTAAATGTGCATGTTGTAATAATTACTGTTGCAATGAACTTCATATGCAATTAAAAGTCGTTATAACGCATATTCATGTTGTGACTGATTTCTAAAAATAAGAAATTAGCACGTTATTGACTCAGTGATGATATTATATATTCTCGCCAGCACGCAATGGCTGTGCTTTTAATTGTACGAAATATCTGCAGGCATCTATGTGTTACGAGGCTGTTTTTCAGGGCTAAGTCTCAGAACACGCCTTTCCTCTTTGTAGTGTGTGGAATTCTGAGGAAATCATACTAAGCGAGGGCAGATATTTCCTGCTGGCGTTCATCTTGCCAGTGCCTATAACTAGCTTACAAAAAAAGGATCCAACCGACTCATAAGTAATAAATAAGTTACAAAACAATGAAAGAAGGTGAGGAGGTTACATATGTCGACCGCTGCCAGGATTCTACAGGATGCTAAATGTGATGCAGTTAGTTACCGTTGAGAAGATTCTATGAAACAGTATGCAGGATTGCATATGTCAACTACTGGGATAATGGAAAACAGAGGTAAACGGAACTTTTGATACAATTTGGGTACGTAGCAGATGAGTGACTACGGAGCAGAGCGATGCAGTGGGCAAGTACTAATTTATTACTTTTCTTTTGGTCTGGTGGTCTACGTGCCACTACTAGAAGAATTGACAGTTAATGTGGAAAGTCGATTAATAATTAGTTTCACTATACTGAAAGTAAAAAAACAGAAACTGAACATATATTCCAATTGTTGAGTACAATTTTGATTAAGAAACAGAGAGTTTTGTAGATTCAAACTGAATCAAAGTCAAATTGTAATTCAACAAGCAATAGAGTATTGTAAAAGAATTCCAGTAAAATGTCTAATGTAGAATTAGGCGTCTGTGAAAAACTCGTAATTAAAAAAAATATATAAATTAAACAAAAAGGGGATAAATTTATTTTACAAGTATTTATATGAAATTTATATTTGTAGTATATGTATGTGCATGTCTGATTTAATTTCAGTGCTGTTTCCGAGTGGGTTTATCCTGTTGTGCATCTTTGGTATGCACTGCAGAAGTTTCAAAGAGTATTAGTAAGTGAATTTGGTGTTCTTGTCAAAGTATGTGGAAGTATTAATGGCATTGCAAACAGACTTGAACCATTGCTGTCTATTGTGCAGTTTTTTTTTTTTTTTTAGATATGGCAAACAATTGCACCGCTTTAGTTAGAATGAATGTTCAAAGTGAGTTGGAAGGTTCGAGAAATATGTCGTCTTGGCAAATGGATAGTACGGGTGTTATTAGTTTTAATATTGGAGATGCGAACAGTGGTAGGCATGTTCCGACTAAAAATACTATCTTTTTTTTTTATCTGCTTAACGTCTCTTTAACAGCGAGGTCTTTAGAGACGGTGAAGGATGGGGTGTAAGGAATGGGAAGGAATTCGGCCATGGACTTTTGAAGGAAGCATCCTGGCATTTGCCTGGAGTGATTTGGGAAATCATGGAAAACCCAAATCTGGATGCCCGGACGGGGATTCGAACCGCCGTCCTCCCGAATGCAGGCCAGAACGCTAACCGTTACACCACCACGCTCGGTGAAAATACTAGCAGTCCCAATGTCAATGCCGAAGTAAAGGGGGTTGATGAATATTTTGAAAAACAGCAGTATTAACAATAATGAGCGAAATAGCGGGTCAAGTAACGAAATTAATATTAATGGGGGGGGGGAGAGAAAATTATTAAAGTAGAATGATATCGCCAGAATTATGTCATACCTCAAACACTCAAGAAGGGAGTAGTGATACCCAATTGATAATGTCCTTTTTGATGCAAATCAAAATAGATAATCAAGAAATGAAAACAGAAATTATGTCAAATCTAGAAAAAAAAAACATTCAGAACCAAGCTATCAAGAAAAAGCTTTTCCGAAGATTAATGAAAAAATGAGTCAAAAGAAGACAGAAGAAGGATTGCAAGTCATGAGGAATGAACTACATAAAATTTGGAGAATTGGGAAGCAATAAGTGGAAGTTAAATTACACAATTTCCAAGAAAAGGTTCAGCAAGATGTTGCTGTATTGGTGGAACGAAGCGTAGAGGATAACAAAGACAGAACGCTGTTATTGAAGATGTTAAGGGAGTTATTGTTGAAAACCGGATGAAATGCAGGGAAGAATTGATTTCTATAATCAAAATGTGGTTGCTATGGAATTGAGGGTAAAAGAGGTTAAACAACAAACTACAGAGAAATTGACAGAGCTGAAAAATCAGGTCATTCACGATAATGAAAATGTTAAGAAAAAATTAAATGGGTTGGAAAATGAGATCGAACACTTTGGCTGTAGGTACAAACACGTGGAAGAAAGGTTAGAAAAGGTAGAACGAAAACCTAATGCAGTAATTAGTGGAACGGTAACCTCATACAATCAGCCAATTTTACCGGAAGCAATATTCAAACCCGACAGAAGGATTCACCCGGCCGATTTTGTAAAAATATATGCTAAAGACTTGCCAGCAGAATGGTCAGATGTAGAAAAAATTAGTTTTGTAATGAGCAAATTGAGAGATGAAGCATTTTCGTGGAGCTGTGAAGCGGCAGATGAATGTAGTAATTACTACAAATTTTTAAAAATGTTTCAAACCAAGTTTTGGTCTACACAAAAACAAAGAAAAGTGAATTTTATAATGGTCAGTGGTATAGTAAAAGCGACGGATGAATGAGAGATTTTTGTGAAATGATGAACAAAGAATTACGGTATTTGGATCAGCCGGTGGGAGAGGTGGAACAAATTGAGATCTTGTTACAGAAGATCAATACAAGATAAATTAATTATTAAGTAGATGATTTTTTGGATGTGCTTGAACGGATAGACCGTTGTAATGAAACGTATGATAACAATATAGAGAACCACCAAAATAATCATTATGGAAATGATAGGAATAAAGACAAATTTTATAATAACCGTTCAAATAATTGGTCACAAAGAGGATATAATGGTTACGGGAGAGGATGTGCGCCAATGCATCGACAAGGCAGGAATGATGTGTGGCAAGTTGAAAATAATACCAATAATAGCAATAGATCTAATTATGTATTTAATGAGCATGAAAAATAGAGGTAACAGTATCGACAAGCAATGTATCTACTAAGAAAAGATTAGGTGCAACCAAACAAATAGCAAGGGGCGGAAAACTCATATCCACAACTGTGATGGCTCTAGCAGGGGCGTGGAAAGGGGATAGTGAGTCATCCAATACGTCTGATAAAGAGAATACTAGTGCCAAAAACATTTACAAAAGCAAAGAGGCAAGTAGGAGAGACTATTTAAAATGGTGGGAGTGTTTGCATCAAATGAAAGATCACAAGTGTGAGGCCACATTAGTAAGTAACGAAAACAACTGGAAAGGCAACAAAATATCGGAGTTGGCTAAAATTAATTTGTGTGAGGAAAGTTGTAGAAAGGAAGAAGATGCATTTGAAAAAAATCAAGCGGCGGAAAAAAACAGTCTAGCAGAAGATATGTTCACAGAAGAAGAATTAGATAGGAATAGTACAGGGCTAGCGTTAGATGTTTACATAAGTGAAGAAGATATGTCAAGCAGCGATAGTGTAGAATATGAAGAGGAAAATGAAGAAAATGATGAAGTTGAAATGAAAATATTTTATATAAGATGTTTCAAAGAAGAAATGAATAATGCAGGTGAATCTCTTGAAAATTTAATAAATAGTAGCAATAGTAAAATGAATGTATCTGCAGAGCAAGATAATATCAACATTGAGACATACTTTGACTGCAACAAGGTAGGAGAGGGCAAGGAATTTTTGGTCCAAGGCACATAGCCAGATAGCCAGCATCAATTTGAAATGAAAAATTTAAAGAAAGAGGGGTCGTCAAGTTTACACGTGGATGAATGGTCACACTAAGAGATCACAAGAGATCTATTAAAAGAGGAAATTTTTGCAGCTCTAGAGGATTAAATACGGCAGCCTTTAATCAACGTAAAAATATTCGGTATAGAATGTCAGGTGTTAGTAGATTCGGGAAGCGATTTAACAGCTGAATCACACGCACTGTATGAATAAATTATAGGAAAGCACAAAGTCACTGAAATGCCTAAAAATTATATACAAATTATGGGAGCAACTGGGAAATTAATCAAGTGGTTGAAGACTCAAATTTGGATGGAATTAGAGATGAATAATATTAACATAGAGCACCGATGCATCGTAATACCAGGTCTAAATGTAAACTGTATTAGGGCATGGATTTCGTAATGAAATATCAAGTTACTATTGATTGTGGGAAAGGAGAAATGAAATTTTTAAAGTATGGGAGAGAACAATTAATGAAATTTTGTCAAGAAGTGGTGAACGATTCAGAGATTTTAGGAAGCATGAAGTCACGGACGATGCAAGAAGAAGATTTTAATGTTGTCTAGGGTTTTGAAGAGGATAATAATCTGTCAAGTAAAGTTGGTCTAAGGGGCAGGATAAATGATTTTGAAGACGTTACTTGGGAGCAGAAAGAACAATTGATGGAAATTTTGGAAAGAAATGTGGACAGATTCTCAAATTGTCCAGGTGTAGTGAAGCCTAATGTAGGCTAAAAATTAAACCGCATGTGCCATTTTTCATAAAACCATATCCAGTGCCTTTAGCTAAAAGGGATGCAGTCAAACAAGAAATAAACAAGATGTTATGTTTGGGCATTATTGAGTGAAACTATAGTCAGTACAATAATCCACTTATTGTTGTCGGAAAATAGGATGGCTCCGTAAGATTAGTTTTGGATGCTAGGACCTTAAACAATATCATAGAAAAAGAAACGGATAGGCCAGAGAATTTAGAAGAAATGCTGCAGATATTTCATGGAGTTAAATACCTGACAAATTTAGATTTAACGTTGGATATAGGCAGATACCTTTAGCGGAAGAATTGTGCAAATACACTGCATTCTTGTATGGCGGTAAATCCTACCAATACCGTACTGTACCCTTCCGATTAAACATTTCAATGTCAGTATTTATACGCACATTGGATCAAGTTCTTGGAGAAGTGTTGCTAAGTAAACTTTCGATACACGTAGATGACATTCTAATAAGCTCAAATACTTGGGAAGAGCACTGTGAAATTTTGGAAGATGCTTTGAAAGCATTACGGAGAGGGGGCACGACTCTGAAATTATCAAAATGCGAATTTATGAAGAGAGAGATAAAATTTCTAGGACACAAGATAACAGCTGCCGGGATCGAACCTGATAATAAAAAGTTAAAATCAATTGCAGAGTTTCCTGAAACAAGAAACAATTAAAATAACTTTTTGGATTATGTGGGTTTTATCGAAAGTTTGTAACAGACCAGTCTTTTAATGATCCGCATTTAAATAAACTGAGAAAAAGAATATAACTTGGATATGGACACCGAAATGTCGAACAAGATTTTGAAAAATTAAAATATGAATTAGTTAACAGCAAAATTTTGTACCATCCACATCAATTTGCCATTTTGTATGGAAGCAGACAGTTCTGACTATGGGATCGCAATACACCTATTTCAGATAGAAAGTATTGAAGGAAAATAAGAAAGAAGATCAATATCTTTTGGCAGTCAGCTAATAACAAAACATGAGAGGTCATACGGGATTTCTGAAAATGAAGCGCTGAGTATTGTATGGGGGTTCCAGAAGTTTAAATATTATCTGTGGGAGCACAGATCACAAGGAGCTAACATTTTTGCAAGAACGTAAGTTGTTACATGCATGGCTAAGTTGATGGGCTTTGTTTTTACAGCAATTTGATTATGAGATACGGTATATTAAAGGTACCGATAACAAGGACGCAGATGCTTTGTCGCGCTTGCTGGTGGGACGAAATAAAGCGGATGAAGTATTCGATTCTGAAAGAAATTTGTAAAATTTATTATATGAAGGGAATTCCTTATGAAAAAAATGTGAAAGATATTTGTAGAAATATGAGGAGAAGGCAGAATGAAGATGATTGTTTAAAGCTAGTAAAACAGAACAAAAAAGAAAAAAGGATAACCG
This sequence comes from Vandiemenella viatica, assembly GCA_031002005.1. Classification (NCBI taxonomy): domain Eukaryota; kingdom Metazoa; phylum Arthropoda; class Insecta; order Orthoptera; family Morabidae; genus Vandiemenella; species Vandiemenella viatica. The sequence continues at coordinate 210,809,484 of CM061920.1, forward strand.
CAAATTAGAAAAATGACGGTGTATTATTTTGTAGAAGAGAGGAAACATCAGAAGATTGGAAAGTATGTTGACCAGAACAATCTGTAGATATCATAATTGATTACACACATGCAAGCTATGGACATTTTGGACCAGAAAATGTTAAAGGAAATTGGAAGAAGTAATAATTTTTGATAGTATGCACAGGAGAGTAGCAAAGAGATTAGCTTCTTGTGACCAGTGTCAGCGTACAAAAATATCGACGGTGGTGACGAAAAACTTTATGCAGAGTATATTACCAGATGAAGTTTTGGAATTAATAGCTGTTGATTTATATGGACCCATGCCGAAATCTAGAGGGGATTTCGTGTACATTTTTGTAGTGTTGGATGTTTTCTCTAAATTCGTGAAATTATACGTCATAAGAGAAGCTACTCGAAGAGGATTAGCAAAAAAGTTCGAAAGGGTGTATTTCAAGAAGCTAGGATGACCTAAGGCGCTGTTTCGGATAACAGAAGTCAGTTTACAAAGTATGGTCTACATGTATGGAGAAGAAGAGAGAGAGAGAGGGGGAAAAAAAAAAAAAAAAAAAAAAAAACCACGTTCGGCATATAAAAATTTCTGCCTACCATCCGGCAACAAATCCTGCAGAGAGAATTATGCGAGAATTGATTTGATTTTTTAGAACCTATTGCAGCTAGAAGCACACCAAATGGGCTGAATACTTAAGGGATATTGGGGATATAATTAATAGTGTACCAAGTGAAAGCACGGGATTTTCGCCGTACCGTGTTATGTTCAATGAGAATCCACCCAATGTGATAAAGGAAAATATGAAATTGAACGAAAATAATTATTAATACAAGTTAAGAATAGGATGAAAAAAACTCCGAAGAGCGGAAAAGGCTATACAATAAAGGGATTAAGCCAACTAAGTTTGAGGTGGGAAACTTTGTTCTGGTGAGATCGAGAAAGAAATCTTGTGAACAAAATTCAGAAATAAAGAATTTTTAAAAGATTTATTGCGGCCCTTTTAAAATTGTGGGAAAACCGAATGCTAGCGCTTATGTATTGGCATATCCAAAGTCTGGTAAAAATTTGGTTTAAGGAATGTAGTGGACCTAAAATTGTATAAATGTGAATGAGCAATGAAGTAAGAGTGTTTAATGGTCAGCATAAACTGATAAACAATTTTAGTAATGAATGATCTGACACAGGACAGTGAGATTTATGATTATTAATTTTTGTGTTGTGTTACTGAATGGTGTGTTACATTACTGTTTCTTAGGATGACATTGATGTAAGATTGTGCAAAATAAGAGTGATAGAATTTTTCAGCGCCGGCCAAATTTATTGTCAAAGTGTGTATATGTTACACAAGAAATGAGAATGGACAGTGTGATGATTGGTACGTCTCGGCAAATAAATGCTGCACTGTAGTAATAGAATAGTAGTTGAAAGCATTAACCCTTTGACTGCTGTTGACGTGTATACACGTCATGCTGCCTGCTGGCCCCAAGTGCTAATGACGAGTTTAGACATAGCCGCCGGTTTTTCCCCCGAGTGCTGTTGATGAGTTAAGCCGCACCCGCCTGCCGCTACCTGAGTGCTGACGACGAATATAGATGCGCCGCTACCTGAGTCGTACAGCGGACTTCACGACCCATTTCTCAATAGCCTTTTGCAGTTCTGGTCGCTAGCTTATCGTCCGAATGTTTGTCTATAGGGAGCCTAGGCGTTGCTCTACAGTACACTATTCAACAGAAATTACATCAGTCTTCTTTGTGTCCTGTATTTTATGAAGAAAATGGCAAGACGTCATGGGTGCATTGAGGAAGAAATCATGGAGATTCTTACGAGGAGTGACACCGAGGATGAACTACTTGATTTTGATGGAAGTGATAGCTTTTCTACAGAATTGGAAGGCTGTAGTCATAAACCATACTCGTCAGCAGGGGTGACAATGCAGTCTCATGTTTCAACAAGAGACGTTAGTTGTTCTGAATCTGAAGAATCAGAAAGTGATAGGGAAACTCTTACGAAGAAATTACGTCTTAGTGATAAATCTGACTGGAAAGAAAATGATTTTCATCCAGTTAGTCACGCATTTGATGTTACGCTGTCGGGACATGTGTGTCAAATAGGGAATGTGCCAAATATTCTGTCAGTTTTCATGTTATTTTTTTTACAGAAGAACTGATGAAATATATAGCTGATGAAAAGCATCGGTTTTATATAACCACTATGAAGAATATTCCAGAATCAGTGCATTCTTGAATATCAAAGTGGAAAGATACTGAATATGATGAAATTTTTTGTTTCATAGCTATTTGTCTTCTGATACAGCGCGTGAAAAAAATTGAAAATTAGCTAATATTGGACCAGAGATGTTCTTCTAAATACAGCAATTCTTGTTGAACTTACGTCCAGATACCGCTTTTTGTTACTCTGGTGAGGTTTCGTGAGATTTCTACACCTACAAAGATATTCCGCAAGCCAAATTTCTGTGTGTGGGGGAGGATGCTTGTGCAATTATCATTTTCAGGTGTCTTTTTATATTCGTGAATAGCACGAGGAAAAATCGGATGCCTTTAACTCTCTGTATAAGTTCGAATATCTCTAATTTTACAGTCGTGGTCTGAACTCGGTATGTAAGTGTGGAAGTAAAATATTTCTAGCATCTTCTTCGAATCTACGCTCTTTAAACTTCAACAAAAACACTCTGATACAGTAAGAAAATTGCAGTTGTTATAAACGGGTATGCAGGAAAGAACAGTAGACTATTAAGGTAAATTTAAGAATCACGATGCTTTCGACATCTGCGAAAATCTAGTAAAAACTACAAGCAAGATATAATTATTAGTGACGAATAATAGGGTTACTGATTGTTTGATTCTGCAGTAATTTATTTGCAGGGAAACTATGAAGTGAGAGTACTTATTGTGTATCAGCCGTGAGTGGTCACGCCAGGAATATTAAGCACTGGGCGGGTGGGGCTGCGCGGGCCCCTCCGTCCCCAGGAATAATCACTTAGCACAGGTAGCCGGCCACAGCGCGGCAGGTAGACGATCCGCCATCAGCAGTCAAAGGGTTAATTATGCCTCGATGTGGGAGCATAATGTAACATATGGTCACTCCCTGATGCACCATTTTTACAAGTAAAAGTTAAGAAATGATTGTTTTCCCTATGTGGATTAATTATTGAACAGAGACAACAAATGAATTTTGTTGTAAAATTGACGGTATATTGTATGTCATTGGGGTAATATTAATATCTTAGTTTAAGTATTAGTATCAGTATCTTTGGTTCTGTGAGTTTTAGAAGTAGGAGTGAGAAGGCTGGTTGTAAAAGAAAAGAAAAAAAAAAGTATTGTTATATGAAATTTAAATGTGCATGTTGTAATCATTACTGTTGCAATGAACTTCATATGCGATTAAAAGTCGTTATAACGCATATTCATGTCGCGACTGATTTCTAAAAATAAGAAATTAGCACGTTATTGACTCAGTGATGATATTATATATTCTCGCCAGCACGCAATGGCTGTGCTTTTAATTGTATGAAATATCTGCAGGCATCTATGTGTTATGAGGCTGTTTTTCAGGGCCAAGTCTCAAAGAACACGCCTTTCCTCGTTATAGTGCGTGAGGGCAGATATTTCACCGTTGGCATTCATCCTGCAAGTGCGTATAACTACCATACGAAAAAAGGATCCAACCGACTCACAAGTAATAAATAAGTTACAAAACGATGAAAGAAGGTGATCATTTTAATGTGCATTTTGTATGTTCTGAAAATTTTATTTAAGGAGATATTTAAAAAACAAAGAATTTTACTTTTTAAATAAAAGAGCTGGGAAGATAAAAATAGGTTAAATGATTGAGAAAAATTAATTTAAGTACTTCCAGGTTTAAATGGAGATAAATGGAATCTTGTTTTCAAAGCTTTACGACATCACCATGTGCAACTTTTAAAAATTATTCTCTCTTAAATGAGTAAATCTATGAGAAAATTTGCCATGACTTAAAAGATTCTAAATAAATTAAACTATAACATATTAAAATTTCAGGAAAATCTGAGTAAAATTAGTGTACTACAAGAATGTGGGACTTTGGTAACCCACCAGAGAATAGTATTTCACTGCGGGAATACACCAAGGCTGTATCCAGCAGTACTTGGTCAGTATAGGATGACGTGCCATGTCTCCGTAAGAACATCGCTATAGTCACCTGCAGGTGATAGAATTTGGACGGTGGATTTGGGACTTATAAAAATACTAGGCAACGACATTGTCTAACATTTGGCCACATGAATTGTGTGGCGGGTCAGGATGTAATCACATCTTTCCTCGTGCCATATGCCTCGCCTCTCACATGACTAAGGTTTCTCACCGAAATATTGTGGAATTTGTGTTTTTTACGTGTTCATCTTGTCCTCCTGTCTTCATCTGTGTTAAGTGACTGGTTATTTTTCCACATCCTATCATATTTTCAGTGCCCAACAGCAGTTTCTTTGTTTCCATTATCCAGTAAAGTATCTAGTACAAGACTGTGTTTGAGAGTACTGATGGCAGGTAGGTTGCAGTAGACGTGACAAGTAAAACTGTAAGCCCACTTATGTCTACAATAGGATGATCGTAAACATGTATAAAGCGTTTAATTAACAAACTACGATTCTCTAGGGATATTGTTTAGTGTCAGGAAGATAATCTGAAAAAAAAAAAAAAAATCATCATTCGGAGAAAAGTAGAAGGATATTGACAGCAATGAAGATGTCCAATGGAATGGCTAGGCCAGACTGCAGAAAACAGGTCAGACAGTAATGCAGCAATATTGGGAAGCATAAGACAAAAACTAGTGGAGACAGGATATGCAATGTATCTTTGAAGGGTGACCAAATTTCAACTTTGAAAGACTGAGTACAGAGAACAGTATTAAAGAGTATTGAAAAATGCTAAAGAGGATATTTATCTGGGTGGATCAACATGGTATGAATGCAAAAGCCCGAAAAATATCCGCTATTGGGTATACATATTGGTATAAAGAGCTCTGTATGACTATAAAATGTATGTGGAGTTGATGCAAAGTAGAGAATTCAAATATGTGCATATTAAATTCAATAACAAACTCAGCTATTCACAAGACACTAGGGAATGTTTAGAGAACTGTTTCAAAGTAATCCTTCTGTAGGAGAATCTAATGAGGGGATGTTCCAAAGAAGTAAGGGAGGGGGACCATAAAATTCTTGTTTGAGTATCACAAGGTGATATAAAACAGAAATTACAACAACCTCGGACACAGAAAAATGATCCTGAGGCACGAAAGCAGTGGCCACAGTCACACATAGCAAAATAGTTTACAAAGAGCTCTTGGACTTTTGTGAAAATTACATTTTATTCCATGTAACTAAAGAGGTGACAAGTCCTTGGAGCACAATAACTAATTAGACTGAACTGACAAAGTGAAAGAACACATCTCCAATCACTAAAAATTCAAGTCATCATTTTCCCCTGAGAACGTCAAGATGCAGTTCTGGAATGCCGAAGGGCATACTCTAAGGCATTTCCAACTAAAGGACCAAACAGTGATTAGTGCCCGATATAAATTCATAATGGTTAAAAAAAATATTAAGCTATGAGATTAATTTTAAGTGTACTTTTGAAAGAAGAACTGCCACTTCAATTGTCACTCCCAGAGGGATGTGTATACAGTGGATACCACATAAGCAATTTTGAATTGTTGTTGTTATATCATCTACGATACACAACAGGCTTGATTCGACTGAACAAATTGTTGACAGAAAATTTAAATCAGAAGTTTGCAGATTTTAAAAAAGGTTATGGAGGTGATGAAAATTATCACCACATAAATAATAATAATAATAATAATAAAAGAAAATGTTTTTCTTATTGGCATATAGAAGTTTGAAGAGAAATATATTGATATATAACAAAGCAAAGAAAACAAGCTATATTTTAATTTATTGCTGTACAAAGAAAAAATACAAAATTCTTAATATGCCTTGTAAATTGGAGGAAAAGTTATTGACTATATAATTTAACACTGATTTAATGTACCCATTAATATGTATTGTATATATTTTATTGAATCTACCAGAACAAAAGGGAAAAGTAGTTTAAATTCCAGTCATTTTTGATGATTAAAGTGTGAAAACAATACATTTAATTAATTTGTAGTATCAGTTTCAAGCCATATAAATATTCTGTCTTTAAATGGCTATTGAAATTTCTTACCTGTTGCTGGATCCAATTCTCCTTCCTGCACAACATGAGCTACCACTTGTGCTTGTGAATCTTCTGATGTTTGCTGCTCTACCATTGATGTCATCACAAGCTGTTGCTCTTGATCCTGCTCAGGGTTTGGTTGTTGCTCTTGATGTTGTTCTGCTTCTTGACTAACAGAAGTTCCATCTTCTCCTTCCTTTATGAAAAACTGTGAACACCCAGCACCACCTATCACATTCACTTGTTCTGGCATAAGCTGAGCTACAGCTTCAGCCACAGCTGTATCAAGTGTTAACACTGCTCCTTCTTCTCCTCCTTCAGCACCTTCAGTAGCTACATAAACACACTGCTGTCCTGCCTCATCAGTAACTTGTTGACCTTCTGTAGCTATCTGATACACTACCCCATCTTCACCAGTCACTGTCACTATGTCAGCACTCATTTTACCTGAACCGCCATCAAGATAAAGTTTTCTTGCTGGCACTGAGATGCCACTACCCCCCTTTATTGTATGATTTGTACTAACCCCCTGCTGAGCACGTTTGCCTCCTGATTCTGCAATTTTTGTTACTGTTAACCCTTGTTCTGTCCTCATAGTGTCCATGTAATTTCTACTTTCACTGCTGTCACTCTCAACTACAGTTCCTGTTGTTCCACCAGGACTCATCTCCACTTTCAGCATTGTTTCTTTGTGCAGTGGAGAAGCAGGTCTAGGATCTGGTAAAATCTCTTCTGGCTCATCCACTTCCTCTTTCAAAGTTTCAGGTGGCCTCTCACTATCACATTCAGCCTTTAACTCAGGGCTGGGTGGAGGTGTTGGCTCCCCTTCTGCTCGACTAAGAATTTTACCCGTCTCTGGACACAAAGTGAAAGGTCGAGGTGGACTTTCAGGTTCCAGGGAAGGAAGTTCACCTAGTGGAAGTTCTGGAAATGAATCATCAGATTCACTATCACTTGAGGTAACCTCTTGAAACTCCATGTGAACCCCATCACTGTCGACTAATTTACTATCACGCTGTTTTCCAGCATCTATATCGCCCACTTTGGAGGTGTCCGAAGATCGGCGTCCTCTACCTCTCCCAATTCCTCTCCCCCTTCTTTCTTCTTCCTCATTTATATAATCTTCATCATCGTCATCTTCTTCTTCATCCTCATCTTCTTCATCTTCATCTTCATCATCATCAAAATTTGATCTAGCCTGCAGTGATCCACCTGAGGAACCCAACTGATTTCCCAATTTTGTAGATGCGTTTGAATTTGTGTCAACTTTGGCACTATTTACAGTTGAAACTGCATTATTACCCTGAACAGCTTTCCCAAGCATGGCTTGAATGGGTTTGACACCACTTCTCGTCTGGGCAGAAAGTGAAGACATGATTTTTCCTCCTTGTACTGGTAATCTAGGGCTAACTGCTCTCATAATCTTAGTCTGAACTCCAGGTATAGAAATTGGCGACTTTTTTATACCAAGCTGAGGACGTACCAATCCTGGTAGTCTTGGAGAGAGAGCTGGCCTAACTGGGCTGGCCAGACCAGGTCGAGCTGCAAGCACAGATGAAGCAGGTCTTGTTCCAGATGCCATCCTGGGACCAAGAACACGTGGAGAAGTAAGAGGGGCTCTCTGACCTGCAAGACGAGGTGCCAAATTTTTAAGCTGAGTACTTGTCGGTGAAACTCTAACCAAGCCTGGTGACAGTCCTTGTGGACGGACAGCATTACCAGGTTTACCTAGTACTTTCACTTGGTTTTGGCCAACACGGGAGATACCCGTTGCCTGCACTATCGGTTTTCTTATAATTCCAGACTGGGTCACAACAGCTTTATTTTCCCCAGCAATTGTAGTTATTGACTGGCCATGTGTAACAGTTTTGACTTTAGAAGGAGAACTTCCAACTGATTCTAATTTGACTACTCCAGACTTATTAGAAACAATGTACACACCCGAAGTAAGATTTGGTACTTGTCGAGGATCTACTTTAATTACGCCTTTAGAATTTGCAACCAACACTGGTGGCTGGGATGTGTTAGATTTATTTGCATTTGGCTGTAAGCTTCTCCCCTTGTTTTCTGGCGAAGATTCCGATTCAAGCCCAAGCTTGAGTGCTAATTCTTCACCATCATCTTTCTTACCATGAACTACTGTGATTCCATTTACAGTACTCTCCTCAGGTCTTATCTTCCTTGGACGACCTGGTGGTCGTTTCACAGTAGGTCCCACCATTACATGTTCTTTATTCTTTGAAATAGTAAGTAACTTTCCCTGGTAGTTTGTTGTGTTTCGATGTTTCTCATGGTCATCAGGAATTGATGATGTGCTGGAGGCCCCAGCTTCCCCACTACTCCATTCATCATCATCCATAGGTTCCAGCTTCACCTTCTTTTCAGGAAGAGAAATGTCATCATCATCTTCTTCAGAATCACTGTCTTCTCCAGCCTTCCTTTTACCGCCACCTGCAAACATACACCAAGGAATGTTAACTTCAGACAAAATGAATTTATGATAATTTTGTATGAACATTTGAAATTAATTTATTTCACTAAGAAACTTATTTGCTAAGAAACATATTCACTACTTAACACCATTATTTCCTGGTTACTAAGAAACTAATGTTATATACTACAACGGGATCTACCATTTGTGTGTTTGTGCGTGTGTTTATTGCTTTTGGCTCTAAGCCACATCGTCGTTGATGTAATTAGAGGAGGGAAGGACTGGAAACAAGGAATGGAAAGGATTTTGTCCATGGCCTTTTGAAGGAACTATTCCAGCATTTGCCTGGAGTGATTTTAAGTAGCTATGGAAAACCCAAATCTGGATGGCCGGATGGGAATTCAAACCCGCATCCTCCTGAATGTCAGGTCAGAACATTACCACCCACCTAGTATGCTTGGTTACAGTTTCCAAAGAATTCTTCAGTTAACTAAGGGACTATTTGAAATTTTATGTAGTTTTTTTAAATACATTAGTACTTTTGTATTTAATTAGTAATTAGAACAGTGCTAAAAAGCAAAATTAAGAGCATATCTTCAAAAGTGTATGAAAATACTACCACAGAATGTTCAGCTTTGAAATGAGATTAAAATCAATCAAACAAATAGCATCATCCACCATATAGAAATAAGCATTTCAATTTTCTAAATAATCACATTAGTGAAATTGTATATTATTGCAAAATACATAAAAATGAGAGAATACTTTTGCTTCAATTAATTAATATTTCAATTTGCAATCAGCAAGCTTCCCAAAGTAAACTAAGCAACAAATAAATAACAGAAATGTATTATCAACAAAATACCGTAGTGCACATTTACGACAAAACCTTGAAACATGTGTTCAGTAAAATTTACTACACGTTTGTGTGTGTGTTTTTAAAATCTTCAATTGCATTCTGATAGTAACAGTACAGAAAATGATTTAAGTGGAAGAACTGAGGCTACTACTCACCCGAAGAATTGCAAGACGATGTGCCATGCAAAGAATAATAATCAATGACATATTCCAACATCACAAAAATCATTAATAGAAAGGTGATTGCAACAAAAAGCAAACATAAATAAATAAAAATTGATCTTGTTACTTTCAGATTTTAAACTAAGACAGAAATTATTAAAATAATTTGAATAAAGAGGAAGCTGTGAAACAGAATACCTATCCACCGACTGCTTTAAATTGTTTGGAAAAAAAGGCAATATTTCTTTGATAAAATTTTGACTTTTGACAGGTCTTCCAGAAAAATAAACAGAATCGGGTGAATGGAAATAAGGGCAGAAAGAAAACATTAAATAATACAATTTTGTTCCTGCATGTTCAGGGAATTGATTTTGACATACATCATTATGTAACTCGATTTACAGTGCAATTAGCTTATTTATGACTTGCCAATACCCACCTTAAAAAATAAAATCTAATAAAATACAGTATAACCTATTTTCAAAAAATATATACAACTCACTTTAATTTTTTTAAAACAATTTCTTGAAAAAGCAGATAGTTGGGTGATCAAAATCCCTTCTCAGCTACTGTCATTTTAAATAACAGTTATTAGAAGTTACCTTACATCAGCAGCATTACAGATTCCAGTGGACCATGCAACTGTTATAACAGCATTAAAAATGCCAGACATAAGATTCTTGCTCAGTTAAAACATGTTCTAAGTTCTTGGGTCTTAAAGCCACATGAAAAGGGGGAGAATACATTCAACAACCAAAAACACTTGAAAACTAAACATATACACTTCCAACTATATCACAGAAATACCTTGATCCATCACTTTTATATGCCAAATATTAAGAGACAAATACAAACACAAGCACCTCTTCACAAAAATGTGAAATGCACCTGGATACTATTTCTTACTGGATTTTTGATACTACACAATTCATTAAAACAAAAATTACTTAACTAATTAGAATTTATTAGTAACTTCACCCCAAGGAATAATCTGTTAGTGAACTAGTAGAATTAAATATGAGTAAAATACTAAATATAATCATTTTGTTTTTGCTGAAAATGTATTTATAATCAACTGTGCATGCAACTTCACCTACATGAAATTTAAGATTTGTCTTGATAATGCACAGAGAAAGAAATATTGGCTGGATAGGAAGAAACAGGAGCAGCCCTGTCCCCCAGTTCATTAGTTCTACCGAGATGTGCACATAGAAAGACAAATATTTCTAAATTTATGGTTTGGCTCCTACATCATTGGGAACTATACTATTAATATGGATAAAAAGAATCCTATGTGTTACACAGTGACTTAAGCTAGCAGTAGGTTTTGTTAAAATCTTTTTGTTAAGTTTCTGAATGATGTGCTGACAAAAATATGTTTACAGGTTAGAATCATTTCTCCCTCCATATTATCAGGAAGTGTGTTTTGAATCTGGATAAAAAGTATACTATCCAGTGACAAAAGGTATCACTATGTGCAGTTTTGTTTAAATCTATTCATTAGTTTTTGCGTTATGCTCGAACATACACAGCAGACAAAAATTTCCAAATTTTATGCTTTGGTGTCTATATCATCACTAATATACATTGCAATTACTCTTTTGGAAATAATTTTCAAGCAAATCACACCTTTTCTTCAATTTTATTATACTAGAATACCTGTGCGAAAATTTCACAAATAAAATACGACGAATAGTGAGGTTGGTGGCTTTAAATGGAATGAAAGTAAACTGCCACATTTGCAGCAATTGTTTAATTGTTTACAATATATTATGAAACAATTAGGAATATATAAAACATACTGTATGCATGGCAAACTGTCGCTGTCCTTAACAGACTGCAATTAACCTAAACAAATTGAAAACAGCCATCTCTGTGATATGTGTAGCCTGTGAGAACATTTTTATGTAGGAATTGTTCCACAACAGAAAAAAATATCCAAAAAGCTACTTATTGTATAAAAAACCACACAGTTTATTGAGATCTCTGAGAAATGTGCTGCTGCTATCTAGGAGGGACTTGGGTCTGAACTGTCTCATACGCGCAACCTTCATAAATGTCATTTATCGATTTTGGTTAGGTATGGATGACATAAACGGCTCATAACAATAATTAAAAAAAAAAAAAAAAAAAAAAAAAAAAACACGCAGAAATATAGTTTTCCCCTAAAGGGTTGAATCAAAAAAAAATCCTTTCCTAAGATATGATATGATCAAAGTGAACACCTTGGTCTTTAAAATGATACCTCATTTATCGATTTTGGTTAGTCATCAAGTGATGATATTTTTGCCCTTGATGGGTCGAATTTGGAAAAAGTTCTTTCGTAAAATATGATGTAACCAAAGAGGATATTTTAATCTTTAAAATTATATCATGATTTCAATTGGGTATCAAGAGAGGTAAATGGCTTGTGACAAAAAAGCATGCTTTTTAAGTTTCTTAAAATATAATGTTACCGCATCGGAGACTTTAAAATGATACCTCATTTATCGATTTTGGCTAGGTATCAAGGGAGATAAATGGCTCATGACAGAAAAATGCATTTTAGAAGTTTTAATACCTCTTAAGAGTCAAATTCAGAAAAAAATTCTTCTTAAAAAGTGAAGACCTTAGTATTTAAAATGATACCTCATGTATCGATTTTGGTTAGGTATCAAGGCAGATAAATGGTTCATGGGGGAAAAACATGTTTTAGTAAAAATATATATTTTTGCCTTTTAAGGGACGAATTCCAAAAAATTCCTTTCTTATAACATAATGTTACCAAACAGGGGACTTTAATCTTTAAAATGGTGCCTCATTTATCGATTTTGGCTTGGTGTCAAGGGAGATGACAGAAAAACACGTAGAAATATTGATACTTTTGCCCTTTAAGGACTGAATTCCAAAAAATTCATTTCATAAGATATGATGTGATGAAAGCGAAGACTTTAGTCTAAAAATAAAGTCTTGTGTAATAATTTTGCTCAGGTATTAAAGGAGATAAATGAAATGTGGCAACAAAAAAAAAAATACACCCATTTTAGAAAAAAAATTATTATGATCAAAGTGGAGACCTTAAGCTTTAAAATGATACTTCATTCATACATTTCGGTTAGGTATCGAAGGAGATAATAGCTTGTGTCAAAAAATACATTATAGAAATAATATACATGATAGTATAGATTTATGTTTTTTTAAACAAAATAATAATAATAAATGTAAGGTACACAGTTTAGAAAATTAAGGTACAACACAACTCTTCCACTTTCAAGATATAAAATATTTGTAATGTCAATTATTGGTCAACCAGCTAAATTAGGTATAATTTTCATTGAACATCTAACATAATATCACTAAATGATGCCACAAGTAAAGACTAAGTTACATTATGATCAGCTAAATATAATAATCTTAAATCCTTGATGCTGATGACATGGTTATCCACGAGATATTTACCTGCAATATTTAAATTTTATTACTATTATTATAGAATCCGCTGATAACCTCACAAACAAACGAAAAAATAACAACAAAGAACAAAAACTCTCAATCCAACCACAAATTTACTCTCAACAGTTCCCATTGCAAATCTGCGAGATCCGATTTGTTATCAGTCTATTGCAGCAGCTGCACTACGCTGCAGCTATCTAACAGGTTTAGAAGTTTGATAATTAAAGAAATAGAATAGGATTGTGCCAGTTTTTATTTCCATACTATTTTTTTAAAAAAAGGGTAGAAATGCAGGTATCAGTTTTCTCCTTTGCCTCCAGCTAAGGAAAGTGATGTATACACAGCAAATTTTTAACTATCCTCTAAGCTTATGTGTTGATTTTCCTAGAATTGATTATTTCCACCTCCTACACCAGGTGATATACCATAATGGAACATACCTCTCTCTGCCTGTGATTTAAGTATTAAAGCTTTCAAAGTGTTTAGTAGCTTTCAAGTTACTTAAATGAAAGGCATAAAAGTCTGAAGATCACAAAAGATTTTAATGTTCTGTTTCGTTACAAATAGCATCAGTGAACATCACCTCAGATTTTATCAGACTCTCTAGGCTTTCAAAACATGAAATTTTCAACAAAATCTGTGCAATAGTTTTTGCATGATAAGAGGACAAACAGAAAGAGCCCTGTCACATATTTTAATAGAATTGGCAGAGTAACCACTGTTGCTCCATCTGGTTCTGCATTTTTAATCATACAATGACAAATGTGTACCCATGAAAATTGCCCCAGCCATTTCTAGCCGAAGCAGTGGATTGGGTTTGATTTACCCCAATGAGAAATGCCCCCTCCCCCCCCCCCCACACACACACGCTGTATCAGGAATGTAGCAATATGCAGATTCAACTCCACCATAACAGAAGAGGTTAGGTTAGGGTTGGTTTACTTCTACAGTAATTTCAGTCGCACAGTGAGAAATGTGTGAACCTACTTTCATCCAAATCCCCCCAACTGTTTCCAGAACATAACAAAATGTTTTAGAAAGATTCAACATATCCCTAAAAACTTTAAGGGTCTTTTGGAGTGATTGATTTGATAAAATTAAAACACTCAATATTTTTAATTGAAGAGGTTGAAGCATTTGAATCAAATTCCATGACAACAGGGTAGTTACGATAATGCTTGGTCATTACTTTTCCTTCTCTCCATCTTCTCCTTCCTTGCACCCGCACTACATAATCTGAACCAGTACTAGCCAGAGGTGATGTTCAAATTCATAGATTTTTTGATTTATTATTCTTTATACTTGTTTATATTTACAAACATTTTATAGTATATTATTTTGCTATTTGTTCTTTTTCCCACCATGTTGTTTGTTGAACCATCACTATGTAAGACAGTCTGCTACAGAACCTATACACCTTTATTGCAAAAGGGTTAGCAACTGAAAGTTTCTGTGTTCTTTATGTTTGAGTTTGTTACATGTGTTCACGCCGCAGTGCTAATATCTTAAGGGAAGTGGTGGTTTATTTCTTTATCCTAGTTTATATTTCCTTTTCGCTGTATTGCGCCTTATATTTCATTGCTGCTATATATAAAGCAGGTACTGAAATACTGTTACACAATGAAAATAAGGATATGCAAAATAAACCTGTCACAAACCACAGATAAAGGCAGCAGGGCCAGAACCAACACAAAACATGAACATACTTTAAAATATTTCAGCATTAGATGTGTACACAACAAGAATAACCACATGGCTAAGTTGAAGATGAACCAGGTGGGAAGGAGTGATACTTACAAATGATAATTATGGGAAAATATAATCTCTGTAACAGCCAGTCAAAGTAAATTAAAATGAATTTGAACAAATAAAGACATAAAAAAATTATTTTGGATCAGGTAACCCTAAAACTGATTAAACAAATAAAAATATACCCACCAGTGTGGCTGTGCGCATTAAGGCACCACCAAACTGGATCGGGGAGACACAATGGAACCAGTTTCAAGTTCTGGAGCCCGCAGAACACAGTTACACGTTTTAAAGGCAACACAAACATTCCTCCCAAAGGACAAATGCTCAACATCTAACAAATCCAGTTCTAATCCTCTCTATCTTATCTCTCTTATTTCACCTTTAGGAGGTGGGAACAATGGCATCAAAAGAGATTTGCTTTCGTACAAGATCAGCACAAATAACTGCAGAAAATTTGGTTTCTGGGAATACCTGGAAAATGATTCATATTTGAGTTTGCCAAATTTCTCATGATGGGCTATTTTTCCTATCCTTCCTGGTTTTCACTGCATAACAGCAGTAACATTGTCACTATTATCCTCATATTTAAATACACAAACACCAGTGCAATACAAAAATAAAGGCTTTATGGTGTAGAAATCTAACAAGGAAGCTTTATTGTTGCTTGAAAAGAACAATGAAGTAGTCCAGAAAATAAAGGAAAAATAATGAAATGATTAACTACATTAATCAAGGATAAAAGTTGTATACTACAGAAAGACTACAGGGCCCATCACTTTTAACCTTTATAAGTGAGACACAGAAACCTCTATAAGAGAAAGTCGTTTTGCCCTCATGGACCTCTATAACTGTTACTTGTCTTTACCTCTATAAGCGACAGTTGAGCATATTTAACAATTGCTATTTATGAACAATTCTTAAATTTCGTGAAACTAACTTATTTTGTTAAATAAGAAAAGAAAGGGAAATTAACCCACCACATACCAAAGTGGACGGATGCGATGAGAGGGAGCTGACAAACAACTACACAATATTTCGCACCTGCCTTGTTCACAAATAGAAAAACGGGACACTAGGCTCGGAACGTGTGCACAACGAATGTTACCTAATGACTTATTTATATCGCCTAGAAGCCGCTTCCATTTTCCTTAGTTGCATCATTGTTGCCTAACTTATTTTGTTGTATCGTATTCTGTTTGAATCGCCAATTGCTACTTCAGTTGATAACTATCAATTGCGCAGGAAGGTTCAACACGTACTCAAAATGTTAAAAGTGATTAACTTAAATATTTCGAGAGCAGGAAATCGCAAAATGAAATACAGAGTGAGTTTGGTGTACCAGAATCCACCTTTTATAAAATTACAAAATCAAAAGATTCTATAAAGTCTCAGTGCTCTGAGGGACACGGAAATATTAAAGAGTAGACTTTCCGAATTTTCCAATATTGAAAAGTGCCTATTAGAATGGATAAAACAAACCTTCGATAAGAACGTTCCCATTGATGGATCTTTGTTGAAAGAAAAATCTAAAGAATTTGCTACAAAACTGGGAATTCAGAACTTTTCAGCTAGAGGGTTTTAAAAAGCACCATTGCTTTCAAAAAAGCAGACAGGGAAAGTAAATCTGTCTGTGGTCCAAGGCGTGTGTAACCAGTGGAATGAAGATCTGCCAAGTCTTTTAGAGGGGTATGATCCAAAAGATATTTACAATGCAGATGAAACTGCTTTGTACTTTACGTGCCTTCCGGATAAAACATTTACATTTAAAGGCGAGTGCGGACAAACTCCCTCTATTCATCATTGGGGGGGGGGGGGGGGGAATCAAAATGACCTAGATGTTTTAAAGGTTTCAAGACTCTGCCTGATGATTATGCCAGTAATACAAAGGCTTGGATGATATTATTTAAAAATTGGTTGAAAAAAGTTCTCAAGGAAATAAATAAAAATGAAAAAAATGTGCTTTTTATTGACAACTTTGCTGCCCACATTGACTTACCAACACTTACAAACGTAAAAGTTCTTGCCTGCCAATACCAGTAAACTTCAACCACTAGATCAAGGTATCATGCACACATTCAAACGCTTTTATCGCAAAGAATTCATTAAACATACTGTTATGTGCCTGGAAAAAAAGCAAAAACAATAGCTCTGAGATTAACTTACTTCTACCCATGAAATTCGCAAGGAGAGCGTGGTACACAGTAAGTGACGTTACTGTCAAGAACGGCATCAAGAAAGCTGGGTTTTGGATCAGTACAGATAAACAAGACTTATTGCCAGAGGAAAATGAGGTTGAAGTTGAACCTACCAATGAGGAATGAACCAAGCTTGTGTTTCACGAAACCAGTATGTTAATGCCAACCTTTGTACAGGCTGACGACGACGTGGCTACCACCGAAGAACACACCGTTAAGAATTGTGTGAGCACGGGTACTGACCGACCGCAGATTTTGGATACAGAAGTAAATAACATTCCAAAGAAGCAAGAAGCTTTGAATGCACTGGAGATGCTCCACCATTTTTTTGAATACACGGCGGTTGTTGAGAAAAATATTTGATAAGTTTTATGAACTGGAAAAACATGTACAAGATGCAGAAACAGAAACGCAAAAGAAATTAACGGATTTCTTTAAGTAAATATTAGTGCAAGATTTTTAATTTTATTTTTATAAGCATATATGTCAAATTATAATGAATAATACCTTTATAATACATACATATTTATTACTATATATTTCTTGTATTTTTTTAACCCTCTATACGTGAGAAACTCCACTCCTATACCTGTATAAGCGAAAAACCTGGGTTAGTGAAAAACCTCCATAAGCGAAAACAAAATTGCGGTCCCTTGAACTCTTGCTTATCCAGGTTCGACTGTATATTCATAATTCTTACAGCCTTAAATTTCTGCAAAAGGACTAAAAGGTGTTCAGAGTTTATAATTTTCGTCCAGAGCAGGATAACAGTATATTATAAACAATGAGACAATTAGACATTCAAAAATTCCTCAAATGTGCTTTAAACCAAAGCTATGGCAAAAGTTTAAACTTCTTAGATAAGATAGCAATGTACAGAATTTTAATATTATTTTGCAATGCAATAACACAGTTCTTTATATTTCAAAAAAAGTATGGATATTGCTGGAATTTTATTTATCAAAATCCAATGTGCACTGTTTCCACCTTTACCATCAGATGAAAAATAAATAATATGTCTAAATTGGGTATTTTCAATCCTCTACCTGTTAAAATTTATTTTTTGGTTATTATGTTGGTTAAGAAAAGAACTTGAAAATAGAAAGAAATATTTTTAGTTTATATTCGCAGCACACAAATAAGATTTTAATGTGAAAGAATATATTCATTCATCAATCAAGAAGTTGAGTTTATTATTTCAGGTCACTGCACCACCATCATCATACTATTTAACAAGAATATATTGCAAAAATGAATATATATATATATATATATATATTCCACAAACACAGACTTCCTCTTCCTAACAGTAAGCCCCAAGGCTCTTTCCCATGCAATAGACCACGCTGCAAGATGTGTGACATACACCATGCTTCCACCACTTTCATCAACCCGGTCACAGGGGAAAGCTTCCCTATCATAGGACACGCCACCTGTGAAACCACACATGTAATATACCAGTTAACATGCAACCACTGCCTGGCTTCATATTTAGGTTTGACCACAAATGCACTCTCCATAAGAATGAATGGCCACCGTCAGACGGTGTTCACAGAGAACCCAAAGCACCCAGTTGCTTGCTGCCCATGCCATAACCCACGACTTGAATAATTTCAACTCTTGTTACACAGTCCGTGATATCAGAGTTCTCCCTAATAGCAGCAGTTTCTCTGAACTCAGAAGGTGGGAACTTGCCTACCAGTACAAACTTGGCACAAGGCAACCACCTGGTCTCAACTTAAGATAATACCCGGTCATTATTATTAGTAGTACATATGTCTAACCTTTTTATTCCTCTCCTTTCCATTACCTAAATTGAACCACCACTAACCTGAGGTGATGTTTACTTCATAAATATTATTATTATTATTTTTAAATATATATTTAGTTCTAATTATATTTTGATCTTCCCACCAACTAGAAATTAGTTTGGATATTTATTTATGCTCGGGTATTAGCTCTGATTCACTGCCCCTCTACTTTTCCCCCACCATTTTCTCGACCGGCGGTCTTTTTGTGAGGCAATCTCCGGCTGCACCCACCCCTCATAATGTTCTCTCGTTGACGAAGGTTTTTTTTCCCGAAAATTTCTTTATTATTTGTGTTTGTGTCTTTTCTGTGTGTTCGCGCCCCACATCCATCATCTAAAGGTAAGTGGTGGCTCATTTTCCTATCCTAATTTGATTCCTTTCCATATACTTTTTATGATTTCAATGTAATGTGGTTCCTTGATGTAGTTTACATAATATTTGACACATGCCTCTTCTACTCATTTTCTTTATCACCGTAACTATAGCACTAATGGTCAGAATCAAATAAAATTTAATTGTGTAGTTTTAAAGTGAAGAAACTCTTTGATTTTAGTATCTTGTTTTTTACTGTATAAATTATTCAGGCCATTGTTAATTTTTTTGTTTATTAATTTCTATGCATCAAAATGTCATAAAATTTTGTAAATAGAATATGATTAAGACAATTATAAGTGACCACTTTAAAAGGAATACAGGTTTCTAACAATTTCGCTTAAACACTAACACCATGTCATATCATCTGTATTTTAGGCAATTTTATGTTTAACAATAATCATTTTATCAAGTTAACTTGGTCTTACATCCATACACACTTTATGATGCTTAATGTCGACATTGCTTTTCTAATCTGCAGCAATACCTCTACATTGACAGCCACCATCCATTCCACATCAAACGTTCCCTCCCTTACAGCCTTGCTATCTGTTCTGATGAAGAATTCCTCTCCCAGTACTCCCTAAACTTATCTCAAACCCTCGTTTCTCACTGTTACACTAACAATCTTGTACAATAGCAAATCTCTCATCCTGTCACCCATCCTCCATAGAACTACTCTCTCCCTGCACCTAAAGGACCTACCATAGCCCCATGTTCGTCACCCAGTTCTCGCCTCGTCTCAAATCCAACAATCAAGGCTTACGATGAGGATATGACTTCTTTTGTTCCTCTCCAGAGATGTGCATCCTTCTCCCCAAAATTCTACTCACTATCCCCCACACATGTTTTAGCAGACTATCGAATCTTAGGAACATCTTGTTCCACAAATACCTTCCTTCACAATCACCAAAACCACCACATGGATCTATTTCATTCCAAAGACCTAGCTGCAATCCCTGCAGCATGAACCCACATACCACAGCCTATTCCAATCTTACCACAAGGAAAAACTTTCCCATCATTTGAAATGCTACTTGTTTCACAATGCACCTCATATACCAACTAACCTGCTGGCACTACACTAGTTTGTACATAGGCCCCACTACAAAGAAACTCTCAGACAGAATGAATGATCACAACAGTCAACACTCACAACCAATACCTTCCAGTAGTAGAAGATGCCAATATCCAACACTCTTAACAACTTCATAGACTGCTTCACAGTGAGAACTATAAGTTTCTTCCCAGAAACCACCACCACATCTGAACTTTGGAGATAGGAACTTACGTACCAAAATATACTGGATACCAGACATCACCCTGGCATAAATCACTAATAACATCCCACCAAAAACCCATTACTTATTGTTCTTGTTAATAAATTTAACAAAATTCTTATAGCATTATTTTTTCCCGTTAATACAATTTTACATTTTTACGTTCATACGTATCTACTTTGACATTTCACCATCACCTACGGTATATATATATATATATATATTTATATATATAACAACAATGAGCAGGAAAAAGCTTTAAGGCAATAAGACTAAGGAAGGATAGGAAAATATGACCCAACACTTACCAAAGATGAAGGCAGCTGGGATGACGAACAAAAAACAAACACAAGAGAAGTGCAATATTTCGGCTTACAGCAGACTTAAACGTGCAGAAGGTGAAGCACCAGGCGGTGTCACATGTGTACACATAGACGGCTGACTGGTGAATGGCGTCTCAGGTGCGGATGGTAGTTTAGGTGGAAGGGGGGGGGGGCATCTATGTGTACACATGTGACGCCGCCTGGTGCTTCACCTTCTGCACGTTTAAGGCTGCTGTAAGCCGAAACATTGCGCTTCTCTTGTGTTTTTTTTTTGTTCGTCGTCCCAGCCGCCTTCATCTGTGGTAAGTGTTGTGTCATATTTCCCTATCCTTCCTTAGTTTTATATATATATATATATAATATAGTGTGTTTTATTGCCTTAAAGCATTTCCCTGCTCTTTGTTGTATATATATATATATATATATATATATATATTTTTACAAGAATAATCAACATTTCACTTCACAATTGTTTACTCCCACCACCTCGACTTCTGCCGCGTTATCCATGGAGTAGCTTTTCGTGCAGTAGGCCATAGTGTGTGCCAATTGGCCCAGTCCTACGACATTAATAAGGTTTTAAACTGAAATATTGTAAAGTGTGTTCCCGTTTTTGTGTTTAGAGTTCATTTAGCCCTCCTGCCTTTCTTCTTCTGTGGCAGGACCTTCCTTTTTTTAAAAAAAGTTTCTTAAAGTGATTTAGTATTAAATTCATGGATTTATTAGTATATTGAAATCTTTGTTTAAAAAACATGTTTTAATGTTTTTCAAATAATTTTGCCTGTTATTAACTCTTTCAAGTCTGGACGCCACTATATTGACAAATGGCGGGGCGGGCTCCCAAGACTGGACGCCACTTTACTGCCAGCGCCTCTCTGCCCCACAGGACTGGAAGCCAGTTTATTGTCAGCGCCCATACCGCATCCTAGCGGGAACTAGGGGAACCTCTAGCAAGAAAAAATATCTTTTTATTATTTTTGTGAAAAAACGAGGAGAAACTTTTTCATTTTGAGTTGTAAATAAATAAAAAAAATAAAAAAAAATATAAAAAACCAAAAATAAAAAAAATAATAAAATAAAAGTTTCTACCCCTGCCAGTGCCAGGTCCGAAGCCGTGGATCAAAAAATGGTGACGGGACACTTTAAAAAAAATAAAGAAATAAATAAAATAAATACCCTTCCCAGTATCAACTTCGATCACCTTGATCACAAAAAAGTGATGGAAAACTTTCGTTGGAAAAATTTTTTGCAACTAATCGAATTATTTGTTCCATAAACATTTCTTCTATTGAATTATAATATTCTAGTACAACACGAGTATAAAAAATTAAAAATTTAATGTTATTTTAGTATCGTAATGTTTTAGTATCGTTATAAAAAAAAAGTTTCTTCTACAATTTTAAGCACTTTTCATAAAAAAAATTAACAATAAGTGAGTTTCATTATAGTTTGATATATAATTAAATAAAGCGAGTCAATTTAAACAAATTAAGCCTCTGAAAATGAGCGTAAAATTGACGCGAAACCGGGGAGGGGTGAGCCGTAAATGCCGGGCGCTCGCGGGCGAGGAGTGCCGGCTGAGGGGAGGGGCCGGCGGGGCGGGGATCCCGTCCCCGCGACTACCTCGCAGCCAGGAGCAGCCGACGCGAAAGGGTTAAAAGTATCATGAAGATAAGTGTGAGAATTATACATTTAAGATTACCTTTTACTATAGCTGAACATCTATGAAGGATACTTTACTAAGAAACAACATATATATTAGCACTCAATGGTGGCTACTAATTTTTGGATATTTATCATACACACACTCAAAAAATGGCAAATGACTGATTTAACAATGTCTGAAGTATTGATAGAAGATCAAAATATATGTCATGCCCTTCTGTTTTATTAACAAATTGATTTTGGCTTAGTCATAGGATACCAAAAAAGACGTTCAGTCTTAACATGAAAATACCATCGTACCTGTCTGAAATATATGCATAAAGCTTCAGATTAATGCTGACAAACCCAAATGATCCACAGCACCAATGTTTCTGTTTCCACTTGTTTTAGATTGTTAAAATCTTTTCCTGTGCTTAGTGTGTGGGGAGGAATTTGGACAGATAGCCACACAAAAACAAGTAACCGTATATGTAAATGGAGAGAACGGGAAGCTGGCTTGATAAATAGTATTATCAAATCAAGTGCAGACACAGAAACATAAAAATACCTTTCCAAAATAATCCATCATTGGAAAAAGTCTATAACACACTCTTAGAACATTTCTAAAGAACTGTGCACCAAAGACTTAAAACAATAATACAGATATAATATTGTTTCATACTATCTGAAAGTACATCAGCATGCTTTTAATTGTTAATTTACTTGTCAATGTGGTTTTTTGCATATATTAAAAATGGTTGAACTTAACTGAACTTAAAACAGAACTTGCACGCCCCAATACTGGATGGGTGAGATACAGTAAAAAATTACAAAACAAATAAAAGGAGTTCAGAGATTGCTATAGTAAGAATCTCAGAATCAATATGAAGCAACACCACCAAACTTCATAACTGTTAGTTGTAAACAGTTAAGACTTGTCTGCCAAGTCATCACAGATGTTAAGTACATTACACCATCAAGCTCTATCAATGGCCTATTAAGACTATAAAGAATCATTAGTGATTGTGTCTGCATGTCATTTGTGTTGAATAAGGTAGTAAACATATAAAACTGTAAGAAGATTAGAGTACTCAACTAAACAAAACTTGCATTAGACTAATTAAGCAGTTTATTAAGCTTTGCCAATTATTTATAAGCAATTTCACATTTCATTCTCAGCTTCCACAAATCAATGTATGGATGAAAACTGTGAATGACATAACAATAAACATTTACTAAGTTTCCTTGTTTAAAACATATTACATATGATATCTTTACAAAATAATTTTCAGTTCAGAAATGGTAGCAAACCACTGATCTTAATTAACTCTCTATAACAGTAAAAGCATTTGAAACTTTACATTTTTACACATCAAACAACCAAAAATACTCTTTTTAACTGGTTATTTCTGTTGTGGGCTTAAATATTTTGTTACCACTTAAAAATTGTTATTACACAGCTTAATTGATAAATGCTTTACTGCTGAAAACATACAATCATTTAATACATTTTATAACATTATGTGGAGTCAACAATTCAGCACTGGTCTAAAAATATAAAGTACTTTTACATCACATGTGTATGAAATGATTCATACAATAAAAATAAGAAGAAACCAAATTACTTAATGTCAGCAAATATGCTACAAACAGTGTTTTA
The DNA here is from genome assembly GCA_031002005.1 of Vandiemenella viatica. Classification (NCBI taxonomy): domain Eukaryota; kingdom Metazoa; phylum Arthropoda; class Insecta; order Orthoptera; family Morabidae; genus Vandiemenella; species Vandiemenella viatica. Next base: position 210,833,628 of record CM061920.1, read on the forward strand.
ACTACACAGCAGGTCCTAATCCATTTAAACAGGACTACAAGAAACACTTGGCATTTTTGGAAATTGTCATGAGAACCCATCATAATACACTAATGCTACCTACTACATTCAACATCTGAAATTATTAACAACGTGCAAGTGTCTCCAATTAATACAGTATGAAAAATCATGCAGTGCTGGATACTCCTCCAGTTCTAGTAATAGTTTTTCTTACCCATCTCAGAATCAGATTTTTTTGCCATAGAACCACACCAGGATTTAACTTGTGCCAAAGCTTTTTTCTTGCTGCTACGTACAGGACGGCTGAAAAAAAATTTAAATATTATTTCAAGTATCAAAATACTGATTAGAAATTTTTTAATAATCATCAAAAAATCCAATACACAAGACACAATCCTTAAGATTGAAATCAGGTTCTTTTTAGAATACTCAAAGAAATTCCTATTTTCATTAAAAATAATTCAGTTAAAAAAATAATGTCTTTAGAATATTTCACAGCAAAAATACATTGTTTAAGGCACAAAATGCTTATAAATAACTAGATACCGAATTATACGCATTTGCATATTAAGCCCATTTTCAACGGTTATTGCATATTTTACCTAAAACCTAGCGATAATGCATATTTTCGTTATATTTACAATATTTTTTGGTAGTGTACCTACTTAACCCTAGATCACTAAGCTTCGTCGAATCGACGACGCAAATTCGAAAAAAGTGTCGTAACTTTTGAGTGCGCGGTCACACCTATTTCAACTCCCGTGTAATTTCAGTCGACCCATTGCCCCCACGATGGACGGTAGTGTTTTTAGTGTGGGAGGTTTGTGAGCGCCGGACCAGCGACCATGGCTCGTCGCATCGACGAAGGTTAGTATTAACATTATATTTTTTAATATTGTGCTTATAATATTTTATGTTTATTTTTAGTTTTAACATCATAAAAGTAATGTATATTATTTTTTTTTATTTTAGATACGATTCTTCAGCTATTATTAGCCAATAATAGTGACGAAGAAAATTCTTCAGGGAGTGAGAAGGAAGACCACATCGAGCCTGATCCCGCTTATGAGTCAGATCGCGAGGATGAGGTTTCTTCTTTGTTACAACATCCACCTCCAGGTCAAGACGTTCATCCTGTTGCTAAAAAAAGAAAAATTTGTGCCATATGCCCATCAGCAAAACGAAGGATGACGAAATCTAGTTGCTATAAGTGTAATAAATCGTTGTGTGGCGAACACAAACTTGATGTGTGTCACAAATGTGTTAGTTCATAGTTATTTTTTACCAAAATATTATTTTTTTGTTGATTCTATATGTTTATTTTAAGTATTTGAGTTTTTTTTATAAAGTATTGTGTTCTATTTTAGTATTGTTTTCTAGTATTGTGTTTTAAATATGGTCTCAGTGTAAAGGTTGATTAAGTAATAAATATGTGATTTAAATAAATAAGAATGTTATAATTTTCTTAATAATTGATTATAATAAAAAAATATGTAAAAGAAATAATTATTTTATTTAATAAAACCATATAAAACTATTTTTATGACAGAGTAGTCGAAACGACGAAGGTTAGTAATAAGCGTTGAAAAATAAGGTTAGTGATCTAGGGTCAACAATCTTACGTTGTAGCTGGCAAAACATACTAGCCGCACGGTTCTTAGCACTCATGCTTCTATTGTTTTGATGCATAATATTATTATGCAACCAAGTAAAACAGAATCACGGGAGATAAAGACGGATGATGCCGCGGAAATGTTTTATATCGTTGAAAAATATTTCGTGTACAAAAAAGTTTCAAATAGAGCATGTTAAGACAAGTCTTGCAAAAGAAAGGCCCACGATAACAACTTTAAGCAGATGCAAGTAACAGTAGCAGCAAAGGCAAAAAAAAAAAAAAAAAATCACTTAAGCATGGATCTATGTGAAGCATTTTTTGCAAGTAATATTCCTCTTCACAAATTTATGTTGTTGTTGTTGTTATTTGGTTTTTAGGGCGCGTCGACGACGGGGTCATTAGCGCCCTTTCACAAATTTACAAATCCTGCCTTCAAAGATTTTATGTAAAAATATTGCTTGAATCAAAATAAAACACATGAATCAATATTTCGTAAAAATTACATACCAATAATTTATCTACATGTTCTTGAAGAAATACACAATGAACTCATGAATAGCACTGTTTGGATTTCAGCTGATGAAACTACTGATAGTTGTGGTCATTGCATTATGAATTTAACTGTTGGCACATTAAAGCTACAACTTTGTTCTTTTTTGGTGGCTTGCAAAGAACTTGAAAAGGCAGATCATTCTAGGATCGCCTAATGTGTGAATGAGGGTTTAAAAAAAGTATTTCCTGAAACTTCTGCGATGAAAATGTGTTTATATTTCTCTCAGATGCTGCTCATTATATGATCAAGGCACCCAAGCCCCCTCCAAATATTTTATTCAAATTTTACTCATATGACGTGTTTTGCTTACGGTGTGTGACGACTCACTGAAGAAGTACAATCCAGTTTTGGCAACATAAATAAACTGATTTCTTCAACAAAGAAAGCATTTCTTAAGGCCCATTCTAACAATAATGCCTAAAAAAATCGAATTTATAAATATGTTATTCAACTACTTACTAACTGCAAGCTGATTTCGAAATAAAAAACTTTGAAAATTACTATTTTTGTATTATATAATGTTGCATATCTTGACACTTTTTTTCTATTTTCATGCATATTTTAAGAATTTTTTTTGCACATGTCTAGGTTTTTATGTTGCATATAATCTGGTCGCTACCAGATTACCTTACAATAAATTTATTAATTCTAATGACAAAACAAAATTCAAATTCCTTTAATGGAAGGTGCACTTTATAGATGAAAAAATTGTTATAACTTCCCTTTAAAAATAGAAATACTTTAAGTGACAGCTACCTGCAATCTGCCTTTTTTTTTAATTATATTTTAATACAAAGTCAATATGAATGATAAAAACCAGATTTAAAACTGCAAAATGCATTAAAGAGCCCTTACAACACAGGAGTATTTATCAAATTTTTCAATCCATGTAATTATAACACAGTTAATGTAACTACTACCATAATAAAACTAAGGAAGGAGAGGCAAATATGACCCAAAACTTACCACACATGAAGGCGGCTGGGAACGAAAAAAAAAAAAAAAAAAAAAAAAAAAAAAAAAAAAACCACAAATACAAGAAACACCCAATATTTCAGCGTTTAGCCTTATTCTTGCCAAAGTGAGACACTAGGTGGAGTCAGACATGTACACGACGATGGCCGTCTGGTGAATGGCCCGGCCGGCATAGATGGTAGAATAGGAGAAGGGAGGTGGGGGGTAGCGCATTTACTAGATCAGTAATCAATAATGCTGAAGGTATATTACTATTGAAAGTGGTATCAACTGTAGTGTCTTGTTTGTATGTTGCCTGTGATAATTTGACCACTTCTGCTCTTATGTTTTGTATAGTAACATTTAATTCAATTTGCAAACTATGAAATTTATACTTAAGTTCTTAGGTTTGTAGTTTTTTTTAAAATTTAATTTTTTTAATTGCAATGGAGCACAGGCTCCGGTGGCAATTTCCCTACACACCCATCTTCCCCCTATCCTGCACCCACCTACATTTGCCCTCTACAAATTTTATCTTTAAATTCTTTCAAAGTTTTCGGTAAATTATTCATCATTTCTCTTGAAAAACTCATTCCAATCCCTGACACCCTTACCTAAAAAAGAGAATCTTCCTACACCCTTGTGCCTGAAATCGAGTGCCAGCTTGTGGTCATGGTCATCTTTTCCCTTCCATGAACTACTTTTCATACCTATTGCAATATCTTTCCATGCCTCATTGCCAGTATATGCCCTGTACACTCCCATGACCCTCCTCATCCTCCTCCTGTCCTGCAATGAATCCCATTCCAGCTCCTTTATCATATCCGTCACTGATTACATTCTGCGATAATTTCCAGAAACAAATCTAGCAGCCCTTCTTTGCACCCTCTCCAACTCCTGTATTTGATACTTAAAATGAGGGTCCCATACTACACTACCATATTCGAGCAATGGTCTGACCAAAGTTTTGTAACCCAATTCCTTGACTTCTCTCATACATCCCTTCATCACTCTCTCCAACAAGTGCAGAACTTTGAAACCTTTTCCTACCACCTGTCCTATGTGTCCTGCCCAGTTAAGTTTGTTATCAAAAGTAATTCCAAGATATTTGCATTTCAAGTCTTCAGCAAGCAATTCTTTCCCCACCTTATATTCATAATTAATCTTTTGTTTTTTTATTTGTGTATCTAATAAGCTGACTCTTCTTTGCATTTATCTTCATTTCATGTTTACCAACCCAATTAGATATCCTGTCCAGATCACCCTGCAACTGTTTACAATCCTCTATCGTTTTGATTCTTTTATACAGCATTATGTCATCTGCAAACAATCTAATTTCAGATAGTAAACAATCAACACAATTATTCATTAGAATAATGAATAGCAATGGTCCCAATATGCTACCCTGTGGCACACCCATTTTTACTTCCACTTCTTTTGATACTACATTTCCTACCCTAACTTTCTGTTTTCTACCTTTTAAAAATTCTTCTACCCAGCAAATCACTTTCTTATCCACTCTAATGGTTTTTACCTTATTTACTACCATTTTATGGCTTACTCTGTCAAACGCCTTAGACAGATCTAGTGCTACACTATCAATTTGGCCTCCCTTGTCCATTTCATCTGAAATATCTTGCATATATCCCACCAACTGAGATTCGCATGAATATCCTTGCCTGAAACCATGTTGTAAAGTCTCCTGACATTTCTTAATTTGTTGGTTGTATGTTGTAAAGAATTTCTGTAAACCTGTATTAATTTCATGTTTTAGTTTTGAATGAGTGTCATCACACTGAGAAAAGTGTGTGGCAACTTTGTTATTAATGGTGGAAATGTTTTGAGACCATCTAGTTTCTACATCTGTAATCCTCTTTGAGGAGTGTGTGACTGTTCATTTATTTTTTCATCAAGAGTGTTTTTCAAATCCCAAATTTGCGAAGTTTGACTAGCTTTTAATTCCAAAATTTGTGAGGTGTGATTAGCTAACTGTGCAGTTAGACTTTCATTTAATTCCTTCATTTGAGCCATCAGTAAGACAAGGAGATCATCTGTGGAAGCTATGGTAATGTGTCCCCTCGTACCGGGTATTTGTTGAATACTTTCATGTGGCTGAGAGATATTTGAAAATCCTAAAAAATCCTCTCCGGGAGGTTGAAAAATGAGTCGTGTCCAGAGAAACCCTATCTGGGCTATTAAGCATAGTGCCATTGCTGGTAGGACTGCCTCCAAGAACTGACATTGTGTTAGTAGGAATATTTGAATCTGCATGTGAAATAACTCTACTAGTGACAGTTCATCAGTTAATTGGTATTTTTCCTCCATGCTGAGAAAGCAGAGAGATAATATTGCCAAACGAAAACCAAACAATTCGCACAAGTGACAATAACCTTAAAATCAGCTGCTTCACTACTGACAAAGATATAATATGCTCTAGACTTTACAGAATATAGTTTTCGAGGGGGTACCCAAAAATAACCGGAATAGCATTTCCGTGGGCAGAGCTTGTGTAGTACGCGTTTCTGCCATCAGGCATTTATAGCGCAAATCGTTGTCAGTTCAGTGCCACATGTTGTTGGCCTGGCTTGTTCTGTTAATCTGCAGTGATTGTTGTTGCTAGTGCTGTTTTGTTATTATTTTGTTTTTGATGATGGCAACGTGCTGCTGTGAAATATTGTTTTCTACTCAGTAAAAATGCTGCCGAAATGGTTTCAATGTTGAAAACAGCTTACAAAGATGACACTATGAGAAAAACTCAAGTATACGAGTGGTTCGCTCGGTTTAAAAATGGCGACATGTCGATTGATGACAAAGCTCGTTCTGGACATCTATCAATTGTCCGCATTGACGAAAATGTTGAAAAATTCAAGAGCTTGTGCTCTCAGATCATTTGACAGACAATTGATCAGCTATCAGAGTTTAGTAGGTCATCTTGGAGCTTGGTTCAGTGATTTTTAACCAAAGATTTTGGAATGAAAAGTGTTGCTGCCAAGTTTGTTCCTCGGGCTCTGACCGACAATAAAAAAGAACGGCAAGTTGAAACAACAGCTTGAAATTATCCAGATTTTCTGTCAAAGATCATTAGAGTCACATTGCTATGGTTACGACCTAGAAACAAAGCAACAGTCAAGCCAATGGAAAACTTCATAGTCACCCTGTCCAAAAAAATGTCGTCAGGTCAAATCAAACATCAAAACAACGCTCATTTGCTTATTTTATGCCAAGGGCATAGTTCATTCAGAGTTTGTTCCGCACATCAGACTGTCAATCAAACCTTTTATTTGGAAGTTTTAAGAAGATTACATTACAGTGTTATGTGGTTGCCCGAGTTGAACAGCATCAATTCATCAAAACCTAACGTTTCGGCCATCATTTTGTGGCGTTCTTCAGAGGACTGTCACAGCTGGAACTGCTGAAGAGCACGCTAACTGTTCGGAGTGACGTCACTCAAGCTACTGCCACCAGCACGGCTGGTCCGATGGGGGCCTGCGTCTCGCGTTTTCCTGATCAAGCATGACCATATTTGGTCAAGTTGTAGCCCGCTGTCCGCATTCATATTATCTGGTCGTTTTTGATTTCCAACGCTTCTCTGATACGCCTGGGCCACCATCTGCTTTCCGGAACCAGAACGCTAGTGTCACTAAATAAAATTGTCTGCCCACTGTCAGCAGAATGTTGTGCTACAGCTGATTTTCTGACGTCATTATTTTTAAGATGTCTCATGTGTTCACACAGCCTTTCCTTGACCGTTCGTCCAGTCTCGCCGATATACACTTGGCCACAGCTACAGGGTATTTGGTATACGCCCGCTGTCTGCAATTTATCCCTCTGGTCTTTAACCATTACAAGCACATCATAATTCCTCCTAGGTGCTCTATATTTGGACGGATATTTTTCTTCTTTAAAAGACGGCCGATTTTATCCGTCACCCCATGGACGTTGGGCAATACTGCCATGGGTCCGTCTGTTTGTCTTCAGGCTTCAACTTCTGGTGTTGGAGTACAGGGTGGTGCTCGAGGTTCAAGCCTTGTGGTGGCCTTATTGATGTCATCAAGGCTGTAGCTGTTGACCAGAAATGTCTTCTTTAAAATTTATTTTTCAGCTGCTATTCTCGCTTCATCACTGAGTGACCTCATTCCAAATGGTTAGCGCTCTCTTTCGGAGCTATATATAGGCGGCAGGAGTTCCAGCTGCGACAGTCCTCAGACGAAGCAAAATGATGCCTGAAATGTTAGGTTTCGACGAATTGACGCGGTTCAACCCGGAAAACCAAGATAACATCGACAACAACCGCGGAATTCTGCGCACCCATTACGCTACAGTGTTCGTCAAAAAAAAAAAAAAAAAACTGATTTATAGCAGGCAGGAGACAGGTTCTTCCACCACTACAGTGCACCTGCACACACAGCTATCTCTGCTAGGCAGGTTTTGGCTAAAAATGGCATAGTTCTGCTGCCCCACACACCTTACTCGCCAGACCTGGCTCCGTGTGACTTGTCTTATTCCCTCACTTGATATGGGGCATGAAAGGACACCGATTTAACAACATTGAAGAGGTCAAGAAAAAAACGAGGGAGGAGCTGTCAGCCATTTTTAAAGATGACTACACAAAAATTTTCGAACAGTGGAAGCCCCGGTGGTACAAATGTATTAGTTGTAAAGGAGAGTAATTTGAAGGGGATAAGATTGTTTTGTTAAAAATTTAAAAGTATGCAGTTTTTAAAAAATAATTTATTTTTTTGGGGGGGGGGGGAGGGGGTACCCTGTCAGATGTGAGTTGTTAACTGCGCTAAAATTATATTGAAAACTATAGAAATCGACAAAGGCTCCCACAAAAAAAAACAAGTACCCGTAATCGTGACAGCAGGATAGTCAGCAAACCACAAGTTTAGTAGGAGAACTCCACACCATTCAATCAATACTACCCCGTGAATAAGGCACACAGTACACAATAGTTAATAGTAAGCTACAGAACAATAAAATATACAATAATAATAATAATAAATGATGCAGAAGGTTTTACGCAGCTCCAAAATGTGTTTGTATAAAGTGAATTTTCCGACTTTAATAGTTCGTAATCGTGCAATTAACTACAAAGTCATTTGGAAGCTAGTTTCAGAGTTTATAGTCATTTATGATAGGATTCTTCACTCGTAGCGCATGATAAATCAAATTTATACTTAACTTAAATGTTTGTAAACAAATCTCACTGATCGGCGATAGACGTTTACTCCAAAGATTGTAGCTTAGGCTTCATTGTATCAGGAATCCCCCACCAGATACTTGTCAAATGCAGATAACAGACGAAAAAATAGCGTTTGCCGAAGCAGTCAGCAAAACTTCCAAAACACACCTTTTTCTTAATGACTTAGCCACTCCAAGTCGCCATGTGGCATTTAAATAAGGCTCTGTACTGGTTTTATTGAGTTTATCATAGTTAAAATTGAGTTGAAAGAAGTCTTTGTTTTGCCAATGCTTTTAATACATTTTTGAAACTAATAACTCCAACATCTACAACTAGAACTCGTATCAGACTTCAAACAATTCAAAACCATGGTGTTTTGCTTTCACACGAAAAAATAATTTTAGCAATTCTGCAAAGATTTTATGTTTCGACTTTTAATGGTACTAGTGATATACATCCAGTCAGCTTTATTAACAGCTTTGAGATATACTACTCCTTTAATTGTATGACTGATAGGGAAAAGATGAACTGTGTATACCAACAACTCGGAGGAATAGCAAAAGCATATCATAAACTGTTCTACCTATGATGAGCTCAAGAAAAATTTCTTGCATAACTTATGGTCCACCGACAGACAGTGTGATGTCAAACGCAAATTACAATCACAAGATGTGGACAAATACAAAGAGGCACAAACCAATGGCATGAACAAGAAAAAAGTAAAGAACAAAAGTAAGTCTTCTTCAAAAAACCACTACCTGAAACAGAAAAAAGTTAAGTGGAAAAGCCAAAGGTCTGGAAAACAGGCTGTGGAGAGTAACAACAGGTTTATTTAAAAATTATATTAAAAGGACAAAAGAAGAGAAAGGTGTTAGTAGTGACAAGATATGTAGCACTAACAGAAGACATGAGGATGAAGAAGTCATTGATAAAATATTACCAAGGCAGGAAACCGGAATAAAAGAGCTACAGAATGATCACGACAAAGAAAAATGTAGAAATAGGTAATTAAAAGGAAATAGGAAGTAATGAAGTTTGTAGCAATACAGAACAAGAAATTGCTGCAAATGACATTGATCAGAGTGAAAAATCAATTGGAATAAGTAAAGTTTTGTTAAGCAATGAAAATTAGTGTTTTAGAACTGAAAGTGCTAAAAATAAAGATGAATTAAATAACGCAACAAAATGAAAATAACGGAAATAGTTCTGTTAGCTCAGAGAAGCAGACTAACAGATCTTTGATTACCAAAGAGCAGAATGCCAAAATTAATAGCGATTATAAGGAAAGTTGGATTTACTTGTTTAAAAGTAGATAATATTTACGATGAATAGTTATAAACATTGAGGACTCATCTTATGTATTGATTGCCAATAAGTATGGAGGCAAGGTTATGTGAACTGTGTCCTATTGAAAAGAAAAAGAATAGTAAAGTTAAATATTTGCAAGGATTGTGGAGAGTAATATTTCCAATATTCCAATTCTGACAAAACAGGGAAATTAAGCAAGTAGTTTAATACTATATAATTTTCAAAGACCAGGTACCTTTTTTTTTGTAACTACTTCCATCACAAACTAATATATTGTTACTTATATACACAAGTTTGGATGAAAAGGACAGTAAAAAAAAAAAATTATATCAATAGGAAATAAGGTTTTTTTAATTTTTAATCAGATGTATTGCCAGTTCTGTTATTGATCAATAATTAAAAATGAAGTTACTTAGGCCAGAAAATGCAACTTCAGGCTTGAGAAGCTTGTGGCTTAGTTAAATTTTATTCTGATGTTATTTTGTAATGTGGTATGAAGTCAGAATTTTGTTCATTATTGTACATATCTTAAGAATTGTTTTCAAGTCAAGAATGTAATTACCAAACTAATAAACTTGTCTTTAGGTACAATGAGTATTTATTTTCACCATGTACTCAGACAGAAGTGTTAATAGACATGTTGCAATTTTGAATGTTAGTGGAATATTTCTTAAGTGAATGTTTTTGCTACTTTAATAGGTGTTTAATGTTATTAATTAAGCTAAATTCCATCTCAGTCTTGTACAACAGCAATGATTTTGCTGATAAGTAATACAGGTGTGTTGCAGAATTTCCATTGGCGGGGAGAAATTTGTCATGAAGTAACACTATGTAACATGTCCCATGACAGGACTCAAGATTGTAAAACATCTATTTTTCAAGTTCTCAGCAGTGTTAATTTTATGATAGTTAATGTGTCAATTTTGGTATGTTAGTAGGTTGTACAATAATTTGGATGCAGTGTAAATCTTTAGCAATCCTGATTGTAGTTTAATAGCTCCAACACAAAATTATAATTTTCATACGTCTTGGACTATCGTGTTTTGATGAGCGTTTGTGGAATAAGGATTGTGATCAAGTGTCCCATGTTTGAGTTAAGTAATTCAACCATGCTATTTTCAATACCGAGGTTGAATTAAAGAGAGGTTTTGACGGGACAGTTAAATTTTTCATAGTTTGAGCTTGTGAATTTACAGATTTATGTTGTATAATTTTGCATCAAATAAAATAAATAAAAAGATTAGTTTGCACAGGGAAACTATGAGAAAAAACTGTTTTGGAAACTCATTTGGAAAAAAAGAAGAGATGAAAAAATGAATGCTAAAAAAGAAGAAAGTTAGATTGTTAACTATTAAGTATGAGCAAGAATGGATGCTTTTAGCCGACGAGTGCTTTTGGCCCTCAGGTATTACCTAAGGATAGCCTTGAAAAACAATCCTACAACCTTCATATAAACATGAAGTCCGACAAGAGTTCTAGCTGTAGATGTTGGAGTTATTAGTTCCAAAGATGCATTGCCATTGTTTCAATTGCAAAACGAAGACTTCTTTCAATTCAATTTTAACTATAATAAACTCAATAAAACCAGTACATATTATTTAATTGCCACAACAGGCTAAATGAGGAGATAATGGAGTACATTAAACCAAAGGAGTATTTAGTCTGTACAATTAACGTGGAAAAAAATGTTAAGAATAAGCAAGTGTGTTGTCATGATGTAGTACGAAGATCTCACCTCCCACAGATGTCTGAAAGCAATAGATAATATACTAGTAGTCTGCCAAGTTGTTTTTTGGCATTGTGATGTCTAAATGTCTTTGATGTTGCTACACATTAGCCTTTATTTCTTTTTCGGCATCACATATAATAAATGTCTTCAGTGAAATGAGTATACCTGGATTTTAGCTGTGGAACCATACCCATAAAATTTTAAGTATTACTGTGTCCAAGTCACTTTGCAATTTCATAGCACATAAAAATTTCACTTTTTCTGCACCTATTCACACAACACAGCACTGATCTTTTACACAGTAAACTGGAGACGTAGTACACATTGAGTATACACCATAACAATCTTTAACAGATCAATAATGACAGTTCAAGCCATACCTTTCAATGCCACTGCTTCCTGGTTCAACTGGTACAGACTCCACATTTTTCATTTGTGATTTTGGTGTCCTACCAACCATTTTTTGGGTTGGAGTTGAAGCTGACAGCATTTTCCCTTGTTGTTGAGCAGCTTTTTGCCTTGCCAAGTTTCTTTCAAACGTTTCAACAAGCTTATCACAAGCTGCCATATTGTGGACAGGTTCCCATGTATTTTGATCACTAGAAAAGAAAATTTAAGAAAAATCAGAATTAAAAAGAGCTACTTGGCTGCACTACTGATGAACAAATACTATGATTTTCTTCAAATATTATAACTATAAACTTAGGAGAAAAACTGAAATTACAATAGAAATTTTAATATAAACAATTTCCAATTTTTTCCTTTTTAAAACCTGTTTAAGAATCTACTCTTTTCTTCAGTAATGTTTTCCAAAACTATAAACTTCAAATGATCAGCAAGTTATCTGCCACTGATGCTTGGTATCACCTTTGAGTTTAAACAGACCCATCTCACTAAAAATATTCAAGACGCATAGTACTTGATTTTGTAGCATCTGTGACAGCAGATACTATTCCCGCATCACAGCTCAATGTAGTGGGTTAATAAATGGGACAGTGTCTTTATCAATTCAGACAAAGGAAAAGGATACTGTAACAAATTTACACAGAACTTTTCTCATCCGGAGCAGTACAGATGCAGGTAAAATATGATAGTCGGGAAGAAAACAACGCTGAAGTAATTGATTCTATCCATATTACAATAAGTTGATAATATTCCAAGACTAGAATTGAATGGCATATGTACCTGAAGACAAAAATAAAAAAGTTATTTGCACTGAATATACTGGTTAAGGTACTCCACATAATTATTAATGATGTACACATTTGAAACAATATCCAGTTTAAAAACAAAGCGAAGGAAGAACCTTCATAAAGAATAATGTGCGCCAGATGAGCTAAATGCAAAGAGAAGCTCTTCCTCTGTGAAATAGCTCTCTTAATACATAACTTTATTTTTGTTTTCCAGTTCATTTGAAAATGAAAATGCTTAAATTATGTGTGTACATCCTAACATAGCATGCAAAAGGCGGATGTCAAGGGCCAATTCGTGAGAGAGAGAGAGAAAAAAAAAGTGTATGAATTTTATTTGATATGTCAAAATTTGAGAGGAGGGAGAAGGACCATACAGACAGATTCATCACGTTAATATCTGCAAGACCATTATTTTGTGTCATGTTAGAGTTGAGTAAAATCTAAAAATTTTGCACTTTTATTAGTTGTCGGATATTTGTAGTAAGTGAAACAGTGCTCCAACATTTCATGGTATCAAGCAAAATTTTTGCTGTACCACACAGAAAATTACAATACATTTAGAAGAAAGAAACTCAAATGTGATTGTCAAGGGAAGGGATCCAAAAAAATACAATTTGTTCATCCCAGTTTTTAATCTGCCATGTGGTGGTCAAAACATGTATTTTAGAAAGTGATACACAAACTTGTAAAGTTCCAAAAAATATGTTAAACATCAGTGCAAAAAATAGTTTAAAGGCACATTCATTCATCCCTTCAAAAAATTTAAATTTGGGAAGGCTGAGTAGAAATTTGTCGAAGATTGATTTACAGAGTCGTGTGCCTCTAAAAATAAATTTTCAATCTTTGAAAAGACATATACTTCATTAGTTTTTCAAAAATAAAAGCAAAGAGAAACATGCAGGCAAGAAGAAAGTTAGTTATAAAAAAGTTTGGGAAGTGTTTGCAAACCAACAACGAATAGCAGGATGAGGTTATCTTCATTAACGGTCTGTGTGGGGCAGCAAAGAATAAACTTAACTGTAACATATTTTTTCCCTGGTCTACTTCCAAAATAAATATATACACACACTCTGAAATTCACATGGAGTTACTCACAGACACTTGGCACTTTCCTGGATGTTGACCTATCCTTCACATATGGCTACATCAACTCATCTGTCCATATCAAACCGACCAAACTACAACAGTGCCTTCATTACAATAGTTGCCAACCTCATCACATCAAACACTCCCTCCCCTATAGCCTTGGCATTCGGGGAAGTCACATATGTTCTAATGAACAGGCCCGCCAACATTATGCCAGCAACATCTCCGAAGCCCTGATTTCCCGCAATTACCCACCAGACTTAGTTCACAAACAAGTTTCACGGGCCATATCACAACCCACTCAACCTATCAACAGCCCATAGCCCTCTAAAACGAACCACAGCCTCATTTTGATCACCAGTTATTTCCCGGGTTTGCAATCCGTCAACCGAGTTCTGCGACAATGTTAAGATTTCCTTCGAGCCTGCCCTCAGATGAGAAACCTCCTTCCAAAAATCCTCCCTTGCCCACCCAGAATCTGATTCAGCAAACCTCCAAACCTCAACCAACTCTTGGTCCATAAACACGGGGCCCCCAAGCCTGCAAGACAGCCCCAAGGTTCGTTTCCTTGCAACAGATTCCGCAGGAAATTATTCAGTATGCACCAGCTTTCCACCACCTTTAACAACCCAGTAACTGGGGAAAGCTTCCCCATCACAGAACTTGTCATGCAAATATCCTCCCGCCTTATATATCAACTCACCTGCAACCATTGCCCAGCCTCCTACATTGGTCTGACAACAAATCCACTGGCCATCAGAATGAATCAACACAATCGGTATTCACCTAGAACCTGGACCACCCTATATCTTATCATGCCACCACTCATGGCACCGACAATCTTAACAAATTTTTTGCGGTCCGCGTCACCAGAGTCGTCTCAGACAAAAGCAGCATTTAGGAATTGAGAAGGTTGGAACTGCCTTATCAGTACCAACTGGGCACCAGACAACCACCATGACTAAATTTAAGATAGCACCAATTTTCCTCCCACCCATCCCCTACACCTCCTACCTTTTCCCACAGAACCATCGCTCACCAGAGCCTATCTTTTTGTAGTTTGTATCTTCGAATTTTGCTTTTCTTTAAATTTCCAATTTTTTAAAAAAATATTTTTGATTGTGATTTCACATACTCTTCAGTTTTTTGTACATACATCCATTACTCAACATGCTTGATCATGATGATTTAAAATACTTGAGTTGTAGGAACTTTTGGGGAACATGATAAAATAGTGAAGAACTTATGGAATATGCAGTTTTCAACCAAATGAAAATAATTAATAACTTCTTTAGGGAGAAAGATACTAATAAATACTTTTCAAAGTGCCAGAATTTTAAGATCGCTGACAGATCAAGTCATTGTAAATCATAAAGCAGCACCTTTCGTTATGGACAGTCATGTGCTCATGGGACTTGGTACAGGGTGGCGCAAAATGAACGCATGAATTTCAAACTGTTATAATTGGTTTTATTTTGGTCATACAGAAAATGTACTCACATCAATACAATATGTAATTTATCCAGTTTATGAACTGCCCTTAAAACTTAAAGATAATTTCAGACAGATGACTTCATGTATACACATTAAAAGTCATTCTTCAAAGTTATCCATTGCTTTCTACAAAGTGTCATGTGGAACAGCAGCAATTTCTTCACCTAGTGCAACTTTCAGATCATTGAGTGTACAAGGTTTATTGCAGTAAACTTTACTTTTTAAGTAACCCAATAAAAAGAAGGCACAAAGCGACAAATCTGGCGAGCGTGCAGGCCAGTAGACATCACCGAAACATGAGATCACGTGTTGTGGAAACATTTCTCGGACAACTGCCATGGAATCATTCGCCATGTGGGCGGTGGCTCCATCCTGTTGGAACCACACCTCTGCCATGTTGATCCCTAAAGTGTCAAGTTGTGGCCGCAAAAAATTGCGTAGCATTGAAACATAACGTTCAGAATTCACTGTTACACTAACACCATCCGCTTCAAAAAAAAAATGGGGCCGAACGATTCCCACTTTTGAAACTCCACATCAAACGGTCACTTTTGAACTGTGCAGTGGTGTTTGATGCAGTTCTTCTGGGTTGTCTGCTGCCCAATACCGACAGTTTTGTTTGTTTACATAACTGTCTAAATGGAAGTGAGCTTCATCACTCATCATAAACAAAACATCATAATTAGCAAGAACATCAAGCATTTTCTCACAAAACAGTCTCCGTTACTCATGATCACATTCGTGAATCTTCTGAATGATCATAATTTTGTAAGGATGAAATTGTAACTCAACCTTCAGGATGCACTGCAGCAAATGACAAGATAAACCCAGAGGTGGAGCGGCGTGGACTTTGAAGAACAGACACTCTTACTCTGTCAACATTTTCTGGGGTTCGCACCGTATGACGACGACCAGACAACTTCTGCTTCATGACACTTCCAGTTTTCCGAAAAGAGTTAACCCAATGAATTATTGTGTTGCGATCAGGAACCAAACCATTTCGCAGAACATTGAACGGTGATAACAGATTCATTACTTTTGAAAAAATTTTCAACAGCGAAAACGTGATGCTGCACAGACCACTGTGCCATTGTTACTGAAACTTGATGCTCTAACCTAAAAAACAATAGATCTCCCGCCCCTACACTTATACTACTCAAATCCATGCGTTATTTTTGCACCATCCGGTACATATTCAGCTAATTTTACTGTGGTATGAAAATTAACATCTTGGCAAAATTGAAGAATTAGCAGATAATAAATCTACATCTACATTCATACTGTGCAAATCACAAACATTGTGGGTGGCAGAGGGTGCCAAGCACCAATCCTAAACCCGCCCATTCCAATCCCAAATAGTGCGAGGAAAGAAGGAATACATATAAGTATCAGTACGGCATCTTATTTCTCTAATCTTATCCCTCCGGTCATTGCGACCTAAATAGGTTGGCGGAAGAAGTATTTCATTGCACTCGAAATTTAATTTTTTTCACATATTCTCCAATAAATTCGAACGCAAGCTACGTCGTCTGTCTTCCAAATTATCCCAGCCCAATCTATGTATCAATTCTGTGACGCTTTCATAAGGGCTGTAACAACAAGTCACGAATCCAGCGGCTCTCCTCTGCACCCTCTCAACTGAGTCAATCAGAACCTTGCGATACGGATCCCAAACCCCACAACAGTAATCCAGATGCGGACGCACTAGTGTTTTATACGCTATCTCCTTTGTTTGTGCATTACAATTCCTCAAAATATGACCTATGAATCGTAATTTAGAATTTGCCTTGCCTATGACGGAAGTTATGTGCATGTCCCATTTCATGTTGCTTTGTACTATCACCCCCAGATACTTCATGGAATCAACCGTGTCAATAGCTGAATTGTTTATTTTGTACCCGTGAACAAACTGATTCTTCTTGTTACTTATCCGCATTGTCTTGCACTTTTTGCAATTAAGTGTAAGCTGCCATTTACGGCACCAATCGAAAATAGCATCCAAATTACGCTGAATTTCTAAGCAATCGTCGGAGCACCTTATTTCCCTATAGATAACCGCATCGTCGGCAAACAATCGCAACCAGCATTTGACGTTGTCACCTAGATCGTTTATAAATATTGAGAAAAGAAGTGGACCTATTACACTTCCTTGAGGAACACCCGAAGCAACATTTATCTTAGAAGAGGCTTCCCCATCAACAACGACATACTGCGATCGACCAGTTAGAAAATCACGTATCCACTCACAAATCTGAGCCGAAATACCATAAGCTCGAATCTTCGCTAAGAGTCGGTTGTGTGGCACAGAATCAAAAGCTTTCTGAAAATCCAAAAAAACTGCATCAACTTGCGAACCTGCATCGACAACTTTCATTATGTCGTGGGAAAATAGGGCCAATTGTGTTTCACACGATCTCTTCTTCCGAAATCCGTGTTGACATGGTGTAAGTAACTCATTCTCATCTAGAAACTTCATAATGTTCGAGCATATGACATGTTCCAGAATTCTGCTGCAGACTGATGTTAGAGATATGGGTCGAGAATTCCTAGGATCACTCCGATCTCCTTTCTTAAAAACGGGAATTACCTGGGCTATTTTCCAGCTAGAAGGTACTTTTCTCTCTTCTAGTGATTTACGAAATATATCTGACAGAAATGGTTCAATATCCTCTGCGTATTCAGAAAATACTCTTACCGGTATACCATCAGGACACGGCGCTTTACCCCACTTCAGGAGTTTTAATTGCTTTACAATTCCTACGCTATCAATTTCTATTGGACCCATCTCTAATTTCACACGATGTGGTAAAGTGGGGATGTTTTCCATGTTTTCTTGCGTGAATGAATTTTTGAATTCGGTGTTAAATATGGTAGCCTTGTCGCGGCTGTCTTCAACCTCCCGTCCGTCTTTTATTAGAACTGGCTTATTGTTCCCACTAAAACTAACTTTTTTTACATACGACCAAAATTTCTTAGGGTTTTCAGTGAGGCTCTTAGAGAGAGAATTTCCACGAAAGTTCTTAAATGCCTCACGCATCGCACTCTTAACACGTCCCCTTATCTCCTCTAACTTATCTAAATCAGTAAATAAATGAGAGCAGGACTTCTTACAAAACATATCTTTGCAGGAAGATAGTATTAAGATATTACAGTATATCAGAACCACCTTGTCCAATAACTTGCAAAGAAAGACGTACAAGGGGAACAGAAGGAAATAAGTAAATGAATATACAAAGCTGCATTGTAGCACTGTGAAAAACTGCTGTGGAGTAAGCCTAAATTAAACTTAAGAAAAATGAAGATTAATAGCTAAAAAAATACACAGAAACAGCCTAGATAGTTTTATTAGCAAGATAGAAAATTATGTAAATGGTGACCAACAATTCACTTACAAAACTATGAAACACCTAAACAACCCATGAAAGGATACTGCAAGGCTGTTTGACTAATGACAAAGAAAGAAATAGCATTACAGTGATCTCACATTTGGCGAAGAAAAAGAAGGGATTTCGAACCAAAAAAACTTTCATCATTCCTCCCATCTATCTTAATAAAAAACTGATTTAGTTTGATAAGGAACTAGGTAAACCCTATGTTGTAATTTTAATCACTGAACACCAAGTAGCAGAATTTTCTATGCATTTGTCCCTTGGAAAGATAAACTCTTAGAAAAGAAGACCATGCAATTCAGAGATGCATATATACATGAGTTTAAAAAAGATAGTCAGTGTATTACTGTAATAACAAGTGAGCCATCGAATTTAATATTATAAATGAGAAAATTTGGATGGATCACCATTTGTATTCAAAAATTCATTTACAAATGAACATAAGGATAGTATTCCCGTTTTCCCACGCCGTGGCGAGTCGGTGATGGAATCATTACGAATAGATACTGCAGGTATCGTTAAGCAATTAGAGCTCCTGAAGTGGGGGAAAGCACCGGGCCCGGATGGAATTCCAGTAAGAGTATTTTCAGAGTATGCTGCAGAAATCGGGCCATTTCTGTCTGATATATTCAGTAAATCATTAGAAGAGCGAAAAGTACCTTCAGACTGGAAAATCGCGCAAGTAACTCCGATTTTCAAAAAGGTGATTGAAGTGATCCTGGGAACTATCGTCCCATATCTATAACATCTGTTTGTAGTAGAGTTATGGAGCATATTATATGCTCGAACATTGTGAATTTTCTAGATTATAATAATTTGCTTACAACAAATCAACATGGATTTCGGAAGAAAAAATCATGTGAAACACAGCTGGCCCTATTTACACACGACGTAATGAAAGTTATCGATACAGGTTCACAAGTAGATGCAATTTTTTTAGATTTCCAGAAAGCCTTTGACTCTGTGCCACACACCCGCCTTTTAGCGAAGCTTCGAGCGTACGGTATATCGGATCAGCTTTGTGAATGGATAAAGGATTTTCTAACTGGTCGGTCGCAGTATGTTGTCGTTGAAGGAGAAAGTTCTTCTAATCTAGATGTTACATCGGGTGTACCTCAAGGAAGTGTAATAGGACCACTTCTTTTCTTAATTTTTATAAACGATCTCGGAGACAAAGTGAAAAGCCTTTTTAGATTGTTTGCTGATGATGCGGTTATTTATAGGGAAGTAAGAACTTTGGCCGATTGCTTAGAAATTCAGCGTGATCTGGATGTTATTTTGGCTTGGTGCGCTGAGTGGCAACTTACTCTAAACTGTAAAAAGTGCAAGACAATGAGCATAACTAACAAAAAGAATCCGATTGTTCAGAAATACGAGTTAAACAATACAGTTATTGATATGGTCAATTCTATTAAATATTTGGGAGTAACAGTACAAAGGAACATGAAATGGGACATACACATTAATTCGTTAGTAGGTAGAGCAAATTCTAGGCTGCGATTCATAGGTAGAATCTTGAAAAATTGTAATGAACAAACAAAGGAGATAGCGTAAAAATCTCTTGTGCGTCCACATTTGGATTATTGTTGTGCCATTTGGGACCCGTTTCGTAAGGGATTAATCGAAAGTATAGAGAAAGTACAGAGAAGAGCCGCTCGATTCGTGACCGCTTGCTACAGTCCTTATGAAAGCGTCACAGAACTGATTAGTAGATTAGGTTGGGAGTCTCTGGTAGATAGACGACACACGTTTCGTTTAAACTTATTGGAAAACATGCGTACTCCAACTTTCACTCATGAGTGTAGTGAAATACTTCTTCCACCAACCTATTTGAGTCGGAAGAACAGGAAAGATAAAATTAGAGAAATAAGGTGCCGGACTGATTCTTATATGAATTCTTTTTTCCCTCGTACCATTAGGGATTGGAATGCACAGCAAAGAGATTAGCTTTGGTGCTGAGCACCCTCTGCCACCCACAATTTTGTGAATTGCAGAGTATATATGTAGATGTAGATTTGGACGTTTGAAAGTGTGGATTACTGCCTCAATCACATCTTAAATGCTCAACATATTTAAATTAAATTTGGCACAGAGTTAGTATATAATCTTGGAAGTAACATACAATAGTTTTTATCCTGCAAAACTGTATAGTTCCTTTGGTTATTGTCATTATCAATTCCCATTTCACCAACACCAAAGAGTCTCCTATTTCAAATATGGTATTGCCATGGTTACTTTTTGTTTCTTATGAAAATAGCATACAATGTTTTTCAGAGATCAAAGCAAGAACAATATGACATATTCAATGGAGTATTCAGTTTAACAGTGCAAAAATGAATGTACTTTATAAACCAACAGTTCCAGAGCAGGAAATGCAGATCAGTTCTTAAACTTTTTTTTTAATATATATCACATGTACTTAGTTTCTAGTAATTTGGACATAAAATAATAATTCTGTTGGCACATTGCAGATCTGAAAATGAAAGATTTGTCCTGACATTATTATTCTGCTTTTTAAAAAAAATTGTGGGGGGGGGGGGGGAAGTGGGGGACACCTGATGACAGATTGCAGTATTAAAAACATCGACAACACAGATATTTACATATTAAAGTAGAAATTGGTTGTTGGGTCTAAGTAAACTGTAATTAAATTATTACATTCTTTTCATTTATGTAATTTTGTGGATTACTGAAACATTGAAGGTTCATTCGTAAGCCAAAGCATTTAATGTGTTTGCATATGTTTTAGTAAATCAATCCCAACCTAACCTAGGATAATAACTGACCCACAGACATTCAATTCTTTTTGATGGTTGGTAAACTAAAAGAAACCTATAATAATATTATCAAAGATTATAATGAAGAAACTTTTAATTACTACTCTAACATGCAAATTTCTGCTGCAAAGCAGAATTATTTGATCAAAATGACATACTGATAATACAAAACCAATATCCAAAGACAAAATGAAGTTCCTTTTAAAAAATTAAAAAAAATAAAAATAAAATAAAAAAAATAAAAATAAAAAATAGTGATTTTAAGATGTATTTCAAATGTTTCAATGAAATGCAGTAAAGCTACAATGAAATTAATCAAATTTCAAAAAATTCCTGTTTTAAGGCAAATAGAGATTAGATATTGTGTTGTTTTTTGCTGTAGAAATTTTTTATAATTACATAGAATATTTATTACTATTATTGTTATTATTATCATCGCAGGAAACCTTTATACTATAACACATTTCAAAGGAGACAAAGTCATGAGTAACTGCTAGTTATTCATAAAAATGATTTATAACAGAAATCTCATGAGTTTATATATAAACTGCTTTGAAATAAAGAGATGAGCAATTATGCAACAATGTACCTAAAGTACCGACACAAATACATCAACTCGTTCTACATACTTCTCAGTACTTTATATAAAATTTAACCATTACTTTTCATGGGCTAGAAATTAAAAGAAAAAGATCAGTCTACACAAACATCTCAGAAAGTAATGTCACTTAAAGATATTGACTTACTGGGGATAACCCTCCCACTTCAGCAGGTACTCATAATACTTGCGCCTGGGATTGAACCTCTTTGCTAGAATTTTCTCTACAACATATTCATCCTCACTGGAACCTTCATCTGCATCTTTATTTAGATTTGGACGCATTCCCTTAGAAACAGGCTTTGTTGTGGGTTCAGATTTCTTTTTTTGATCCAACTTCAAATCTTGTTCTGTAGGAACGTCTGACGCTTTTAATATGGTATCTTCCTCCATGATCTCTTCTTCTGCCTCACTGAGTTTTTCTTCTTTAATTTCAATTGATTCCAGGCCTCCCAGAGATTCTTTCTTATCCTCACTTCCTTGGAGTACTTTATCAGTATCCAGACTTTCCTGCAAAACATTGTGAATGGAAACTATAATAACAATGCTACTACTTCACACAAAAAAGTAATTCACAAGATGAAAAAAACCTTAATCATGTAAGAGGTGAGATGTATGGCAAGGGGGAAGATGTGTACACAGTTAGACCAAATACATTACTGAGCCAAAGATGAGTCAAGTAGGAGAATGTGAAAAAAGCGGGTGGGTGGAGTTTTGGAAAGTATAACCTCTGTAACAACCAATCAAAGTACAATAAAATGAATAATTTTTAAAAAAATACATCTGTTTAGAAAAATAAATAAATGGGGCAACAATGAAACAACGGGTACTAAGTAGCGAAAAGGAATTACAAATTATGATAGGGAAATGAAACACCAGTTACCTTAGATGATGGTTATGTAACGTGAACATATAAAACAGAAAAAAACACAAATGATGACAAAGAATTTATTGTTTTACAACATTGTGGAGGGTGGGTATTGTGGGAGACTGCCTCACAGAGTGACTGACAGGTTTGTAGGGGATGTCTTATTGCAGATTGGGGCCATAAGGGTTGTCTGATGTTTAGCCTGTGTTGGTAGGCCAGTTCCTATCTATGGAATTGTGAAGGGCTAGTAGTGTCGGAAAACCTCTAAACCTCTCATTATAAAACAAGAGCTGAGATTTTTAGACTCGTGTGAGCTATCATGGTGTGCCGCTGGATGTAATAGGTTGGCAGTACAAACTGTTTGTCTGTGGTCTGCGGTCATTTAGTGTTGAGGCCAATGTAAAAAACTGTGAAGTGAAGACAAGTATGCTGGCAAATGGGGTGAATTGCAGGGCAAGTAGCATGTCCAACAAGATTACCCTGTAACAAGATTATAATAGGCAGTGGTGGCTTGATGAATGCTGCAAGTTTTGCAGAGATGTCTATTGCATGGGAAAAATCCATGTGGTAGTCAGAGTCAAGATGAATACTTGTGTACTTAGATAATCTTCAGAATAGGTCTACTGAAACGTGTGTTTAGTGTAACCATGGTGGGGTGCTTGCCCCACACTGGCTTGCTCCCTAAATTAGTTGAAGGAAAAAATATATGAACATAAAAATTCCTACTTTCAATATAGAAAAATAAATCTTGTCAAAATTTAGCCAGAACCCTCATAGACTAGTACTTAGATAAGCTAAATGAGTGAAAAAAAAATTATTTTTTTTCAAGTAAAATTATTTTCAGCATGTATTATTATTAAGATTCCTTGTTTTTGCCCCACACTGAAGCTGATCAGGAAGAAAATCCACAGGCGAAAAGTTTATACTGCCAAGCTATACATACAGAAGAAGTCCTCACTACATCACACAACTCTATCAATCTCAATACCTATTTTACACTTAGAGCTGTCAGAGTTTTTTCTTACACTACTACCCCTCTGTAGATGGGAATTGGTCTGCCAATACATCCTACACACCAAGCATCCCCCTGGTCTCAAACTCCATTAAGATCTCTCCTGTAAACCTATCACTTTTAAATATATATATATTTTTTTTTATTATTTAAACAGATTTAAAAATATATTTTTCAGAAAAGTTATTAATTTAATTTATTCTGACTGAACATTACAGAGATTATACTTTCCATAACTACTGTTGGTGAACAACATCCCACGACCACGGCATTTCCCACTTGATTCCTATTTGGCTCAATGATGTGTAGAACACCTTTCCCCTTGCCATATGTCTCATCTCTTTCATAATTATGTAAAGTGTGTTCGTGTTTGTACTTGTCCCCCTACCTTTATCTCAGTTAAGTGATGGGTTACTTTCCTCTCCTTCCTTGTTTTCATTGCCTAACAGCAATTTCATTGTAACTAGTATTGAAATACTGACCTAAGAGTGCTTCACTACGCAAATTACAACATGCAATCAATGTGACACAACATTAATTTTTTATCTTTAGACAATTTTTCACTACGTGTCCAGAATGGTCGGTCTTTATTTATTTTTAATTTTTACATGGACACAATGATGAAAGGGTGCTAAATTATATGTGCTAAATATAATTAAATTCTGGTTAATTCTAAATGGCTCTGGATTACTGCCAAAGTTTTAAATTTGCCAGTAATAGAGGTAAAATGAAGTTTGATTTTTAAAATCGAAAATAAATTTTAGTAATAGTTTTGAATATATTTGGAAGAAACCTGTAGTTCTTAACTACGCCATTTCCTAATTTATGGAGGAGGACAGTGAGCGGAAGGCATTAAGCATGCTTTGAACACCATTTGGTCACGAGTGAATCTACACTACTGCAGTCAGCTAGAGTTTGGATGTGTTATGTTCTTTTGCGCATTTTTACCATTTGATGTACTCTTAACCACTTGGAAATATACCTAGATAACAACAATAACGTTTTCTAACTTCATGATATAAAATTTGATTCATTAACATACATTGATCACAATAATTGGCAGGAAAATATCACCAAACCTCCAATATTGAAAAGCGTATTTCACGAGGATATTAAATTGTTTGTAGCACATAAAGAAGAAGGTAAATTCTCATTACTTTGCTTGGCAAGTTATGCACAAGAAGTTAAAGAACTGTCAAGACTGGATCTGATTTGAACACATATGCTCCCAAATGCTAGGTGAGTGTTATCGCTCATTTTCCACATTATTTTTCTAACAGTGTCTTTGTCAGTAGGCAATGCATCAATCTAAAACACAAGGTTTTTTCTCTTTTCTTTCATTGCAACTTTGTAAAGGATTACATCATTTAAGTTAAGTTCCAGCACTTCTACTTTTGCCATCGATATGCGAGAGAAGGTTTTATTAAAGTCCAGATAGTGTCTCCAAAAGCAATGGCAAACTCTGATACTAAGAAAGATTTTGTTACTGCCCCCCCTTTTTTTCTTTAAGTACAATAAATAAATAAGGTGTTAATGACAAATTTTGATTTTTGCATTAAAAAGTTTAAGTTACTAAGCTTTTGTATTAACAAATGTCGTATATTTTCAAGGTCAGTCTGGAGGCTTAAGATCAAATTTGAGTGATACAAAATTGTATATGCAAGTTAAAGGATCATTTGACCTTTTCATGCCCAGGCCTGGTCAAAAAGAAAAAAAAAAAAAGAAAGAAAAAAAAACCACCTTCACCATTACAAAAACAACAACAATAATAACAATAGTGGCCTATCCTAATACATAGCTGAGGAACTTGCTGCGTGTATCTCTTTATTTGAACGGGAGTCCTAAAAAAACTACTACAGCATTTTGGAAGGGGTTCTCAATTTTTCAGAGCTAATGGTTCGAATCAAAATCTGTGGAAATAGCTAATGATTTAAATGTACCATGGGAAGAAGCAAGCAATTAAAACCTTCATATATGGGAAATTGCAGGCAACGAAGCATTAAGCACTTTCAGACGCTCACTCCTTTCGCAAAAATCTGACAAATCATAGGATTCCATCTTATTTTTTTACTTTTGTTATTCAGTATTCTGGACCACAGTATATTTAAATAAATGGAATACGTGAATCAAATGTAATCGGCATTTAATTGCATCGTAACAGGTCAGTTGGGGTACATGAAAGGAGCCTCCTCAAAGATTGCAATGTTAAGCGACCAAGCGAAGAATAGCAATCAGGCGTACCCTGGACAACGTCAGAGAATGAATTGAAATGACCTGACGGCTAATGCTTTCACACCAGAAACATTAATACCCAAGCCCTTTTCAGGGCCACAATTAACAATCATCTCTGTTAACATAGAAGGCACGTTACCAGTCAAGGTAGAGCTGCTACAAGACCTATGCAGTCAATATCAGTGCCATATATTGTGCCTACAGGAAACACACAGAAGCTATGAAATGAGTAGACCAAAAATAAACGGAATGCATCTCGCTATAGAAAGACCTCATAATCAATACGGAAGTGCAATATTTGTACGTCCAGATGTACAAGTAATGTCCACTGCATTCACGGAACAAAATGACATTGAAATTCTCACTCTACAAATGACGAACTGTAACATTTCGTCTTTTTATAAACCACCTGGTGCTGTATTCACTGTCAACAAACCACCTAATTTCCATAATAAAGACATACAGATTGAGATTGGTGATTTCAACAGTCATAGCAATGTTTGGGGCTATGACCATGAAGATGAGAATGGGGCTGCAGGACAAGAATGGGCTGAAATAAATCATCTCTCTCTAATCCATGATGCAAAACTACCTGCATCATTCAACAGTGGTCGGTGGAGGCATGGTTTCAACCCTGACCTCATATTCAGTAGTAGCAGTATTAGCCACCAGTGCGTTAAATCTGTCTGTTCTCCAATATCCAACTCACAGCATAGACCAATAATGTGTAAAATATATGCCGCAGTTAGACCACAGGAAGTACCTTTCCGTAGAAGATACAACTTCAAAAAGGCAAATTGGTCTGAATTCTCAGAACTATTGGATTCCGAAGTTCTTTCAATAGAACCAACACCAGAATGCTATGACATCTTCACCACGGCTGTAAAGAGATGTTCCAGAATGTCTATCCCTCGTGGTTGTCGGACATCTTACATTCCCGGTCTCACATCAGATCAAGCTGCTCTACTTAAAGAATACAGCAATCCTTTTGGTGAAGCAACAGTGGAAGCAGGAAACAAACTAATTTCCATTATTAAAGAGAAAACGCGGAATCAGTGGAATAAAACTGTTGAAGACTTAGATTTCTCAAGAGACAGCCATAAAGCATGGAGACAACTGACCCATCTAAACAATAATCCAACTAAGACCAAAGTTCATTATAATGTTACCGCCAACCAAATAGCACACCAACTGCTATTAAATGGGAAAGCTAATCACAAGTCCAAAATGCCCAAACTGTGGAAAGAAGGCCAAGAGGAGAATAATGACCTCACAATACCATTCAGCATGGAAGAATTGGATAAGGCTATAAGAAATTGCAAAAATGGAAAATCAGCTGGCCTGGATGGCATTAGGACAGAACAAATTAAGCACTTTGGTCTAACAACAAAGAAGTGGATGCTTCAGCTCTTTAACAACTGCATGAGTAAATGTCAAATTCCAAAGATATGGCAGAAGAGCCATGTGATCGCCTTGCTTAAACCTGGCAAAGAAGGAAACAGTCCAAAGAATTTTAGACCTGTTACACTATTATGTCACCTCTACAAACTGCTTGAAAGAATGATCTTAAACTGGCTGTTGCCTGTAGTTGATCCTTTGCTTATTCCTGAACAAGCTGGATTCCGCCCGGGTAAAAGTTGTACAGGACAACTACTAAATATCGCACAGTTTTTAGAAGATGGATTTGAAGCTCGTAAGGTAACAGGGGTGGTATTTGTTGATTTGTCAGCAGCATATGACACCGTCAACCATCAGTCAACTACTAGTCAAGTTCTACAATCTAACCAGGAATTTCAGTCTTAGTAAGTTCATTGCCACTCTTCTGCAGAACCGCAGATTCTTTGTTGACTTCCAAGGACAGCGTAGCCGTTGGAGGTCACAGAAGAATGGTCTACCCCAAGGAAGTGTGCTAGCCCCATTATTGTTTAACATATATACCAATTATCAGCCTATACCACCCAAATGCAGGAGTTTCATGTTTGCTGATGATCTTGCTCTGGTCTCACAGAACAAAGACTTTGAATCAGTGGAGAGCACCCTTACCAATGCTCTGGAAGATTTGTCAAGGTATTATAGCACGAACCAGCTTAAATCAAATCCTACAAAGACACAAGTATATGTTTTTCATTTAAGGAATAAAGAAGCAACTCGTAGGTTAAAGGTAACATGGTCAGGGGGTCAAACTTGAACACTGTGACACTCCAAAATATCTAAGAGTGACCCTTGACAGATCACTTACATTCAGGAAACATTGCATGAACTCCAAGCTGAAAGTTTCCAGTAGGAACAATCCCATAAGAAAACTGGCTGGATCGCAGAGGGGCAGCCAACCTGAAACAATTCGAACTTCTGCCTTAGCACTATGTTATTCGGCTGCAGAGTATGCCTGTCCTCTATGGCACAGTTCAACCCATGCCAAACAAGTAGACATTGCACTTAATGACACGTGTAGAATCATAACAGGCTGCTTAAAATCAACTCCAGTCGAATCGCTCCACCGTCTCGCAGGAATAGCACCACCTTCTGTTCGAAGGGAAATAGCAGTGAACAAGGAAAGGAGGAAAGTGAACCATGAAAAATCTCATCCACTATATGGGCATATCCCTCATAGGCAAAGACTGAAATCCAGAAAAAGTTTCCTAAGAATATCTCAAGAACTTACAACGACAACTGAAGAAGCCAGGTTACAACTATGGGAAACTAAGGCTCCCCTTCCGCCTGGCTGGGGAAGAGTGTCTGAATCTTTGCCACCTGGTTATGACAAGGGATGGTTGACGTGGAAGTCTTTGAATTGGCTGAGATCAGGAGTGGGCAGATGCAAAGTGAACTTGGCAAGATGGGGCTATGCTGAAATCAATGATATCAAGTGCGACTGCGGTGAAGACCAGACCGTCAAGCACATGTTCCAGTGTCGACTGTGTCCAGCATCCTGTTCAGCAGCTAAACTGTATGAAGCCTCAGAAAATGCACTGGAAGTGGCCAAGTACTGGTCCAGTATAATTTGATGATTGGGATTGTGTAACTGTATGTTTCTGATACGAAATAATAATAACAGGTCAGTTGCAATGCGAAATGTGTTATATTACTAATGTGGTAGACAGTTAAAAAGTTTTTCTCTGGTACAATATGCCTTCCAGCTGACAATTAACGACACCAAAATTCTTCCTTACATATCGTTTTGGATACGAAATTCACTTTTTTTTCTCGAAGAAAGATGTCTGAGAAACAGCTAACACAAATATCAACAGGTTCCTTACTAACTTCTACAGAACTGCCCATATTTTGATGGACTTTACTTGATTAATATATATTTGGTGGCTCTAATGTGCAAATATTTCTGACTAATATTGCCCAAGGAATGTGTGTACAACTTTTGGCTGCTGTTCAAACCAGGGACATTAAAATAAACTGTTATTTCTATAAAATAACTTCACAATGTTGATTTTTTAATTTTTTATCCCCATACGTCCTATTGAGTTAATGACAACAGCAACATACAATCAATGAAATTAAAAATTAACTAGGCATCCTAAAACCTTACGTTACACCGTGTAAATTATAAAAACTAAATACATTATGGCTTATGCTGTAACGTAGAATGTCAGTTGTCATTCTGGTCCAGGTTGCATTTCAACTGAATCACAACATCAGATATTGCCGTTTAAAAATGTGTATTAATACCTATACTGTGATCAAATCTTGACATTTTGGAATTACTTAAATGTGGTAGAAATAATGACATTAGTAATACGGAGATTTGAAAGTGAAGAAAATTAAAAATAAATCTTAATCTGTGATACTGTGCAAGGTTAGTTTTAATCCATGAAATTTCTATTTTAAAGCAGAAATAATTGATCATGCCAACATATTGTCAAAATAAAACCAATATCCTAACAGAAAAAGGAAAAAATACTGAATTTTTTGTTGTAAAAAACGTTTAAATTTTTATTTTTTCATTGAAATACTTATTACTATTGCTGTTATTATTAATAAAGAAGTCTCTTATACTGTAACACTCATCCAAGAGCGTGAAGTTGAGGTAACTGCTATATCGATATAAATTTTCGGCATCCAACACTCAGTCAGATGAGCTGGATTGGGAGTCACTGCAGGAAAGGAGGAGGGTGAAGAGAGTGCTGGGAATGTACAGGGCATTTGATGGTGACAGGAATATTGGTCAAAGAATTAAGAACAGTGCATGGAAGGGAAAAGACAACCACAACTACAAGCTAGCACTCGATTTCATGCATTAGGGATTGCAATTTTTTTTGGTAAGGGTGTCAGGGATTGGAACAAATTACCAAGTGAAGTGAGGGAATAAGTCACCAAAAATGCATAAAGACTTTAAAATTAAAATTTGAAAATCTAAAAATTAAATGGGGGAGGTATTTCACACTCCAATTATAAAACATAAATTAAAAAGGAGTAGTTAGACTACTAGGGGAATTGCCACCGGAGCAATAGCTCTATCGCAATTAAATTAATAATAATAATAATAAATCGTGCAGTCCTCTGTATCATCATTTAAAAATGGCACACAGAGGCATTACAGTGGGCAACCTACTAGGTAATGTAACGGTAACTTCTTATTTCTGCACCAACTTATATCATGAAAATAAAACCCTTTATAACATTTTTTTTTTTTTTTTTTTACTTCGGACACTAATTATGTCTATGAATTAGTACAGTTAGTTTTTCAAATAGCTTTTCCACTATTTCATAAACTGTATGTATTACATTAAAATATGAGCAACTCTCGGACATCAGTATGAAAACCGAGAAAACAGGAAAGTTTTAAGAAGACCTTTAGAATTTATGCCTCTCAACATTAATATTTGGTAATAGAATGAAATCAATAAAGAATGTTTACACGTACCAATGCAAACGCACGCGAAGCAATGGGCAAATGCTGGTTACTCAATAAGAAAACATTGATGTATTATTGGTGTAAAAAGCAATGTTAACTGGAATGTCCAACAAGTTGCATAATTTGAAAATTGGACAGACTATTTATCTGGGATTTATGTTAAAAAATGCCCTATGCCTACATGGCCAATAAGAATTTTAAAGGTTGACAAAAAGGAGACTAGATTCGTTATCCACAAAGCAAACTATTTTGGAAGCTACTTAAAGTATCTTTTTGTAGGGAAACAAGGCACAGGAAGAAAAAAACCAAGAAAATTGCCGAAACAAAGTGAACCAACCGTACTCAGAGAACTGAAGCCAGCAAAATTGAAGGACCTATTACATTTAAAATAGTTCTTGACCAATCCCGATTCTCAAGCATTCTACAATTCACTGGTTCCTGCCCTTGATTTGGATGAAGCAGACGAAGTTGATACTGAGTACGCTCATGACCCACCAACTGATACTACCCATAACTGGCAAAAACGATCAAAGATCCTCTTGTTTTGAAATTTTTTTATTCTTGTTCCATCCATTTAATGTCATTTTTTATTGCTGATTATAAAATAAACTAGCCGCAAAGCCCGTCAAAAATGACAGGTTTAACTGAGTTTTCTGGTGATTGATTTATTTTTAGTTGCTTATCTAAATAGAATTGTTATAAAATAAAGCTCAATGTGCTGTAATTTCTCGTCCCTTGTGATGTGGCAAAAAGTTTTAGTTGTCAATTGGGTCCAGGTTGCATTTCAACCTAACTACAATCTTCGCCAATATAGCCGGTAGAAAATCAAAACTTCATTCACACGTGAATTAGTACATTCCCTGTATCGCATGTCAATGACATCATGTGATACAAAATCTTCACAGTTCTTTCACTCAAATCAAGTAATGATTTCAGCAAAAAAAAGTAATTAATATGCCATTCCAACATTACATTTCTAAGCAATTACTTAAATAAAAGTTATAAAATAAAGCTCAATGCAATTCCTTTTGCCCTGACCTATAACAAAAGGTTTTTGTTGTTATCCTGGTCCTGGTTGCATTTCAACCTAATCGCGTACTAAACTTGCTGCCAGAAAAACAATTATTCATTTAAACACACATTAATATGTGTACTATATCGCATTTTAGTGATAATAATGCATTGCGATATAAATTAAATCAAAAATCTTTACAGGTTATACCATCTTCCTTTTTTATGTTCGTGATTCAGATAGATTTACATCTTTCTTATTTTCTATGATGAAGATCAATGTTTAAACACACAGCTTACATCCAGCTGAAATAATGACCCCAGTGAAAACGAAGGATGCTAAAAATAAATCTTAACAACTTATGTCATGTAATATAAGTTTTAATAGTGGTTTAGGTTGAATAGCAATTGCTTAAGTAAATAGGATTGTTATAAAATAAATCTCAATGCAATTCCTAGTACCTTGTGTTGCAATCCTGGTCCAGGTTGCATTTTATTAAATTAACCATGTACTAAACTTGCCGCCAGATAAACAATACTTCAGTCACGCGCATATCAATACACGTACTATATCGCATTTTAGTGGTAATAACACATCTCGATATAAACTAAATCAAAAATATTTATGGGTTATTCCATATTCCTTTTTTATATTCGAGAGTCAGATAGATACTAACACAGTTACAAGCGGCTGAAATAGGGCATCAGTAAAAGCAAAGGAAATTAAAAATAAATCTTAACAACTTGAGTCTTTCCACCTAATATTAGTTTTAATTGTAGTCTATCTTGTCTAGCTCACGAACGGTGTGGAACTACTTCCATTAAAACAAAGTAATGATGTAAGTAACAGAACACTCAAGAAAATAAATTAAATTATTTAAAAAAAAATTACTTATGCCCTCTGCTGTCAAGTGCCAGTTCTAATAACAATCTATCAAAATTGCTGCTAACATTGAGAAAATTAAAGGTTTTATCTTAAATATCTGTGGCCAAAGATTTCAACGAATACTTTCACATAAAACGAATATTAAATAGATGTAAGCCACTAATACTAATTATGTCGACTGAAACCCAATATGTACTTTTATTTCAGTGTTATGTCAGTTAATTTATTCTCGGATGCTTGGAAATGTTATTAAATAATGTTCATTACTGAAAATAATGGTGTAAAGCCTGACGTAATAGTGCGACGTCATAGATTGACATCATGCCGTGACAGGTGATGTCATACGTGTTAGTTAGCTTAATGATGTATTAATATCAACAAAGCTTAAAAAATATTTGTATACCTATTTTTCAGTAATTTATTCGACTTGAAACTTAGAAAATTGAATTTCGGAAATTGTGATATGTGGGACTATGATCGTTCTTCCCTGTGGCCCTTCATATGTTGTCATACAGAGAACACAAACCACTAGGTGCTAATTAGCAATCTATTCTCTGATGTGTGATCGTAAATTTTCCCGGCGTAACTGTTGCTGGAAGATTTCTCGGGCGTGCAGCTGGGTCAATTGATCGCAGATGTACGAATTTTCGATGGCGTAACATGCCATCATCTTCAGGTAACGTCCACTGGTCAGCGTGAAGAGCGCAGTGCGGGATGCGACCACGGAGCAGACCAGCAGTCGCGTCCCGGACTGCGCTCTTCACGCCGAACAGTGGACGCTACCTGAAGATGATGGCATGTTACGCCATCGACAATTCGTACATCTAAGATCAATTGACCCGGCTGCACGCCCGAGAAATCTTCCAGCAATCTATTCTCTACCTTACAAATCATCTGAATGCAATGACCAATAGTATAACAGTGAGCAACATAGCACTTTCTTATTTAACTTTCGTATGGATGCAGTACGTCTGGCACCTTGGAGCGGTTGCGTTT
Organism: Vandiemenella viatica; assembly: GCA_031002005.1. Classification (NCBI taxonomy): domain Eukaryota; kingdom Metazoa; phylum Arthropoda; class Insecta; order Orthoptera; family Morabidae; genus Vandiemenella; species Vandiemenella viatica. The sequence continues at coordinate 210,867,381 of CM061920.1, forward strand.
ACCTGTGCACATTCCTTCCGTATGGGAAAAAATTGTGCATTTTGAAATCATTTTAAGACAAATTTTCTTTCATAATTTTCTCTGTCTTCTTAGCAATATAAATTTATAGTTGCCAATAGTTTCATCGTTGCTAACATCGTGCCAGATACAATTGAAAAATAAAATAATTATCAAAATTTTAATATAGAATTTTTTTAATATGATATAGTTCTATAATTAAATAATATAACATAAATTTGCCAGACAGAAATTCAGTTGCTAAATTTGGGGCCAGATTGATTTCAGTTTAGGGGAGAAAGAGTGCGGAACCTAGTTCGTTGGTTGCATGAGAGAGATAGCTACGACAGAGGGCGTCATCAGAGAGATAAAAAAAAAATTAACTAATTAATATCATTTGTAAGGGCAAGAATTACATAAAAAAGGTAGAGTAGAATAATAAAACTGAAATAAGATGAGAAAAACTAACAAAACATATAAAGTTGTATTATAAATATGTTGACAATCATACATAAAAGATAATGTGGTATTTTTATTCATTAATCTTTTTCATCACCTATCACGATGAAACAGGGTTTTCATTTTACAAAACATAATACAACAAACAAACTCTCAACACCAGCTTAAAAAACAGCATCTTTGACTGCTCAGCTCTCATCGTGCTCTTTGTTGCAGCTATCTTTCTCATGCAACCAATGAATTAGATGCCGCGCTCTTCTTAGTCACCTACTCTCTCTGAGACTTAAATTGGTTTAGCTTCTAATTTAACAACCAAATTTATGTAATATTCTTTGATTATAGAATCACACCACACTAAAATTTCAGCTATACTAAAATGGTTTGAAAATTATTTTAATTTTTAATTGCATCTGGCACAATGTTAGCAACGATAAAACTGTCTGGCAACTAAAAATTTATATTGTCAAGACATAGAAAATTATGAAAAAAGAAAATTTGTTTTAAAATGATTTAAAAATGCACAATTTTTTACTGTACTGAAGGGACACACACAATATAACACAATGGCATCCAGGTGCAAGACGCACCGCATCCATACTCAACTTCAATAAAGAAAGAAATATAAAAAAGAACCAGCTGACCTAAAATTCTTTCTCATAAACGTTGCTGCTCTTATACTACAAAACTAATATATATCTCCAACTTAAAATGAACATAATAAACAGACATTCAAGGTAATACTTTGTTCAGACCCAAACATTTCACTTTGCTTTTTTTTACAAATTATCTTTTAATTGAAAATAAAGCATGCATGATGCTGAGTAATTGTTTTCTTTGAGTAACAGAAATACTGGACAATTAAACATATCAATAATTGTAATATTTACAATATTAGCATTTATGAAGACAAGGTATAACATCTGTGTACAGACATCCCGGAGCTGCCGAAACAACGCATACTACATGACAGCTCCGAGGTGGAAAGTGAAAGCACCGAATGTAGTCATCACAAGCTGCTGTTGCCTTAAATAACACCCTCAACACGGAAGAGAAATTTAACCTACTAGAACATTCGAGAACAACGAGAGTGGTGAAACTACCCCGAGATGACTATATACGCCAGCTTCTGTAGCCAGGAAGGGCAGATCACAAGCAGCGACTCCACAGACCAGAAGGTGACCAGCCAAGCTGCCTCCTACACTAGTGACACGAATTGAATTTGGGCCGTTAGTTTCAATCCATCACCTGAGGTTCCAGCCATTTTGTTCTTTTATACGAAGCTGAGTAATACTCAAGGACTTAGGTCTTGCATTTGACATTCTGCTCCTAACTTAGATATTTCAAGAGAAAATGTTGTACTGACATTTTCTCCTAAAACTTTTAACATCAGTCAAGACTGTCTGTCATTGAAACCTCTCACAGTGTGAAGTTAGTTAAAGCTTTCTGTGTTTTTGACAGTTATATTGCCTCATCTAATCCTATATTCCCAATAAGAAACTGCTCACTTATTGCAGAGTATACTATAAGCTCTGAACATTTTACCAAAGTAAGACAAACCCATGTCCTTCAGTCCCAAAGGAGCCCAACAGCTTTTTTGAGCACTTCGGGATGGAACATAATCATGAACATTAGAAGAATATCCATATATTCACTTTGTTAAAATGGTATAAAAATGAGGAAGTGAAAATGTTGTTGAACAACTTGTATAGGCTTGGATAGTGGATTTGGAAGATTCATTTTTATGAATGCACAAACTACTGGAAGCAAACAATGTTCACAATAAAAAAAACTTCAGAAATAATAGGATACAAGCACATATGACAGTGGCCCAGAAAACTAATGCACATTTTTTTCTTAACAATTATTTATTAAAAACAACGAAACTTATACACAAGATTCCACGTAATCTCCTTCACGTTCTATGGCCTTCCTCCAGCGAGACACAAGAGCGTGTATGCCCTGGTGGTACCACTCCTTGTTCTGTTCACGAAGCCATTTCTTCACTGTGTGAATCACCTCTTCATCATCCTCAAAAAGTCTCCCACGAATGGCATTCTTCAATGGCCCAAACAAGTGAAAGTCTGAGGGAGATAGGTCAGGGCTATAGTGTGGATGGTGTAACACTGTTCAACCCTGTTTGTGATGTGTTCCAACATCCTCAAACTTGTGCGAGGGCGTGCGTTATCATGCTGAAGCAAAAAACCGCCTGGGTTGTTATTGTGTCCAAGTCGTTGGAAGCACTTCTTGAGTTTGGTTAATGTGTTTTGGTTAATGTGGTCACATATGTCTCAGGATTAATGGTGGTGCCTTTCGGCATCACATCAATGAGTATGACACCATCACAGTCCCAAAACACAATGATCATGATCTTCCTAGCAGAAGAAGTTGCTTTGAATTTTTTCTTCTGTGGAGAGTCAGGATGGCACCATTCCATCGATTGCCGGTTTGTTTCGGGCTCAAATTGGTGAAGCAACTCAGAAGAAATGATTTTTCTGAGAGTTTTGTGTTCTGCCGTAAGAGGCGCGGAACCCATCGTGAACAACTTTGTACGTAATAAAGAGCGCTGACAATTACACCCACACTTCATTTGCTAATTGACAGCTCCCGCTCCAACTGTCCAGTCCTCGTGAATGAGCACATCAGCACACTGCATTTTGTCAGGTGTTACAGCCATGGGTGGCCTTCCAGACCGCTAGAGATCTGCAGAACTGCTTTCAGATGGCCTCACCCTCTGTGCCCAGTGACTGATCATACTTCAGTCGACTGCTGATGTTCCATACACTGCACGTAAACATTTGTGAATGTTTCCAACTGTTTCTGGCTCCGTAGTGAGAAATTCAATGATGACACGCTGCTTATAACGTACATCACTCACAGACGCTACATTGAACCATTGCTGCAAGTACACTATCTGTTGGAAGAAACAGAAACTTTGCGCACAACTCTGAAAAATTCAAAGAATTCGTATCTAAAGTTTCACATTCTTACCATTGTTGGGGGCTGAGAAAAAAAAATGTGGTGCATTAGTTTCTGGGCCACCCTGATACAAATCTGGCATTTTACGGACATTTATTGGATCAGCATTCGAGGAAATAGTTATTATCTTCAAAACAAAACAAAAAGTGAGAACATCACACACACAGCTATTTACAGTTAAAACACTTGGTTACATTCATTACAGGTGTGTTAGACAAATGTGTTTACTATGAATATCAATAAGGATTTCGTAAATCAGAAAATAAGCCACAACTTTCCAAAAGTTATTTTTTTTTTTTACTTAGAGCTTTATGCCTTGTCAATGTCAAGGTCATTAGAGGTGGGAAAGAATTGAGTGCAAGGAACTAGAAGAATTCGACAATGGCCTTAAAAGGAACTAGCCTGGTATTTTCCTGGAGTAATTTTGGGAAACCATGGAATACCAATATCTGTCAGATTCAAATACGTGTGCTCCCAAATGCTAGGCGAGTGTTACCGCTCCCCTGCCACATTCGGTTTTCAAACAGTGATGGATTGTCTACTAAGGAAGACAGTCCAATACATGAGTTTTTTTCATTGTAACTTTGTAAAGGATTATCATATGAATTATTTCTAAAGGGTGTTTTTTGTCACATCACATTACCTCCCTTCATACTTAATCAAAAATGATAAATCATTTTAAAGCTTAAAGTTTTCACTTTCGTCCCATCATGTTTTAAGAAAGAAATTTTTCTGAATTTGACCCTTAAAGGGCAAAAATTTCATTATTTCGAAAATATTTTGTTTTTGCTATGAACCATTTATCCACCTTGATCCCTAACCAAAATCAATAACCGGGGTATCATTTTAAAGACTAAGGTCTTCACTTTGGTTAAATCATATTTTAAGGAAGTAATTTTTCCAGATTCAACACTTAAAAGGCAAATGTATGATTATTTCTACAATGCATTTCTGTGACAGCCATTTATCTCCCTTGATACCTAACAGAAATTGATAAATGAGGTATCATTTAAAGAATAAAGTATCCACTTTGGTCACATCATATTTTAAGAAAGGAATTTTACAGAATTTGACCATTAAAAGGCAAAAGTTTCATTATTTCTATAAGGTATTTTTTTTGTTTCTAGCTATTTATTTCTCTTGATACCTAACCGAAATTGAAAAATGAGGTATCATTTTGAAGATTCAGTTCTTCACTTTGACCACATCATAATTTAAGAAAGGACTTTTTCCAAATTTGTTACTTAAAAGGGCAAAAATATCATTTCGAAAAAGTGTTGTTTTTTTCTCCTCATATCTATGAGACAGTTCAGAGCCAAGCCGCTCGACAGCAGCAACACATATCACAGACATATCAATAAACTGGTTCATTGGTGTCAACAAGGACTGAGCGTATTACTGATAGACAGCAGCACCACATATAACAGAGATATCAATAACCTGTGTGTTTTGTGCAACAAGTAGTGTTTTCGATATGAAAAACTTCTGTTTTGCTATACAATTCCCATGTAAACCATTTTTTTACGTGAAATTTTTTCATGGCCTATGATTAATTTTTTTTCCTGCTTAACGTCTCTTAACAGCGAGGTCTTTAGAGACGGGAAAGGATGGGGGGCAAGGAATGGGAAGGAATTCGGCCATCGCCTTTTGAAGGAAGCATCCCGGCATTCACCTGGAGTGATTTGGGGAAACCATGGGAAACCCAAATCTGGACGCCCGGATGGAGATTCGAACCGCCGTCCTCGCAAATGCGAGGCCAGAACGCTAACCGCTACTCCACCACGCTCGGTGGCCTATGATCACAGCAACACATAACACAGAGGTATGGATATGTTTTGTGTATTTTTTCAGGTAAGTTGTACTCTTATTAAGGCCAGTGACAGTTTGTCATACATGTTTTACATGTCCTAAAGTTTTCCTAATTGTTTTGTACTTTGTTACTTACCTCTTACACTAAACAAATAAACAATTCCTACAAATAAGGCGGTTCTTGTTTCATCCTATAACAAAACACCAACCTCATTATACATTGTATTTTATTCGCAAAATTTTCGCATAGGTCTTTTATGGTAGGTTCTAACACACACACACACACACACACACACACACACACACACACTTGGTTTACATACTTCTTTATCACTAGGGTTCGGATCTATAGGACATGTCATGTTTTTTTCCTGTCTTCTTTTTGAGCTGAAATGCTGAATTAAACACGGATCAACGTTTCTGATTGTATGTAAATGTATTTTATATAGCATATAAATGTAGATTCAGACTATTTTCCTAGTTTTCGTCATAATATTCATGGCCATATTTTGAAGAAAAATCTGGTAGTTTTTATAATAGTACCGGGAATTCACAAAATATAGAAATTATGATAATTATTCAAAGAACTGTACTTCTGCTATACAGGTGTCTGAGAAAAACATATCTAATATTCACTGTGATCAGAATTCACCAGTCAAGAATTAAAGATATACATTATTGTCACTCTCTAAACGTAATGGTCCACCCGCCTTTTAATCTCGACAATGCAGCAGAAGCATCCCTGTGTCGATCCTCCTCAATCAATATCTCAATGAAATATCCTCAGTCATCATTAAATCTGCAGTGGATCAGTGAGTAGACTTACCGCCATGCCGAAAATAAAATTTCCTGAAAGTGTGAAGTAACGTAAGGAAATTTCGAGACGAGAGTTTTAGTTCAGATGTAAGAGTTCTATTATGTAAATTATCTCCTCGAAGATCGTGTAGAATAGTGAAATATGAAAACTAATATGATCGGGCATACCCTGGGCAACACTAGGAATAATCCTAATGGCAGATCCTTCCACCAACAGGACAAATTTCAAAATAAACGGTTTTTTTTCAAAGCCAGCTCTTTCAATTATATCAATAAATATTCATCGAAGGTATATCACCAGAGAAAGAGATTTTAATATCTGATATCTGTAAACACTAAAAATGTGACTTTTTATTGGTTCAAGAGACACATAGAGGTCCAAATGACAGAAGGCCAAAAATCAATGGAATGAACCTTATTAATGAGAGACCAAGTGAAAAGTATGGCAGTGCAGTTTTTGCCAAACCAGATCTAAAGATTCTTTCAACAGGGGTAACCTCAGATGGCGAAATAGAGTACTGACCACCGAAATCAAATCATGCACCGTGACATCAGTGTATAAGCCACCAAATGCCGAATTTAGCTTCACAGAACCAATTAACTTCCACTCCCATCAAACAAAGATTGTTATGGGTGACTTCAATTGCCACAGTACATCCTGGGGCTACAGGGAAACTGATAAAAATGGAGAGGACCTTGAAGAATGGGTTGAACGTATGGGCCTAATGCTAATATATGACCCAAAGTTGCCACCATCTTTTAGTAGTGGAAGATGGCAGGGTGGATACAACCCAGATAACATCTTTGTCAGTGAACACATTGCCCAACAGTCAGAGAAGAATGTTATGGAGCCAATCCCATGTACCCAACATAGACCAATTATCTGCACTATTGAAGTAGTAGTGAAGCCAGAGTCTGTTCAGTTTAAAAGAAGATTCAATTTCAAACAAGCACAATGGGGAAAGTTCTCTCAAGAACTAGATGACGAAGTGCTAAACCTCGACCCATCTCCAAATGCATACGACAAATTTATTGAAATAGTTAAAGCCATCTCACGAAAACATATTCCTCGAGGCTGTAGAACAACTTATGTCGCTGGACTGGATAATGACTTCAAGTTTCTTCTTGAGAGATACGGGCACCTTTATGAAGAAGATCCTTTTTCTAAAGAAACCATACAGACAGGTGAAGATCTTCTACACGCTGTGTCTACTGCTAGAAGAGATAAATGGTGCAATTTAATGTCAGATTTAAACATGAAACAGAATAGTCGTAAGGCTTGGAAATTACTGAAAAACCTCAATAGTGATCCAAGTAGCACTCCACCTAGTCTCCTTAAAATTAGTCCAAATCAAATAGCACACCAACTGCTACTGAATGGTAAGACTAGAAGAAGACCTGAAAAAAGAAAGCTCCAAAGGCACTCTGACGAGCAAGACCATCTTGGGAATCCATTCAGACTGACAGAACTGGAAGCCGCCTTGCAGTCTTTGAAGATTAACAAAGCTGCAGGCTTAGATGACCTGAGAACAGAGCAAATTAAAATGTTTGGCCCAGTTACAAAGCAGTGGATCTTGAATTTAATGAATGCCTGCACCTCCAACTTACAGATCCCCAAGATCTGGCAGAAAGCCAAAGTTGTGGCACTGCTAAAGCCTGGAAAGGAACCAACAGATCCAAAAAACTTCCGACCAGTTTCACTCCTTTGTCATTTATACAAAGTCTTGGAGAGATTGATCCTCAATCGTATCTCAGAGTGCATTGACAAAATGCTTATAAAGGAACAGGCTGGTTTTCAACCTGGTAGGTCATGCTGCGGCCAAATTCTTAACCTCACACAGTATATAGAGGATGGGTATGAAAGAGGACAGGTTACAGGTGTGGCATTCATCGATCTCACAGCGGCGTATGATACAGTCAACCACAAAATTTTGATAAGTAAGGTATATTTCATCACAAAAGACTACCATCTTACACAAATCATCCAGTGTTTACTACAAAACAGAAGGTTTTACGTCACCCTCCACTATAAGAAGAGTCGATGGAGAACTCAGAAGAATGGCCTCCCTCAGGGTAGTGTGCTGGCCCCGCTCTTGTACAACATATATATAAATGATCAACCAATTATTCATGGAACAAGAGCATTCATTTATGCTGATGACATAGCAGTTGCAGCTCAAGGCACAACCTTTGAGGCGGTAGAGGTGAAGCTGACAACAGCTCTTGAAGATATGGCCAAGTATTATGATGCTAATCACTTGAAGCCCAGCCCTGGAAAAACACAGGTCTGTGCATTCCATCTGAGAAACAGAGAAGCCAGAAGCAAGTTGAACATTAACTGGAGGGGGCAACAACTACTACACTGCGATACTCCAAAATATCTAGGAGTAAAACTTGATCGATCTCTCACATTCAAAACCCATTGTGAGGATCTGAAACTTAAAGTACCTGCCCGGAACAACATCATCCGGAAACTTACAAGTACCTCCTGGGGAGCACATCCAAATGTGCTTCGTACATCTGCCCTGGCACTTAGTTTCTCTGCAGCAGAATACTCAGCACCAGTTTGGCAAAATTCTGCACATGCTAAGCAGATTGATATAGCATTGAATGATACTGGTCGCATTGTAACAGGTTGTCTAAAACCAACTCCTATTAGTAAAATATACCAAATTCGTAGGAAAACAGCTGCAGAGAGGGAGATGAGGAAACAAGAAACAGATCCCAGACACCCTTTGTTTGAACACGAACATCAACCCACAAGGCTCAAGTCAAGGAAGAGCTTCGTACACTCAACTACAGCCATAACATCTTCTACTGGAGCACACCGTCTAGAACTATGGCAAAATTCGTTGCCTGAAGAACAGTGGAGGAACATCAAAGAGGCACCGGCTGCGGGGTGTAATCAGCCATATGCTATATGGAAGGCTCTAAACAGATTAAGAACTGAAGTGTCCAGATGTAGATATAATATTCTATGTGAATGTGGTGAGCTTCAGAACCCACAACATCTTCTGATATGCAGGAATCTCGCTGAAACCTGCAATATCGACGACCTTTATAGGGCAAACGAGAAGGCCATCAAGATTGCGGAATTCTGGTCACATTCCAATTAACTGTGTTTATAGTTTAATATTAATTAAGTAATGTTATTTGTTTTTTTTTTCAACTTGTAATGTTATGTCCGGGACACGAGAAATAAATAAATAAAAAACTGAAATTAAAGTGACTTCAACAAAACGATTTAAAATTTAATTTCTCAATGGTGCAGCGAGAGCACAGAATCAAATTATGCTGTCTACATGAAAGCGACACTACTAGATAAAATAAATGATGTATAATTGAGCATGTTTTGATGTATAGTAAATTTAAATGTTTGGTCATATTTTGTCACTTTTAGATCATATTTGCACATTTTTAAGGTTATATTTGCCTCCATATTTCTTTATTTTATTGGTCATAAACATCCGAACCCTATTTATCACGTTTATCATGCCACGATATTAGAGGTCAGAAAGGTGAATAAGAATGGTGATGGGGAAAAGGGAAGAGTAAGTATAACATGGAATGGAAAAAATGCACAAGGTTGGTGTTCAACAGTCATTCCTAAAAGTGATGTGACATTCTCATTATCTACTACATAATTTCCTAAGCTCGCTCACTCGCCATGATAGCTATTGGCTGGAGAACAGTGGCACCCTTCGCTTGCAAATCAACAGCCACCAGAGATGTCATTAGAAGAAATTCAAGGTTATGTCCACAATTTAATAGCTAAGCAACTGCTACCAAATTAATTGCCATAATGCATTCATTAAGTTTGCTTTTCATAGCATTTCATAGGTAAAAAAATATTGATAAACTTTATGGCTAAAAGAACGTGGAACTGCTTTTCAGTAACATAAAATAACATAAAAAAACTTTTAAAAACTGAAATTACTCATGGTCTCTGTTGTAACCACAAATACTAATTGTCATTCCAGACTAGGCTAAATTTCAATTTAATTAAAACTTTTGATAATGTTGTTGCTTGAACAAAGTTTATACATTGCAATTTATTAGCTTTTTACATATTTTACTTACCACTTTCGTTTATGGTCTTTGTTCACATTCGTTGTGCATAAGTTATTAGGTTCTTTAAAGTGGACATCAGACCAAATATGTTATCGAATCGAGTATTCTAGCAATTCATTTCTTCGGAGTTGTTCAACTGTTTAATAATTTGGAATCTGCATCAAGTTCTCTGGCTCTTACAGACACTAGCACGAAAGATAACATTATGAATGCCCATCATCAATTTCTAAAAAAAATAAAAAAGTGATGCTTTCGAAGCAACCAGGAGGTCTTAAAATTTTTCAGAATGAACTTTTGGTAAGATACAAGTCAGGTTTGTATTTCAGCAAGTTGAAGTCTACGACCTTTGAAACAATTATACGATAGCGTGATGGTCCCTATCCATGTTTACTAGCTACTTCTATTAATACTTCTGAGTTCTTCCAGCTCAAGAGACTTTATTCACCTGAAACTATTCTAGACCCATGACAATACGCAAAAACTGGCGTGGCCTTACACTAGTATAGTATAAGATAATAAAAATTGAAGTTAGGGAGAACTTTGAATTCTTCTCTTCCTATACGTCTGCACATCAATGACTATCTTTTCTAAATAAAACACAAAGACAGTATTCAGGCATAAAACTACTTGCTCAGAATTTCTCCCCCACCTCGATAAAAGTTGGAATTTATACAGCTATGTCAAAACCTGTATGTCTATATAATTTTTTGAAAATACTAAAACTAGTGTCAAAATTTGAAAATACAACTTTATCAAATTATCTGTATCACTACTCTGATATTAAACCATTTTTGAAGCAAAATAATTGTTTCCCAGAAAGCAAAAAATATTATCATATGAAAGAAATATTTTGGATTTTATTTTTTACCTGTTCAGTTGCTTCATTGTCAACTGTTTTAACCACTTCAGGGCTATCTCCAGTATGATTTTCAATTACATCACTAGTTTCCAATGGGGTATCTGCCTCCTTTTCATTCTCGCTGGCAGCTGAAGGCTCCCGCTTGGCAGAATATGTTTTAATTTCCTTAGGTTGCTTAACTTCCTTGATGCTGTCATTCTTGTCTACAGAATTCAATGTTTTCCTTATAGCTTTTCTATCTTGTAATTCTGTTTGTAAGAATTACAATCACAATTACAAACATATCTCATCATCTTACAAATACACTGGTCATTAGATACAGAATTTCCATTTCATAAGCAAATTTACTTACTTCTTGTGTCATCAGCAACTTGCTTCTTTGCATCATTTTCTTCGTTTTCTGTAGATGACTTACTGGATGCTGTTTTTGTCTTGCCCTGAAAATTTGTCATCAGAATTAATACACTGTTACCAGTTTTCATAATGTTGCTACCACAACTGTTGTAATAACACTTACTTCGGGGGAAACTTTATGAATTTCTTGCAGCTTGGCATTTGAAAGCACTGAAAAACTTTGGATTGTTTTTCCAGCAGCAATCCACGAATTGCGGACATTTTCTTTCATTTTGCACCATTTCTGATATAGCTTCCATGAATTTAGGTTCTCTTTATTAAATTCTTGTCGCTGTTGTGCAACCACTGCACTCTTCCACAGTAAAAATGCCCATACTTGAGGCTTAGTTTCCTGTTAAGTTAAAAGAATTTGCATCATTCATAAAGAAACAAAACTATGATTAGTATTAAATTGTAACACCTGTAATCCACAGAATATCCAATTAATTAAACATTTAAATGTTTTCAAAATTATAGTTTGCACAAAATCAAACAATGGTAAAAAAATTACATTCAGGAATAGTAAAATAAAAGTGATTTTCTGAGTGATATACAGATAGGATATTTTGCCTGCAAGTACAAACTCATAAATGAGGGCACTGTATTCAATGACGAGTCAAAACATAATGACCATCTACTTGATAGCATGTTGGTTGAACGTTGAAAAACAGCAGTGATTCAGTGTGGCATGGCTTTAACAAGTCCTTGGTAGGTTTCTGGAGGTATTGGCATGAGATGCCTATGCACAAATATTGATGTTCCCTCAAATTATGGGCCAGTGGTTTGTGGGTGTGGAGATTACATCTGATAGTGTCCCAAATGTGTTCTTTCGGGTTAACATAAGGCAAATTTGGTGGCCAAAGCATTAATGTCAGTTCTCTATCAAGCTCCTCAAATCATTGCAACAAGATTCTGGCCTTCTGACATAGACAGTTGTCCTGCTGGAAGATGCCATTGCCAGCGAATGAGAGAGAAGGAATGAAGGCGGTCTCAATAATTTTCACATAGTCCACTGCTGTCAAGATGTCTTTGATAACTACTATAGGTCCCAAGGAAGCCCAGGTGAATGTGTCCGATAGCATAATACTGCCATAACTGGCCCTTCTCCATGACACGGTGCTTGTTTCGAGCAGCTGTTTGCCTGAAAGATGGCACATCTGGACACGATTCTCGATCTGATGCAACAAGAAACATGATTCATCTGACCAGGCAACATGTTTCCACTGATCCATTGTCCAATCTCAATAATCTCGTGCCCACTGCAATCATAACTTATGATGTCACTGGGTCATTGTGGGAACACATAGGGGCCGGATGTTGTGGAGGGCCGTGTACTGAATGATGTTCTCTGAAACACTTGTGCCTTTACCAACAATGTACTCTGCCATCAGATCTGACACAAATCGCCCACTATCATGCTTTGCTGAGCAGCCACGTTCCAATATTACCATTCCGTAATGAGGTGTTGACGTCCACTACCTTGTCAACTACTCACGGTTTCACCATCCTTCATCAACTATCCATGGGTGCTCACAACAGCAGAGCACAAACAGTCAACCAGCCTTATCATTTCTGAGATGCTCATTCCCAGGTGCTGGGCCACAATAATTAAACCTTCATCAAATTCACTTATGCCAATGGGTTTCCCCACTTACCACAGATATCCCATACATCTCTCCCTCTGCCTATATACTTTCCTTACTGAATGACATATCCACAACATAACCAGATGCCATTCAATCTAGCAGAAAGCAGTGTTCATAATGTTTTCGCTCATCAGTGTATTATAAAACAGCATAATGGATGAGGAGGAATGAGCATACTGTGTATGTCTAAATGTATCTAGTCCATATACATGACCCAGTGATAAATACATTTACCAAATTCAAATGGATTCAGATTGAACAGTTATGTTTGAGTAGATACAAAATAACCAAAACATATTATCAACATAATAGTTAACTACACAAACAGCAATGTCACATGAAAAAAAAAAAAAATACCTAAGACACCAAAACTGTAAATTGATAAGAACATAAGAGCTACAGAGATATATGATATCAATATGAATAATTCCCTATATTATCTCTTTCAAATTCATCAATGTTGTGTGAGCTGTTGAAATTCATCTTTCAAGTACAAAGCTCATAATGAGGACCAAGAAAGGTGTAAAAATTTGAGCTCCAATAAGCAATATATACAATTCTGATAAAAGCATCACAACATATTTTCTTAAAAAGGCTTATTTATGCTAAAGAAAAACACTTTCTCTTATCCTTCTGTTGATTAAAATACACCCAGCTTGTCCTCAGAACTAGGCCACCCGAATGCTGAAGTCACATTCAGTCAACAATCACTACCTTACTTCTAAAGCCATTAGATACAGAGTTTATTATTGTAACTCTGCAAACCTATTAAATGCAAAAACTTTTTAAAGTTGTAATGAAAAACATATAAAATCAACCAGCACTGGCAGTCACACAAAAATGGAAAAAACTTATCATACCATCAACTGTCTCCTTGATATCATAATAACACTAAATCTTACCTTTCATGATGGTTGTGGGGCGTGAACACATAAACAGACAAAAACACGCATGATTTAGGAATTTTCAGGTCTAGGAGGTCAACAAGAGAACATTATGGAGGGTGGGTGTTGTGGCAGACTTCCTCACAGAATTTCGCAGTCTCCCACAACACCCACCCTCAGTACCCAATCCATATAATTAAAACAACGAAGAGCACTGCACACCCACACTTCACCTGGTCCCAAAAATTTGGAAGGCCGGTCCTCCAATGAATGCATCTCAGCCTTCATGGGCACAATGAGTTTACTTCCTTTTCATATTAAAGACACACAATGTTTCATGCAACGTCTTTCCACAGTCCATGCGTGACTTCCTGCATTTCTTGTCACAATTGATGCCACTTCACTTTATATTAACGTCACACACTGCCATGGTCTTAGCATTATTAAAAAGTTTCTTGATCAGAACCAGCCACACAACTTTCCCATCACTGCATTTCTGATTCCCCCTGGTCTACTTACTTCTCAACAATGATTTCTTTACTTTTAACTCAAAAATTGGTCACTAGATCTGTGGCACTGCAATGGGCACGCATGTGGCTCTATCATTTGCTTACCGTTCCCCTCGGTGCCTTGAACGGCCATTAAATCTTAGACGAAATTTCTGAAAACCACGTTATTGGACTCATGTTACAGATGATTTCTTTATGATCTGAGCATATGAGAGGCAGGGCAACAAGTTTTCTAAGTTACGTCAAGAACCTAAACTCGTATCATCAAGCCGAACTTAACTTAGTATTATTCTCATACCCATGTCACCTTCTCAGAGTGGATTTATCTCTCTTGAAAGGACACATCAATACTTCTACAGTGCCACTGGTGTCATCAATTTCATAGTTATTGCTCCGTTCCATATTGCTTTATTACCTATAGTAAATGTGTACGTTCTGGCCATTATTCTCTCATTGAGTATTACAACAATAATGCTCAACCATTATTATCCAACCGGCTTGGTGTACAAACACTCTCTAATGCCACTTCCCAGTCACTACAGCCCAAAAACCATCAAACGTCTGTTAATATCAGTCACAGTCCAGTTCATGTCACAATGTTTCTCCAGGGCTCGAACCATCTACTACAACAGAGATATGATTTCCCTCAATCCTGGTCTAAATTCAGTTTTATATCCACCAAGAACATGCTTCAGCAGACCCACTAATCAGTAAGCACCTGTTCCATAAGTATCATTGTTCACATTCAATAAGACAGATCATTGACCCTTTCCCTTCCAACAACCTACACTGTGTATTGTAATATGCACCAATCCCACCAACGGGCATTGTAATGCATGCGAGTTCTGAAACTTCTTGCATCATTTACCGGCTAACTTACACAAATGTTCCATTGCACAGGTCATAGTAACAACTTTAATTCTTGATTAGATGGCCGCAGAAGTCTTAGGAATCATTTAACTTTAATTCTTGTTCGACTATTCATGGTTCCAGATTCTTCTCTCTGTCAGAAGCTGAAATTTTGCAGTGGAAGCTGGCCTTAAGCTCATACTGGGTACGACTTTCACCAGATATAAATCAGAAGCTATTTCTTCCCATGTCTCCACAACCAGCACTCCTTCACTCCTGTGTTTGCACTATTTTTCCTTATTTACCAGTTTACTATTATTAGTGTTTATGTTTTGATATTTGAAATGAAACTAGGGTGAGATTTGTCAGTGTTACACATTATGTGTTAAGTTACACGTTATGTAGTTACTGTGCATGCACTGCGACATTCCGCACATGCGCAGAACCCCATGGCGAATTACATATGGTTCTGAGCCAAATTGAAAATAAGAAAAACATTAAGATTGTAGCAGTGTACAATTCTCCTAGTTAAAAGTTAGATGACATTATTGATTATTTACAGCATTCATTATTACCATGTGCTGTACAAGGTTTTGCCTTACTACATAAAGATAATATAAAATACATATGATTTTTAGTTAATGTCAATTTTGCATTAGACAAAACCAAGAAGCTGGTTGAATATTTATGAGAAGCCTTAAATTTACCTTTGCAAATTTCAACCAAGAAATCTAATAGGACAACTGATGCAGTCTTCACAATGTACATGAATCATACTAAATGTGAAACATATATTTTCTAATAATAACTGGATATTGTTGGAATGTCACATTATTTATATGACAGTCTAAAGTTTCGGCTGCCATACTGCAGCCTTCGTCAGAGATGCTATTTATGTTCACATAGCAACAAGTACCAAGCATCACAGAGAAATAGGCCACTATCATGGTTGAAATTGCTCGTATTTTTTTAAAATTTCTGCTGCCTCCTTCAATCGGCTGAATGGCAATTAAAAGCCGACTGTCAAATAAATAATGTGACATTCCAACAAAAGGCAATTGTTACTAACAAAGAAGCTAAAGATCTCTGAGAATTCATATATTTTCTATTTCAGTTACATCTTTGTTTACAAAAGTGCATGAAATGCAATGGAATTATAAAACTAATAAAAGTAAAAAGGAGTCATATAAATTAATGTTAATAACAATAATAATCATTATCATCAACATACTATCCATAAATATCTATCCAGTAAAATAATTTTTATTTGTTTCAAAAAATGTTTTTGCTGATGACACTTGCGTCCTATTGACCGTAAGAACGGTTATTAGCTAATTTTGTCGAAGTTGTTCTCCGCTGTAAAAGCGGAACACAATATACAGACTTCGGCTTGATTCAATACTCTATAATTTACATTTTAGTGTCTCTGATAATCTAGCAAAGTGTGCCTTAACTTTTTTTTTAATTTTCATTAATTTACGAGAATAACATAGAAGAGGTGATGAATATGCCAATATACAAAAGGTCATGAGTTCGATCCCCACATGGGGAAAATATGTGTATTTCTTACGTGCATTTCTTTTTGCTACTATTTTCTGTTAATAGGGTTACAGAATCATTTTTAATCAAATTCACCGAATAATAGTTTGTTATTCTTCAAAAGATTAACACACTAATACATGCAACAGTTTTTTATGTACGTATTTCAATTAATTAAATTTGAATCATACAAGCTAGTTTACCACACCTCCCTGGCTTCTACCTTTGATTAAACCATTCCAGTAGCCCCAGCACTTATTTTTACTAATGTATACAATTTATAAATCTTATACTTAATATTTTCTGTACATATTTGTATAATCTTATGTTCATTACTTTTATGAAGTTCCCCCACTTTCAGCAATAATACTTTGCTACTATTATTGATTCATCATTCTCTCGCCCCCTCCCCCTTTCCATTAACTCCTGCCACCCTTGCTTTGTTTCTCTCAGTTTACAATTCACTTGGAAGATGTTGGCGCAAACACATCTATCTCTCCGCCAAGTGTATAATCTAACCACAAAGTTAAGGTTTAACACTGAAATGTTCCATTATCAGGGTGGCCACAACGTAATGATTTAAAAAATCCCTGATATTTCCAGGTTTTCCAGAAAAATTTGCCATACTTTTCCCTGATTTAGAATGTTTATTCACAGGATTAAGATATTTAAAGTTTTAATTATATTTTAATTGTAAATAATTAAATCTCATATAAAACTCACAAAATTAGAAAAAGAAACCTGTTTAAGAATGTTTATTTGAATATTTTATGACTAATTTAATAATCTTATGAAGCTTAATTAAAAATGAGTAGCACAAAAAATAAGATAATGACTAGTAATTAGTAATTTTTCAATATTTGGTAGATAAAATAATTGAAGATTTTTAGATTGTTCATCAGTAACTTGACTCAGTCAAAAGCTTAGCTTTTTTATGCCTTTTTTCATTTGCTACACTTTTCAAATCTTCTGGGTCAGTTATTGTAGCTTTTTTTGTTCCATCTTCAATTTCTTCTGTTGCCGAGTTAACACTTTCGCGGAAGTTTCTGCGAGTCTATGCAAGATAACATGAACACGAATTTTTGTATACACCGTCCAATTGTGTAGGCTCATCTTGCGTGATTGCTTGTATGTGCTGCTCGCCTTTGCAGTAGTTTAGTTGGTGCGAGTCAAAGGCACGAGCACGATGTTTATACTGTCGCATCGATTCAGCATTTGAAAGAACTCTGAATGACAAAAAACTTTATAAATCCTACCTATTTAGACCTCTTGTTAGTATTTACATGATCTTACGTATTATTTTGTCAATGCTTTAATTCACCTTATATTATTAATGCAAAAAGTTATAAAGCCGTATGATTATCGCTATTCACATTATTGCTGGCCTTGGTATCTTGAATCTAGCCTTTTGTTTTGATATTAAAGGTTCAATTTTTCTCAAAAGAAGTTCAAAACCAGCTTGTGAATTCTACAGAACTTCGAAGACTCTCCACAAATTCAATTTTTTTGGAACATCTGTTTCACACTTTGCTTGAAAACATAAAAACACCTTTGCAAACTTACTACTCTATGATTGCTGTTTTATTCAGCAAAAAGTATAACTTCTGAGTTTACATGTTACTATAATTCTGTTTTAGATATTATCCACTTTTAAAAAATATATCATTTCAAATGCTAAGTTCCAAAGAGAGTGTAAACAGCAGTTAGTGTCAAGCACTCGTGTACGAACATCTGATAATCATATCTCAACGAGGCACAAGCCGAGATGTAAGTTGCTAGTGTAAATGCGGCATTTGTTGACTATTTTATGTCAAAAATATATTGTAATGGACGGTTTTGAGACATATTAGTTAAGGTTAAATATTAGTACTTTAGTTGAAAGCAACGTCCCGCACGCACGCGGAGAGTTCGCGTGAGGTTAGCCTCGTTTTGCAGACGCGAGCGTCAGCAGATGCCAGGACGGAAGGCGATGACCGGGGTGACGACTGATCGAACATCTAGAACGTTCGACGATCGGGATAAATTACGAGCAACGGTACGCACTCGCTCTCTTCTGCAAGTATCAGTACTGTAGGGCAGACCCTATGTCAGTTTAATGGTTAGGGTGCCTCTCTCCGTAGCCGGGTCTCGCGTCATGGCCGATAGCAGGCAACATCGCTACCAAGACTAGCTGCTAGCCATTCACTATTGTAAGTAATGGGTCCACCATCTATACTTTGAGTAGATCATTAACGTCAAGAAACTTTGGCTTCAGTTATTAGTACCATCGGGGTTAGCCTAGCAGGCAGTATTCATTCGGATGTATTGGCTTCAGTCTAGAGTGTACAATAAACGCCTATCGTAGCAGTTAGACGCCTTGTCTGTCGTAATAGAAGTAGAAGAACCTATAGCTAGCCATAGCCCAGTTCAATGATGATTACGTGGTACTATTACAAAGTAAAGGGTCATATCCTTAACCATGTGGTGTCAGTTATCCTGATTAACAGTAATCCATCTAGCCGCCGTACTACGAGGAGACAGCAGAAGTTGCCGAGGCAAACTGTGGGAATACTTCGCACAGGTCAGTACCTAAGATCTGGTCGGTTTCTCCAATGCCACATTGCGCTCACAACTGCAACAACCTCCAGCATTAAGCCCTAGGACCATACGAGCGATCACACGCAGTGCCATGATAGGCAGGGCAGCCCACCACTCAACCATCCTGTCAACTAATCGACTAAGCCCAAAACGGTCGGTTACAATATAAGCCTACTTATTTAATGCAAAAATTAATTATTAAAATAAATTATTTAAAAAATTTTGAAATTTTGGGTTGTTGTAATTAAAATTCCCTGATACTTTTTGAAATTACTTGAATTCCCTGACATTTCCATGATACTTCAAGGTTGCTTTCAATTCCCTGATAATTCCCGATATTCCAGGTTTGTGGCCACCCTGATTATTCATGTCCAACTTTTGTGTTCGTTGCTGCACAATGTTTATTTTTTCCCTATCATTCTTTAATTATTTATTTAAAGGTTTACTGGTTCTGACAAGTTTCGGGATGTAAAGCTCTCTCTTCCGTCATAGCAGAATTTATAACACATAATTTACACTTTACATAAATCTCAGTTTAAGATGCTTATCTTACATTAAAATTAATAACTAAATTAAAATGTTGATGATATTGACGTCTAACTGGTGAATCAGTAAGTGGTACAAACTAACTCTAGTGAGGGCTGAAGAATATGAGAATGTCATAAACTAATACTAGTGGAGTATCTGGAAACAGCATAAATAAATAAAAGTAAGGATTTAGGATACATGAAACATGGGAGGAAAGGCTGGGTAGCTAAAGATGGAACAAATAATGTTTCCTCAAATTGATTTTATTTTCTTCAGTAGTTCTTATTTTCAAAGTTGACAAGGGTTTCTGAGTTAAGGGAAGAGAGAGAATATTTCAATTCGGAGATCTGGTGTTAGTGTTGAGGCACAGTCCTAGGTATGTGATGTTGGATTAAAGGTAGACAGGAGTTTTCAGATGCAGGAGGTGGTGTGTCATATTTCTTGTAGACGACGTTTCGACCATCATTCTTTGGTCTCCTTCCAGGGCAGCACTGTGTCTTCGATCAGTGTGCGGTGTTGTTTTATAGCAGAGGCCCGTAACCCGTCTAGAGGGCCAAACAGAAGGTCCAAACCATCATGTGTTTCGTTGGCCTAGTGAGGCGTGGCACGGTTTGGTGGGAGGTGACACGTGACCTCTCTGTCCGCACTAGCGAGAGCCATGTGTCATGTAATTTAAGCCCACTGTCTTAGTTTATGTTGTTCGGAAATTTTTCAATTTCCAACACCTCCTTGCCCTGGAAGAAGATCACAGAATCATGGTTGAAATGTCGGCTACAAGAAATATGACGCGGCACCAACAGGACAGCCAAGAATCAACTGACTCTGGCCGTGGACGCCTATGATTACGAAGTGTGGAAATGTCATCGATTGCAGGCACGCAACCACTCTATAATATAAAGGCACGACTAGGTCATAGAGATGCAGGTAGTAGATGAAGTTTACTCAGGAGTTCATAACAAAATAAAGTTTCCCTATATCTGCCAAACTTTAATTTTCTGAATAAAGTTACATTAATTGAGAGGGGGAATCACAAGGACTTGCACAAATATACAGTAGAGTCCCGCTAATCCGAACCCCGGTAATCCGAACGTCCGGTTAATCCGAACATGGCAAAGCATTACGTAGTCTTAATATAAAAAATGGTAAAAGAATTAAAACACCCTGAAAATACAGTTCATACGCTATATAATTGTGTGGTTAACTACTGTACATGTACACAATTTTAATTTATACAGAAAAATTAGCTAGAAAAGATTAAATTTAAAAAGTGCGTAACACTGAAAGAAAAACTGTCAAACTTACGATAGTAGTTACAACGGTTAGAAACACACATTTCATCCCTACTTTTTAGAGCACAGAAACTCAGTAATTGTTTTTTGGCGTAATGAATACAGTCTGTTATATGACGCAAAGTTGCGCCATGGTATGATAAACATTAAATCAGCTGGTGTAGCAGTGGTCTGCTGCTTCATATAGCGTAGCGCGAGATCAAAGGCTTCTGCCGCGTCAGTGTGTGACACCAACTCTCCTTTGTCACATTCCGTCTCATTGTCACTTTCGTCGTAACATTCCACTTCTACCTGGTCTTGAGTCACAGCAGCCACTAAATCAACGTCAGTAAGGTGCTCCAGTATTGAATCATCCGCTGCCATCCATTCATCTACGTCTGCTTCACAGGCTTCTTCACATCCAAGGATTGTCTGTACCATTTTTAGGAAACTCTCCTCTTCATTTTCAGCTGGTATGTCCTGAAATTCAAGAGATGTCCATAGTTTTCTCCAAGATTTTCTCAAAGTGTTTTCTGAAATTTTCTGCCATGCCTCAGCAGCCCAATAAACAACATCCTTCAGATTTGTTTTTTTTTTTTTTTTTTCAACTAAAGGAATGTTATCATCTTGGATCAGCATTCTTAAGAATTGTTTTCTGTAAATCAGTTTTAATGTTTGTAGTACGCCCTGGTACATCGGCTGTGGAAGTGGTGTAGCATTCGGCGGCAAAAAACTTCGCCACGATTTCTCCATCACGTAATTCCTCAGTGCTGGGGTGAGATGGTGCGTTATCAATCAAAAGGATAGCACGGGGAGGCAAATTATTTTCCTTGGAAAACCGCCGGACAGAGGGAACAAACTGGTCGTGAAACCATTCTTTGAACAGCTTACCATCCATCCATGCTTTTTTTCTTGTTGCGATAGTATACAGGTAGGGATTTCATGTTGCAGTTTTTGAAAGCTCTGGGGCTAACAGATTTGCCGATCATCATTAAAGGGAGCTTGTGATTACCATCAGCGTTGCTGCACACTAGTAAAGTCACACGATCTTTGCTCATTTTAAAGCCAGGAGCTTGGACTTCTGCTTTTGATGCCAGGCTTTTTGTTGGCAATGCCCTAAAATTAAGGCCTGTCTCGTCAGCATTATAAATTTGTTGGGGAGAATAATTTCCCTCTCTTATCAGTTTATTAAATTCATGCACGTATTCCTTCGCTGCATCATGGTCAGAAGAAAGCTTCTCTCAGTAATTGTTAGCTGACGAATCCCATGACGTTTTTTAAATCTGACCAACCAACCCGTACTCGCATTAAAAGACTTATCACCATTCATTAATTTATTTAGGTAAACAGCCTTTTCCTGAACCATTGGTCCACTCAGAGGTGTTCCCCTTTCTCTTTCCTGTGTAAACCAAAAGAAAAGAGCTTCATCCACTTTATCGT
Source organism: Vandiemenella viatica (assembly GCA_031002005.1). Lineage (NCBI taxonomy): Eukaryota > Metazoa > Arthropoda > Insecta > Orthoptera > Morabidae > Vandiemenella > Vandiemenella viatica. Next base: position 210,890,001 of record CM061920.1, read on the forward strand.
ACTGGGACTGTTTCAGAGTCTGCCGAATCTCGAGTGTTTTTCCCGAAGACGTTGCGCAGCACTGTTCAAGCTTCACTCGGTTCTTCTTCCAATTACAAATGGTTGCCTTACCAACACCTAGTTCCGTCGCCAGCTTAGATACATTAGGCCCGTTTACACGTACGCGCCAAACTGCCGGTCCGGAACGGCGCTCCGGACTGCCGCGCCGGAGTGTGAGGTTGGACAGTCGCTCCTGGAGCGTGCGACGAAAAATGGTCAACACTCCAGTCGCGCGCGCCAGGACTGCGGGTTGGAGCGTACGCGCCAAAAATGACCGTTATCCCGTGGCGCGTGGACTTTCCGCCGGGCTGGAAAGTTTTGTAGACGGTCCAGCTTGCAACACTCGGTTTTCAGGTCGTTGTTTTTGTTAGTTGTGCTTGTGTTTATAAGTGTATTTAAAATATCCTCCAAAAGAAATGACATAAACTGAGCAATATGAGCTGCTTTACATTTTTTTTAAAAAAAATTTTACAGAAAGAATTAAATAAACAAAGTGCATATGGGCGGAAAGATGGCACGAAACTAGAGATCTATATGGACACATGCCTCTGTAGTGAGAGCAACGGGAAAATAAATGACCCAGATGATTTAAAAAATTGTCTACGAAACGACAGTTCCATATATAACTACATTTTAATAATGAGAATATTTCATTAATTTGCAATGGAGCGCACGCTCCTGTGGCAATTTCCCTACACACCCAGCTTCCCCCTTTCCTGCACCCACCTATATTTGCCCTCTAAAAATTTTAACTTTAAATCTTTCAACGTTTTTGGTAAATTGTTCATCATTTCCCTTTGTGTCTTATTCCAATACCTGACACACTTACCTAAAAAGGTGAAGTTAAATAAAATTAATATCTCCACAAATATCATGAGGAAGAGCATAACTGCAGAGTAATGTTTGCCTCCTACTCTTCGTTTTTTGGCAATTGAAATATCCCTCCAAGATTTGAAATTGCTTGCATATATTTTTCTCAGTTCTTTTCGAATTGCCGCCGAGTTTCTTGAATCCTTTCAGTGACGAAATCTTTAACTTTCACATACATTTACCTGCTGAATTCTACTAACTAATCATATTTACGATTTTTTTTAATTTTTATTTTTGTAGTCATTTGATTTAACCTTCCACAAACATAGAAAATTTAAGTTCTATAAATCCTTCCAAATTATCTCTTGACCACATTTCTCAAGATTTAGATTTTTATCTGTTAAAGCAGGGTAAAGTTAAATAAAGTAACAACGAACTTGTACTGACGCATCAAGACTGCAGACCGATAATGCACGTGTAAACACAAGGCCCCGTTAGACCTGCGCGCCAGATGTGCGCATTCGGAGCGCGCGCCAGGCCTCTCTGACCACCGAGCATTTACACGTAAAGGATTGATGCGCGCGCCCGGAGCGTACGCTCCAAAACCGCCGGAAAAACCGTGCGTGTAAACGGGCCTAATCTCACCATTGTCCAATCGCTTCAAAGCATCCAGTTTTTCTCTGAACGTTAACGTCGTATGTTTCCGTTTACTCATGGCGATAACACGCTAGTGTACACGAATTTTGTAAGTGTGTTAGCGATCGATTACTAAGATTAACTCAGCAGTTCGCGAGCCGTCTGAGAGTGCACTGACCACGAACACTTCAAACATCTCAACAATAAAGGGAGGGAGTGAGAGTGAGCCATTGTTCACCCAGTTGTTCCCAATTGTTACCATGCTGTACCTACTTATATGCTTGGTATACTTCATTGTTGAAATTAGTCACTGTAACTCCGGCTAATCCGAACAAATCGGTAATCCGAACAAGGCCCGGTCCCAATTAGTTCGGATTAGCGAGACTCTACTGTATATATATATATATATTTATTTTTAAATAGGTGGCAAAAATTTCTATACGTTTGCACAGTGCATAAAGAGAAGAAAAGCCTTTGTGACATACTGAGACAGTATTGTCATATCAGTTTAAATTACTGCCAATTACGACTCCTAGACCTGTTACTATATTGCTATAGTTTAATTCCATTCACTGAAGCTTTATTTGTGGGAGATTTGATATGAACTAGCAATAATAGTAGCCTACGATTTAGAGGGATTTATTTTTAATCCAAGCACCTTTTGCCCAATCAAAAAGATTTTGGTCATCATTTATTTGCTTAATAATAGTGGAAACCATCATTTGGTTTTGCACTAAGGTATAGTTGGAAGTCATCAGCATACACATGACATTACAGTGATGTAAGATACTAACTAACCTTATTTACATTGTCTTAAAGCATTTACCTGCTCAGTATTATATATGTGTTGTTGCATGGCTTTGGTGGGTATAGGGGAAAGGGGTGTTCGTCTAGATTCCAGTATAATCCGTGGCTCCAATCTGTTCTCAGTGCAAAGGAATTACATTTTTTTTCTTAAGTTCTCTGGTAGAGCAATAAGCCATCAAAATGTGAAACCCCCATCATCCAAATTGGTGCTATAGTTATTGCGTGATGCTTCCACAAACCCTCAGACATATGCAGCTCACCTGTAGACTTATTATAGTATAGACCAATGTTTCTCAACCTACCATGTAAAGATGATACACAGTCTGCAAGCATACTGAAACTGCCTAGTATAAGCTATCAGCACAATGTTTTAAGAGCCATGAATATTTCAATGATCAGGCAAAAATCTGACATTTCCATGACATAAAGATCATTGTTCCTGCAATCGCCTACTCACTAAATACATATCCAGTCAGCATCAAAGAGAGTGCTGTTCATTTAAGGTTTATGTTAATGACCATTTTCGGAGGTCATGTAGTAGGTGTTAGGGACTATGGAACATGGTACGGTTGATAAACAATAACAGGTCTCATTTATTTTATTTTATTTGTGCCTGTAGGATAGTGGTGTATTATACCATCCAGCCTACAGTAACATTAGTTTTAATTTTGTTATTAAATATTAAGAGCCTGATCAATGTGTAATTAACTTTAAATAGTTCATTTCCAGTTTCATAACTGTGTTTTTATAAGAATTCAAAACATATGTTTAAATTTATTACACTATAATAGCACAATACAATATGTACCATATAAGTTAGCAGGCCGCAGAATTACTTTTGCCAATTTACTGGTCTTCGGACTGAAAAAGATTGAGAAACAATGATATAGATATATAATAAAAATAAGTGATAGGTTTAATGGTGCAATCTTACAGGAGATGATGGATATTTTGGTAGGTTAGTTCCCAGATACAGAGCTCTAAAAGGGGAGCAGTATTATGGAAACCTTTGACACCTATCACTGTGAAACAATTATTGAGGTTGTTCGTTTTTTTTTTACTTATGGCTTTACGCCTCGTTGACGTCAAGGTCATTAAAGGCGGAATGGGACTGGGGACAAGGAACAGGAAGGAAGCATCCCGGCATTTGCCCGGAGTGATTTGGGGAAACCATGGAAAACCCAAATCTGGATGCCCGGACAGGGAATTGAACCGCCGTCCTCCTGAATGCGAGGCCAGAGCACTAACCGCTCACCCACCACGCTCGGTGAGGTTGTTAGTGCTGTGGAAAATGGTATAGGTTGCTACTCGATGGTTTGGGTTGCCAGTGTAAACTGTTTGCCTGTGGCCATTCATCCTGATTGTCAGTTGGTTAGCATATATACATAAAGTAGTGCTGTGGAGGCTGGTAAGTTAGTAAACGAGATGTATAGTTGTGCAAGAGGCATATCCGACAATTTTGATAAGATTGGAATAGAGTACCTGCTAACCTTTAAAATTGAATCACAAAAATATTAACCTCTACATTTAACAGCCCAACCATGAACTTAACATCCAGAAAATTTGGATTCAAAACAGCAAATTTAAATGAAATCTCATCCACTCACTTAATGTTATTTGCTGATAATAATATCCTACAAGATAAACTTTCAGTCATTATTTTAACTGCGCAGAGACAGAATATTCTTTCACTTATCATTTGAAAGATTGGATAATGGTAACAATAAAAGTGCTATTAGATGAAGGTAGGAGGGCTACTTTAACACGTAAACATGAACACACTTTACAATAATTCAGTTTAAAAACTTATTCACATCAGTGAGATTGGACCATTTGACAAGGGAGGTGCGCACACAATACTGCTTACTACATGACAGCAATAGCCGTGGTGTGTGTACAATCCTTTGCCAAATGGCCCAATCCTACCAACATGAATAAGGTTTCAAACCGAATTATTAAAAAGTGCATTCGTATTTTTCTGATCCTCCTGCTGCTAGTAATAAGTGACGGTTTATTTTCCCTAGCCTTCCATATTTATCACTGGAAAAGGTATATTATATTACACTACGCAAACCTATTCAACTGTTTGATACATTATATATGAAATTTCAATCAGATTTTAAAAATGAAGCTGTGACTATTTTAAAGAAGAGAGAGAGAAAGAAAAAGTTTGCAGAAAAAATATTTGCATAACAAAGATCAGAACTGATTATCTTCAAAATTGAAACATACCCTAGCAATTTTGTCCAACTGGACTAGATCAATATTTGTAGACCAAGAGTCGGCTTGTTACTCGGTTTACTGATCAAATATGGCAAAGTTGTTTACGAGGTAAATTAAGTAGATATTCTAGCTTGAGGAATATTACTAGAATAATGGGCGAGTGAGTGATGGTCAGAACAAATTCTTCCGCAGCTGGGAGGGTGTATCAGTTATGAAATCAGTGGAAACAGTTGGAGTAGCAGTACTGCCCACATCATAATAAAAACCAATATAGCTACCAAGGAAAGTAAAACAAATTTCTAGGAAGGTGGCATGGGTTGTGTATCTGATTGCCAAACCTTCATGTTTTACTGTCAGACTCCATTTGGTTAGTATTCCAAGAAAGTTTTATTTATCACTGAGTAACTGGTCTGTAGCACTCACTGAAAGAAAGGGCAGAATGTTGGTATAAAAGAATGAGACAAGTATGTACTTGTCAGGAAATGTGGAAGAGATGTGGTAAAAACTTTAATTGATACTAGAAGCAAAGATAATGATTATACAGTAGAACTCCAATTATCCGAACTCAGACTATCCAAATCGCTGAATATCCGAATCACTTTTTTTTAAGACATGCGTGGAACAAGTTGAAAGACATACCAACTGAAGTAGAGAAGGAAAAGGAGAAAAAGAAGCTCAAAAAAAGGAAAGGGATAAGACAGGAGAAGATGAGGATGACGTGTCACTTGAGGAATTCAGAAACATTCTTTTGAAAATTCCTGGATGTTTAGAAGTTAGTGCTAAAGATATAGGAGAAGGAATGGTGCGTGATTCGTCAGACCCTCGGTATGAAATGATGATAAACTTATCGAATGTGTGTGAGAAGAAAGTGTCAAGGAATAAGATGACCTTAATGTCGAAGTTGAATGCAGACATGAAAACATCAGCTAGTCGAGCATTTGCCAGCCTTGAAACTGCGTTGAAGTGGATGGAGCATCAGCCCAAGTGTGACCACATGCAACTTCTCATTGTCAAGGCAGACGAATACAGTCAAACAGCTTACGTGACCAGCGAATTTTTGGAATCAAAGAATGTAGTTGTGAGACTATTCTGTGGTTAATTGTTTTGCTTATAGCTTTACAGCTCATCGACATCGTGGTCATTTAGAGGTGGGAAAGGACTGGGGGCAAGAAATGGATGGGAATTTCGCCAGGGCCTTTTGAAGGAACTATCCCAGTTTTCACCTGAAATGATTTTAGGAAAGCCAGGAAATCCAAAATATGGATGGACGGACAGTGAATAGGAAGCCAGAGCATTACCACTCACCCAGCATGCTTGATTTGGGGTTAAGAAGGATATGGACACCCCAATCATTGATGATAGACCTTTTATGTGATAACCGAAGATCATCTACTGCCACTTAGAAAACAAAAGATAACCATTATGCCCCTGCACATCTGAAGTCAGGATGATGGTTTTGGTAGTGAAGTCAATTATATGTTCTGAGTATTGAATAAGAACTTCAGGAGACCTGCTGAAACTGGGATAAGTCACAAGTTACTAAGTCTAGCTTCAATAGGGAATATGCATGAAATTCAAATTTACGTCTAGTATTTTTATTTTGAAAGTTTATTAGTGTAGAATTACCGCTATATCGTTTTTTATCCTATTTATTCGATTTTTATTTACTGATTTTAATTAAACAAAAGAATTAAAAATACAAGGGAAATGTAACTTCAAAAAACGCAACGCTATTGTTCGAATTGAATTGTCACGACCAAGACACGATATTATTGTAAACAGAGGCATAGTTGCTGGGTGTTTTAATAGCTTTGCGATTGTGTTGAAGTTTATCTTAACATATCAGCATAATTGGTGAGATATTGTATTCTTGTTACAATACACACACAACAAATAATGACTGAAAGCGGTTTTCTGACAGCACAGTCGGATAATCTTCGAAAAATTCATGCTTTCATGATGACAAGATATTTTGCATCAAATTCGAATTTTAAGGCCGCTGAGCTCAGAGGAGTGAAAGCTGCAAGGTAATTAAGTGATAGATATTTGAATTATTATAATTTTTTACTTTTTTAGTAAGTCAGATTGATAAGACAATTAGCATTAGCTATACTTTACAGTGTTAATTTCCATGAAAGATTTAAATTGTCTTTGGGTTTTGCACCACATAGTAAATTGCAGCACCATTATAAGGTTGTGGTTAGGTTAAAATGTTGACAGCACGAGAAAAATAGAAATTGAAGAATAAACTTTTTCAAAATCTCGCTTGGTTCTCAAGATATCAACTGTCAAAAACTGTGCCTTTGGTGATACTTTTCCTCTAGTCTAGGCCTCTTTTCAACCTAACCACAACCGCTAGTAACAAAACAAATAACCACTTGTTCATGTCCAGTGTATAGTTTCCTGTGGCTTTGATGAAATGTTTTTTGGTCCAGGCTGCATATTTAATTTATTTAATATTATTGTTGTTAATTCAGTAGAGTTAAACAATTGCAAACAAATGACTTGCCGGAACACTCCATTGAACCCATAATTTTTAACTAGCTTTAAAGTTAGTATCATAATAAAGTAGCAGTACAGTGTTTAATGAAATGTCCGTCTGAACTTTAAAAGTTCGTTCTTGTTTTGGATTAAGTTTCAATAAGAAATGATACACCAATGAAACTTTTGCAATTAACTAAGATATGATTAGAGTTTGAACAGGTAACGAATTTTTATGTTACATTTCCTAAAATACATAAATACAGAAATTCTAAGTACTTACGTTAAAATGATCTTCACCACAATATAAACAACTAGTTGCAGATATCTTATCTCTTCTCATAGCCGTACAACACTTTTTTAATATTCGCATCTCGCGGGACAAGAAAATACACTTTATAAGGTGAATTTGTTATATTACTTTTGCACATAGGTACATTACAGTAGTTATAACAGTTTTCGACCACCTTCCATTTCGACATTAGTCAGGAAACATGAAAGTTTTGAGATGAAACACTCCACGTTATACAGTACGTCAATATAGTCATGTACTTACACGTCACAATGCAGCGCGCCAAAATGGCAGCGTTTAAATTGATGTAACTGGATTTCAGTTTAAAAATATTTATTTTGATATTAAATTTTAATATTTACATCAATGTTATATTTTTTACAGTTATGTACGAATGAAAATAATTGAATAAAAAAAATACATGCAGTACCCTATTGGAGAGTATGTTTCAGCTAAAACATATCACAGGCACTAGTCCCACTTACAAACATCGTTTTTTCAACAGTTTTGGGGCATATGCACCAGGCATGATATATAAATGCTCGGTGGTCAGAGAAACTTGGTGCGTACTCCATATGCACATCTGGAGCACAGATCTAAAAGAGCATAGCATTTATATGAACATGCATCACTAATTGTTCATTTATGGCAGACATTTTTTGAGTTTTAACTAAGTTTAATGCTGTACTAACAGATACAAATATAAAACTTGATAAATGAAGTCAAGAGATAATTTACAAAAAATTGTAGAACCATACAAGAGAATTACATGTTTATGTAATGTTAAGTTGGGTACTTGGCATTAGTCACTGTTTATCTCTATGCTTTTTTTTTAGAGGCAACTTAGTAGAGAAAGTTTTATTTAATACATAAATAACAATGGAGAACTCACAGAAGAACTTTAATTGAGTACCAAGTCACGACAAAGGTAGACGATGTTGGCGATCATAACCTCACTACCATGAACTTAATCTATGTTTCAAAATTACTTCACTGATGTTGTTAGTACATGAATCATACTAACCTAAAATGTTCGTTAAATCCTACTGTGGTCATTGTTAGCTGAAAGAGCAGCCTAGAGCAGAAGGCCAAGAAAGGTGATGTCCGGCTAATACCAAATAATGTTTATATTACAAATTAGTAGAAAACTTAATTGTAAATATTTGTGAAAGTGCAAAAAAATATTTTGTTACTAAAAAATTCTAGGAATACAGGAAGATTCGAAAAAGAACTGAAACAAAATACACTCAAGTAACAGGACTGTTTCTGCAGAAGAAGACACACATAGGCCTAATCTGTGGGATTTTGATCTTTTACCATTTACCAGAGATCAAGAAGACCTAACAAAATTCTAACCAATATTTCAACAAATGCTTAACAAAATGAATATGTTGGAGTAGATATTATGTAGTCTGACATTTTGGGGGAAGCTTGCTGTCTAGTAAGGGAAGCAGTATAAATCAACAGGCATGTTTCATGAATAATTTTAAACAGAGACAGTGTAGAAATACCAGTTGAAAATTTTGGATCTTGTGGGGATCGTTTACGAAAAACGAAGAGTAGTGGCCAAACATTTATCTGCAGATATGTTGCTACTGTATCTTTCTCTCACTCTCTCTCTTTGTGCGTGCGGAGCTACTGACTATATACTCAATTGTATATAATTTTTGAAATAATCTGCAACATTTTCCTTTACTTTGAAGCCATATTTTTAAGTTTTGATTTATAATTCCTTCTTTGCTGGAAAAAAATGAATGAAGCAGCACATTCTATTGTTCAGTTTCTCTGAAATCATTTGTGGACATTTCAATCATACTTATAAATACAACTATGTTCACAAAACGACGACGATGTGAAAATTGAAGCTTGAACCAGCTACAAATCTTTCAGCCCTGCGGAAACTCCATGTGCCACACTGAAACACTTGAAAATTGTGTTTACAAGGATACTTTTGGTGAACCTGAGGTCTTGGCACGTGCAACTAGAGTGTTTACAATTTTTCGTATCGCCCCAACCTCACGTTCTGGGGCATCGTTCCAAATCAACAGTTTGGAGTGTATGTGTAATGTGTCTAAAATTCATGCACACGCTGATTATGAGCTACAGTGATAAAAGTAGAAATGTCAAATGAAGGGATATGGGACCTCTATGCACCTTTAACCCATTCTACTGCCACTAACCAATTAGTTGTTTCTTTCTCTTTCCTTACTTATATTTATTTGAATATAAAAATTTGTATTCCTAAAAATGTGTAGCAGTGTACTGAAAATGCAGTTACTTCTACAAGCACAATATCATAAATGAGTGCAATATAAACTACTACTAGTGTAGCCGAACTAAGCCTTGAGAACAGAAAGCAGCATTAATATCAAATTGTGGCAGAACAGAAATATTGACATAAGAAAATTATATTTTTGATTTCTGAGAGTAGATAGAAATTAGTAATATATGTACTCTTAGAGAGAAAAAGCAAAAAGATATAAGATAAGGACTCAAGAGATGTTAGTTATCAGTGTAGATTTAATGCTCAAGATAATCATTGCCAAAAACGAACCTGCATCTACTGAGAGTAACCAATTTCATTGTAATCCCTAGTAGATTCAAATAATATATAATAGACCATATATGTTTGGATCGAAAGAACCGAGTTATTTATAATTATAATCAGTCCATCAATCATGACGATAAGCGTGACAAAATGCACTACAAAAATTACTGACATCTAAATGTTTCTATTACTTTATTTTTTTTTATCAGATTCTAGATTGTTGATGCAATCCTTCCATCCTTTACTATCTCAACATGCTTCGTACAACCCATGTCCTCAATTATTTGCTTCATATCATACATATTATTTGTATAAGGTATTTTTTTTTTTTTTTTTTTTGTCACAAGCCTGTATCTTCCTTCATACTTAACTGAAACCAATGAATGAGGTGTCATTTTAAAGCTTATGGTCTCCACTTTAGTCACATCATATTTTAAGAAAGAAAGTTTCCAGAATTCGACCCTTAAAGGGCAAAAATGTCAATATGTCTAAAATACTGTTTTCTGTGTTACAAGTCATTTATCTGGACACCTATCTGAAATCGTTTAATGAAGTATCATTTTAAAGATTAAGATCTCCGCTTTAGTGGCGTCATATACTAAGACAAATTGTTTTCGGAATTTGACCCTTAAAGGGCAAAAGTATCAATATTTTTGCAATGCGTTTTTGTGTCACGAGCCATTTATCTCACTTCATATGTAACCGAGACAGATAAATGAGGTAAACATATTAAATACTAAGGTTTACGCCGTGGTAACATTATATTTTAAGAAAGGAATTTTTCGCAATTCGACCCTTAAAGGGCAAAAATGTCAATTTTTCTAAAATGCGCTTTTTGTGTTTCGAGCCATTTATCTCCATGGATATCTAACCAAAATCGATAAATGAAGTAGGATTATGAGGAGTAATGTCTCAGCTTAGTGACATATTTTAAGAAACAATGTTTTTGGAATTCAACACTTAATGGGAAAAAGTATAAATTTTTCTACAACCTATTTTTGTGTCATGAGCTATTTATCTCCCTTGATTTCTAACCGATTTAGATAAATGAGGTATCATATTAAAGACTAAGGACTCCGCCGTGGTAACATTATATTTTAACAAAGGAATTTTTTGTAATTCGACCCTTAAAGGGCAAAAATGTCAATTTTTCTAAAATGCGCTTTTTGTGTTTCGAGCCATTTATCTCCATGGATATCTAACCAAAATCGATAAATGAAGTAGGATTATGAGGAGTAATGTCTCAGCTTAGTGACATATTTTAAGAAACAATGTTTTTTGGAATTCAACACTTAATGGGAAAAAGTATAAATTTTTCTACAACCTATTTTTGTGTCATGAGCTATTTATCTCCCTTGATTTCTAACCGATTTAGGTAAATGAGGTATCATATTAAAGACTAAGGACTCCGCCGTGGTAACATTATATTTTAACAAAGGAATTTTTTGTAATTCGATCCTTAAAGGGCAAAAATGTCAATATTTCTAAAATGCGTTTTTTGTGTTTCGAAGCCATTTATCTCCCTGGATATCTAACCAAAATCGATAAATGAAGTAGGATTATGAGGAGCAATATCTCAGCTTAGTGACATCATATTTTAAGAAAGAACGTTGTTTTTTTTTTTTTTTTTTTTTTTTTTTTTTTTTTTTTTTTTTTTTTTTTTTTTTTTTTATTCAACCCTTAATGGGAAAAGTATAAATTTTTCACGAGCCATTTATCTCCAGTAATATCTAAATAGATAAATGTGGTATCATTCTAAAAAATTAAGGTTTTCACTGTGGTAAAATCACATTTTAAGAAATGAATTTGTCTGAATTGAACTCTTAAAGGGCATAAATATCAGTATTTCTAAAATGTGTTTTTTGTGTCTCGAGTCATTTATCTCCCTTGATAATTAAACAAAATTGATAAACGAGGTATCATTTTAAAGATTGAGATCTTCGAAAGGACTTAGGTTCAGTTACACCACATTTTAAGAAATAAATTTTTGAAAATTCTAACCTTAGAGGGAAAAAGTATTAATATTTCTATAACCCATTCTTCTATCACCAGCTATTTATCTCCCTTGATACCTAACCGAAATTAATAAATGAGGTATCATTTTAAATATTAAATTATCAGCTTTAGTCACATCACATTTTAAGAAAAAACTTTCTCCAAATTCAACCCTTAAGGGGAAAAATATCCTCATTTCTAGAACTTTTATTTTTACCTCCCTTGATAACTAACCGAAATTGATAAATGAGGTATCGTTTTAAAAACCAAGGTGGCTGCTTTGGTCACACCATATTTTATAAAAGAAATTTTTGAATTCGACACTTAAACGGAATTTGTTGCTTAAAGTGGTAGCGCGCATGAAAAAGTCCAGAGCCAAGTCTCTAGATTGCAGCAGCAGATATCACAGAGATGTCAATAAACTTTTTTTTATTCAATAAGTAGCTTTTCGGATATTTTTTTTCCTGGTACAGAAGCACTGTCGTTTTGCTATACAATTCCAATGTAAACATTTTATTCGCACAGAAACAAATGTTTCAGAGATGTTGATATGTTTTGTGCATTTTGTTCAGGTTTGTTTTATTCTGTTAAGGTCAGTGACAGTTTGTCATAAATACAGAGTGTTTTAAATTTTCCAAACTGTTTCGTAATATGTTGTAAGTATTTTGATGTGTACCTATTACACTAAAAAAATAAATATTTGCTACAAAAGTACAGTTCTACTTTTCATTATTACAAGCATTCAACCTCACTATTCATTGCATTTTATTTGCGAAATTTTCGCACAGGTCGTCTAGTAATTTAATATTTGCCTTCCTCTACAGTTCTTACCTTCAACTGTTCCCTCCACTAACAATTTAACCAATCTCGCATATCTCAAAATATCATATACCATCCCGCCTCTTTTATCTATTAAACTTCTTTCCTCACCCGCCTTTTAATTATTACTAATATGTAACATAAAAAAAATCATAACTCTCAAGTATGCAGCAAAAATTTAATTTTAAATGATAGTGAATAGAACACATAATTTTATAACTCACTGATAAGTTTGCCTTGAATGTAGGATTCTGACATTCTTGATTTTCTTTGTGCTGCTGGAATTCTTCAACGAAATGAAAAACATGATGGCATGATCCACATACAAGAACATCCAATTTTGAAATATCCTCTTGTGCTGCTGCAAAATGACAATATTATATGCAGAAGAGTAAGCATGAATAAACAATTACAATTAAGGAATGTTAAAATAACGTCTACAATAATTATGAGTATTTTTACGCACGAGTAAATGCTCTGAGCATATTAAAACATAAAAACAAAAGAGGAGAAAGATCAACCATTTTATAATTTGTCTACAGCTTCACTTTTATTAGCCAGTAGAATAATAACAACGAATTGTAAAATCCTGGCTGTGTCTCCTTGAAAATTTACTACATCACTATTTTTTTTTTTCTTTTACCATATTTACTGTTTACTCAACACACAAATAAAATTCCAAAAGGATACACTAGTTTTTCCAAATTCCTTTTTAACTGATGAATGTCTCCTACTGGCTGCCAATGTTTGTTATAGCTCCACTCCACATAATTATTGTTATTATTTTTGAAGCAAAACAAATAATTCCAATTACCACTGTGTTTGGCAGAGGACAAAAGAAACTGATTTATATTTATGAGATAGATTAGGAGAAAATAATCCATTATTTACCTGAGTTGAATGCAGGATGACCAGACAAATAAGTAAAAACGTGTGCAAATTTCACTTTCATCATGTAAGAGATGAGACATATGTCAGAGGGAAAGATGTAAGCACATACAGACCCACCCACCACATGAATGTAGGGGGTCTGAATGAAAGAGGAAGGGAATACTTTCTGAGCTGTGAGCTAAAACTGTAAGTGAGTCCACTTCTAGTGATGATGGGGTCAAGTCTGTACCTTTTTTAGTTTAGGAGCTACTTGTGAGGGAGTAAAAATAAGTGATCAAGATACCACTTGTAGATGCACAATGTGAAAAATCACTAATGCTGAAGACATAGATAAAGCTGTTAAAATAATATCAAAAGAGGGTATAACTGGAAAGATGAAGGTTAATGCTGAATATATATATATAAAAAAAACAATAACAGGGTTTTACTGGTGAAGAAGTATAATGAATAAAGTTGCAAAATTTGAAAACTTAATAGAGATGTACAAACCACAACTAATTATAGGGGTAGAGCCTAGGTTAAGAGTAGTACGAGACAATAAGGTTTTTTTTCAATGGTTACAGACTGTAACACAGTGGTAGAGAAGCAATTGTTGGAGGGGTTTTCATATTGGTTAACAAAGTTCTATAGTTCAGTGGTTAATATGTAATAGCTTTGAGTTATCAAGGGTAGAATCCTGGGATGATAAAATAAAAATCGTGGTGTTAGCTGCTTATCATAGGGGAAGAATGAATGATGAATATGAGGCCCTTGGGGAGTAATTAAGTTCATATTCACAGTACAGAGGTGAGTGTAGAATGGCTATTCCTGGTGCAGATTTAATTTTACCAGGTGTCAACTGTGTGTGAAATAAGATTAATAAAACAAGGGAAAAGAGATTTACCTAAGTAAGGGAAGGAGGCTTTACACAAGTGATAGAGCAGAACACATGGGGACCAAACAAGCTGAATACCTTTAAGGAATAAGTGATCACAATGCAGTTCTGGAAGTCTTGGAAGATTTAGTAAACCAGTGGTCAATATTAAAGGGTGAAGTTACAATTATAAGGTACAAATTTTATAATTGAAGAGACATTTCAGAGAAAGGTTCAGCAAATGGTGGATGGCACAAATACAGTGAGACAAAGAGGAAAAAAGTTGAAGGAAATAGTAAAAAAGGGTAAGGAAATATTTATTAAAAAAAAACAGAAAATAAAAGGAAGTATAGAACCTACATACTACAACAGTGAGGAGGTAAGGATGTTAAAGAGGTCAGTGCAAAGAGAACATTATAGAGTTAAGAAACATCTTAGCAGTAGGGAATACTTAAAACAGCAACAAGCAATCAATAACAGCAAAGAGGGAAGCTAAAGATAGATGTATGAAGAATATTATTGGTGCAGGGATGCCACTTTTCTTTTTCTTTTTTACTTATGGCTTTATGCCACGTCGATATCGATGTCATTAGAGGCGGGTTGGGACTGGGGCAAGGAATGGGAAGGAATTTGGCCATGGCCTTTAGAAGGAATCAACCCGGCATTTTGCCTGGAGTGATTTGGGGAAACCACGAAAAACCCAAATCTGGATGCCTGGATGGGGATTCGAGCTGGCGTCCTCCCGAATGCGAGGCCAGAGCATTAACAGCTCACCCATCACGCTCAGTGGGTGCGGTGGGGAGGTGCCACTGAATGATGCATCTAGAAATTTATGTGGCTATGAAAACTGGGGGGAAGGGTAGATATTCAAACAATTGTAAATTAGAATGGAGAAGAAGTTACTGGGGATTTGGAAATAGCAGAGAGACTATCATCCTGGCATGGAAGGGAATATATCAGAAGTGCATCTCCATGTTAGTACAAATGAGGAAACTACGAACTTTGAAATAGATCCTCAGGAAATTATGAAAGAACTCTGAAAGCTAAAAAAGTGCAAAGGGGCCAATGTAGATATTATGACTACAGATACCTTGGAATTTTATTTAAAATGAGTCTGGAATCTTGCTTCTTCCCAGCGGATTGGAAAACATGTTGTTGTGGCTTTAGGGCATGTCGGATTGAAAAAGAGCGATAGTAGTAGTGGACATAAAGGTGAGGGCAACAAATAGGGTTAAAACTATAAGGCAATTAGTTTGACGTCAGTGACAGGCAAAATGATTAGGAGATTGATATGCAAATACATCAGAAATGTCTGGGAGGAAAGAAACTGGTTTGCAAATTGACAACATGGTTTTAGGCAAGGATATTCATGTGAAGGGCTATATGCAAGATATTTTGGATGTATTGGACAAGTGAGGCCAAACTGATAGTGTAGCACTAGATCTGTCTAAGGCACTTGACAGAGTGAGCCATAAAAAGGTATTATAAGTTGAAAACTATTGGAGTGGATGGAAAAGCAATTTTCTGAAAAGAGACATTCTTAAAAGGAAGAAAGCAAAGTGTTAGAGTAGGAAATACAGTATCAAAAGAGGCAGAAGTGAATATTGGAGTGCCACAGGGTAGTGTATTGTGACCACAGCTACTCACCATTCTAATGAAATGATTGAGTTAATTGTTGACAGTCAGAATTTAGATTGTTTGCAGATGACGTAATGGTACACAAAAGGATCTAAATGGTTTAAGACTATGAGCAGCTGCAGGGTAACCTGGATAGAATATCTAACTTAGTAGGTCAACATGAAATGAAGATAAATATCAACAAGAGTAAGATTCCGAGGTACACAGACAAAAAACTACAGGTTGTTTATAATTATAGGATGGGGAGAAACATCTTGGCATAATGTTTGATAATAAACTCAACTGGGCAGGACACATTGGGCAGGTGTTAAGAAAAGGTTAAAAATGTGAGGATGCACCAGAGAAGTAAAAGAACTGGGTTACAAAACTTTGGTCAGACCATTGGCAGTGTAGTTTGGGACTCACATTTTGGGTATCAAATACAAGAGTTGAAAATTGTGCAAAGGAGAACAACAAGATTTGTTGTCAGTAAATGATATAGGAGCTGGACTGGAAGTCACTGGAAGACAGGAGGAGGTTGAAGAGAGTGCAAGGGCGCTAATGACCCCGCCATCGACGCGCCCTTAAACCTCAACAACAACAACAAGAGAGTGCTGGGAGTGTATGGTGATGATACTGGTCGAAGAATTATGAGTAGTGCATGGAAGGGAAAATATGACCATGGCCACAGGCTAACAATCAATTTCATGCATAAGGGAGTGGGAAAATTTTCTTTTGTGGATAAGAGTGTCAGGGACTGGAATAAATAACCAAGGGAGGTGATGAATAATTTACTATAAACGCTGAAAGAATTTAAAATTAAAATTCATAAATTGCAATAGATGGGGGAGGAATTTAACACTGAAACTATATAAGAAGATAATAATAAAATTCCAACAAAAGTGTAATTATATGACTAGCAAAATTGCCACTTCATCGCATTTAAAATTCAACAGAGGCACAAACAAAGAAACACGAATCTTTCCCATCACTGGACATGCTACTTGCACCATAACATGCCTCTTATACAAACTAACCTACTTCAATTGCACTATTTCGTATATGGTCCTCACTACCAAACAGTTCTCAATTGGAATGAATGGCCACAATCAAACAGTGCACAATCTATACCTTTCACAATTGGAACACTCTCAATAACTTTCTGGAAATTACCACTGCATCTGGAAAAATGTCCTGGATACCAAGCATCCATCTGACCTCAATCTCCGATAAGACCCTTCCTTTCAAACCCATAACTTATTGATAATTACAAGATTTTTGGGGTATGCCATGTTGTTTATTTGATAATTTAAGTGTTCATCTGCCATTCTACAGCCTTCATCAGAGATACTATTTATGTTGACACAGCAAATGGGTACAAAATAAAATTTGAAAACACAAGGCTGCTGTGGAGAGAATATCAGTGGTGGCCTTGACGAGTGAGAGAGGCAGCAGAAATTTCAAAAAATACCAACAACTTCAACAAAGACAGTGGCCTATTACTCTGTTATGCTTGGCGCTCACTGCTATAACATAAATAGTATATTGGACAAATGCTGTAGAATCACAGCCAAAAGCTTCGATTATCAAATAAATCTTGTAATCATTAATAAAGACAGCCATGGGAGCCTGAGAAACCATCACTGTGAAAAAAGTGATAAAATCGGTTTTATATATTGAGTCTTCATGGTTGTGGCTGTGTTCAGAATCTGACTGATTTCATGATTTGAGGTGCAACCTCATATTGATAAGTGGGATCTTACTGCCAAGTTCGTAAATTTGAATCAATTTTGTACTGATACATTACCTACCCACTCAATTCTTGTTTCATTTGTTTGCCCCTCCTCTTATGGGTACTTCACTCTTTTATCCTCACAGTGTACACTTTTTGAGCATCAAATGACAGACCACAAGAAATTTTCATAAACTGAAATTCATTATACTACATGATGATAATAAAAAAAGCAACAGAAAGCCTTATCAACTGGAACAAGTGAAAGAAAAAGTTAATATCCTGAAATGCAAAATTAAAACATGATAACACTGTAATCAAACCAGGGGCTTATATGCGTCAAAACTTTGATTACTGGTGGTAGATATTAAAAAGCAAGAATCGTATGAAATATACCAAGAAAAGAAAAATCAAATATTATGGCCATTTAATCACAAGGAATAACAGACTGATCAAGTGAATTCTCAACCTGGTTAGCCTATATTGATAAAAATGAAAAATAATTGCCAACTTAAAATCGAAAAGGACCTTCCAGAAATCAGAACCACAGATGATATACATGTAGATAAAGAGTAAGTAGCATGGTCAATAACAAACAATTTGCCAACAAGCCATATTTGGAAGAATGTAGGTAAGAGCTCAGTGAGAGAATTAAGAGATTTTGGGAAAAGAAGAAAAACACATCTGCTAAATAAGTTCTATTATGCTCCTCAATTGGGTATCATGACAGAAGAAGAAGAAAACAACAACTGTAGTTGTGGAAGGGATGCATTCCTCAATAGATCAAAGGAATTACACTAACAAAAAGCAGTAAATACAGGAATTTATATGAATCAAACAAATAGCAAATAAAAAAGTCCACAATCTTAAAAAAAGCAAATGTAAGCACAATAAATTAAAGCAAATGGTAAAAGTAATATATTGCTCACACTGTATTCCAAGGTGCCAGTGAATACATTACACATTTGCATAGAAGAATAATCACCACTTACCAAAGTTGAAGATTGCTGCAGTGCCGAAACACGGAAATATATGTACATTATGAAGGAAAGGGAAATTAACCCACCACATACCAAAGGTGATGGCTGCGATGAGAGAATACACTTAAAACACTTAGGTGGACAAACAATTACATAATTTTCACCAACTGCCTTCTTCAGTGGTAGATAAACAGCCCATTAAGCTCCGTACGTGTGCACACACAGAACGTCACCCAATGAATAGCCATGTAGTGGGGGGAAGGGTGGTGGAATGACTAAGGAGTAGACAATTGATATATCGGCAATGTCTGAGATAAAATATTGCAGGCGATGGTAAAATGAACATATGTAGCAAGGGAACCTAGTGTGTGTGTGAAAAAGAGAGAGAGAGATGGGTTAAGTGGTTGGATTTTAACGGTGGTTAAGGCCAGGTGGGTATCTGGTATCCAGGATAGTCTGGTACATTAGTTCCCATCTCTGGAGTTCTGCTGCAGAGGTGCTATCGGGAAAAACTCTGACTGCTCTCACAGTGAAACAGTCGTTGAGATTGTTGGAATCATGGCTATTGGCATGTTCTGGTAGTGGAAGGTACAAGTTGCGGGTGTGGACTATTTGTCTGTGGCCATTAATTCTAACTGAGAGTTGCTGTGTGGTGAGGTCTATGTCGGAACTAGTGCAGTGGCGGCAAGTTAGTTGGTATATGACATGAGTAGTTGAACACGTGGCATGCCCAATAATGGGGAAAGCTTCCCCAGCGGTAGTATTGGAATATGTAGTGGTGAGTCGAAGCATGCTGCAAGTTTTACAGCGAGGTCTTTTGCGATGAAAAGATCCATGTGGTGCTTCTCGAGAGCTTCTGCTGATGGAGAGTATTTGTGGACTAAGATGTTCTTAAGACTGGGTGATCTGCTAAAACATGCACGGGGAACACTGGGTAGAATTTTGGGTAGGAGAGTACGTATTTCTGGAAAGGAGCGAGTACAAACAGAGTTGAAATTTTCAGATTCAACAATAGAGAAAGACTGGCAGCCAACTGGAGATGCAGACCATTAGCCACTGGCTAAGGTGGTAAATATTGGTGGAAGTTGAAAGATACGAACCTAAAAATTGTGAAACATATCGCGGAAACTAATCACAGACACTCGGAAGATGTCAGCAAAAAATATTAGACAGTAAAATTTTCTTTTATCTATATCTATAAACCGAAAACCGGGTATATTTGTACCAGAAAAAATCGAAATCCACTGTGAAGATTTCGATGGGCTTTTCACTGATTTAAAGCTTAGAATCTCAACTCAGTTGTTTGGTATGTCTTATTCTTCTACGTTACATAACGCCAGAACATTAAATGAAATTCTGAACGTATGGTGAGGAATACCACAGATGGAACCACTAGGTGCAGCATGCTTCGCACTAAAGACTTCCTTTAATTAGGGATATTCAATTTTTAAAACTATAGATAGCAGTGAAAACAACAGAGATTTTCTTTAACCACGATCTCTGGCACTAGACCTAAAACTAAATTGTCTCTGGCCATCAGCATTAGTCTTCTGTTTGAAAAAATTAATTTATTTACAATAATATTATTGTGGATTCACTTTTGATATTTGTATTTGAGGAGTTAAAGTATCTGGAATTTCGAGCAAAAAGTATATCCATTCACTTGATGAAGCTTGAAGGTTAATGAAGCTTGATACACATGAATCTTTTCGGATGAATGAAAATAGTTTACGTGCAAATAAACTTCAATCCACCCCTTTCTTGGTAGGGGGTGTGTGAATCTAGGTTTGCTTTAATTCTGAAAAATGTTGGCGCGATTTTAATGAATCTTTGTACAAATATTTCTCATTGCGGGAATAAAAATAGCATACGGGTAAATCTACGCCAACTATACAGGGCAACTCGGGGAACTCCACTAGTATGAATATAAAATACAAATATAAAAATAATTTTTAAAACCAATGATATTAGTTACAACCCATAGATTAGCAATGGTGTTTTATGTGGGAAGAGAGAGGGGTGTGTTGGACAGGTTGGAAACAAGGAAGGTTACTGTGTTTAATCTTAAATTAGGCTCCAGCTACTGTCTGGCGCTCAGTACCTTCAGAATTCATAGAAACTACTTCTGTGTGAGAGGACTCTGATGGCATGGACAGTGAAGCAAGAATTGAAATTGTTTGTATAATGTGGTGGCTTGATGAGATAATGGATGGTCAGGGTTCTGGGTAAATACAATTTGCATTCTGATAGTCAGTGATTCTTGGTATAACCTATGGAAGAGACTGGTCAATGATTGCAGGTTTGTTGAATTATCAGATGGGATACATGTGGTAAGTTCTATGGAAGGGAAGTTTCCCCAATTGCTAGGATGGTGAAGGTGGTGGAAGCATGGTACATGTTGCACAACTTACAGAAGGATCTGTTGAGAGGAAAAGAGCCTTGGGACTGTCTTCTAAGAAGAGGCAACCTATGCTTATGTGGTTCAGAGCTCTGGTGAACGGCGTCTCCGGTGCGGATGGTAGTGTAAAAATAGGTGGGGGGGGGGGGGCGGGAATACTAAAATATTGGATCGATAATCGATACTGTTGATGGTATATTATCATTGAAAGTGGTAGATCAACATAATAACTGAGTGAGGATACATATATTAAAAACAAAATAAATAAAAAACAAAATATCAGAAATATAAGAAATGTAAATAGTATAGATAATAAGTGCTGGATTTGGTGGAATTTATTGGAGATTGAGGCCAGGAGGACGTCTGGTGTCAAGGATATCCTGATAGGCTAGTTCCCATCTATGTAGTTCAGAGGAGGTTGTGTTGTCAGGGAAAACTCTGATCACCCTAACTGAGAAACAGATGTTAAAAAAATTCAGTTTGTGGGAACTAGTAACTAGATGGGCCTCATTGTTAGTATATACTGTCTGCCTGTGGCCATTCAATCTGATAGCTAGGGTGTTAGTAGTGAGGCCTGTATATGAGCTGGAGCAATGTAAGTTGATATATGATGTGTGTTGTCATGCCATTCACAGGACAGCGGTCTATGTATACACATCTGACTCCACCTGGTGTCTTACATCTGCACATATAAGGCTGTAGGCTGAAATATTGCGCTTCTCTTGTGTGTGTGGTATTTTTTTTTTTTTTTTTTTTTTTTTGTGTTCGTCATCCCAGCCGCCTTCATCTGTGGTAAGTGTTGGGTCATATTTCCCTATCCTTCCTTAGTTTTGTAAATATATATGATAGGGATATGAGCCACCATTTAAATTTAGATCATGGATGTGGGACGCGAACACACAGAAAAGACACAAACACAAATAATAAAGTAATTTTCGGGATAAACCCTTCGTCAACGGGAGAACATTATGAGAGGTGGCCGCAGCTGGAGACTGCCTTACAGAAAGACTGCCAGTCGGGAAAATGGTGGGGGTAAATTCAAACATCGGAAAAGTAGAGGGGCAGTGAATCAGACCAACCGGCGGTTTTACTGTGAGGCAGTCTCAAGCTGCGCCGACCTCTCATAATGTTCTCCCGTTGACGAAGGGTTTATCCCGAAAATTACTTTATTATTTGTGTCTTTTCTGTGTGTTCGCGCCCCACATCTATCATCCAAAGGTAAGTGGTGGCTCATTTCCCTATCCTAATTTGATTCCTTTAGGCTACTTAGCGCCTTAATTTCATTGTTACTATATATATAGTTAACAGGAAATAATAGGACCTAATTAGCTAATGGATTAAAAAAAAACTATCCCTTTTTCTGTATATATATAAATCCAAGATTAAATGTACGTGGCAAATCCACTGTAGCTACATTCCTCCACATGAACTAATCACATCCTAATACTGTGGTAGTCAATCTCGAGACGTATTATTTTCAAATAGTACATTGGCTAAATACATCTTGCACTGCTGTAACCATCCAGGGGGGATAGAAATTAGATTACTATTATTCAGAATAATGTAGATTGGTCCAAAAAGTGGATCTATTGTATATTGTGATACCGCTACAACAACATTAAATAATATCGTTGTAATACTGCTGTAGTCAGTTGCAAGACATATTATTTTAGGCAGTAATTCCATTGTAATACAGCCTGGGCCATTATTTTCAACCAGAAATTAGGTTGTAAATACAGCCTGGACCAGCATGAAACTGTTAAATGTACTTCGGAAAGAATTTCTAGCAGAGTCTTCGTTTGACCACTGCAGTATTATGAGGCCAACTCCAGGCGGAATCGCGATCTCCAGTAATACCCAGAAAGCTTTACACAATATGAAAATGATATGCCTTGTGATTGAACACCATAATTTTAGTTTGCATACAGAAATGTATTTGCAGTGGAATCACAATCATCAGTTAACCCAAAATTCCTTTTGTGATTCTCAATAATTCCACGACTACATTCTTAGACATGTAATGTAAAGTAATGTTTCTGTAAGTTATCTTTTTTTGCCTAATATTAGTCTTCATTTTAAATTATAAAAAGTTATATAACACAAACATTTGTACAACATAATAAAGTAGGTTGGCATAAATCCTGGAGCATTTAAATTCTTACAGTAAACTATAATAAAAATGGACAATTTTGTAAAACATCCTCCTCTATTACAAAATGGAATCATTTTCGGAAAATGGCATCTCTCTGTCCACAAATTCTAAACTGGCAAAATTACATTTTATACAGATGAATTTGTGGTTTAAAATAATTTCTGCACAGGTGCAGCATGACTTATTCAATTGCTTCATTATGTACATCTTTTATGGCTGCCATCACTGGGAAATTGTAGCATACATTGCTTAAATTCTCATTTTAAATTCAAGTTACTAGGCAGTAATGTAATCACTGTGACACAAGAAAGAATTATACCTTTGTTCAGAAAATTGGTACACATGCTCCTTGGCTGATGTTATTTAATATATGTTGTTCTTAGAGCAATAATAAAATATATACATACCACACAAACACAAAAATACCATTAAGCAGTAAGCCATTGACAGCCAGCATATTGTGAGGTAACAACAAGGCACACGTTCCTCAAACAATATTATTTGAAAATATATTACTATCACAACCATAAAAAAATAATACCATACTAACTTTACACACAGGTGTGGGTGCACGCGCGCGCGCACACACTCACACATATATATAAAGGAAAGACTGCAAGAAATGCTCTCAGATGACTAGCCAAGTCAAGAATGCGTTGTCACAAGATATTTCAGCGACTAAATTCATTGCCATCATCTTCTGGTGAATTTAGTCACCAAAATATCGTGTGACAACGCATTCTTGACTTGGCTAGTCACCCGAGAGCATTTCATACATTCTCAACGCCGAGAAAGAATTTGTTCTTATATATTTAAAAAAAATATATATTTTTTTAGTCTGCTTAACGTCTCTCTAACAGCGAGGTCTTTAGAGACGGGAAAGGATGGGGGGGGGCAAGGAATGGGAAGGAATTCGGCCATGGCCTTTTGAAGGAAGCATCCCGGCATTTGCCTGGAGTGATTTGGGAAACCATGGAAAACCCAAATCTGGATGCCCGGATGGGAATTCGAACCACCATCCTCCCGAATGCAGGGCCAGAACGCTAGAAGTTACACCACCACGCTCTGTCTCTTATATAAAAGACTGCAACTTTAAATAGTAACTGAATGGTGGATGTTGTTGTTGTTGTTGTTGTTGTTTTAGGGCGCGTCGACAGCGGGGTCATTAGCGCCCTAACAAAAACCAGGAGTGACAACGTGGCGAAATTGCCGTCTGTGTGGCCGACTGTAAAGGGGTCGGCCACAGAGACAGCACAATAAAATACTAACATACTAACTAAAATACCGTCTGCCTGGCCGACTGTATAGAGGTCGGCCACACAGACGGCAACATAAAATATAAAACTGTGACTAAAATATAATACATTAACTGGTTGGCTGTAAATGGGCCAACCAGGTTAAAAAACAAATTAGCTGGCTGGCTGTAAAAGGGCCAGCCATATAATCAGTGTCACAAATAAAAACAGTACTTGGATTGGTGGTTGTACACGGCCACCAATCCAAACTAGAACCTAGGCCGATCTGCCCAAAATTTTTGGGACAAGACCGGCCAAGCAACAAAACATTTAAAACCTTAGCCACGTTGTCACGGTTATCGCTTAAAATAAGGAACAGATCGTTGCCTAAGCCAACGTCTGCCCTTAAATCTAAAAAACAATTCACATTCGGTTAAAATGTGGCGTACCGTCAAAGGTACGCCACAAGCATCACATTCCGGAGGGTCCTCTCGGCGGAGAAGGAAACTATGAGTAAGAGGACAGTGCCCTATACGGAGGCGAGTAAGGAGAACCTCATCCCTCCTCGCCCGCTGGAAGGAGCTGCTCCACGGCTGAACGGTCGGTTTGACCTGCCGGAGCTTATTATGCTCGACTTCCAGCCACTGCCTCTGCCAAATATCGAAGATAAATCTCTTCACCGCCGAGGCAAGGTCTGACTTTGGGACCGGTGCAAAGTCGATTCGGACCTTGTCACAGGCTAACTTGGCAGCTTCATCTGCTGCCTCGTTCCCCCTGATTCCCACATGCCCCGGTACCCAGCAGAATAATACCTCCTTTCCACGAGATTGGAGGGAAAGGAGGGTGTCCTGGATGTCCTGGACAAGACGATCTGCTGGATACATATTTCCTATGGCCTGAATACAGCTGAGGGAATCACAGCATATGATGAAACACTTATCGCGATTTACTTTCATATGCTGGAGCGACTTTAGCACGGCGTAGCACTCGGCAGTAGAAACGCTGCATCTGCCGTCAAGTTTATATGTGTAAGTCGCTCGAGGGAACACGACGGAGCAGCCAACTCCGTTAGCCTGCTTAGACCCATCCGTAAATACCGGGGTAAAATTATGATGCTCGTATTAAGACATCTGTAAAAATTCTGATAAAAACATTATCTGCGGTACACAGCTTGTTGTGCCGCGATAATTCTAAAATCGTTCTGGGCCTCTTTAAAAGCCAGGGAGGAGATTTACTCCAACCCTGGTGATAAAAGGAAGGAAGCTCGAATCCGTATTGTTCTAAAATTGCCTTTGTACGGTAGCTGAACGGTTTAGTGGCTCTATGCCGATTGGTATAGAGCCGTTCGTAGTTGGGGTGCAGAACTATGTCGTACACGGGACTGCCAGGTGTTATGGCAACGTGTAGGAAGTGTCGCACCATGAGGAGTCGCCGACGGATGGTAAGCGGCGGCTCGCCAGAGTCAGCACAAATGCTGACAATGGGGCTGGTGCGATATGCACCCGTGGCGAGCCGAATTCCTGCATGGTGGACACTATCCAGTATACGAAGATAACTGTCCCGTGCCGAACCATAGACAATACAACCATACTCCAACCGCGACCGTACAAAGGCTCTGTAAAATTGTAGCAGGCAGGAGCGGTCAGCGCCCCATGACCTGCCACACAGGCATTTTAAAACATTTAGAGCTTTTGAGGCTCTGGCTTTAACATCTTTAAGATGTGGCAGCCAGGTTAGCCTACTGTCTAAAATGAGGCCCAGAAACCTAACAGTATCGGTAAAACGTAAAACAGTGTACCTCAGGGTGAGATGGGGCTCTGGTAACAGAGTCCTACTACGACTAAAAAGTACACACCGGGTTTTCTCGGCAGAGAAACGAAAACCGGTGTGCACTGACCATTCATCCAGCCTGTTCAGCGCGAGTTGCAGCTGCCGCTCTGCGCTTCTCAGGCTGGAAGATGCAATAAAAATTAAAAAATCGTCCACATACAAGGAGGACCGTATGGGACTCCTTATAACACTTAAAATGCTATTTATCGCAATAGCGAAGAGAGTCACGCTTAAAACTGAACCCTGAGGAACACCGTTTTCCTGAATAAAAAGATCAGACACTTCACCACCGACTCGGTACCGGAAGCAACGACCAGATAAAAATGATTTTAAAAAACGGGGTAGGTTGCCCCTAAAACCCCATTCATGTAACTGTTTTAAAATCAAATGCCGCCAGGTAGTATCGTAGGCCTTTTCAAGGTCGAAAAAAACACCCACAAGGTGTTGGCTGCGGACGAACGCATCCTGTATCGCCGCTTCCAGCAGGATCAGGTTGTCCAAGGTGGAACGGAACTTCCTGAATCCACACTGAAAGCGGCTCAGTAGGTTTTGGGATTCTAGACACCAGACGAGGCGGCGATTAACCATCCTCTCCAGTGTCTTACCCACGCAGCTTGTAAGGGCGATACTACGATAGCTACCTGGCAACAATTTGTCTTTGCCAGGTTTTAAAATTGGAATTAGTGTTGCTTCTTTCCACGAGTCGGGGAAGTGTCCTCCGGTCCATATGTCATTAAAAGTATCCAGAAGGTACTCTTTAGCATCTTTACTAAGATGCCTCAGCATCTGGTACTGGATCAGATCAGGCCCTGGAGCAGTGTCGTTAGCGCTATTCAACGCTGACTCCAGTTCCCAAAATGTAAATGGGCGGTTGTATGCCTCTGTATTCGACGAATCAAAGCACAGCGCGCGCCTCTCGGCAGCAACTCTTTGTCGCTGGAACCGAGGTTCAAAGTTGGCCGATGAAGTGACGGCGGCGAAGTTCTCCGCCATCAGCTGCGCTATGCTTCGTTCGTCGGTAATAATACGTCCATGATCCAGTAATCCAGATACTGGTGGGCGGGAGTACCTTCCGGATATACGGCGAATGGACTCCCATACTTTCGATGAAGGTGTGGAACGATTTATTGTGCTCACAAAGATCTGCCATGACCTCTTCTTGCTCTCCTTAATAACTCGACGCGCCTTAGCTCTGGCAATACGGAACGCTGCTAGGTTGTCAGCTGTTGGGCACAGCTTAAAACGACGTAGCGCCCGTCTACGACACTGGATGGCGGAACGACAATCGTCGTTCCACCAGGGGACGGGCGTCCTTCGCAGCGTTCCGGAGCTTTTCGGCATGGAGACGTCAGCTGCACGGTGAATCACTTCTGTGAAGTGATTCACCTTCTCCTGTATACTACCACAGGGTTGTAGCAGTACAGAACGGCAGAAGAGCTGCCAATCTGCACCACTGACGTTCCATTTACGCCGGTTATTACCTCCTCCCCGCTCGCACTCAACGTGCATCCAAACAGGGAAGTGGTCACTTCCATGTAGGTCGCGATCCACCTCCCAATGCACGGAGTCCGCGATGGAGGGGGAGCACAAGGAAAGGTCAATGGCAGAAGACGTACCGGTAGCAGCGGTGAAATGAGTCATTTGCCCTGTATTCAGGATACAAATTTCCTCCTGCTCTATCAATCTACCAACCACTCGGCCCCTGGGGCAATCGGTGGTGGAACCCCACAGCGCACTGTGGGCGTTGAAATCTCCCAAAAGTAGAAAGGGCCGAGTGAGTTGTCGTATAATGCCAACCAGGTCGTCGTAGCCGACTGACACACTGGGTGGCAGATAGACAGAGCATACGGTCAGTGTGATTGGACCGTGTATTTTCACCGCTACTGCTTGTAATGTGGAGGTGAGAGCAACGGGTTCGGAGTGGACAGTGTTTCGGACCAACACCGCCACTCCTCCCTTAGCTCGATCACCCTCGGTATCGTCCTTTCGGAATATGTCATATCCTCTTAGCACTGGCTGGTGTAGCGGTCTGAAATGTGTCTCTTGCAGACAGAGACACAAAGGATCAGACCGTGCTAAGAGTTGGACTTCCTCTTTGTGAGCCTGAAAACCGTTTACGTTCCACTGAAGTATGGGAGCCATTCTACCTATTTAAAACCACCCGCCCCGGGTCGGGTGGGTCACTGTCTGTTGGGTTCTGAGGAACGGGACCACGTTCTTCGTCCACCAGCATAGCGTCATCTTCGGGGTCCGAAGACGACTTTTGCTCTAAGGCCTCGGCGTCATGCGGATCTTTCTTCCGCCGAGGCCTTGTCCCCTTCCTCCCCACGCCAGTTGGGGAACTGGGAGGAGAAGTGGAGGGGGACTTCAAGAAAATGGTGGGGTCCGTGTGTTTAAACTTCGGACCCCGAACTTTCTGCACAGTTTGCCATCCGCTACTGGCAGATGGCGTTGCTGCTGCTACTGCCGCTGCAGATGCAGCTTTTGCCATGGGTGCTGCTTCTGCTGTTGCAGAGGCACCCACGGCTGCAGCTACTGTAGCGGATGGCTGTGCTTTGCCTGGTGGACTTGCTGAACGTGCTTCTGTGGTCGGGTGAGCAGAAGCGCTACTACCGACGGCCGCGGTCCTTGGTGTCAGGACCTTAATGGGCTGCGCACCACATTTGCACTGGCACGAGCATGTCGTGCTCGTGCCCGTGTCTACAACGGACGTCTGCGTAGCAACGCTCTCCTTCCTGACGGGAGTTGACAACGTTTTGGCGAAGCTAGTGGCGAAGACCGGTGGCGCCAGCGCCTTAAACCGTTTCTTCGCCTCGCCAAAGGATATTCTTTCCTTAGTCTTCAACTCCTGTACCTTCTTCTCTTCAAGGTACACTCGACACTCCCTGCTCCAGGCTGGATGTGATCCGGAGCAGTTAATGCACACCTGTGGGAGGGTGCAAGTCGCACCCGGTTCATGCGCCGGTTTTCCACATTTCCCACAAGTGGCGTTGCCTTTGCAGTTCGCCGTCGTATGACCGAACCGCTGGCACTTAAAACAGCGCATCGGGTCCGGTACATACGGGCGAATATTAAGCTTTAAATAGCCTGCCTTGATGTCTTTTGGCAACGTCGGAGTGTCGAACGTCAGGACGAAGGTGGCTGTCTTCTCAAGACTGCCGTTAACCCTTCGTTTTATCTGGCGAACCTCGACCACATGATCTTTGGACCACTCCTTAAGGAGTTCCTCGGTCTCTAAATCCATAAGGTCCCTGCAGGTGATGACACCCTTACTAGAATTTAGAGTTTTGTGGAGTTCGCACTTAACTGCGAACTCCCCGAGCTTCTCGCACTTAAGGAGTTGGACAGCCTGCTTTTGGGTGGATGTTTCCAAAAGCAGAGTCCCGTTCCTCAGCTTTTTAACCGATTTGAGGGTACCTGCAATACCCTCTAAACCTTTATGGATGTAAAAGGGAGAGATCTTTTCAAAAGATCCCTCCATCCGTGACATAATAACAAAGGCATTATCGATTTGACAATCCTTCCCGTTACTTTTATCCTGTTCAGGGGGAGGGCTTTCAACCCTCGCCCGCTTTTTTGAACTGGGTGTATTTTTATTTACCTGCGACACACCCGGGCCGCAGGGGTTTTGTTTTTGTTTGTGAGTCTTCGTTTTGATCCCACGAGCAAAAACATGATAAAAGAAATGCTGATACAACAGGGGTGCGCAGGTGCCCCTGAGGTTGCACGTTAGCGTGTGATCCACCTCTCACACATGCACCTCCTCGGCACGTGGCTGACCTTGAGGTTGAGGGGTTTTTTATAGAGGTTTTTACCGTCCTCGCGATCCGGGCGATGAAGCCAAGATCCCCGTTCTCCTAGGCACACAACGTTCCACCGCCACGCCCTACGGTGGTCGTTGAAGCATGGTAGGAGTTTACGGTGTGGGAAACTTGCGGCGCTCACAAGTTTCCAGCTCGGGCACCGCGGGTTCGCCAAACCCGTACCTGGCACTTGCGTACCAGGCCCCTGCGGGGCTGAATGGTGGAAGTCATATTTATGTATATGTATGTGACCTTGTATGACAATATATATTACTTATGTGTTACATACACTGAAATATAACCAAATGTTGTTGTATACCAGACATTAACCCCTTACTGCATACTGGGACATATATGGCACATACCAGTTTCTTGTTTGCGGAACTCATATTTGAGCAAATACTTTGATACTGTGTGTTGGGACAGATATACTACACAATCAAGAAGAGCTGTGCAAATTTCAAATGTGTTGAGAGAATAAGGAATTATGAAGTATAAATTTTTGCTTTGCGCTGTGAATACTTTACATCCAAGTTCGGTCATACGAACAGTTGTATTTGATACAGTAAACATTTGATTTCAGTGTTTATACAAATTCTAGGATGAAAAGGACATCTGTGGACAATTATAAAGAGGTAAGTTTATATATTTCTCCATTAGAATATATATAATATTGAAAAAAGGGTTTGTGACAGATATGGCACAACATGCAGTCTAGCATGTGTGAACAAGCTGGCCCCTATTGACAAGAAGAAAACCGACAACAATGTTCCTATTTTATTTCGAGTAGCAGTTGCAGATGTCCTCTGGCAAACAAGGAAAACTTATCCAAGAAACTGGGTAGGACAAGAAAATGAAATCAAAAAACTGCTGGACAGTAAGAAGAAGAGAGAGCCTGTGGCAGATCTTCCGCAGTATCAGGATGGAATAGATCACATGCCCGTCTGGTGGGGAAACTGTAATTGTTGCAATTATCCAGACTGCCCTATACAGCATGTCTGAAGTACAGTGCAACATTGTGCTTGGACAAGAAGAGAAACTAAGTTTCATAACAAATAGACTAAACGGAAAGTGAATTAGTGTTATTTGCGATAAATGTGTTCTCTTATGAATAGAAATTGTAATTATTTTATGTAAATAAACTAAGTTCTACTAGTATATGTACATATCTTATATATTTTCCAAATGTTGCATCATCCATCTCGAAACTGGTATCACAACATGTTAACCATTAATGCATGCTGTCCCATATATACATAGCACAAACCCTTAAATCAATAATAATCTCCCCCAAATAAGATTTGGAATTTTTTAAGTATTTTTCTTGAAATCACGGAATTGGACTTAACAAGTGACTTTTTTCAGAAAAATAAAAAAAAATCATGCAGTAAGGGGGTAATATTCTTCAATAGCTATCGAAAATGGTTGTGGCTATACTAACACAGGTTGTGGTTACATTGAAAGGGCGGCAATATCCTTGTTTCCATTTAACGCACAAGGAATAAAGTTTTGTAAATAATTTAAGCCAAGGTTGAAATGCAGCTTGTATCAGTGTTCATGTTAAAGCATAATTTGCAAGAAGTTTGGATTTTATAAAAACTGGAAGTTATCTTGGTTATTGAGTAGCAATATTAGCAGTAACTGTGGATAGATTGAAATGACAGCCAGGATCTAAATTTTGATTTTACTAAAAAATTTGAGTACCTCGAATTTTGAGAATCAGTATTAACAGCACCTCCATTGTAATTTATGTTTATCAACATTGCTGCTCATTGATGCATCTTACTGCATGTACTATGAATATCATTGGAGGTTGATATGATTAAGAATGGCATTCTGTAACAGATTAGCATATAACATCAGGGCAGATTTTTGGGTATTATCTAACAGGCAATACCGCTCGCTTCGCGCTGTTAACGTGTCGTCATAGTGACGTCACGTTCACGTACAGTCAATTTTTGTGACTATTCGGCCGCTGGTAAGTGGCCGCAGACGTCCGATAACACATCAAACACTGGACATCTGGTTGTGTTATCGGACATCTGCGGCCGCTTACCAGCGGCCGCCTGCATCTGATCCACCTTCGGGATATCAGTTTATGTTGATATTGTACAGATTTAAATTATTGTGACCGAGCGTAGCGAGGGCACAATACACACAAAAATTGACTGTACGTGAACGTGACGTCACTATGACGACACGTTAACAGCGCGAAGCGAGCGGTATTGCCTGTTAGATAAAACCCAGATTTTTTGGGCATGAAGTTTGTGCAATATATACATAGATGATGATTGTAATAGAAACATATTGTTCAATAACCTCATTTAAGGAACGCTTGCATCATCGTTCTATGTCACAATATGCTTCTTCACAGTTGCTCAGCATTTACCATTATAAACATGTTTTTCTTAAGCTTGTGGTGAAAGTACATATTTTACAGCTGTAAGAGGAACTTGTAGCAAATAACATCATGCCATAAATGTATGTAACAATTTTCAGACTTTTCTTTATTGGGGACCAGTGACTACGTGACAAGCCATATTTTTGCAAAACCTATTTCCCTATATACTGCATAAATTTAATTATAGCCAACACAAGAGACATTACGCTGTTAAAATTGTTTATATAATAACTCAACATGTAAACACAACACCATGTACAGTTTCATTTGACATAGCTCGTTTGATTGTAATGCTCAATGGCTGAATAGATATATGACATAGGCCCTAATTCTATTTTGGTAAACGTCTCTACCTCAATAGCTATACCAACAAAAAGTAATTTGGAATTGAATAATACTTCTATGACTTTATAGACACAGTATAATCCTACGTGCAAACATATAATATATACTGCAAATACAGAAACGTGTCACACAGTACAAACTATATTTAATGAAAATCCTTTCACATAACTGGTGTAATGGTTTAAAAATTAAACAAGTTATAAAAAATGATTAGTGAGTAAGCCGCGAGATTTATAAATACGTAGTGATTTGGTGCAAAGTGAAACAATTAATAAAAACTGTTCGATTGGAGATCATGATTCCACTAAAACAACATGACGCTGAATTAAAAACACTCCAGATTTATCTACAGAATATATTTCAAATTATGTCTTTGAACTGATTAATAAATGGTTTACAGCTAATGGCTTGTCTTTAAACTTTGATAAAACTCAGTATATGCAATTCAGTACATCACAAAGAGTAACACCTGATATAGACATAAAATTTGCAGGCCAGTCCATTCAAGAGGTAGATAGTGTGAAATTTCTAGGTTTGTGTATTGATCATAATTTAAATTGGAAAGTACATGTTTCTGACTTACTAAAGCGATTGGGAGCAGCCACGTTTGCAATTCGTACAATTTCAGCTTTAGGTGATCTCCGTATGAGGCAGCTAGTTTATTTTGCTTATTTTCACTCCTTATTGTCATATGGAATAATATTCTGGGGCAATTCTACCCATAGAGATAAAGTGTTCAGAGCCCAAAAGCGTGTAATAAGAATAATGTGTGGGGTTAGCAATAGAACTTCATGTAGAGAGCTGTTCAAGAAGTTAGGGATTTTAACATTAGCATCTGAATATATATACACATTAATGTCCTTTGTAGTCACAAATTATACTTTGTTTGAAACAAATAGTAAAGTACACAATTACGGCACTAGAAGTAAAAATGATCTTCACAAGACTTACAAGTCATTGTCATTTGTTCAAAAAGGGGTCCGATATTCAGGGATACATATCTTCAATATGCTCCCAACACATATTAAATGTCTAGTAGATGATAAGAATAAATTCAGGAAAAAATTGAAAGAATTTTTAATTGACAACTCCTTCTACTCTGTCGAAGAATTTATTTCTAAGGTCTCTTAAAAATAACTGCCAGTATCTTGTGTAAATATGGTTCAAATAATTAATTTACCATGTATGCTATGACTGTAGCTACATCTCCTGGTGTATGTATTTAGTTTGTTATGTAATTGTTTATAGTACCATATATGTTACGACTGTACATCTTGTGGTGTATGTATTATTTTGTTATTTTTTTTTAATGTACCATATATCCTATGACTGTACATCTTCTGGTGTATGTATTATTTTGTAATGGAAGTGTTTAATGTACCATGTATACTATGACTGTACATCTAGTGGTGTACTTATTATTTTGTTATGCAACTGTTTATCTGTAAATTGACAACTTTCCACATCCCACAGAGCCAGTCTCTTATATTGGGATCAATGGAAAATGAATGTATTGTATTGTATTGTATTGAGGTCGTCAATCGCAAGATGTATTGTCTTCAAGCAGCAATAAGGTTGTTAATACACCATGGACCATTATTTTCAAGCAGAAACTACATTGTAATACACCCTGGACCTGCATGACAACACTAAATGTACTTTAGAAAGTATTTCTAATGGTGTCTTGCTTTTGACTACAGCAGTGTTATGACGCCAATTCCTCGCGGAATTGCGATCTCCAGGAATCCCATAAAATAGAAAAAATGACAATTTACCCATCACTGGCATGTTAACATGTTTTTCTGAAACTTTTTATTACAGAGCATTCTTGTTTACTAAATGCTGAGATACGTTAAACTAAATAACTACAAACAATCGTGAATTCCGCGAAAGAAACCATCGAATACATGTTTGTAAACAATACTCAACGGCTATTTATAACTCTTAAATCAGAATCAAAATAAAAACTTTCGATTGACAACAATGTTTCAGAAATATTACCTCTTATAAGTTTTGGGTTTTTATTGACACCCGAAGGATCTCCGCCGTCCAATTCCATCGCATGTGCACTGCACGTCAACACTGACACGATCTTCGAATTCTACAGAATTCTGAAATAGACGTTAATCTTTAATTACCATTAGTAAAACTACAGTAAATTCATGCTAATATACAAACACGAAAACAATAACCTCATATTCCACAACACCAACAACGTTTAAAATAAAATAATACAATAACATTTAAAACTGCCAATTCAAACACGATAGAATGATGAACAGAGATCAAGCTCTATTATTTTAACGTTTTAGTTGTTATATGAATCACTACACAAATGTTTAGGGGCACCACAAACTATCACAGATCCAACATGTTTTCATCTTCACACGAACACACAAAGATCTTTTCAAAATATTTCAAACCTTATTCGTAAGGGCTATTGAAGATAGGAACATCATTGCCAAGGCAATGCTGGTCAGCCAAGATGGCAATGCGCAGAACAACGAACTCGAACATTTAATACATAATTATTACACATGTGCCAGACAAGTGGCTGTTTTCCTATAAAAAAAATCACTTACAACAATTTCTTAAACTGCATTCGCGTTTAATAATCTAGCATTTAACAAAGAATAATAGACATTTTTCACTCCAAACAACTAGTTATTACAACTTTTGATATAGCGACGGCGTCGTGGCGACTTCAGCGCCATCGTGTGGTTTGGCGGGAAGGTCGTTATACACTAAATTTGCAATTCATTAGTGGATTGTTGATTAGAGATTACTGCTAAAATTATTAGCAAGCTTCAGTACTTCAAAATGAGATACTTACTTTTCGAACAAAAGTAGTACGCTTTCCACAAGCAGCAGGTTATAAATATCGATTGTTAAATTGACTATAGTCGAACAACATGTTTTGTATCAACCATCACCAGATAGCGCCACGAATTACACGGTATCCTATATAGTCCCATGTAATAAACTTGAGTGTATGGGCACAATTGTGATAAACCAATAACAATGTTCCTTTGATATTACGTCACTTATTATTCTTTTTTTAAAGTCTGTGAGAGAATTACATGAATAATCGTAATTTCCACTTTATATTCATTGAGTATTATTGTTTTACGGTAGTCGTTGATCTGTTACAGCTGACAGTTCATAGTACAGTAAAGCAGTCTACTGCCTAATGCGGGTTTTGTGTATATGTCGATCAGGTTAAAGTTAGTATAGTATAGCACGATTATTATATACGTGAATGGTTTGTTTTCAACAATTATTTTTTGAACTGAGTTGTGAAACTGGTGATTGAACTATTACTAATAGGGGTTGTAGTGAATAAATCATACTTCGTTGTATGCTTGAAAAAATTTACCATGCAGCTGTGAAGATTAAGTGGTGCATGTTATAAATTGGTATGGAGCTCATGCACCGGTAGCAGTTTCCCCCTTGACAGCTACTTACGATTCACACCTTTTTACCGTAAAATCCTTTTTTTGTTGTTAGCTGTAACATAATTAAATTACCACCTTGGGCAGTCTGAGAGTAATATACATAGCGATACACGTTATCACTGAAACGACTCTTATGAAAGCAGCTTATTTATTGCTAATAATATCAAAATTCCTCCTGCCTTATGCTGACAAGAACATTGTGATCCAGGCTGCATTTAAACCTATCTCCGCTATTATTGCCGCTATAAAATCAAACTATACCGAACAACACAATAACTACATTTCGAGTATTAGCAACATTTTTATATCAGGATTCTCAACCCTCTATTACATCACTTTTTCTTAGTATTTTTTATTGTTTTGAAAGAATATTTATAATATATTGGTCACAAATGACAGTTTGCCTTATATAGGGATTCCTGGAGATAGCAATTCCACAAGTAATTGGTGTCCTAATACTGCAATAGTCAAATCCAAGACACCACTGGAGGTAATTTTGGAAGTACATGTTAACAGTGTCATGATGGTCCAGGCTGTATTATAATGGAATTACTGTGTGACTAATACATTTTTGTGATTTATTAATGCAGTATTATGACATCATTAGTGAATGTTGTTGTAGTGGAATCGTGATCTCCAGTGGATCTGAGATTTATATTTCTGGTTTGTTGCCACATGGCAACAACAATGCAGACACGTTACTCAACCAGTTTCAAACATAGGCTCATAATTCATATTGAATGTATTAAGACATAGGAGCAAAACAAATGTTTACAGAAAAGATCTTTCACTTCCCTGCCAAATGTTTTCATTCTCAAACATGCATCTCTTTAATCTGTTCAATCCAATGGCTCCTGAGTTGTAGATTCTTCTTTTCGCAAACTCCCATTGCAAATCAAGACTACAGAAAAAATTATCAAAAAATATTTTATAGTTTTTTTTGTCGGGTACTGAAGTTGAAAAACAATATTTCCATTCTCTCCAAGATAAGGAAGCTTATCATCCAAAATTTCGTTGCCAATAAACATTCAAAAATAATCATTTGGAGTGTAAATATGAATAAATGTTAGTAGTATTCCATATACGTTGGTAACATTCAGTTTTTTTTATTTATTTATTTTTCCCAAGTAACGGAAATGGTTTTCTTTCACTTGCAGTGAAGCACTGCTTTTCTCTTCATTACCACTTTGGTCACCACACTCAGTAATACTTCATTATTCACATAATCAATGTCATCATCACCATATTCATTACAATAACTTTCTGGAATAACTATAGAATTTGCAACAATTTTATAGAAAATATCAATAGTCTCAACATCTGAGCACCTAGAAAGAATATCTTCACCATCACTATTGCCCAGTTCTGAATTGTCGCTCCCTTCTGGAATGTTCATCATAATTGTTTCAGAAGCTTCACAGCTTTAAAAGGTAGAATTGGAACTGTGGCCATGTCTCCACCATTTAAAATAATCAATATAGTACTTCTTTCTGTGTAGCAGGCAATGCTTACAAAACTACACTCTTGTTGCCATATGTTAACACACACAAAATATCAATTGAAGAGTATGAATACAGTCACATTACTGTAAAACAATGACTTACCACAAGTAATAAAATGTCACATTACCTAACCTATTAAAATAATTCCACTCATTACTTTTTACATGTTGTAAACATTTATTTTTAAAATTGCTATGCACATCTGAACTCTAACAAGCTTTGCTAGAAATTGCTAATCTTCAACTGTTTCTGACAACAATACAGACCTAAACTGCCAGGCACTGTAATGACTATCATTTCTGGCATGCCATATGGCTACACCATGCGTTTATGACTGACTTTCTTGCCATTATCAATAGATGTTTAGTTTGTTGCCACCTGGCAATATCATGCAGTAGAGGGCTGACTAGTGTAGCACAAATTATCACAATTAATTTCATTAGACACCTTCAGTATGAACTGCAATTTGACTAAAGCACGTGCAGTAACACAGTCACTGTATCTCAATTTAAACCTGATCTGGTAATTTGTACCCCTACTTCTCAGTTCCTCAGTGCTTAGAATCAGTTACTAATTTATTATTGAGATCCTCTCATCCCTTCCACAGATTGATGCTAAATCTTCCACCAATATTTTATACGAGCCTAATTCCAAGTAAATGCCTATTCTTGGCTCGAGTCTCTTCACCCATATCGCTTTTCATTTTCGTTACTGAGTCTATCCTTCAGTAATGTTTACAGACAAATCTAGCTTCCCTTGTTTGTACCCCCAACAACTCCAATATTTGATAGCCATAATGTGGGCCCCCATACATCTTTGCAATACTATCAACCCTTTCCCTACAACCTACACATTGTGCCCTGTTTTGTTTATCTTACTGCTAACTGATATTCCCAGGTATTTACTACATTTTATGCCTTCGACAATCAATTCCCCTTCTACTGAATAATCATACAAAACCTCAATTTTCATATTAGTAAGCTGATAGCCAATAAGTTGGCCCACCTTGGCATTTATTTTCATTCCATGTTTATCCACCCAACTTGATATCCTGTGTAAATACTTTTGAATTTACTCATAGTCATCTCTCAATAGAATTATATTATACAGCATTTCCTTTCCTCTGATTTTTCTAACATGGCAGTGGAGATTTGTTTAGTGTTACCTGCTCAGGCACGATATTTTTCATGAATTTATCCTTAGCTTTCCTCTCTACTGATATTCTTTGTTTAGTTGTTTCATATGTTCTCTATTGCCCTCTACTTCTTTAATCTATTATTTTCCTTTCTCACCAACCTCTTCAGCCTCCTTATTGTAATACGCAGGTTCGGTGGTGCTTTTTACTTATTTATTTATTTTTGGGACAAACATTTCTTTCCCTTTTCATACTATTTCTTTGAACTGTTCCCATCTACTTTCTGTATCTTCTGGTATATAGGTTCTTACGTCTATTTACTGATGTAATGATTTTGCCGTGAATTGACTCTTTTTTTTTTTTTCCACTTCCCAGTTATTCAGTCTCTTATATTTGTATGGAGGGTTTTAATGGATGTCGTCTTTATGGATGCGGATGTTCAGTGATGGACATCCGCAGATGTGGATGTTTCGCAGAAGCAGATGTTGAGGTGGAAAAATAAATGGATAATTATTTAGATTTTAACATTTTATCAAAATTAATTAAATTTAAAATAAAAAAGTATATTTTATGCCAAATTATACATTTTTTCATTTAAGTCTATTATCATATAATACTCCCTTAGTGACCTTTTTTGCCTCATTTTTCTACTACAAAAAATTTGGGATGATTTCACAAGTGGAATA
This sequence comes from Vandiemenella viatica, assembly GCA_031002005.1. Lineage (NCBI taxonomy): Eukaryota > Metazoa > Arthropoda > Insecta > Orthoptera > Morabidae > Vandiemenella > Vandiemenella viatica. The sequence goes on from CM061920.1 coordinate 210,929,666, forward strand.
AATTTTTTACATAACTACACACGTGTCTAGAAAATAATCTTTGTCATATGAACTTTTGTAGATTTCGCAGCTTGACTAATTCAAGCGTCAAGCACAAGGCCACGCCACCGCAATTCTCTCTGCCCACCATCCGCCTCTTCACTGTTATAGTGGCCCATTCACACTCCAACTTGTAGGACCTAAAATGATCCAATTTTCCAATAATGGACTCTTGATGGGCCGTGAAAGGCATTACACATAGGACGTGTTGCAAGTTGTTGGACTCCCAGACAACCATCACTGGTCCTTGCCATCCAACAAATTATGGTATTGGATCATGATTGGTGGAAACCTCCTGTGATTGTGTGATGAGGACACTTGTGTGTGGTGAGAAAGGATTGCTTGGAACATTTTTGGACCCCTTCAAGTAGAGTGAATGGGTTAGCGCATCCTATGGTAATTCTCCGCAGATGTCCTGTAAGTTGGACTGTGAATAGGCCGCTTTACTTTACATGCAAGTTCAAACTTGTAAATTCATCGCTTAGATAATAACACCATTCAGTTCATTGTTACTTTTATTGCAAGATCTTGAGATAAAAACAAACAGGTTGTTGTTAGCTAATTGACAATGGGCAGAATCTCAAATAAAAAATACTGTACAATATAAACAAAACATCTGCTATACATCCGCATTAAAAATTGCAGATGTGGAGGTAGGATTTAACGTGAAAGTTCTGTACTTGCAGATGCGGATATTCATTACATCCCTACTGGGATGTATGGAGAATAAATGTTTTGTACTGTACTGGTGCCTTTCTTCCACATATTGAACCACTCTCTGAAGTATCTCCTCAGTTCTGAAACTGTTACTTTGTTATACTTATGGTCCCCCTCTTCATTGGCTACTGATTTCGCTATACCCCTTATGTCTGTCACATTTACCTGATAATCACTTAATCCCTCCATCATGTGAGAGACCATATAACTTTAATGATGCTCACTTTATTTTGATTTTAATTTATTGTAGTAATGCTTTGTGATTTTAATGTTAAACTGTCACTTGAAATTTCATTTCAGAGCTGCGGTTGAAATTAAAGCTCTGAAGAACATTGTGGCTTTGGTTCAGAATGGCTGAAGAGGAAGAAACTGGTAAAGAGTACCGGTGGGAGACAGGTTATGAAAAAACTTGGTAATAATATTTTCCTTGATTATCTTTGGTGAATTCGTAAGCCAAGATTGTGTTGATGTACTTAGAATCTCTTAAACTTTAGTCTACATTCTCGAGATTTATGTGTGCCTAATGTATTTATTTGAAGTACATCCATAGCTGAAATCAAACACTTCTTCATTTGTTGCTTGCAGAGAGACCAATTTTTTTGCCCTTTTTCAGGGAGGCTATTAAGGAGAATGAAGAAGGTCTACTTGAAGGTTCTGTTGCTGATATTATTCAACGGGCAAAACGACGAAGGCAAGCAGACAGACGTACCAATGTTAGGCTAGGAATGATGAGACATTTGTATGTTGTTCTTGATTTTTCTGAGGCAATGACAAATCAGGATTTGAAACCTACTCGACAGCTTTGTTCAATTAAGGTTAGTATTAAGTAAAAATATTGTGTTATTTTATAATTCCTCTTTTATTATATACACTATAGCTGTGGCAGGCCGTATTGATGGATGGCTCTGAATGTGCCATTTCCAAACCATCCACTTAACAGTTAAATTCACCTGTTTTCTTGTAGTAATAGTTGGTGCATTGACACTAGGCAACGCAGGATGCTCAGCATTGGCGATTTTTCAAATGTTATTGAGAGTGTGCTATGCAAGAATGTTCTCAAGTGCAGCGACAGCATGCTCGCACCCAGCTGCCAGATTTCCTGACCACAATTATAGGTAATTTTGCTACATACCATGTCCTGAAAATAATGTAACATGTTACTTGCTCTTGCCATTATGCTAGTGCGTACAGCCACTATAGATTCAGTAACTAGTTGTGATTTGATTATTTTTCAGTAAGACTTCTCTGTTAGTGTAGGTGTCATGGACTTATTATTTAGGTTTTCTTGTTGGAGCAGCGTTGGTTTATTTAAACTTAAAATTTCAGCTATCATGCTGTGGCTTTCATCAGAGGACTGCTGTGTCTGTTGCCATTGTCGCCTATATAATGCAGAGGGAGTAAGCGCACTAACTGTCCACAATGTTGTCACAGATGTTAACGTGCCTAGCGTAGGTGATCGGATGGAGTCATTCATCTTGCATTCTTCTCAGCAGATATGACCAAATATGGTCAAGATGTAGGCCACTATGAGGATTCATGTTGTTAGGTCTCTTTTGTATTTCTAATGCTTCTCTCACCCACCTTGGCCACCATCTGCTCTCTACAGCCACAACACTAGTCTGGTAAAATAACTGTCGGCTGAAGTATGAGCTGCAACTGATTTGCTGACGTTATTTTTTTTTAAATGTAGTGTTCTTTTAACTTTCCTTGACGGAGTGTCATGGCTCATTGATATATACCTTGCCCCAGCTGCATGGAATTTGGTCTGTAATTTCTCCCTCTTCGCTTTTATTTTTACAAGTACATCTGAAATCTTCCTGGATGCCCTGTATACAGGACAGATGTTTTTCTTTTGTAGAAGGTGACCAATTTTATCCGTCACTCCTTAGACATATGGTAAAACCGCCACTGGCCCGTCAGTTGATCTGCTGATCTGTTGCTGCTGAATTAGAAAATTATATTTAAGTGCAATGGAATTGGTTATTTGACTACTTCTTGAAAATGGTTTTAAATTATTTATTGGCACACCTTATTCACCGAGTACAGAGATTTTTTGATGAAAGTCCTTATTTTGCGTAAAATTTAAAGAATTTAAAAGCCCGCCAAAATGCTCCTTTGCTGCCTGGCGTGGGCAACGACAGTGTTGACGTCACACATCTGTAACTGCTGCGGCTGCAAAAGGAGCGTTTCCTATTACCCAAATTTTCAACTATTTTTATTGTTTGGACATTACTTGCACACCGAAACACGGGTTAAAAAAAAAAAAAAAGAAGAAGAAGAAGAAGAAATGAAAATTACTTGCACATTAAAAGTAAATACTGCCTAAATAGACGCATTTGTGTCAGGAAGGTAACCTGCAGTTGTATTGTCACGTAAAAATTGCAACGAAAAGGACACAAAGTGTTCCGGAACTGTTGCAAGATTAGCATGATCTCACTTCTAAAATAAATTCGATAATTAACTGCTATGCAAGATATTCTGTCTCTGGTAAGTTTAAAAATTAAGTTTTCTTGTATGGTAGTAATTTATTTCAAATGCTTGCATGACTCTTAGCAACCATTATGAATTCTTCGAATAAAAACATGGTTCTGTAGTGCAAAAAATGGCAAACAAAGACGGAAAAAAATTGGCAAACAAAGACGGAAAAAAATGCACACAAAAAAGTATTATCCCAACCAAGGTTCAAACGTAAGGCGTTTTGAATTCCATTACCACTCTTCAATCAGGCAGCTACCTGGACACTACTTCTTACTTGCTTCTCTTTATGTTAATAGTAAACACTTAAACATCGCACTTTCTCATGTGAGATGAAGTGAAACCATGAAGTTAAATGAATGAACAAACAATTTATATTCAAAGTATATAAACCATTGTCAGGGCGTAGCGGAGTCTGGGGTTAGATACCCGGCAAATGCACCTGAACCAATAGTCTTCCAGAACTATTCTATGTCTGTAAGAAAGTTCTTAAACCGTGCTGAAATTACTTATTGCTAACAGCTAATATTGACCACAGTCGCCACTTACAGTCTTAACCTGCTGTAAGGAAGGTATTATGATAGTAATGAAAGTCACATGTCGAAATCACTGAATTATATTTTCCCAAAAGTTTCACTTAAATATTACATGTCACTGTTAGCTAGGCAATCGGAATTTTATTCTTCTCCAAAGATCACAAGTTGAGAATCCAGAGCTAAACCGCTTTAAAAACCCCAAAACTGAATTTAACTGACAGGTTACATGGTTAAGAACTGTTCACCAGAAAATTACAACATGGCTGTTGTATAGCGTTCCTTCGCCATGGTTGGTTCGTTCCCGCCTGTTCCGCCAGCCCGCGCTGACCCCGCACAAACGTGCGTTCACCACCGAGTTACAAATGAGACTGGAGACAACCGACCAATTTCACACCTCTTAGCTGCCTTATATTAGCTTGGGGATCACGTGGTACATCTCGCTTCAAAAATTACCAAATTTGGATGTGTTACATGGACTACCACCTAAGTCAGTGTTCTGTTATCTTATTATTTAAGATCGGCTTGAGTAATTCACTTGAAATTAGGTTTAAAATATCCTTCCCGATTTTAGACTGTCTGTAAATATGAACTTTGTTTAAATTTGTTGAGTTCGGGTAAACCGAGTAATTCTAACAATCAAGTGTAACTATTATTTATGTTTTTATTTATAACTCCGAAGGTTTATGGATTATTAAGCCGGAAAAATTATCACCGTGAAGCCTGCATTAAACTGCGTGTTCTGAAGTTTATTTTATCTTTGTAGCTGTTATGTCTGAGACACAATAAATTATTTAGTGATTTACACGTGTGTTTTATGTCGAGTGTTTTTAGGAAAATCATAACATCGGTACTATGGCTTTAAATTGCGTGGAATTAATATATATGAAGCTACAAGAATGGATTGTTACAACAAGCTACTCTTTAACCCGGAATCTAAGTAGGCTTTTGAATAATAAAATGCTCAAATTGGGTGTTCAATTTTACGTGTTCATATTATGTTTAAAAATACTCAGAACGTTGGAAATTATCTGATTTAGATTAATTTGATTCTCTCTATGGCTATTTTAATTTATTCTCTACTTTATATCGTGTGGCAGTGTTTACAATCGGTGTGGAAGCATTTTATATGTGCAGTGTCTGTAGCAAGTTACTTTGTGCTCGGATTAACATGCAACAGGTTAGTAAAATGTCTTAAAATGTGTCTAGAAAATTAATTATGGATGTTAACTGGTATTTACCTGTCCTTAGCGCTCTTGAAATGACTTAAAAGTGTTGGAATTAATTCCTAAAAGTTGGACAAATTATCGATTTACCGGCTACCGGTTTTCCACAAATATTTCATATTTTACGGACTGAACCTATTTAAAACCTATTAAAACTGCCAGATTATTTTATTTACTGCTCGTTTTTCTACTTTTTACATCCTGAAATTACTTAAAAGACCTCAAATTATTTGTGTCAATTGTTTAAGAAAATGAGTATTAAAAATCCAATATAATTACTTCTTATGAATATTAAATGCTTTCAAAACTATCAGAAATCTATCAATTTATCTACTAAGCTGTCTCAGGGATTATTATGACTGCTTTCGAAGCTTTAACATGGTCATATTACAATGAATTATTTTCATTCTGCTTCAGACTATTATTTCAACATCCAGTTTATTTCTTTAAAATATCTATTCAACTTCATTTAAATGTAAAGTTGTGTTTATAATGGTTCTAGGCCTGTGTATTATTAGACTTTTATACTCTTTACTGGACGAAAATCACTTCAGAAATACCAAAAGCTGGTATATGCCAAAATTCAAGGTTAGATTAGCCTGGTATTTAAATTATCTGTTTATCTCTGAAATAAAGTTTATTTATCATGATAAAAGGTTTATTTAGTGGCTATATTTACTATTTTTAATCATTTTCTTCGTTTAAATTGTCTCAGAATAACTCGTTAAGTAATGTCAATATCTGCTATTACAAGTTTACCTTTACACGGGAATACCTATTTTATATTAGGATATCGCTGATTTAATGCAATTTACAGTTTATTTATGTTAGTTATATGTTATTTACTCACTTTCTTGGATTAGGAGTGCTGTTAACTCGGTTTAAAGTGTGGTATCGTGTACTGAAGTTAACCTTAAACTTGACCGGATTCTAACAAAAATATGAAAAATAGAACGAGGAATACCTTACACCATATTACTCGGAACAAAGGCTTATTTTCCACAAATTCGCCCCTAACAATAGAAACAAAAGTTTGAACAATGGGCTTCCTGTGATCCACCGATCAAGTGCTCCAGTCGACTGTGCTTGCTCGATGATTAAGTTGTTTTTCTGCATGCTAGTAGTGATTTGTGTGATGCTATTGCTTTTGGTGAGTCTCAAGGTTAGTTAATGCAATGATTTTTCCATAATACATTTTTTAAACATTAGCATCATTAAAACAGAGCGATATTATATTAATTAAAAAAAAACTACTGTTCCAATTTCATATTGAGTTTTAGTTCATTATACCGACCTCTTACTATATTTATTTGAAAGGGCTACTTATTATCTACAAGAAATGTCTTCATTTGTTTGTGCATGTTTGCAACACCCATACAACTTTTCTTTATTTTCAGCATGATTGCACAAATTTCGCATACAGAATTTTTCAACATATGGTTTGCTAACGCAAAGCAATCAATCTCTAACTTTTAATTTAAATATAAATGATTCTCAAATTGAAGCTGTTACATTTTTAAGCTCAGCAGAATAAAAGTCAGCAGTTTTTTTCTATAGCCAGCCCCACAAATAAGGCATCTATTTTTGATATTTTCATTTACATCTACATATATACTGTGCAATTCACAAAATTGTGGGTGGCAGAGGGTGCTCAGCACCAAAGATAATCTCTTTGCTGTGCATTCCAATCCCTAACGGTACGTGGGAAAAAAGAATACATATAAAATTTTTCCGCTGTAGGCTTTTACGAATTGTTCTCGATTTGTATCCAAAATGAAATTTCATTAATAACAAGAAATGACCAGCAACAAACAATAAAACATAGTTGAAAGCTTGGAAAATATTAAACGTTCCATTCGCAACCGCAGCGTTTACAGACCTGTGGCGTCACTCAAGCGTCCACCAATTCTAGAGAGTTTTCTGTCATGTGGCCAGAGGTGAGAAAAGTCTCTTTTTTATTAAAAGTAATCCACTTTTATTTTCAAAATTCAAAAAATTACCTACTGGAAGCAATAATCTACGAGAATGACTACAATTTATAGTATATTTTTAATACTGTCAAATAGCCTATAGCTGATAATATCAAGTCTGTAGCCGTTGGCAAGAAACATCTCGTTTAAAATAAGTTTTTTCAGCAGCTACTCTTGCTTCGTCACTAACTGCACACATGGTAAAAGTTTTAAAAATACCGCGTTTACTGCCAGATAGTGGTGGGAGTGCAGATAGCAGTTTGTATGTGTGGGCTTCAGATATACCCTGTGACCCTCAGTGCCATCATCCTTCCTTTTTACAATAACATCCATAAAAGGAATCTGTTGGTCCTCTTTAACTTCCATTGTAAACTGGATTGTTTCATGGGTGTTATTCAAATATTGGAAAAAGTCCTGGAGTTATTCTCATCCATGTGGCCAGGTGACAAGTATCGTCAATGTACCTCAGCTATAAAGGTTTCAGGTTAGAGCTGTTGACAACCTCAGCCTTTAAATGCCTCCATGCAGATATATGCCACAATAGGAGACAGTTGCCCATTACTGCTTCCTCATTCTGTTGGTAACAGTTGTGCTTGTGTTGGAAGAAGGCAGTATTTAGATAAATTTAGCAAATGATGTCCATTCTTATGACAGGCTATGATTTTCTAAATATTCCATAATTACGTTGATTGCTTTGTCAACCGGTACATTCATGAAAAGGGACGTCACGTCATAGCTTACTAGCAAATTGTTCCTTTTCAGATGTCTATTTTTGATCACTTTTATAAAATCTGAAGAATTTCAGGTGTTAGAATCTGATGTCCTCAAATTTTTTAGCTTATTTGCTGGATATTTTGCAAGCGGTTACATAGGAGACTGAAACACGCTGACAGTGGGCAGTAACCGCACACCATTTTTATGAATTTTTAACAGACTTTATAGTCGTAGAGTTGTTAATCTTCTTTTGGCCTCTGGTTCAATTGAAGTTGCTTCACGTATTTTCGCTGCATTGGATTTTCTGGAGAGGATTAGTTTTTAGCTTTTCACATGTCTCATCCTGTACCAGTGCCATCACCTTTCGGTGGTATTCGTCAGCATCCATCACAACTCAAGCTTTGTCTTTGTCAGCAGGTAAAATAACTAGAAGTTCCCTTTCTTTCAATTGACGCAGGGCACTAAATTCTTCTTGAGTGAGATGTGGTGGCGGTGGCTTTACATCTGATAAAATCTTCGCCATGGCGCTCCAGATTGTCAGCTATTAGGCATGAAACAAAGACTCAATTGCAGCAATGACTTCATCCATCGGTATTTTGGCCGGTGTTAAAGTGAAGTTAAATCTTTTAGCTAAAACTGAACTAGTTGCGGCATCTAATGTTTCCCACACACCACTCCAACATACTTGCTTACTGCTGGGGATGTTGCTGTTCTACTAATTTAAAAAATGTCATCATTTGCTTTACCGAGTGTGGCAGGTGTAACGGTTAGCGTTCTGGCCTCAGCATTCGGGAGGACGGCGGTTCGAATCCCCGTCCGGGCATCCAGATTTGGGTTTTCCATGGTTTCCCAAATCACGCCAGGCAAATGCCAGGATACTTCCTTCAAAAGGCCATGGCTGAATTCTTCCTTCCCTTTCCTTGCCCCCCATCCTTTCCCGTCTCTAAAGACCTCGCTGTTTAGAGACGTTAAGCAGATAAATCATTTGCTTGTTCTTCCGTGTTTTTTTTTTTTAAAAAAAAAAAAAAAAAAAGCTGCTGTAACTTTCAGCACAAAACTGCCCTGATATTGTAGAGGGCAGAGTTTTTGTAATAGTTGTTTTTGCCTCTTGGATCATGTAGTATAACAATTATTGTCACAAGAGATTGTTGGGTTTAGGTGGTGTTAATGTTTTTGTGACTTCTGTTTTGTGTGCATGTCATTTTTTTAAATGGCTGATTCTCTGAACAGCACGCAGCAGTGAAGTTTGGCACAGGGAAAACTCTACTGTTTGAGTGGTTTTCCTGTTTCAGAGAGGTGAAATGTCAATTGGCGACCAATGTGATTCACGATGGCCTTCAACAGCCTGAAGTGATGAAAAGTCACAAAAATTCATGAAATTATTTCTATGCCATACAATCGAAGAAGTTGAGGAGCTGTCTGGAGTGACTTGGAGCTCTGTTCAGCACATTTAAATGAAGATTTGTGTATGAGAGGGTAGCCTCTAAATTTGTGTGTTGACTGCTGACTGTACAGCAAAAACAAGATTGCTTGGAAGCATGTTGCACTTTGAAGGAAGAGCTCTGAAATGATCCAAACATTTTCGTCAAAGTCATCACAGGTGACGAATCCTGGTGTTACATTTATGACTCTGAAACGAAGCAACAATTAAGTCAATAACAGACTCCAAGCTCGCCTTGTGTCAAAAAAGCAAGACAAGTGAAATCAAACATCAAGACAATGCTGTTTTTCTTTTCTTCGACACGTGAGGAGCTGACCATTCAGAGTTTGTTTTACAGGTCAGGACAGTAAACCAGTCCTTTTACCTGGTTGTTTTGATTGTGCAGCAATGTGCAACAGAAAAATCCTGGTTTGTGGCAGTCAGGTGACTGGTTCTTCCTGCACAACAATGCCCCTGCACACAAATACCTCTCTGTGTGCCTGCATACAAGTGGGGTTACATCAACTACACAAATTCCACTAAATGCTAAATAATATAATATTTATTTTTATGGAGAATCTATGTTAGACAATAGTTCACGTCAAATGCAAATGTACATGGTGTGGTTTCACTTGTTGAGTTATCATATTGTGAGTTTCCATAAATATATGTATGGAAATTTATATATATGTATGTACAGAATTCAGAATAAAGTTGAATACTCTATCCCAATTCCTTTCATCTACCTTAAGTAATATGATATGGAAAATTTAAACTAAAAGAAATCTCTTTAATTTAAATGTACTGGTGGTCCTCCTTACTAATCGCCATTTACTAGCAGAAGGTACATAGCCCGCTACTGGCGACACGTAGCCCACAGTGTTGCATTTGCAGTTGCGCTACCTCCTTGCATTATTATTATTTGATGAAAGAAATATTCTCAAGTACACTCTTTATCTTGCACAACGGGTGTCAAAATTAAATTAAATCCACCAATAATTCTTACCTGCACAATTTATTTAACACTTTAAAACTCGTATAAATCAATACAGAATTGTCACTGTCCTGCTGTTACTATCACTCGCGGTCTCTCTTACGCCGTCATATTCTTAACAACCTTCTTTCTCTCATAGTGGGAACAGTGCTGCCAACTTACAAATAATTATATTACTACCAAGATACTTAAAATTACCCCAAATACCTACTACACACTACTATGCTGTGAAAACCTATTATTTACAAATTTATTTACAATTTTGTCATAGCAATGACTTGAGTGGGACCTCACACATGCCCCCACTTTATGACAAACAAGCACATTTTTTTCATTGAACAAAATTGATTGCTTTGTTATAAAGTCCAACCTTTTTCACAAGTTATTGCTTCTCTTACACACATTTTTCACACTTCTGTCCTTTTTTTATTCCTCAGTTCATGCCAATGATTACTCACTGTCTCTGTCAGTCTATATCTTTAACTGTCAATTTTACACAATATCACAATATTTCACAAAAACAACACATTATTGTCACTTGTCTTCTCTTGATTTGTACAGTTTCGAGTCTGTTATGTTTCTTAACCCAAATTTTCTACCTGATTTAAGTATGTGTTTCTATTTGGCTTCCCATCTATCTTAAATGGCCCATGGTAAACATCGAAAAACTTCCTAATCTCTGCATTTATTTCGCATGACCACTCCTTAGTCTTCACCAGCACCAAATCGCCCAAATTAAATTCGACAAGTTTATATCTTCAGTCATGCCTATTCCTTCTTTCTTCTGATATCTTCTTCATCCTTTCCTTTACTGGATTGAATATATGTCCTGGTATTTCTCTTGACTCAATAGGAAATTCACTACTTCTCGTACTAAGTTAGGAGCTTCCTTATTGTACATTATAAAATATGGACTGTAACCGTGCTTTCGTTTGGCACACTATTTATGACATATTCAAAATAAGCTACATATTCTATCCAAGTAGTAGGCTTATTGCTGCAGTAAGTTCGGAACAACTGACCAATCTCTCTCATAACCCGTTCTGCTGGGTTACTTGCCAGATGATACGCCGATATCCTTATATGTTTTACCCCATTTGTTTCCATGCATTGTGCCCATTTCCGTGATGTAAATTGGCTTCCATTATCTGACACGATTGCTTTCAGATATCCCATATTCTTAAAATAATCCTTTTCTAATCTATCCACTAATACCTTACCAGTGGCCTTTTTGATTGCATAAAAATGCACAAACTTCGAAAACATATCCAGCATTACAAAAATATAGGCAAATCCCCCTTTTGACTTTGGTAAGGGTCCGTATAAATCCATTGTTACCATTTCCAATACCTTTTCAGGCAATACACTTTGCATCAACCCTTTAATCGCCACTATCGAAATTTTTGTCCTTTGACAACGCTCACAACTGACTGTCCTTTGTGCCATCCTTCTCTTAATGTTGTCAAACAGCACTATTTCCTTTAACTTAAGGAGTCCAGCTGATTCTCGGGGGTGATATCAGCTTTTAACACCTCAACTAGCCAGGATGAAATAAATGTCTGAAAAATTATTAGGTTGACCGTGTGTTGCCTATTGGAACTGCTAACTGCTGTTAAACATGGTTGCCACCTGTTCGTTGATACCCCCAAACAGGAAGGGTGTACTGCAAAATAAAAATCAGTTTTCGAATTTCACAAGTTCAACTATATTCTGGAAAAATCACTGAATTACACTTATGCAGTTAGCAAGGCATCAGACACTCTTCACACAACAGACTGCAAGTAGAGAAGCATAACCGGAACCGAGAATTCCCCCGATAAAATTAAAGTTCAAAACCAAAACACTTTACTATGCAACTGAAAAATCCTAAGATGGCGTCTATCGGCCATTGTGCCAGCCCAAGTTGAAGACTGGCCCCACGCCTAAGCCACACGAGGCTCGCCCGCCTCAATCTAGCCAGCACACATCTTGCTACTCCAGTGATTCAGGCCACACTGCCCGTGTCATGGCGGCGCAACTTCCTATATGGAATCAGGACTAGTGTGATCAAAATATACATAGAAATTTCTGATTTATATCCCGATGTTTACCAGAAATTTATGGTGTGTTTAGTGTCTCTTTGTAATAATGTTTTAAGTGCTTCAGAACGGAGTTATAGATTTATTTAGTTGGGGGAGTGTTGCTACGTTGGATTGTGCGGTTATTTCAAACTTTGTGAGCAAAAAACTTATGGTAGGAAATTTTAGAGTTCGGGCTTCAAACTATTTTAGAAATGCTCTCCCGTTTTTGCTGATTATGCTGGTGTATAAATTATCCAAATCGGTTCGGTAGTTTAAAAGATATGAACTTCCTTAGAATCGTTAATTTTCTACCTTTCATCATACAATTTGACTTTTTATTTACAGCTTTTCAGGCCGAGGTATTACTTTTACAATGTTCCTTTATTAATTTTAAGTACTTTCCAAAAGTTTTTATTTATTGAAATATATTAATTTAGCTGAAATTCATGTCTGTCTCAGTGGCTAACTGCGTAGTAGCATTCAAATTTTAGGTTTGCTATTATCTTTTGTTAAATGTTTATGACTTTGTTTAGAACTTATTTAATATTGGAGAGACTATTACGGGATGTGTTTAAATGTACTTTTAAGGTCCTGAGATTGTCCAAATGAACTACAATTTACTCTTGAAATGTCGCAATGTGGGAATGTTAACCAAATCTTATTATCACTTTGATATTTATTATTAAAACGTTCCGGAACCATTAGAAATGTAAAGGATATTATTATAAACGGTTTGTTTAGTTGTTTTTAGAATCGGTATCGGCCTGGTGAACTGAGCTTCCCTTTCCCTAACCTCTTCGATAGTAAGGTGCTTACAACATAATCTATGATTACGTCAACATACTTTGTTGGCCAACATATCTTCCAATCGTCTGATAACTCATCTGTTCTCCTAAATAGGATTCCATCGTAAACTTTATAATACCTAGGCAACTTCATATACGTCGGATACCCGAGGTTTTGCTTTATCAACTTCAAACATTCGTCTTAATTTTGCCTCCTCCTCATATTTTTGCAAACCTCTTTTATATTTTCTTGATGAGTTACTCCCTTCATGTAAAACAATTTAACTGCCTTTACAGGTCTGATACTGTCATCCATGTTGCTTGTGCCCAACGGCAGTTGTGATAGTGTGTCAGAAACTTATTGTCACTGCCCTTAATGTATTTTTTGTCAAAATCGAATTGTTGCAAAAATAGAACACATTGCGTCAAATGGCTGTTCATGGGTAAGCCCTGGGTAGATATGCACTTAAAACACCTAAAATATGCACTAACAATTAAAGAATGTACACTTATCAAATGATTTATTTTATGTCAACTCACTGATATACATGTTTCATTCCTTACAAAATGATGAATCTCAATATGTTACCAAGAGTTTTCAATGTTTTCAGGGGTCAAAGATGTTCTATTGTCAGACAAAATTAGTTTATAAGCCGATTGTTCCACGTCAACGGACGTTGTTGGGCAATACTTGTACAGTGGTACTGACTGTTCGGAACATTCGACTGGCAAAGCTTGTGTGATTCCACTTAAATACTTGTTAATTGATTGAATCTTTTTCAGTCCTGGCTTTGAGTCCAACACCCTGCTGAGTTTACTTTTAACTTTTTCTCCAATTTCACCAGGGACGGCATTTAAAGAAGAAATTGTTTTGTGAAGCAACTGAATAGACTCGTGAAGGGGTGCACCGCTAGTTTCTAGACCCTTAATAGCCTTAGAAAGTGACGAATAGTGTACATGGATGAAATTGATATATCGATATACAGTATCCAATCAAATGCGCACTTTGCTTCACTAACACATGCAGAACGCTTATCATCATCAATACTTGTGACTACATCCTTCATTTAATGGAAGTTCTCCTTGTAGAACAGCACTGCAGACAATCAAGTTCCCCATCTAGTGAGAACAGGTTCCAGTGGAAGAGGAACCTCAGGCAGATGATCCTTATAAAACTGTACACGAGCTGGTGCTTTTAGAAACACTTTTTTGCCACTTGAAATTACTTTGTTAACTGAAGGAAATAGAGAACGTATGTCTTCTGCAATCCATGCACCAAACATGTAACATGTATAAGATTGGGGGAAAATACTCGAATCAACTGACCAGATTTTAACATATATGAAGCTGCGTTTGTAATTAAAACACGCACCTTGTAACAATCACTCTCTGATTCAGTAGGCCACAGAAGTCTCAGGGAATCGTGTACAAAACTTGCAATTGTATTGTGGTTGATTTTCTCTAACATTTTGGTTGAAAGTAAATAAGGTTTTCCGGGTTCTTCTTGACATAATTTGCCCACTATATAGTTCACTACGTATCAACCACATGAATCGGTTGTTTCATCTACCGATATCCAGACACAGTTCCCTCCTATGTCAGACCAAATTGAATCAGGAAAGAAGCGTATAAAGAAAGCAAATAATTTTTCCTAATGGTCGATTCATCCGGTATCCTTTGATTAACACAATACTTTTGAAGAAATGCTCGTAGATCTGGATTATTCAATTAATGCAGCGGGATGTTGCTGCATACAAAAGCCTTACAAAGGTCAGCAAAGAATGTATTAATTTTAAACCGTGATACCCGAGTTAAAAGTAGCTGTTGCTTGTTCCTACTCTTTTCTTTTGACCTAAGATGTGCAGCTGTTTTAGAATGCTGTTTAAGTTCAAATTTTTTCTCGCATTTTATATTCTTCTCACATATTTGACAGTACACAACTTCACTGTCACTAGAATAGTCGCTGTTGCCTGAAATCCACTACTTAATTAAAAATGATCTTGTGCATTTTTCTTTAGGCATTTTTCCAGTCAGATTAAACAAAACTATTCTTAGCATACGTACAATCCTGTCGACACAAACTTTAAGAGCCTACTGCTTTTGGAAAGGAATGTACACGTGCCTTTAAAAGTACAGAACCCTGAGGTCTGGATGCCATGAATCTATTCCCAGGAAAACTGTTTCGTGCCGCAATTAGGGGAATATTTGGGAAAAGAAAACCGCTGGCCTTCCCACTAGTTGTCGCAAGAACAAACACACTGGTGGATTACAAATATTCCCAGCGGGGGCAAATACTTGCGATTGTCGTCTCTTCAAACAAGAATTTGCCTCCCGAGGCAGTATAGAGCTATTGTTTGATTTTGCCTCCCCCCCTCCCCGTGAATGTTGCCGCTCAGCGGAATAGAGAAGGTCGCCACCACACAAACTTGCCGTTTACAGCACCTCCAAACATGTCACTGTGCGAGTTGGATCAGGAAGAAAGTTCTCTACATGTGAATGCCAGTATAAGAAAATCCTGTTTACTCCAAGAATTTGACAGACTTATTGGCGCCCAAGGATGTCCAACATACAGATACATTAGGCTTTTCAGTTTCTTCAGAAGTATCGGATATTCAGTTATGAGATGAAATAAATGCTGAAATATGCACATATCCTTAGAATATGCACTAACCCTCAAAATATGCATTTTCATGTGCGCATATGCTTTTTTTTTTAAATCCGGGCCCTATTCATCAGTTTGCATTCACGCAAAAATGTCAATGCCTTATGGTCAGTAAACGCTATTGTTTTGTGACCCCATAAGTAGTATTTGAATCTTCCAAATCCCCACACAATAGCCAAGGCTTCTTTCTCAATTATTCCATAGGATAGTTCATGCTTACTGAGCACACGGCTAGCAAATGCATTTGTTCGGCTTTCCTTCTTCCCGCCAATATCCACTAGCTGAAATAAATGAACACCTAGTCCATAGTCAGAACTATCGATTTCCAGGCAAAGGGGTAGGCTCAAATCTTGATGATATAATATTTGACTATTTTTTAACTCGTTCTTTAACTTTCCGAATCCTTGCTGACACTGCCCTGTCCATAGCCAAGTTGCATTCTTCTTCCTCAGTTCTTTTATGTGCGGGCGATTGAAGGATTAATCTGCTACAAATTTCCTATAAAAACTCATAATCCAAAGAATGAGTTCAACTGCTTCTTCTTATTTGGAACTGGAAATTCAGCAATGGCCTTTATTTTCTTTGGGTCTGGTCATATTCCTGCTGAATCTATTTCATACCCCAAGAATTGTATACCTTTCTTCACAAACTCACATTTAGACAATTTTAATGTCATGATCCCTCTTTGCAAGGCTGCTAGTACTTCTTCTAAAATCTCACAGTACTCTTCCCAAGTGTGAGTGCTTATCAATATATCATCAACATAAACGGATAGTTTACTCAGCAGACAATCCCCCAACACTTGATCCAGAGCTATTATAAAAACGGAGACAGAAACATTCAGTCCAAAAGGAACCACCTCGTATTGGTAACATCTACCTCCAAACAAAAACGCGTAATACTTCCTTGATTCTTGTTCTAATGGAATCTGCCAATATCCGACGGTCAAGTCCATACTTGTCATATATTTCACATCATAAAATTTCTGTAACATTTCATCAAGATTCTCCGGCCGATCGGTTTCTCTATCCACAATTTTGTTCAATGTCCTGGTGTCTAACACCAGTCTCACTGATCCATCTTTCTTCCCCACTATCAAGGGATTGTTGTACTGACTGCTACTCCATTCAATTATGCCCCAACGAATCATTTTATCAATTTCCTGCTCTACTGCTTTCTTCTTTGCCAATGGTATGGGGTATGGTTTCACAAAAAACAGGGTATGAGGCTTTATCCTTAAAATACATTCATAATTCTTCACTATTTCAGGGCAATCAGAAAATACATTTTCATGCTGTTTTAAAATTCTTTTCAAATCTTTTTGTTCTCCATTTATTCCGCTCAATGCTTCTATATCCATTACATCATTAATTTCCACCGCACTTCTGTCTCTTCCTTCTTCTCCCATCTCCAGGTCATCTATATCTTCTACTTCTGCCATTACTTCATACACCACCCGTATTTTTATATCTCTCCCTACATTCTTTGCTGTTGCCAATCGGTTACCAAATTTAATTTTATAGTTCTCATCATTTTTCTATACATCCATTTCTCCTTTGCTGCAATCAATTAAAGCCTTAAATTTGCTGAGCCAATCCATTCCCAAAATACAGTTGATACTCAGTTTGGGTACTACCAAGCAAGTGTGTTCCATAGCAACCCCATCTATTTTCAGTTCTAGTAATATCTGAACCTTCACTCTACTACTTAACTTCCCAGTAGCACCAACAACTTGTACTTTGTGCACCAGCATTTCGGTAATTTTATTGTCTTTAATTATACGGGCATACAACTTAAGTGATATGGCTGTCAATTTACTACCAGTATCTGCTAATGCTTCACTGTTCAATCCAGGTAGCTTTGCCAAAAACACCTGATGTCTCAATTCCTCCTTCAGCATTGACGTGCCCTAAGGCCCTAATAACAACAACAACATCAATTCCTCCTCTTCCTGCTTGAAAAACTCTTCTTGCAATAGGTCCCTTTCTAGTTCTTCCTAATACCATTTCATCAATTCTAACTTACTCCCATCTCTTAGGCACAACTGTTGTAAATCTAATTTTCTGCTGCTACATTATTGTTGTCTGTGTTCCACCTACTGTTGTTTCCTGCCAGGTCTCTTTCTTCTTCTGTTTAACCAGACAAATTATTCACCACATTGGATTCATTGTTTCCCACTACTAAGCTCATATCATGACCACTTTATCCTAAAACTTGAACATCTGCCCCCCAGGCATCATACTTTCTTCTTCGTCATTAACGGCGTATTTCCTAATGAGGAAAAATCTTACTTCTTCTGCTTCCTCATTGTCTAATATCCCATTTTCTTCTTCTACTTCACAATTTTCTTCCTCTTCGCTACTATCATCTTTATTGCTGCACAATTTCTCACTCCCTTCTTCTTCAATGTTATTAGTACCATCACTATCCACTGACGTAGTTTCGTACCTGTCTTCATCCACCCCTTGTGATATAAGCTCATCTGGCAACATTTCTTCCACTGCAGTGTGTTTCCCTATCCTTTCCCCACGGTTCTCTTGATTGTTGTGATTTCCCACGTCAATTCTAGCCAATTCTTGTACCTCTTCCTCTTGCCACTTATATTCACACATCCTTGTAAAGTTCTGCGGCTCCTCTTCATTTAACAACTTAAAACATTCCCACCTTCTTAGTGGCTCTTCCTCTTAAAAAACCTGGACGTCCTCTTTTTCTGTTGTTCTCTCATAATTATACTTTCCACTGTTGCGGTTCACTTTTTGCACATGACACTCAGTGATTTCCTCCCGTTTCATTTCAGTTCTACACCAGTTGCCATAGTTATCCAGGTTGGTCATGTTCTCTCGATTCTTCGGTCTTGTTTTGACTTTTTCCTCTACTGTTTGGACCGCCCGAGTTGCAGCACCGAGTTTCCAATCATTCTCCTGGGGTCATTTTGCCTTCCTTCGTCCCCTCTTACTATCTGATTATTATCGTGATGCGACCACTGATTGTCATGGCGCCTGCTTCATATTCCCTTCTCCTATTGTCACCCGAATTCCTGTTGAACTGCTCTTCTCGGTTATATCTGTTCATACAGCCTCTGCCTCTAGTAAAATTATCCCGCGACAGCACCTGGTTTAATCTATTATAATTTCAGGAGTCATTCCTCCTATCATCTCTCGGCCCATGTTCATTTGTACTACTCCCAACGATCCAATCTTTCAACTGCTTCAAGGAAATCTTCTACACTATTCCCTGATGTATTATTAGCCTCTCCTGAACAGGTCTGGGCAATTTTTGTAATAACACTTCTATCTTTTCATCATCATCAATTTCTTGGTCCAGATAATGTAATTCCTTCATAGCTGCTTCACAGAAGTTTTTCATACTACCATCACACCTGCTATAATATGGATAATTCCAAAAATCCCTTCTGACTCTTCTTTTCTTCCACTTTGACCAATACTTGCTCAAAAATAATCTCAAAAATTCTTCATAGTTGTTACACTCCTCGGTATTCTCGCAACTCCATGCCAAGGCATCCCCTTATAACATGTTTTTATCATATCTTATCTTGTCAACATCCAACCACTCATGAGGTAAACCATTCTTATAAGACCTAACAAATTCTACAGGGTGCACCCATCTTTCTGGTTCAAATTTCACTTCCGGTAATTTAAAATAATTTGTAACGATGTTACCGCTTCCCATTGTAGCCACTCCTCGACATTCTGCTTCCTCAACTCTTTGTATCATCTCTTCCCTCACATCTTTTTTAACTACTTTCAATTGCACGTCCACCTGGTTAGCTACTTCTGCTACCTTACATGTCACTCCTTTTACAAGCTTGTCCACAACCATTAATCTCTCTCCCAATCCAGAAATTCTTTTAGAATTGGTTTCGGCATTATATTACTACTTTTCTTCACTTCCTCCTCAACTTTCTGTTGCACTAAACATACTAAATTCTGCTTGGTAGTCTCCTCATGCTTTTCAACATACTCATACACCATGGTTAGTTCCACCCTTGAATTGTTATCCTCCTTTAATATTTGCTTCATGTTTTCTATCTTTTCACACCTGTCTTCTGATTGCCGAATACATTCATCCATTTTCAACAACATATCCTGCCTCATTATTCGTACTTCCTCCATAATTTGTTCTGCTGTTTGGTTTGATTCTTCTCTCATTTCTTCTGTCATTCTCTGACTTAATTCAATTTTCGTTCCCATACGCTCTATTAAAACAATTAGCATTCATATTTCACCACCTTTCCGTTTATGGGCATCAATTGGTTCATTACCCCTCTCGTTTTCTCGTATATTAACTTAATTGACTGGTACTGGTGTTGACCTAACATTTATCATGTAATTCTCTGCCTCAATGTCACAGATATCACTACTTCTAATATCTACACTAATATCAATACTGGTCGAATGTTCAACTCCGCTCCACCCCCCCCCCCCCCCACACCATCAGAGATATTAGCGCTACTGACTTCTGCTACACTTTGCAAATAAACTCCATTCCTCCCCTCCCCCCTTACAGTTGTACGCTCCCTGGAACCGGAATCTTCATTGTCAAAATTAAAATTATTATTCTCACCCTCTTTAAGACTTAAATCAGCACCACTGCTAACTAATTTCTCACTAATTGCCTCCATGTTAATTACAAATTGACATAAAACACAGTAACATGGTATTAGTCTGCTATTAAAATATTCCACCAGGTCACACGACAATATAACACATACAAAATCACTTCAAAATTGTACAACGCTGTTTACAATGAAGTTATATTTTTTGACGAGTACAGAAACCCATTCAGATATACTTACTGAGCAAAGGAATAGCTGCACTACTATAAGATAAATTTTACAACACGAAATACAGACAACATGTCATAACACTGAAAGTCATAATGGCCAACATACATGCATATATAGATTTTGCTTTATATTTGCTTACTTAATTAAAAACCGTTCTCCACTATATTTAATGATTTATTTATTACTTTAACTAAGGCTTTCACAGCATTTAAATTTAGCTTAAACAGTTTCTTACTTATCAAAAATATTCTTACGATAATATTATGGACTTTAAATTCTCAGTTCTTACAAGCAGTTTCCCATTACTGTATACTCTTTTTTAAACAATTCTGTTTAATTCAATTGTTCATTTGCTGATACCTTTACCACTTCTTTTACAAATCAACTAACAAAATTGTTCCAACAAAAGCTACCAAGTTAATTTCTGCTATTTTTTCCTGTAATTATTCTGACTTTGATAACGTTGAAATTCTTCCAGAAAAATAAATTGTCTGCATCATTATTCTTTCTTCACAATACCTGCTACCAGCTATCAATGTCTTCTTCATGTCGTTTACTTCCAACAAAATAATTCCAGCTTGTTAAGCAATATGACACACTGCTTTTATCCTGGCTTTGGGTTGTCAATTTGCAAGGTCCTCCTTACTGATCACCATTTACTAGCGGAAGGTAGATAGCCTGCTACTGGCGACACATAGCCCAAAGTGTTGCATTTGCGGCTGCGCTACCTCCTCGCGTTATTATTATTTAATGAAAGAAACACTCTCAACTACACTCTTAATCTTGTGCAGCAGGTGTCAAAATGAAATTAAATCCACCAATAATTCTTACTTGCACAGTTCATTTAACACCTTAAAACTCATATAAACCAATACAGAATCGTCACTGTCCTGCTATTACAATCACTCGCGGTCTCTCTCCTACGCCGCCATATTCTTAACAACCTTCTTCTCTCATAGTGGGAATAGTACTGCCAACTTGCAAATAATTATATTATTACAAAGCTACTTAAAATTACCCCAAATACCTATACACACTACTATGCTGTGAAAACCTATTATTTACAATTTTGTCATAGCAATGACTTGTGAGTAGGACCTCACAATACGTAATCTAAAATCAGTTGTCATATATACTATTACAAATGCACACATTTTTTTGTATTAAATGAAAGGTATTATTAGTCTGAAGCCAACCTTCAATTCGTTTTTTGAATAATAGTGTAGGTAAGTTACAGATGTCAGAAGAAAGCCTATTGAAGCTTGATGTACTTAAGTATTCAAAATTATATGTTCAATTTATTGAACTTAGCAGATGGCAGAACAATTCTATGACAGTTCCTGGTGATGTGGGAATGGATTTGCTATGTAATTTTAAATTGGCTGACTATTTTGAGTATATCTCAATATCTTTGGATTTTAACTTCAATGATCTTTAGATGCTGCATTTCCTAAAATCACAGTGAACTTTTTTATAAAATTTCTGAATATTTACTATCATAGAAATATTTCCCCATACGTTGACTCCATATGTAATTATGCTATAACTAATACAAAATACCAATTAGATACATAATTATTAGGCAGCATCTATGCTAGATATCTAATTAAATACATGAAACTGGATAAATTACTGCTAAAATAATCAATTTGGTGTTCAGTTTGTGTATCCGAAGTTAACTGAAGAGAGTTAAAAGTTCACAAGAATTTTTCATACTTATTACTATGCAATAAATGATGAGGAAATATAAGGTTTTTTGATTATTCATCATTCATAAGCAGTCCATTTAAATTGAACCATTCATTGGAAGTATATTCAAAATCTTTAAAGGTATTTACACATTTATATTTATTTGATAGGATTGTCACTATATATCAATTAGTCATTGTTAACATATAGGGGAAGTTATTAATAAAAATTACAAATAGAATAGGATCTGGTACTGATCTCAGTGGGACTCTATTCTTGATTACTGTAATATCAGAAATGTTGCTGTCAGTGTTCTACAATTTGTCTACATTCTCTTACTTGGGAGACCGTCAGACATGTTAAGAACGGATTTCGATTTCCTCCATGTAAGTTAAAGGGTACACGCCATACATATCTGTGCTACAGTTATTTCTGCAAATGTGCCCTAGTTTTTTTAGATGTTCGCATGCAAAGAAACAAAAAAAAAAAAAAAAAAAAAAAAAAAAAGTCCTCTAAATACTAAATTATTGTTTCAGTCATCAAAAAGAAGCATTGTCTATGGGATAAAGTGTTAACTTTATAATTATCTGACCTATGTTCAAATCCAGAAGTATCAAATATTTTTATCTTCAGAAATTGTCAAGCATGACTTTTTTATTTTATTTAAATTTCATTTACATGCTTTTATTGTGTGAAGTAAAATTTAAAACAAATCAAATTGCTTATAACAGATACAACAAATGTAATTTCAGCCAATATATCAATAATGGCTTCATAATATCCATCACCCATATCGAATGAAATTTGTTCAGGAGGCGAATCTGCTAATAAACTGGAATCTGACACAAGCATTTTGAAATGTTTATTAGCGTTTGTCACTTGCTCTTCTATTTCCTTGTTGAGGCCAATTTTTTGTCATGGGTATTATTTTATTTTCAACCATTTACAAGCAACCGCCCTTTGAATTAAACGTATCGAGTGTAGAAGGAAGAAAAAAAAACTATCTTCCTGATGCTATGTATTTCATTTGAAATACCTCTTGACAATATACAAGTAAAGTAGTGAAAAATTTGAGAGAAATAATAGTACCTATTTCAATTGAATATGCATCAAAACAATAACATATTTACAAAAAGTGAAAAAATAATGTAAGAATGGAGACTTTCCTAACGTATGATTACACTGAAGTCTTCAAGGGTGTTTGGCTGAATTTTGTGAATGCACTCCGTTGCAATTAAATTAAAGACAATCCGTCGGCAGACTCTTGAAGACTTCATTACGAAAAAACGATTTTCAGGGGAAACCGACAACTATTTCCTATTAAGTGGGTAGCTCAGTTAAAAGGGGTGAGATACTCATCGAAAATGGCAACGTAATTGGAAAGTGATTTATTTGATTACATGAACAGAGTAGAAAACTGTTTAAGCTGTATGTTGGAATACCATCTTAGAAGGCATAACTATTAGTACTCTGAGAGGAGAGACGTCTCTTCTGCACAGGATAGTAGATACGCTTAGAAAAGAAAAGGTTCTTTTTTGGAAACCAAGGCACTTTGACAAAGAAAGAGTTGACTTTAAAATAAATAGCTGCCCAGACAGGAAACCCAGAAGAATTTTTTATTGGGAACTGACCTTATCCTCCTGATTTGACAAAAGGTATTCAGAATTGGAATGCCATGTGGCAATCCACTGACCTACCAGAAGGAAGAGACACCCCCATATACCAGCACATTGCAGTGGTACCTCACAAACTTCATCATCCAACTTTCCATTATTACCAGATCAAAGTTCAATCACAGTAGATTAAGAAGTGATTTGAATAATATATGCATAAAAAATTTGCTACTGTGTCAGAGCAATGGAGAGTTAGGGGCCGACACTAAATGTTTATTTTTTTTATGCAGGAGATATAAAGATGAAATGGACATCCTTCTAAAATTCACCAAACAAGAGTGTGTAAACTATCCACTTAATGTAGATCATCTGCTTTCTCTGTAAAAAAATAAATAAATTTACTCTACTAGAGGATGGGATGTTTTGTATAGCGAGTCTTGGTGTGTGCACATCCGATGCCCTTGCCAAATGTACTCCTTTAATCTCGATTAAGGTTTAAACCGAAATATTGTAAAGTGTGTTTGATTTTTGTGTTTTTTTGTAGCCATCCTGCCTTTATCTGTGGTGAGTTGCAGGTTTATTTTACCTATGCTTCTTTCTTTTAGCTGCACCATTTTCCAAAAGAACAATGTAGAGATATAAATATGTGTTATCTCATATATCCTTATATTTTCTATGGAAATTTGTTTTGACATTGTTAACATTTATTTTATACAGTTTTATTGCCAAATATTTGTGCAACATGCTACAGGCCAAGTTAACCAAGTTAAATTTATGGAGAGATTCATAGTGACACTTGCTGCCTCATTTCATGGTGCATTTGTTATTCTAATGACAGTGTAATAGGTTATATTTTTCATAAAACTGGTGCGACCATTATACTTTTCTTTGGATAATTTCTGTTTAAACACACAAGACTAAGTAAGAAAGTACTGTGATGCCAATAAATAAATACGCAGTTTATATTAGTGCAAGCGGACATAAAACATTTCAGGCGAATGTGGAATTGTGCGATCCTGGCTGGGGGCCTCGAAGAGACAATCAACTAAGAAAACTGCTACCTGCCAGTGACAATATGTCACCACCAAACAAGTCAGTAGAGTGGTTGGTTTTGCCCAGCCCGATACATCCGGTAACCTTGAACAAGGTCCCACTGTGTGGCGGTTGACAGGGTGGTCAGTGCTCCTAGCAGGGAAAATCTGCGCCGCCTGAACATAGTGTCATCCACGACTTTTACCGAATGGTGTGGTTCATCCACAAAATGAGCATGGGCAAATGAAATGTTAGCGATATAACATGGCATCAGGATGTGTATATCATGAGCTAATCGAAATGAGCATATGGCTGAAATTCTGGTATAGACTTCTAGTGGTGAAGTCTGATGCCGCCACTGATTGTAACTGGCATTCTGAGACGAATGCTGAGGCGACATGGTAATGCTAATATGAGAATTACTTGGGCGAGCTTGACTGGAGCTGACTTGGTTGACCTAGCTACATCACTAATAACAATTTCAGTTTCTCGTGCAGAAGTTTTATCAAAAACTTTTACTGAAACAATTATTTTGGTATTAAACTCTCATTCTAATTTTCCTGCCTTGTACATAAAATATATCAGTAGAATTTCCTGTAAATCAAAGTTACCTCCTGAAGGGTTACTTTTTTGCTATCCAAATTTACAGACATGGTATAGCAGTTTTGAACTCACTTGTTTACGCAAGACTGCTCTCTCTGCAGTGAGGCTATAAGGTTGATCGCTGCTGTTGCACCTCACCACCAAGGCTGTGCTGGGCCACTCTCTGCTTCTGGTTACAAGATTTCTCCCTGTGGCCTCCTGGTTCCACTTCCGACTCATTGCTTCTGCCTTATCTACAACCACCATGACTAGCCACATACAATTTCGTTTTAGTTCCCCCTTCTAAATTACTTCCCCAGTAGTTGTGTAATCACATCTGACTTCTTATTCCAATCTGTAGCTTACAGTTGCAGGCTAAGATTGCACAAGTTTCTGAGGGCTAGTTACAACCTAGGACTTGAGTCGAGATCTTTTGTCAGAAAGTTGTCATCAGTCTGCATTCTGTCAAACATGGCTAAACAATATTCATGTCTTCTTCGTTTATCACTCAAAGCTTGCAATAATTACAATTTGAATGGCTTAAATGGCAAATGTTTCCTTAAAACCCTCCACACTGTCATTTTGGGAATTGGCAATTCTGAGCTGGCACGATTTCTTCAGACTGCAGGCACTGGTCTGACACATGTTTTGATTTGTTTTTCTGAAGTTTGTAGCTGACCTTAACCTTAGTTCTTATACACTACACAACCAGTTTCAAGGGAATGATTGTGCCCAACAGTCAGAGTTGGCCTTTGAGATATTTCCTGGTGTTATTTGGTCCTGAATTTTCGTAGAACAGCAGTAGCCAATTGCAATTCATATAACCATGCTCTGGCCTCGCATTTGGGAGGATGTCAGCTGAAATCTCCATCCAGGCATTCAGTTTTGGGTTTTCCAAGGTTTCTCCAAAATACTCCAGGTGAATGCCGGGATGCTTCCTTCAATAGGCCATCGCTGAATTCCTTCCCATTCTTTGTCGCCAGTCCTTTCCCACCTCTAATGACCTCTGCATCAACAAGACGTAAAACCATAAGCCAAAATAATAATAATAATTAAACAATACACAGTAATGAGCATGCACCACACCAGTATACAAATCCATATTTACCAAATAAAGTTTCATTGTTGATAGAAACGTAAAATGATGTACTCTAGTGGATCTAATGTAAACTAGAGGATACTTGGGGAATTAGGAAACTCACTAAACCTTCCTAATGCATCTAGTTTGGAAGCTATGGCTCACTGGCGTAGCTAGCGTGGGTGACACCCGGGGCGGATATCGATGGTGTCACCCCTCGAAAATTTAAATTCAAAATTAGGTAGAATATAATATCTTGTAAGTGTAAAATATCATATTAATAAAACATAATTAAATAAACATTTATTGTTATTAAAATTATAATTAATAAAATTGTAATATTAAATTAATTTTAAAAAAAACACAATAAACTAAAAACAATCTTCTCTTTTTAGCTTTAACAGCTGCAAACTCGTAAATCACATCTTCAAAATTATCAAGTTTTAGTTACTTCATGTTCAATAGTCAATATGGCAAGATTTTAGCCACGTGTTGCTCATCGGTGATCGAAAGTGGTTTTAGAGAGGCCTCTAAAGATCGGGTCTCAGTCCGACACTCGGCCGTCATTGGATTGGTTTATGTTTTGACGGTGCGGATCAGTATCATCGGCCTGCTAGATGTGGAGAAGCGCATCGAGATAGTTCGGAAATTTACCTTCCCTTACGACTAAATGTTGTTTTCATGTTATTATTTGCCTTGAAAAAAAGTTTTTTTTTATCCATGTTCATCAGATGTTCGTAAAATGTAGGAAGAGTCCTAGCATCTTCGCATTAAAAAAATCCGAGCTTTGCCAGAGTTGAAGACCAATTTTACGACCCACAAAAATTGCAGCCGAAATCCGCATTTGTAACCGAACCTCCCACACCCGAATAGCACGCCGTAACCAGGCGCAAGACTAATCTAGAAGTACTGAAAAATATGTATTCAAACACATAAAAGTGGATTCGTGTCTTTTGATAACAAA
Organism: Vandiemenella viatica; assembly: GCA_031002005.1. Classification (NCBI taxonomy): domain Eukaryota; kingdom Metazoa; phylum Arthropoda; class Insecta; order Orthoptera; family Morabidae; genus Vandiemenella; species Vandiemenella viatica. The sequence continues at coordinate 210,957,026 of CM061920.1, forward strand.
AATATATGGTATAGAAAAAGAATATGTTTATTTTATCATGTTTGAAAACTTATTTTTCATCACACCTATATTCGGACTGGTGACTCAAATGATTACTGCGTGCGATTTGAAGACTGTAGGTCCGGGTTCAAATCCCGGTCTAGACTGTAATTTTTGCGTGCCTTAAAACTGAATTTTACCAATGGCAAAGCTTTTATCTTTTAATGCGAAAGGATGCTCGGTGGTTTGAATTTCACTTTAATCTGTAGGTCTTCTTTTCAAGTTAGGTGACTACAATATAGGTGCACTACGAGTTTCCAAATAAGAAACACTGTGGCTAGAACATTGAGATAACATGAAATTATTATTTTTACTATACACAATCTTTACGACTTATATTTAAATTAAAATATGTTATAATCTCGTTCTTCACTAACAAAAAGTATTGAGTGAATCGAAAAGAACCTCAGACAAAACAAACACGTCAAGTGCGAGTGATTGACATTTCATTGAGATTGCGTTGATACTGTTAATACTGCGCTGGGATACTATTTTTGTACATAAAATATCAACCAGTTAGGTGATTACGTGAGTCAGATAAAAAAGTATTTTAATGTTCATTCGTACCAAAACTGTGCAGAATAAAGTACAGTACTCTATTATAAAGTAGGGTGTCAAACCTACCTGTCATTCCCAAAAGTGATTCCCTGAAACAGTCACTTGTAAACGTTAAAGGAGACTAAAGACCGGGTAGGAACACGGGTGAGCTATAGAAAAGTTTGGACGCGAGGGGGCGAGCCGTCACTCGGCCGGCTGTCGTTGCGGTTACGGTACAGGCCAGTATTGGCAAAGTGCATTTCGACCTTTACACTTAGCAACTGATACACAAACTGGTGCAAATTAAAATCCCAGCACCCAGACGGTGTTGTGATAAACGAATGAAATTTGGCCCCAAATATGCCCGCATGAAGAGTTTAAATGATTTAACATTAAAAGTTTTACATGTAATAATGTGAGAATTACAGTGCTATATATTATGTAATTGCAATTTTTTAAATTTTTTTTTAGCGTATAAGTGGCTAACAGTGTGGTGTCCCATGACACGTGGTTGCCTACAAGTTTTTGTTGTCTAAGTATGCCAAGGCGAAGAGTGACAACTCTCTACACCCAAATGTCTAACAGTGAGAGAGGTCGGAGAATTGACGTGTTTTCAAAGGGTGCATCATATCGTGAAATCTCCAGAACGATTTGCCGCAGTGCAATGTCAGTATACAGACTTGTTACACAGTGATGAAAAAAAAGCTCTAATACTCCTAGAGCAGGCACAGGTCCATACAGAAGGATAACAGCACGTGAAGACTGCCAAATGGTGTGGGTGGCTGTTGCTGGCAGATGGTTGACTGCAGGCCAGATCCAAGTAGTGGTTACACATAGTCACACCCCGCCTCCGCCCCTCCCCGGATGATTGTAAACTAATTGCTCTCTGGCCACTGTGCATTGTGTCCCATTAATCTAATTTCATTGCCATCATCATCTACCTTGGTATAATGCGAAACACAAATGGACATGTGAATGGCGTACATTTGTGTTTAGAGACGAGTCTCGATTCTGTCTGTGGCAAAGTGATAATCGATGACATGTTCGCAGGCGTAGTCGACGAACGGCTTATCTGCTGTGATTTCAGAACCTCACGCAAGTGCCGCCACCGATGTCATGTTTTAGTGGCAATCAGTTTCGATAGCATGACTGAGTCGGCTGTTGCTGAAGGCAATGACAGCCCATCACTATGTGGACGGGGTACTGCATCTTATTGTGATACCCTACATGTTCAACATCCAAATCGTATTTTCCAACAAGACAGTGCCCGTCCTCATATTGCGGCCACCGTCACACAAGCCTTGCAAGGAGTTTCGATCACAATATGGACAGCACGGTTCCTAGATTTGTCCCAAATAGAGCATTTCTAGGATACCAGAAGCAGACACATTAGATTACATGGTCACCCAGCACAAACTGTGCAACAACTGACTGCAAAAGACGTGCACGCGTAGTGAGACATACACCAAGAAGACATCCGAACACTTGTTGTGTCAATGCCGGCAAGGATCCACGAATGTATTGGTGCTCAAGTTGGGCGCATTTCTCACTGACAACTGTAAAAGGTAATAACTTAGCCTGATCCATTTCCATTTGTTATTATTTCTTTTAGGTATGACCCTGGATATATTTTCAAAGTTTCCTAAAATTCTACCATTCATGTATGCGTGTTGTGATTTTAATTTCCGCCAGTGTACCTATTGGGCAACCATAAGATTTCGCTATAAATTTAAAAAAGTCGAAAGCTACCCATTTGTTATTGAAACGTTAACAAAGGTTGTATTTAAATGACTTCACAACCTCGGTATTTGGAGGACCAAGTGATATTGAGAGGAAAGTTAACAGAAGTGGCTTGATCCAAGTAGAAGCAATTCCAGACCCAGATGGGGTCCGATTGAAGCAAACCCAGGATCCTGGTCCCACAAGTTGTGAGACCCTGGGGGATACTGTATAGTAAGAGAAGCAACTCTACATTAAGTTCCTTCATAGAAATAGAGGAATAAATAAAATATAAAATCATAATTGAACGTAATTTAAAATAATAAAAACAACGGTCAGGTAATAAAAGAACATGCCTTTGAGATATCTGCCGCCTTTACATGAAGTACTTAATAAGTGAAGTATTTTACTACCCGTCTAAGAAATAAGTAGCTACAGACTCCTAAATATGATATGTATCGATTCCCATCTCCATGTGTCAATTTTAGATTTCTAGCACCGCTCGGTAGCGTATAAATAAAGATGTAAACGGCTCGAATGTTCGTTCAGTTTATGATTAAAGCTCAATTTTTGTTCAGGAACAGAAGTTCGACATCCCTGTCGATTTAAGGAACCCATAAGAATGTAGGTACGTGTATTCGACAAAGAGGTTACCCATAATAGAAATCTTCTTCTGTAAATTTATGATGGAAAATTCTTAGAGAATCATACGCTTATTTATTTGATCGCGATCATATTTGGATATTCTCAATCAGTAGAAAGCATATCAAACTTACATGAAACTAGAGTTAAAGTGCTTAGGGAGAATCCATAAATTACGTGAGGTGAAATAGGGGCGGGGTGCAGCGAAATCTGACCAATTCTCACATGAGATTTTTAAAAATTGTGTTCGACTGTAGAGCTTAAAAAAAAAAAAAAAAAAAAAAAAAAGAAAGTGTTTACAAATGACGCAAATGTCGATTTTAGGGGGATATTTCGTCGAAAACTGTGGGTGTAACCGGCTTTGGGTGGGTAAGACCTAAAAAAAAAAAGTCTCAAAAATTGGCGAGGGCGATCCGTAGGGGGAGGGGGGGGGGCGGGTCTGACGGGACCAGATCTCACGAAGTCTCACCAGAGGGGGGGGAGGGTGAGGAGGGTCAGAAAATTCGGAAAAACACCTCACGTAATTTATGGATGTCCCCTTACTAATGTTACGATTTCGCTAGCAAGATACGCGGTTCCGACTATTTTAAACACATGCCCTACAAAAACTGATTACCGACAGACGATAACACTTGGACTCATGGGCGACGGGAGGGGGGTGCAAGGGGGTGCACTTGCACCCCCCTGACATCCCGGGTCGCCCGTAAATTTGGGCCGATAGGGGGTGGGGAGCACCAATTACAGCCCTGGTGCACCCCCTGCATCCCGGGTGCACCCCCCTACATCCCGCATTCCAGGTCGCCGTGTGGGCAGTAGTAGAGCTAAAAAAGAAAAAAAAAAGGTCGCCCTGAAATTTTTGGGCCGATAGGGGGGGGGGGGGCCCAACGCAGCCCTGGTGCACCCTCCTAGAAGCAATCCTGCCGGCGCCCATGCTTGGACTCGTCCGGATTGACTTGAAACCTGACCGTGTTGCTAGTTTAATGCACTTTTCCGAATCATTTTATTTGCATAAATTCGAACATGATATGATTTCAGGTCGAGTATAGGTGCACTGTCGACAAAAGGAAGGTACGCAGAGTGTATATCGGATAACAAGAAATGTACTCAATTCGAATCTGTCAGATGATAAATTCAAAAATTACTAGAAAATACTTAAAGTCACTTGTGAACCTTAGCTAGAAAGCTAATATAATTCTAAAAAAGCAAAACAATTTTGAAGCCTAGACTACGCGTATTCCAGCATACGCTTGGTTGCTTTTTTTTCATTTTCAAAGGAAAATCTAACATTTTTCTTGAAATAATTTCGAGGTATTACAATTTAACTGCCTAATTACCATGATTTTATCAATTTTAGATATATCCTTTAATTTTAAAACTTCCTCTCTTAATATAAGAAAGCTTACATTATATCCACCGCCGCTCGTAACAAACCAAACAACTGTGACGGACGGGAAGCACGAGTTCCTGTGATTGTTGGAGCAGCAGAGCGATGCTCTATTGTTTAAGCGCGCGGTGTAGCCAATAATATTATTATACTCCACTGTACTGGATCGTATTTGAAAAAGCGATAGATCAACTTAAAAAGAAATATTCATAACATTAAAGGTAGACGTCTTTCGACACCAAAGAATAAAAGATATATATATATATATATATGTATCACACTAATTTCGATTACTATTTTCGAAATGCGGGTGTCACCCCCAAACGGGTGACACCCGGGGCGGACCGCCCCCACCGCCCCCCCCTAGCTACGCCACTGCTATGGCTGTTTGTTTTTGTGTAATTAAATATTCCTTATGAAGGGAAGAACAACATTCGACTTGCTTCCAGAAAGTAGTTTTAAGTTACGTAAAAAATCAATGCAGGCTACTATTTAGATGGTTCATCCTGATAACTAAAAATATTTGCACTTTTCTTCCCATTTTCTTTATACTTGTTATGGTTCCCAGTTAATTTTTAAAACCAGTTTTGTTGTTTATAAATAAAATTCTGCCAGGATGCAAAGTTTGGTTTCACTTGGGTAAGCGGCTTGGATGAATTGGCAGTTGTGATAAATAATCTTTCCTTGCACTCTTGTGTGTTAATCAGGTTCAGAGCCTTTTTTACAGTATCATGTAAAAAACTTTGTCGAAGTTAAAAAAATTGGTATGGTGGCCCCACTCATTGTGCTCTCTATTTCTTATACATAGTTAATTATTTTTTCCTTCTATTTCTGTTAGGAACCAGTAACTCTCAAGTATAAAGCATAGAGTTAAAAGTGTGATCAGAACTTTCTCACATGCTCTGTTTTTTGCTTTGTGATGATAGTAATGTCCCTCATTTTAGGTATTTGTTTTAATGTTATGGTTATATAAATTAAGTAAAAACACATGTCAGGTGATCTCCTTAAATGTAATATTCACTTAAATTGTTCCTTCTTTTTATTACTATTGAGCGATAGTACAGATAGAGATAATTTCTTTTGTATGCAATGATGCGTAATCATACTGTGTATCGAAAAATTTGATGGTATTAGGGAATTAGTATGACTATCATTACCCGACATCTTTAATTTTTTTTTTTTTTTTTTGGTGTCGGTAAACTAGTGGATCCCAATTAGGGGTACACAGCTATGGTAATTTATTGGCTATGGCAGTCACTAGCATAATTGAAAAATAAACAATTGCTATTACCAAAATATATTTTTTGGACATTATATGATTTTTTTTACATTTATTATTGGACTAAAAATTAATAAAGCGTGAAAAACTGGTTTCAGTTTTTATCAGTTCATCTATAAGTGTTACGTGTTGAGCTCTTGAAGTGGTACTAGGGAAAAGCTAATTGGGAACCACTGCAGTAAACAGTTCACTAAACATAGTTTCAATCGTCAAATGAACTAATATTAACAGAGATGTACTTTTTTGGGTTATACTTAACAATAACTTTTTTTGTGTGTAACATATCATTTCCTAGGCATCTATGTCACTTGGAAGGTGGGTCAGTCAACTGGAGCAAACAGCAACAATATATCAAACAAATTGTGCATTGGAAAACCTGTTTCATTATTAAAATGTCAATCAGCTAATGGATTCTTCCGAGATCTTATAAATCTAAAATTGCTCTCAGTATCACAGAGAGCTGTATAAAAGCTGGTAACTGCTACACTTATATATAAATAGCAGTATACTAATACCACTATTTATAAAATAAAATGTGCCATACCAATTCTCTCAGTTGAAAGGTCGCTACCCTTTCCCCATAGCAATTTTAGAAATTTTAACTTTAATGGTTTCCTGTTGTCTTCTCCAGTACAGTTAATGGATTCTACATTTAGGTGATTGTGATAACCTGCATTTAGTCTAGTACCTAGTTTTGTGTTGTGTATGAACATTGGGAGAGGGTAATACCTGGCCTCATCAGGACTGCTCTCTGTAAAAACACTGAGGGATCCACAAAGATTTTTATCATATCTGACAGGCAAAGTTCCATCAATAGTCACTGAATGGGAAGTGGTTAGAGTAATCAAACAGAGGAACATCAGAATCACCGAGCGTGGTGGTGTAACGGTTAGTATTCTGGCTTCACATTCGGGAGGACGCCGGTTCGAATCCCCGTCCGGGCATCCAGATTTGGGTTTTCCATGGTTTCCCAAATCACTCCAGGCAAATGCCAGGACGCCTCCTTCAAAAGGCCATGGCCAAATTCCTTTCCATTCCTTGCCACCCATCCTTTCCCGTCTCTAAAGACATCGCTGTTAAAAAAAAAAAAAAAAAAAAAAAAAAATCAGAATTAAGTGAAACAAAATGATGGTTGATTATGAGTGTCATATAATTGACTCCATATTTGCTGTGGTCAAGGTTGGGAGTAAACCAGGTCTCTGGCACAATATTAGATGATTAGAAAAGTTAGTGCCAGAAGTTGCAAATTTCTTCCACCACTGGGGCTTAAATCAGCCAACTCAATGACAATTGTTCGATACAGTTAATATGTCTTAGTGAGCTCTACCACAAGCAAAGCTGTATTATTAACTCGGGTATCTATAACTGTCATTTTATTTATTTTGTATTAAAAGCAATGCTGTTACAATTACTAGAAACGCAAACAACAATATTAACAAGAGCTTAAAAGAACAGAAGAGAGAGAGAATCTAATTACAATTAATGCCAACAAATTCATATTGTAGATGACCAAAAATCAGCAACTTGGACAACATTGTCAATGGCATTAAGGAGGTCTTCCAAGTGCATATTGTTAGACCGTATAGATAGATGCTGGATGGTTCGTTCTTCCCCTCATTCGCACTTAGCATTTGGATCTTTGAGAGAATGCTATCTTGCTAAGTTATCTTTCTTCCTACCTACACCACTTCTCAGCCTGTTTAGCATTCTCCATGCTTTCCAATTGCGATTTCCCCTTGGGAGAAATGTCTCTACAGTGGATATATGATACAGTCTTGATTGCCATAGATTGAGCCGGGCAACTTTCAGTGGTATATCTATTGCAGCCAACATCCTATGGAAACCTATCCTAGATTTATGCCTTTATCTGGAGAGTTGATGTTCGAATAATGGATGAACTAACTTAACTTATTTCCAGTTTTGCAGCTACATCCTGTCTTATACCAGGGGAAGAAACTCCAGTCAGACCATATAGTTTTCTAATTGGTGTGGCTCTGAGGCAACCCCTAACTATTTTGCAGGTTTCATGCAGTGCCACATCTACTTTGGCAGAATATGCTGATGTTTGGCACACTGCAGGATGTGATTCCTATTTGCTTCCTGTAAGTTTCCACATGATATTGTTGTGGGCTGCAACTTCGCTAAATGTATTCAAGCAGTGCTTTTTATAAGTAAGGGAGTGATCCAGTGTAACTTCTAGATATTCTTGATTGAAACAATGATCTAGGAATGTCTGTTTTGTAGATGTAAGACACATAGCTGAGTTTTTGAACTGTTAGTGCTAAATTAATTAATTTAATTTAATTTTGATGGAGTGCACACTCCAGTGGCAGTTCCCCTACATCATCTGTATGGCTAAAGCTTCAAGTTGTCTGCAATGGAAGCTGATTGTTAGCATATAGATTGACTAATCTCAGAGCTGGGGCACTTCTTTGGAAAAGCCCATTTTTATGTTTTCCATTGACGTTAAACTTTTGATTACGAAGTAAATTTCGGATGGTTTCTGTAAACTCAGTGATCTGTAAGTTGATGCCATTTATGCAACAAGATGATATTCTGTATGGTATCATATGCTCCAGAGAGATTAACTCCTGTGATTAACTGTAGCTTTAATCCATCCTCAGAGTGTTGAGTCAGATTGAGAATCAGTGAATCAGTTTTGGCTCCACTTTGGGGCTCAGTCAATTGAGCAGCAACCTTTCAAATATCTTGTACAGAAAGCATAACAGAGAAATAGGGCCATAATTTTTGGTGCAGTAGAGTCTTTGCTAGGTTTTAATAGGGCAATAACGTCCATCTTTCTATATAGCTTAGGTATCTGTTTATCTCATAGCCAGTAGTTGTGAAGGAGCTAAAGCCATTCTTCTGCTATGGTATCAAAATGTTTTACCTGCTCCACAGTAATATCATCATGACATGTTGCTTTACTGGCTTTACACATTGTAATGACTTGCTTCAGTTCATCCGTTTAAAATTCCGTGGAGAGATTTTATGTTTCTATCTTTGTTTGTCGTGTCTTTTCTTCTGTTTCTTCAACCTTTGTCATTTTGTAATAGTTGGTGTCCTATTTTGTCAGGTATTTCATTAGCATGTTTATTGGTTTCACATGTGTTATTGCTAAGTGTTTTCAGAAGTTTCCATGCCTTTCGACTATTTTTGAATGGGTCTATATTTTCCAGTGTCTCAGTCCAATTTTCTTGCTTAGTCTTTGCAATTTCAGAGCACAATGTTAACCCAGATTTCACTGTTCCTTGACTAAAAGGGTTATCTTCAAAGAGGTATTCGTGTAAGAGATATAAAACCTCTTTAATCATGCTTAGGATGTGCAGAAACCTCTAGTAATTGAGAGGTGGGAACTTGTTTTCACAGCCTCCACGAAATCATTATACAGAGTGAGTTCAGAAGTACTTAATACTTTCAAAAATTCCATAAAATAAAATGGTAGAATGTCCTGGCTTCAAACCATTTCCTGTTAAAAATCTCTGAAAATATTTTTACAGGTTACAGGGACTCAATATGTGTTCCTCGAATCACATAACAGATTTCGAGACGAGATTCATACACTTCCCAAACTTTGTGCAACATGTCGGTGGTGATGGACTTAACTGCATCTGTGATTCACTGCCTTAGCTCGGTAAGGATTTTTGCATGGTTGGGGCACTCTGTCTTTCACATAACTCCATAAGAAAAAATCAAGCAGGGTTAAGTATCGTGATTGTGATGGCCAAATGCACCTCACGTCATCATAATCATCCGTAAGGCCGAGCTATTGTCCAGGCAGGTGTGTGTTTAGGTGTTCCCATACAACCAAGAGAAAGTGATGATTTGCATTATCTTGTTGCAAGATGAAGTTGTTGGAGTTTTCTTGCAATTGAGACACGAGCCACAAAGAAAGCATGTCGAGGTATCAGGTGTCTGTGACAGTTTTCTCCATAAGAGAATAATGTGTGAATCTTATTCGATGGTGAAATGAAGTTTTCCTGTTTCCCAAACACGCACATTGTGCCAATTAACTTACCATTAGTATGAAATGTTTCTTTGGCACTAAAAATTAACCTCTTGCATACATTGTTGTTACTGTCCATCTTTGCCAGTGTTTTGGTGCAATAATCAGGTTGTGCCACACAACCTCTGGGAGTGACAGCTATCTGTACTGTACAGTTTCATGCATGAGCATTTACGCAGAATTTTGGAAACAGGTTGTAGCATCTGAATTTTGCTCAGACACAGGAGGGTGACCATGACTTTTGCCTGTGCAAATGCAGCCCTTTTCTGTAAAGTTTTTGTTCCAGTCATAAATGCTGAAAGTGTGTGTAAACTGCTACTTGAACAGCAGTGACTGATTCCGTTTTTGCTAACTGAAGTGCACACCAGTTCCTCTGTTGTGACTTAGTTACCAATTTCTGCACTAACACTTTTTAACAGTAGCCTGCAACTAAAGAATCCTTTAAAAAATAAAATTAAAAAAATACCTTCCACAGGTACTCTATTTATAGCAAATGTTTGAGGCAAACAACTTGTTCTGCACATGATTTCTGAAATTTTTAAAATGTAAAACTCTTTTTGTGATCACTTAAAACAGGCAAAGGTTCTTTGAAATCTTATAATCCAAGTTTTCAGTAAACACTGCCCAGTCAAATTTTTTAAATTAACAGCCATCAGAATGGAACCTTCAATGGCGTGAATACGTATTAGTCTTTGTTGGGTGTTAAGTTGCAAAACTGTTTTGGTCCATTGAGGAACCAGGTCAACCTGCTTCTGTATTCCACTGTTAAAAATAGTACAGTCAACTTATTATGTTCTACCAATTTTAGCATAGCTACCCCATTTTCATCATCGTAACTGGAAACAGATGATGAATAACAAATGCTTGAGTGATATACACAAACAAAAAAATTAATTTTACAGCTAAAATGTATCTACTAAATTTCTCTTTTAAAGGTGGTGGAAACCATGGTTCATTATTATTCATTACATACATAGTTGGATTATAATCATGTCTCCTTTGAAGTATGGTTATTACCTCATATTTTAGTATCTTTGTTTTAGCAGTGAAACATAAGAAACCCTTAACTTAAAAAAAAAATAATGTTTGACAATGACTGTTTCCATGATGATAATGCCAGGGGTGGCCTTAACCATTGTGAGGCCCCGAGCGGCAGGTTTTTGGGAGGCCCTTGTCCTTGTGCAAAGTATGTGATCCGAAAGTAGGTATTTCTTATGATTGATGAGAAAAACAAAAATTATAAATAAATAAATTTTGAATTTTAAATATTTTTAGAAGGTTTAAGTTAACAAAACATAAAAACAACAAATTATTAATGATGATAAACTAAGGTATATAAATGCCTTGAAAGATATATGCAGGGATTTAAAAATAATGTTTATGGATTTTCCTACAACTAAAATCTTTAATTAAACCACCATCTTTCACACGAACACATTTCATAAATCTTGTTTTGCACATAAAACTCACTCAGAAATAATTTGCAAGTAGTTTTACACAGTTTTTTAACAACTCACTCTTGACAATGACTGTTTCCATGATGATAATGCCAGGGGTGGCCTTAACCATTGTGAGGCCCCGAGCGGCAGGTTTTTGGGAGGCCCTTGTCCTTTGTGCAAAGTATGTGATCCGAAAGTAGGTATTTCTTATGATTGATGAGAAAAACAAAAATTATAAATAAATAAATTTTGAATTTTAAATATTTTTAGAAGGTTTAAGTTAACAAAACATAAAAACAACAAATTATTAATGATGATAAACTAAGGTATATAAATGCCTTGAAAGATATATGCAGGGATTTAAAAATAATGTTTATGGATTTTCCTACAACTAAAATCTTTAATTAAACCACCATCTTTCACACGAACACATTTCATAAATCTTGTTTTGCACATAAAACTCACTCAGAAATAATTTGCAAGTAGTTTTACACAGTTTTTTAACAACTCACTCTTAACTTAAAGTACTTTTAATAATTTAAGATTCATTAAAACATTAATACCATTTAATGTTTATTTATCTACTGAAAGATTTATGCCCTACAAACGATTTTGTAGAGCATTTAGGTCAGGCCACACTAGATTAATAATAATGATCCGCACAGTAATTGCAATGACCCTTCTCTTATTATTGGTGCTAACTCGATTGAAGTTAGTTAAAACGACACTGCGCGGCGTTTGACACTTGGCTGACACCCTGCCGTCATTAGTTTGGTTTATTTTTTGATGGTGTCCGGTGTGGACTGGTGAATGTGGAGAAGGCACTTCTGAAATTTTTGGTTCTTTATTGCCAAATTTTGTTTTCATGTTATCAATTACCTTAAAAAAATGTATTTCTTCAACCTCACTTCCATGATGATCAGATGTTTCTAAGATGTAGATTGTGTCATTCTAAAGCAGGATTTCTCAGATTCATAGCTCCACGTACCCCTGTGAAATTTCCCAAACAATGGCAAAACCCCTTTAAAAAACTGGTATTTATTTTTTAATGAGAATTTTTTGTCTAAAAAAATTAATACAATCACAAAGAGCAATATTTTATTAATTAATTTGATGGATGCACTTGTTTCTTGTCACAAGTTGATTTTAGGAGCTACGAGGGTGAATCAAATGAAACCTTGAATATTTTTTTAAATATTATTTATTGTGCAGAAGTGGTACAAAGCTGTATCACTTTTCAACATAATCTCCCCCACACTCAATGCAAGTCCTCCAGCACTTACAAAGTGCATAAATTCCTTTATTAAAAAAAAAAAATTCTTTTGGTAGTCCGCGCAACCGCTCATACACCGCGTGGCGTACCTCTTCATCAGAACGGAAGTTCTTTCTTCCTATTGCTTCTTTGAGTGGTCCAAACATATGGAAATCACTTGGAGACAAGGTCTGGTAGGTATGGTGGATGAGGAAGACACTCAAAATGCAGGTCTGTGATTGTTGCAACTGTTGTATGGGCAGTGTGGGGCCTTGCATTGTCATGTTGCAAAAGGACACATGATGACAGCAATCCACGTCGCTTTGATTTGATTGCAGGCTGAAGATGATTTTTTAGGAGATCTGTGTATGATGCACTGGCGACAGTGGTCCCTCTAGGCATGTAATGCTCCAAAATGACGCCATTTTCATCCCAAAAGAGAGTCAGCATAACCTTTCCTGCTGATGGTTCTGTTCGAAACTTCTTTGGTTTTGGTGATGAGGAATGGTGCCATTCCTTGCTCACTCTCTTCATTTCCGGTTGGTGGAAGTAAACCCAGGTTTCGTCCCCAGTAACGATTCTTGCAAGGAAGCAATCACCTTCTCATTCAAAGCACCGAAGAAGTTCTTCACAAGCATCAACATGTGGTTCTCTCATTTCAGGAGTCAGCTGCCATGGCACCCATATTGCAGACACATTGTGAAACTAGAGCACATCATTCACAATGTGGTGTGCTGAACCATGACTAATCTTTAAACATGCTGCAATGTCATTCAGTGTCACTCGGCGGTTTTCCATCTGCTGCAAAGTTCTGTGGAGTCACAACTCGTTGTGCCTGACCTGGACGAGGAGCATCTTCCACTGAAGTCACACCATTTGCGAACTTCCTACTCCATTCGTAGACTTGCTGCTGTGACAAACATGCATCACCATACTGAACCTCCATTCTTCTATGAATTTCAATAGGTTTCACACCTTCACTACTCAAAAACCGAATAACAGAACGCTGTTCTTCCCTGGTGCAAGTCTCAAGTGGGGCAGCCATCTTTATACTGATACTGCGACGGTATTTGTGCATGTGCACTATGCTGCCACCTACAGGCCATTCTGCACGCTGCTTGTAGCATGCTTACCAACTTACAGGATAACGGCGCGAAATTTCGATTTTTTTATTACAAATTTAAGGTTTTAATTTGACTCACCCTCGTATTTTGATCATTTTCAATCTCAATTCACCACGTTGAGTTTTGCACTCTCGAGATACCCAGTCAGCCGTCATAACATAAATCTTGTCGCGAAGCTCCTACGTTCAATTGGAGAACCCCTAGGTGTTCGCGTATGCCACTTTGAGAAACCCTGTTCTAAAGCATTCGTAATTTTCATTTTGTCATTCATCAGACACTGTAACAAAGGTATCAGCCCATTTTTTTTCTCCTTTGGGATAGCAAAAACAAAGTACGTTTTATAGAAAAAAGTACATTTATTTTATTATGTTTGATAACATATTTTTCATTACTTATAAATTTGGCCTAATGTCTTAAATGGCTGCAGTGTGCGATTGGGGTACAGAGGATCCCTGATTAAAATCCCGGTCTCGGTTGCAACTTTTACGTGGCTTAAAATTGAATTTTATCTGTGGCAAAGCATTGATTTGTTAATGCGAAATGCAAGGACACTCTGTGGTTGTAATTCCATGTTTAACTGTAGGTTTCCTTTCCCTTATAGGAGTACCAGAATAAGTTTGGCTGCTGCAAGAGAGGTGCACTGCGCAGCCAGTAAGAAACTTTGTGACTCGGTCTTTAAGACCACATGAAATTATTAAACAGTATCTTTTCAGTCTGTATTTAAGTTGAAATATGCAATGATCTCATTCTTTATTAATAAAAATATCGAATGAATCGAAAGTAACCACGAACAGAAGAAACATGTCAGGTGTAAAATGATTGGCGTATAACATTTCATTGTGATTGCGTTCAGAAATGCGAGAATCTTTCAATCCTGAACAGTGCGCAAAAGACTTTCAATGATGGTTTATGAAGACTGCATTTGAATATCAATGAGGTTATAATGTGAGTCCGGTAAAAAATCACTTTTACGGAAATTTTTGAACATTGATTCCATGAAACAACCACTTGAAGACATTAAGGAAGACTGAGTAGGAACACGTCCGTTACACGAACAAACTATGGCCAACTGTAAACACGAGAGGGGCGAGCTGTCACTCGGCCGAATGTCGGTGCCGTCCAGTTTTGGTCAAGTGTAGCCCGAACCAACAGCTGCTAGCAAAATAAGTGTAACGTGAGAAGAATTGACTAGAGAAATGAAACATGGGAATTCCCCGAGTGTAAATCTAAAACGTGATGAAAATAACAAAACCAAGCATTCAAATGAGTTTTCTGATGCGTGAGGTAAGAAATTCAAATAGTAATGAATTTTTCAATCATGTTTTACAGAAAAATTAAATTTTTATTTAAAATTAATTAATTTTTATATTGTTAATCTTACTTTTATATGGATGTGATATTGAATAAATCTCAATGAGAAATTTTATTTTCGAACTTATTTCTATTAATATATACTTTACTATGATTTAGCCAACTTTTTTTACTGTTGTAACTAATAGCTAAGGATAGAATAAAGAATTTTAAGTATAAACTTTTCCTAGTCAGGTTGTTGCACAAGGCCCTGGGCGACTGCCTTGCTCGCCGATTCTGAAGAATTCTCATATGCAAAGCAGCATTGATTATATTGGCAGAGGCATCAAAATAGTTGTTAAATATGTCAACATACAGCTAAGCAGAAAACGCAAAAAATATTTCCATTAATGAGATTTATCAAAAGTTGATTACTATCTGTATTTTTATTATAATTTATCACATTTCACAGTTATAACACTGTTCAGTTATTATTGTTTATTTTATTAAATAAGCAGCTGTTAAAAAAACGGAATGGATAAAAAGGGAACAAGCCGAATGGACCTAGATGTTTGAACCAAAAAAAAAAGAATTGAAATTATTGGGTGAATCTGATCAATTACTCAGATTATAAAGGTAATACTCGCTGTTTTCTAGTTCTGAAGGGTGTGCATATTGTGACAATTGTTCTGTATAGACCAGGGGTGGCCAACCCAAATGATCTTGTGGGCCACTTTGTAAATGCATCATAACTCCTCGGGCTGCATATAAAATTATTTATCTCTGTTAGATTTAGACACACTACAGACATTTGTTTGGAGTGAAAAATTGAAACATAATGAGTTACTGTTATTTTTTTTACTATTATTATTACATGTAGACATAAATAATATAATAATAATGATACTAAATGCACATAGGAAAGAAATATGTAACACTAAAAATGATATATAAAAAAATATATTTTGTAAAAGTGTGACGAAACTCGCGCGCCGGAAAAATGTTCAAGGCCACCCCTGGTATAGAATTTTGGATTAAATAAGTATTTTGTAAATGTGATAACTTCTTGCTGGTCAGCTTTTATAAATCCAATGTCTGTCAAATACATTCATTTACATAGGTATAAAAATATGATTTTTTACATGTTTTGAATCACAATTACTGCAAACACTGTGAAAAAAATTGATGGTTTTGAATATATTTGGGAGCATAAATGAAAGGTCTGAAGTTTTTGTTTATTTTTTGTTCATTTGCAATTGACTTTTGTGAAATTTGATTAATGATTGTATCTTTATGTGTAATTATGTAATTTTGTCATCTATAATCTTTATCTCTAGTCAGTCCATAATTATTTAGTTTGTTGTAAGCATTATTTAGATTCAACAGTTGCTAGATGGAAGCATTTGAACAATGTAGGCACCCAACACCTGTCTTATAAAATAGGGAGATGTTGGAACTGTTATACCTGATGGCAATTGTAAGTTGCTGCAGGTTCTTAGTGAGATTTACTTTTTAGGATCATCAATAGATCACTGTCCATACCAGTCAAAGTTTTGAGAGCATCTCTCACAGTGCTGTGCATATAACACTAAGGTAGAATATGCTTCCATGCATCATTCTCAGTGTGAATTCTCTCATATACACTTGGCAGTGGTGATGCTCAGGATGGTGAGAGTAGCAGAAAACTAGGCGATATAAATATTTTTGAAAAGTGTTTCATCATTTAAATAATTCACGGTATTATACTGGAATAAAAAAGTAACGCAAGACAGAGAAAGTAAACTTGTCACTCACACAGATGAAGGCGGAGAGTCATGATGAACACATAATCACTTTATAATATTTCAGTCTAAACCTTGCTCATAATAAGAGGTGGACAAATGGATTATGTGTGTATACACCAAGTGTGGCAAGTCTTGGTATGTTCACATGCCCTTCTCTAATAATGATTAAGGTTTATACCAAAATATTGTAAAGTATGTTCTTGTTTATATGTTCATCGTGACCCTCCCGTCTTTTTCTGTGGTGAGTGACAGGTTTAATTTCTGTACCCTTCCTAGTTTTCATTTCCTAAAAGCATTTTCATTGTGATTGTTATTTTACTGAAATATAAAATGTTCTAATTCATTCTAGTCACTATTTTCTACCCAAAAAGTGCTTTTAAATTTAATCTGACTGTGTTTTAGTATTTTAAAAATGCACTACACACACTGTTTCAATGTATCTACCTAAGTTCTTAATCTTCTTATTTATTTCAGCTTCTGGAATCATTTATTGATGAATTTTTTGACCAAAACCCAATAAGTCAACTTGGAATAATAATAACCAGAAATAAAAGAGCGGAAAAAATTAGTGAACTAGCTGGAAACCCAAGAAAACATATTAAGGTATATGTAACATTGTTCAGTAAAATGTTTTGTACCAAGAATATTATTTCAATATTAGTTGGTATTGGCAGTTAGCAATTGTTAGTTCTTGCCATCAATTATTATGCAATATCAGAAGTTTAGATTGTTTTCTCTCTCTCATTCTACAGAACTATTTCTTATTTATTTTTTACCTTGATTGGATCATAATTTTTAATCCTAGATACAGGAAGCTTTTTTTTCGTTTTTGGCAGAAACTATACATTTTATTAATTTTTCAGGCAGTCAGCCAACTTGCTGAACTTAATTGTAGTGGGGAACCTTCACTTCAGAATGCTCTAGAATTGGCACTTAGGTCACTAAGACTATTACCATCACATGCAAGCCGTGAAGTGCTGATCATATTTGGAAGTCTTACTACCTGCGACCCAGGAGATATAACGGTTACTATAGAGGTAATGTTACTGATTTTTCTTTTGTTTAGTTAACAATAAATCTATAATATTTGTGCTATATGGCATAGGCATAGGTGGGCACAGTTAATCAAAATTGTTAATCCTCTACTTAAAAAGTTAACTTCAATAATTGTTAAAGTGTTACATTTTTGCAAATTTAACCCAAGTGAAAGTAAACGTTAAAAGTTAACCATCCAAAAGTGAAATTGGTTTTTATGTGCTACAGTAGGTATTACTGCAAGCAATACCAAGGTGTTAAGAGTATGTACCGTGGTGTGAATCAGTAATCCTTCTGGAAATTGAGTTTGTACTGGGGTTCAACGTTTTAACCTGCTTCTCAAACGTATCGGATTTTCCACATGTTGGAAACGAAAAGGTTTCCCATATGTCAGTCTACACCAGCTAGCTTGGAATACAGTGGTGCCAGTAGCTATGATGCCAAATGTTTTATTGGCATAAGCTTTTATTAGCAGATGGAGATGTAAACCTTTTTTTTTTAAGTTAAAAGCTTCCATAGGCCAGTTGCGCAATGTTTGTACGGGAGTAAATCTGAGTTCATGACGTCACTGTCACCATCATGCCACCTGATATGTGCGTTGGATACTTTTTGCAAAATCTTTATTCAGATACACAGTTTTTATCTAATTTTTATGGCACTTTGCATACATATACTTTGAAACAAATAGAAAAACACTGTTTATGTTTGATTTACAAAACCCTAAGCCCTCTCCTCCTTTCCTCCCCACACCTTAATTTCTGTCACCGTTGTTCATACAAACCCACAGTTTTTATTTGATTTTGATTGTATGTAGCACACGTATACTTCAGAAAAAGGTGGTTTGGTAGGTCAGCAGTGAGGTGCTTACTTCTAAAAGTTATCTCTCGGGTCGCCGGTTCAAATCCCATGGTGCGTAGGATTTTTTAGGAATTGTATTTGATGATATGAGCTACGCCGGAACGTTTCGTGGTTCTGATTCCACGTTAAACTGCAGGATCCTGAAGAAAATAATAAGCATTCTGACCTCTGACACTATAGATTGGAACATCTCCTTCAGGAAGATTTGACGTACCGTCGGGTTGTGGACTAAGTTAGATGTTTAGTTTCTGAAGTGAAAACTTCTTTAGGTGTGTTGGGCCATTTTTGAATGCATATATTCTTATGAGTTCACATTGCTAATATTAACAGTATATCCATTGCAGTCTTGTCACTCAGTGGTTAAGGTGTCTCACTGGTGAACAAAAGATCCCCATTTCAAATCTTTGTCTCAATGGGGATTTTCAAAGACCATTGACCTGACCTTTATCTGTGGCACAGCTTACTGTGTAATGTGAAGTACGCCAGAATGAACACAGTGTGATGCCATTCATGAGCAGTACTTTCTTCCCATTCATACAGCCATTTGTGTTGTGGTGTTAACAACATCCTACACAGGGGATGGAAATTCCCTAGTCCAGCTGCTGGTAGTCTCCGACCTATGGTGCGAGATGACACGGAATGCTGTATTAGGTCCATTACTTGTTCTCTCATGGCATGTGCAGATGTGAAAGTGTTATGATTTGCTTGGTTGCGCAAAATGGCAATTCTACCTTGGATGGTCAAATTTGGCCGACTGGAACCTTGGAGATGAGTATGCCTGCCCTCACTCTTTCATGTAATCCAGCATAGGGTAAATTTACATTCTTACTAATCGGATATTGCTCAATTTGGCCAGGCAGCCAAATGGAGACCCACAAGGGGGCTCCTTTCAAACTCTTTTGGGTGCTGATAACACTGTCTTACCGAGTACGAGGCATTTCTGTGTCTTTCACCATGATCACTAAATATCTGACGCTGTCCACACTCCTTATATTCCCTACCATGCCTGGCAACAACACTAATTCTGCACTCTGGTGACAGTTCCACCTATCACAGAGAACTGCACTATAATCATTTACATACCTACTGTGTGTGTTAGTTTTATATTTAATCTCTGTTTGCAACAGATTGTTGTTTCAAGAAGATTGTTCCATTTAATTTGCAAATGAAACACATGTTGCTGTTTAGTCCATGAAGAAACAAGGGGTTCGTTGTTCAGTGGTGGGCCTGGCAGCAGAAGTACATGTATGCCGTCGCTTGAGCCGTGAGACGGGTGGAGAGTTTGGTGTTGTCCTTGATGATTGCCACTATCGTGATCAGCTTTTCGCACACATTGAGCCGCCACCAGCTGCCACCTGCCTTGAGTCATCACTTATAAAGATGGGCTTTCCACATCACATGGTGTCTGAAGGAAAGGAAACCCCACTCACAATATGCATGTGGTATGTATTTTGTGCCCTTCAGTCACTTGAGGGTACTACTTAGAATTTGAACTTTAATGTGAAGTATTTAGCATAATGTGAAGTGTTTAAAGACTAAGTTAATCTTGCACATAATCATTGTGTTAGGCCAAACACTAGTAATGTATGAGGAGAACATTATTGACAATCCTATGGTAATCATGGAGACCCATATATTTATAATCTGGACCTACAGTGGAAAACCACCTTCTAGATTTACTCAATTTCCTTACCAATATCCACTTGATCAACTTCACCTGAATATACTCCTTACAATAAGGTGCCCTCCACAACTCTGTGCACATCAAGCCAACAGATTTACAGCAGTACCTACCCTTTGACAGTTGCCACCTCTTCCACAAGAAATGCTCTCTTGTCGCATGCAATCCTGTTCTGATCATGAATCACTTTCCAGGTATTCCCAAAACCTATCACTAGCACTCGTTTCCAATTCCAATCCCACTTCCTTCCCCCTCCCCTCCCCCTCTTCTCCATGATCTTTTGAAAAAGAAATTTCTTGCTCTACCACCCAGTTTTCTCCTGGCCTAGAGTCCATTAACCAGATTCTTTCCCATTGGCGTGACTTTCTACGTTCTACATCTATATCTATACTCTGCAATTCACAAATATTGTGGGAGGCAAAGCGTGCTAAGCACCAATCCTGATTCCGTCATTCCAATCCTGAACAAAATGAGGAAAGTACATAAAAGTATCAGTATGACATCTTATTTCTTGGTTCACAAGCAACTTTAATGAGTCACAATGCAACATGCTCAACCGATTGACAACTCCAAACCTGCAAAAACCAACCATTGTCCAGTCCTGGTTATACAATATTTCCCTGGCCTTGAACCCATCACCAGAATCCTTTGGTAGGGTTATGATGTCCTACTAACCTGCCCAGAAATGAGATCCGTTCTTCCAAAAATCCTCCCTGGCCCTCCCAGAACTTGTTACAGCAGACCTCCCAACCTCAGCCAACTCCTAGTCCAGAAACAAAGTCTTCCTCGCCCCATCAAACAGCCCCAAGAATCTTTCCCATGCAATAGACCCCACTGCAAGATGTGCAACATACACCATGCCTCCACCACTTTCACCAATCCTGTCACTGGCGAGAGCTTTCCTATCATAGGACACGCCACCTGTGAAACCTCACTTGTAATATACCAGCTGACCTGCAAACACTGCTTGGCTTCCTATATAGGTTTGACTAGCAATCCATTAGTCATAAGAATGAATGACCACCGACAGATAGTTCTCACTTGGAATCCAAAACATCCAGTAGCCATCCATGCCATCTCCCATGACACCAATAATTTTAATTCTTGTTTCATAGCCCGTGCTATCAGAGTCCTCCCAAACAACAATGGCTGCTCTGAACTCAGAAGGTGGGAGCTTGCCTACCAATACAAACTAGGCACAAGACAACCTCCTGGTCTCAATTTGAGATAATACGCAGTCAGTACTTTTCCTTCCCTCTATCCGCTTCTTGCCTCCATGCCCACTGTCTGTATTGAACCAACACATATTAGAGGTGATGTTTATCTGCATAGATTCTTTTTTTTATTATTATTACTTTTATATTTTTTAATTTTTTTCCAATTATTCTGTTTTCTTATTTACTTTTACTTTCTCAAATTTATGTTATGAACATTTTAATGTATTATTCTGCACTTTTTGCAACATTTTTCATTGCTCGTGAACTAGATCCAATTCACTGTCGCCCTCTGTCTGTCCTCTGTTTGAATTTGCCCCCACCATGTTTCTGACTAACGGTCATTCTGTGAAACCGTATCCTGCACCACCCTCCCTCCGTGATGTTCTCCTGTTGACGAAGGGCCAAGTCCTGAAATGTTCATTGTTTTCCTGTTCTTGTGTTTTTTTATGTGATCACCCCACGAAACCATCATCTAAGGTAAGTGGTGGTTCATTTCGTTATCCTTTTTTTGTAAATCCTTTTGCTACTTAGCTCCTATTATTTCCTGGTTACTATATTTTAGCTGCTAGTCTCTATCAGGCAGCTAAGACACTCTTTTGTTGAAGGGATACAAGCCCAAAAATTACAACACTCTTCAGTATGATTCTTGGCTGTCCGGGTGGTGCCGCGTCATGTTTCTTGAAACCGACGTTTTGACCCTCATTCTGGGGTCTTCTTCCAGGGCAGAACTGCGTCTTCGGTCAGCGAGTGGTCTTGTTTTATAGCCGAGGCCCGCGTCCGTCTAGATGGTTCGATTTGTCCGGCCAATCAGAGGTCCGAGCCGTCACGTGGTTCATTGGCCTGGCGGGGCGCGGCGCGGTCTGGTGGGAGGTGACACGTGACATGCTCTCTCCGCAACAGCGAGAGCCAGGCGTCATGCAATTTCAGCCCGTTGTCTTCGTTGATATTGTTTGGGCGTTTTGCAATTTCTAACGCCTCCTTTACCCTCCTTGGCCACCATTTATCCTCACGCACTATAAGTGTGGTGTTTTCAAAGTCTATAGCGTGATTGGTTTCAGCTGCATGCCGTGCAATGGCGGATTTATCAGTATTATTCGATTTATAGTTGCGGATGTGCTCATTCAGCCTCTCCCTTATAGTGCGCCCCGTCTCTCCTATGTACACCCGACCACAGGTGCACGGAATCTCATACACCCCGGCAGCCTGTAGTGGAGGCAGTCTGTCCTTGACCTTGACGAGCTGGTTACTGACTTTGCTGTGCGGTTTGTAGACAGGTTTTATGTCGACTTTTTTGAACAGCTTTCCGATTCTGTCAGTAACGCCACTTATGTAGGGTAAAACCACAACTTGGTGTTCCTGAGAGGTGGCTTGGTTAGATGTTGAACTGGCGTTTTTATCTGTCGTGGCTGCATGTAATGCCCGTCTAATACAATTATTATGGTAGCCATTGGACTTGAATGTGTGTTGCAGTGCCTCCAACTCCGTCGTCAAACTGTTTGCTTCACACACTTTCGTCGCTCTTGTACACAAGGTCGTGAGGACGCCTCTTTTTGTTGCTGGGTGGTGGTGCGATGCGGCATGTAGATATCTGTTTGTGTGTGTCGGCTTCCGATACACTGAGTGTCCAAGGGTCCCGTTGTCACGTTTGGTTACTAGCACGTCTAGGAACGGCAGCTGTCCTTGTTCCTCCGTTTCAATGGTAAATTTAATTTTAGGATGTGCTTTATTTATATAATCCAGGAATTTGTCAAGGGCACTTCGTCCATGGGGCCAAACAACAAAAGTGTCGTCAACATAGCGTAACCACAGCAGCCGTTCCTAGACGTGCTAGTAACCAAACATGACGACGGGACCCTTGGACACTCAGTGTATCGGAAGCCGACACACACAAACAGATAT
Organism: Vandiemenella viatica; assembly: GCA_031002005.1. NCBI lineage: Eukaryota > Metazoa > Arthropoda > Insecta > Orthoptera > Morabidae > Vandiemenella > Vandiemenella viatica. Next base: position 210,980,211 of record CM061920.1, read on the forward strand.
CTACATGCCGCATCGCACCACCACCCAGCAACAAAAAGAGGCGTCCTCACGACCTTGTGTACAAGAGCGACGAAAGTGTGTGACGCAAACAGTTTGATGACGGAGTTGGAGGCACTGCAACACACATTCAAGTCCAATGGCTACCATAATAATTGCATTAGACGGGCATTACATGCAGCCACGACAGATAAAAACGCCAGTTCAACATCTAACCAAGCCACCTCTCAGGAACACCAAGTTGTGGTTTTACCCTACATAAGTGGCGTTACTGACAGAATCGGAAAGCTGTTCAAAAAAGTCGACATAAAACCTGTCTACAAACCGCACAGCAAAGTCAGTAACCAGCTCATCAAGGTCAAGGACAGACTGCCTCCACTACAGGCTGCCGGGGTGTATGAGATTCCGTGCACCTGTGGTCGGGTGTACATAGGAGAGACGGGGCGCACTATAAGGGAGAGGCTGCATGAGCACATCCGCAACTATAAATCGAATAACACTGATAAATCCGCCATTGCACGGCATGCAGCTGAAACCAATCACGCTATAGACTTTGAAAACACCACACTTATAGTGCGTGAGGATAAATGGTGGCCAAGGAGGGTAAAGGAGGCGTTAGAAATTGCAAATGCCCAAACAATATCAACGAAAACAACGGGCTGAAATTGCATGACGCCTGGCTCTCGCTGTTGTGGAGAGAGCATGTCACGTGTCACCTCCCACCAGACCGCGCCGCGCCCCGCCAGGCCAATGAACCACGTGACGTCTCGGACCTCTGATTGGCCGGACAAATCGAACCATCTAGACGGACGCGGGCCTCGGCTATAAAACAAGACAACTCGCTGACCGAAGACGCAGTTCTGCCCTGGAAGAAGACCCCAGAATGAGGGTCGAAACGTCGGTTTCAAGAAACATGACGCGGTGCCACCCGGACAGCCAAGAATCAATTGACTATGGCCGCGGAAGCCTACGATTACACTCTTAAGTATGTACATGTCTACATATTTTGATACAACAACAATCTTCTCCTATCCAAATGTTTGATGTACCTGCCTTATAATGCCTTTGTTTCCTAAGCACTGTAAATATATATATATTGGATTTTACCCTGATATTTTTCAGTATGTTGTGTGCTGTATTTGAATTATGGTATAACATCTCAAACATCAAAATCCATCGAGCTCTTTAACCTACAAGAGGGAGTAAATAAAGTACACAACCTCCTTTTGCATCCAGGAATCTGCAATCTAGGGAAATATATAAATGTAAATAATTTCTTTAAAAAAAAAAAAAGAAAAAAAAATCTCTTTTATGTGTACTTTTAAAAATGTATTTCCAATGTTAAAAAATTATCTCTTTTATTGTTTACTATATAAGGCATATTTCAAATAATTCTGCTACAAAAATGTAGTTAATATCAATTGCAACATTTTTTTATTACTTTTTAAGAGATTTTCCACACTGCAGAGGTTTTCTTCCAACATAACAATAAAAACTCTGAACATAGAACTCTACTTTAGCTTCTCCAAATATTTCGTTCTTGTATATCTTCATCTTCTGCAGCAAATCTTCTCTTTGCTGTCAGTAAATTTTGGAGCTACGTAATCGCAGGTTGTCCTCTTCCTTTCCTTCCTTCAACTTCCCATGCCTGTAAAGTTTTATATTGCAATATCTTCCATTTTTCTTACATGGCCATGCCATTCCAACCTTTTTATTTTATGACTTCATACATTTCATTTTTTACTTCCATTCACCTTATTATTTTGGTATTTCCTTGAAATTCTTGCTGATCTGCAGAAATCCATTTCTAATGCTTTCAGCTCCTTATTATGTTTTAGTTAATTGTCCAGGTTTCTGATCCATATAAAACTATACTCTTTAATAAGGACGTAACTACAATTCTTTTTGTTCTATTCACAACATTCCTACTCCATAAAAATGAATTAAGCATTGCAATTACTTTCCGTCTATTTTCCAAGTTTGATTTTCCTTATCTTTCTAAAATTGAACCCAAATGGCAAAAATTATTTACTTTTTCAGTTTGTGTTTCATAAATGTACAATTCATACTGATCATTAGTAAGATAGTCCGAATTTTTACAGTTAATATTCAAGTCCCAGTTTTTATATTCCATTGATAGCTGCTTACACGTCTAATTTGCATCCTCAGCATCTTGTGTTACAATAATTTGACCATTGGCGAATGGTAAATGTTATAGATACTTTCCATCTGTTATTTCTAAACCCATTCTGTTTTCAAATTAACATTTATATAGATTTTAACCTCTTCAGTCCCGAGCTCATATTAAAAGTGCAAGAGAGCTACTATTGTGTTATTTTCTTTGTGTTAATCCTAGTTAACAATGAATGACAATAAAAAAGAATTTGAAACAATAATTAATTTTTTATAGATGGTATATATATATATAATACCTCGGGAGTCAAGCAGGAAAATTATACACACAACTTTACTGCTTCATGTTACTTTATTTCTTGGAAAAAATATATGTCTTTACCTTTATTTCGACGAACCATGTTGTACAGTTGCAGGATCCCAAGTTTCCAATCAGGGCTGCCAAAAGCAGAAGATCGAACATATGAGCTGTGAGAAGCGCGGTGTATATTGTAGATGATACGATAGGCCAGAAAAGGTTCAGCTGTGCAGTGGCCCGAGAAAAAAATAATTCCTGGAGGTATCATATATGATACCTCGGGACTGAAGAGGTTAAATATAATTGGTGACATAAGGCACTCTTGCAGCAGACCTTTTCTTTTAAGTTTTGGTGATAATGCTTAGCCAGTTTTTATTTGCCAAGTGTCATTTTTGTACATTTCTTGTATTCTTTTAATTAAGGAGTTATCTAAATGTGACATGTGTAATGTTTTACATAGCATTTTTCTTGGGGCATTACCATAGGCTATTTCTAAATCTATGAAAATTAGGCTTAAATTTTTTGATTTTTCATTACATTTTTTTAAGAATCTCATGTAATGTGAAAATGTTATCTATGGCTGGCCTGCCTGCAGTAAACCTACTTTGTTCTTCTTCAGTCTTAAAATGAGTTTATAATTTGTTTTTTATTAGTTTGCCAAAGATTTTCAACAATACATTCATAATACAAATCCCACAATAATTAGAACAAACTTTCTATCTCCTTTCTTGATTATGGTAGTAATATAACATAATGTCATTTTCTTAGGTGTTTGGTCTGCATGTAATATTTTATTGAACAGTTTTGTTATGAATTTTACAACTTTGTTGCCACCATATTTCCAATTTCCAAATTAATTCTGCTGGATTCAAGGGATTTGTCATTCGGTGCTGTTCTTAATGTCTTAATCACTTCATATTCTGAATTTTGAATGTTGTCTCCTTTCTGCTCATTTCATCTCCTAATCCTTCTTCTAAGTATTCTCCCTACCAGCATTCAATAATTTTTGTAAATATTCTTCCCATTCCCTAAGTTCAGTCAATTGGAAATTAGTACCTGAGACCATACTTCTTATGATCTCCCAAAGCCCAATTTACAATTAACATTTGCACATGTTCTTTCCCATCTTTCATTTCTTGCAATCCTAATTTTTCTTAGTGCTTCATTCCTTTTTTCTCACTAAGCCATTGATTGAAAGTGTTCATTTTTTTTCTTTTCCTGCTAGCTCTATTTTCTTTGTTTGTAATCCTTTTCCTCTGTTTGTAATTCTTATTTTTGTGCCAAATACCTCTGCTGCTATCTTTCTTATATTAAATTTTATGTATTCATGTATTTCTTCTGTACTTCCGTGAAATGATTCACTCAATATACTAGTAACAAATAAAGTTCTTATTAATATTATAACATTTATTTTGATCCTTCTTAATTTGATTCCTTTCTATAGCAGTGTTATTATTCTCTTTGATTTTTCATTGCCAGAAACATTTCATTTTTACCAGATAGTAATCTGATCCACATTGGTCTCCTCTATATGATCTCACATCTCTTGCGTTACAAGTGCTTGTTTGTCTGATGATAATGTAATCTATTATAGATCGAAGTTCTGTAGTATTCTGTTAACTGGTATGTTTGTGAATATCTTTGTGTTTGAAAAATGTATTGGTAATTTTTAAATCAAATTGTTCACATATTTTGCTTAGTGCTCTCCATTGTCATTACATTCTACTTCTCCATTTCTTCCCACTACTTTGGAAGATTCTCTTGTTCCTACTCTTGTATTCATGTTCCCTTTCATAATCTTTCTTCTTGAAATTTTTTCAATATTCTGTCATAAGAGTTGTCTAGAATTTATCTTTATCCTGGTCTTTTGTATCATTTGTGGGAGTATGTATCCAGTAGTCATGATCTCCCTGACATCCTGTGTCAATTCAACTACAACAATGTGTTCACTAATAAATTCCAAATTTGTGATACTTTTTCCTTTTTTTATCGTAATGGAAGCTTCTGCTTTAGCCCCTACATCTTTGCATACCACACTCCAATATATTCCATTTTTTCCTTAAGTACTGCACAGCACTGGAACTAAGTTTTATTTTCTGATGTCGCAAACAAGTTCAGAGAATGTTACTTTTTGTATAAAAAATTTGGTGTTTTGTCTACCAGCCACCTAGATGCTCCAGCAGGAGAAACGAAAGGAGTAAACCATGGAGGAGCAGGCTATTTCTGTCCACAGTGCTATAGCCGATACTGTGAGCTTCCAGTTGAATGCAGAGCCTGTGGCTTGACACTTGTCTCTGCCCCACATCTGGCACGTTCCTACCATCACCTATTCCCCGTTGACAACTTTAATGAACTAGATCGGGATCCAGTTGACCACAAACATTGTTACGCATGTCAAAAAGTCTATGGAGAACATGACAAAAATGTAAGTTGATCTTCTGTTTTCATCGCTTGTATTCTATGAAATGTTTAATGAATTCTTGGTCAAAACTCAAGTTCACATTGTAACTACTGCTAAAACTTTGGTCAGTTAAGAAATATCACTTGTGCTTCAAGATATTAGTAGATGTCCTATGGTAAAGGGGTTATTTTTTTTTTTTTCCAGAACTGACAGTTTCCCAAAAATAATTATTGTGTGAAAACTGGTTATGGAAAAGATCACAAAACTTTATTAATAATTTGTTAATTGTTGGTCTATGTTCACAGAAATGCAGGCATTTGAAATACAACTTTTGTTTAACTATTTTTCATTTTGAAGGAAAGATTGAATTTTTCTCCTTATTACAAGTTTATTTGAATTTCAAACTTATGTAGATGACTTTGAATGCCTTTTTATAATTGGTACATTAAGGTTAGTGAATGAGTTTATCTTATCTGGTTCTGTGTGTAGGTGTCAAGGTAATTTGAGGTTTATATATCAGATATGAAGGCGATTAGAGCCAGGAACAGTTTGGTATAAAAGTCCATGCATTGTGGTGCTATCCTAGTATTTGATCTGTAGAAAGCAAGGAAATGTAATCTGGAAGATTTGACTAGAATTTTTATCAGAATGCAAATACAATTATGTAATCTCCTGTTTTAGTGATGTAGCTTTGGTATATTAAGCAAATGCTTGAGTTTGCAACCTGAAGCACCTGCAGCCTTAATCATTTACTGCAAAAGTTTTTTATGACTGTAAATTGAATATTTTTTTCTAGGTCCTATTATTCTTACCAAATATGAGCAGTTCTAAATATCCGGGTGGTTAAAGTAATTAAAGTATAATATTAATAAATTTTCTTCACATGCTATCACATTGCACCACTTAGTTATTAATCTCAATATTTCAGTACCGGCCTGAAGTCACCTTAGAGTCTATACACTATCATCAAGAGCCACACCCCACTCCATCAGTCATATGTATTGCTTAATAATATTCTATATAGACTTAGTTAAAAGATACGGCATACACTGTACCAGAGATTCCATTACCATCTAATTCTGTCAGAGTTTTGCAACCATTTTGTTCTTAAGGCTTAACTTAAGAATTGCATAGTAGGCATAGAATGTTACCAAACCTAACAGCTGAAAGTTTCAGGCAGGATGTGACTGTGTTTTGAAGAAAATCAAACATTACAGGGTAAAAGAAGAAGCACTCGTTAGGTTAAGGAATAATTTGGAAATAATGATATTTCCATCAGACAATATCCCATGAGTATAGATACACTCATTTACAATGAGAAGATAGATTGGTTGCTGACTGACAGTGCTTATAGCATGTTGAATAAGGATCTTCTTGGAAACATTATCGGGCAGACCAAAGAACTTGTCAAATTACTGAAATTGGACTAGATTATTAAATGCAAGATTCTGTGTGGTAACATGTCCATTGTTACATTAACTGTTGATAACTGATTGGAACATTATTCTGTATTTCAAAAGCATTTATTTTTATAGGATGATGGTAACAAAATGTTCATGAAATTCATCATTTCTATGAAATGATGTTGCAACCTAGGGGAAAACCCAAGAACTTTTTGAACCACATTATAATATTTATTATTTTTTAAAAAATGATTAATTTTACATTTTCAGTTATGTCTAACGATTATTTCTATTTTCTTTAATTTAAGGTTTACGAATGTGGTCGCTGCAATCAAGCCTTTTGCCTAGATTGTGATTTATTTATTCATGACACACTTCATACCTGTCCTGGATGTGCTACAAATCAGCAGACGTTCCATCTTATGGGCAGCACCGATGCAGCTGGTTCTCTTCCTATGAATCTATTATAGCTGTAACATTAAGTACAAATGTATTTAATATTTAGAATCAAAAATATCTGATTTTTTTTTTTCTCACTGCCATGTAACAATTTTTTGTATTTAACTTTATATTATCTACTTTATACCTAGACACAGAAATTCAAGCCATTTTTAGTTAAATTGTACCTTTTTTTACTTCACTGTTTTCTTTTCTAAACTGTAAGTGCCAAAAGTTATATAAAAACCCTGAAACCAATTCCTGATTTATAATTTAAAAAAAAAAAATTAAAGATGTAGAGGAGGGTCCATAAACTACATGGCTTGGTCTAGAGATGGGGGTATGGCTGAAAGCGGGCCCCTCCTATCGCATGCAAAGGCAACCAGAGTTCTTAGCGATTTGAAGGCAGCTGCCGCCGACATGTTTTGCGGGAACTTTTAAACCCTCGTACCGTCATATAACAAACGACTGCAGAATGGAGAATTTTATACTGTTAAGGGTCTTTGCTTGCTCAAAGAAGATCGAATGACATTAACCACAAACTAACTACAGAATTTCCACTGACTATATTAACTTTTGAACTTGTTTTCTTCACTCTGATCAATGTTAAAATTTCCCTCTTTTAAAGCAGGGATGTTAAAATTTCAGTAATAGAAACCTATTTATAAATATAATGAAGGAAAATTGACAAAACATGGATACACAAATTTAAGAGGTCTGAGCCCAAACTAAGTTTTCTTCTGAAGTTGAGCAATCTTTTTCTTTTCAATTCAAAGACAGAATCTGACATTCATCACATTGAATTGAAGACTGTGGCCGAGCAGATCTTTCAGTATCTACATCTACATATATACTCTGCAATTCACAAAATTGTGGGTGGCAGAGGGTACTCAGCACCAAAGCTAATCTCTTTGTTGTGCATTCCAATCCCTAATGGTACGAGGGAAAAAAGAATTCATATAAGAATCAGTCCGGCACCTTATTTCTCTAATTTTATCTTTCCTGTCCTTCCGACTCAAATAGGTTGGTGGAAGAAGTATTTCACTACACTCAAAAGTGAAAGTGGGAGTACGCATGTTTTCCAGTAAGTTTAAGCGAAACGTTTGTCTTATAAAGGCAAACGAAAAAGGAAAGGTTTGGCTTATCTGTTGTGAATATTTTTATCTTTTTTTGTTCATTGTTATACTAAGATCTTTCCCTTCTAAAGACTTAAAAACTCAGCACATTGCTCCAGGAAGTCTAAACATGACACTCCTTACTAATCAATTTTTTCCAAGACCAACAAAATATATTAAAATACATTTTTCATATAACATACTACTTGAATGCAAGTGGACCCCCGGTTTGAAATTGTAACCTTGTAGATTAAACTCATTTTCTATTCTATTTTTTTCTCACTTTTGTTTAGTCCAGAGATTACCAACAGTTTAGTTGGCAAGGTGCCAATATCTACATTAATTTTATACAATCACTAATTCAGTATCATCCTCAACAGTTTCCGGCCTCTGGCCGGGTCTGCATTATGCACAAGCCTCTCCATTTCCTTCTTTCTTCCCACCACCTCTCTGTCACCACTTTGTTCCAGTCCTCTCCTCTCTTCCGTACACCCTCCTCCACTCCTTTCAGCCATCCACCTCTTGGTCTTCCTCTGGGTCGTTTACCTTGCATCTTAATTTCATGGATCTTTCTCGGAATTCTCTGAGCCCCCATTCTCTTGACATGTCCATACCATCTCAGTCTGGTCCTCTCTACCCTTTCCTGTAAGGGGTCCTCTTTCATGGCGCGTCTAATCACTTCATTCTTTATTCTGTCCATTTTAGTGACTCCCATTCTACCTCTTAAAAACTTCATTTCACTTGCTTGTACTCTGCTGATGTCCCGCTTTTTCATTGCCCACTTTTCAGCAGCATAAGTTAATATAGGCACATAGTACGTATGATAGATTACTCTCTTGCTTCTCTGTGGCACCTCTTTATTCCATATCAGGCTTCTAATGCTCCTTAGGAACGCCTCTGCTTGTCTTCCTCTTTCACTTATCTAATTCAGTATCTGGAGATAAAATTACAAAGTTAATAACAATCGTATCATTCATATGAGAATATAAGGGAAGTAAATACAAGAAACTAACTTTTTTACTTTTTTTATTCATTATAAAACAACACAGTTTTGTTTAATTTCTTTCTGATTGACACTTTCTGCTTTTCATTGTGCATTTTTGCAGCACGATATATTCCCTACCTGACAAACATATTAATAATTTTCTTTTGAAGTAGGATAACATGATTTTCAGGATAAGTTCAGTAAACAAATTATTAAAAATTTCATCCATGCAAAATATTTATTTTTATTTTTTGCTTTAAATTGCCTTTCAAATCACAGAGAATAAATTCATTCCTTATAGATTTTTCAGCAATTCTGCATATATGTACAACACTTTGTTAGGGTTCTTCGGTGGTTTAAGAACTGCATTAATTAATTAAAAGTCCACCAAACAGGTTAAGTATGAAGATGGTTGTTTATTTTGATCCAAACAAGTCAGCGATATTCACAAGTATAGGTACAATACAGAGATGCACAGTCGCAAAGAAACTCTCTGTGAACTCAACTGAATGATTGAAACTCTCTGTAACACTGAATACTGTCAACTAAACTGACTTACTAACTGAATGCAACTAAACTCTCTGTCCAGGCGATCTGTTTATATAGTCTTTATCGAAATTACGAGAATTCTTCAAAGGCATCCACCCGATATTTCTCGATCATTAACAATCACTCAAACAATCTAACATATTAAAAACAATCTGAATTAATACAAAATTAATTAACAACATTACAAAATGATCAGAAATGGTAATTATAGATACTTAAATACAAAATTATTTACAGAAATCCTTTCAAACGGTAGAAAATTGTCCTGTAGACATCGTAACTTACATTAATACATGGAATTACAAACATTTAAGAATTTCTCTTGCATCATTCGGTTCTTAAACATATTAAATGGACTTTAAATAATTTTCTTACCTAAAACAAAGTCTATATACACTGATTTACAAGAAATTACAAAACAAACATACCAAATCACTTTCAAGCAAACTTTAGCTAATTACAAATACTTCATACAGTACAATGCTATTCAAAATTCAGGTATTAGGGCTGTTACAACTTGCTGAGGGATAATGCACTCCCCCCATTATCCTTAGCAGTAATAGACATAGAAGTATAGGAAACATTCTTTTCTGTGAACAGAGAAGATGTACAAATGTTGCAAGAGAAAATCTTTGCAACTTTCATGTCAACAAATCTTGCAATATAAACAATTCAATATAATTGGAAAGATTTTCTGAAAGGGTATAATCTGAAAACAATTCCTGATAAGTCACACTTGACAATATTTCCAAGGCAAATGTTTTTATGTTGTTGCTGTAACTGCATTTCTATGAGATTTTGAAAAAGCTACAAAAACTCTAAAAAAAGAATTATCTAAAATATGACTCACATCTCCAGTAATTTGGCACTTTTATTTTAACTCTTGCATCAACTGCCACATAGATTCAATTTTCATGCCCTTCATTATGGTCCTGGCAACTTCCTTTTCATATTTGTTCTTGTACTTCACAATGCTGTACTTTTTCTGTCTATTACTGCTTCATACTTCACACATTTTACAGATTTTTCTATGTCATGCTCCACATAGTACTCGTGTTTTCTGACTTCCTGTTAAACATTTTCAAAAAGAACTGGCATATTTCCATCAATTGGAGGATGTCCAGGTCTCCTGAAAAATATTACATACTGTTGATAGAATACATTTCAATAGCATGGTAGTAATTTAGAAAACAAGAAACAATTTCCTCAAAAATTTATTCACAAGTAGTGTTTTACTTCTACATATGGCTAGTGACGATTCGATACAATTAAATACGAATAAGTACTCGATATTTACTCGGTATCGGAAGAAAAGTACTTGTATTGAATCAAAAGTATCGAAATGCACCCGGTGTTAAATTCTAAACCCATCATCCCTGCTGTGCCACTCAGTCGCGCCTGCGAAATTAATTTCCCACTGACGTCAAGTTGGTAGCATTGAAAAAAAAAATCAGGCTTAGAATAGGCAATCTAATCTCAAAGAGTTTGTTTTAGGTCCCTATTTCATTGTAATAAGGTTCTACTTAGTGCGCATTTCACTATACCTGGCCAATGGTCGCTCCCGCACAGCCCCACACAAAAAATAAAGGGGATGGTTCATAAGCAACTAAATAGCCCATGTGAATCGGAAGAAGAAGCTGCTTCAGCTAGCGTTTCACAGGAATAAAACTTCTGGAAGCATCACAAAGAAAAAGAAAATGCACCGTAGTGACAATGTCTCTCTCTACTTGTCAAACACTGTAATGTCTCTAAAAAGCAATTCATTTACATAATTGGATGAAATGAAACTTATAGACTATTTCCTTGTCTGTAAAAATACGCACAACAGTATCTTTTTGTTGTAGCAACGTCAGTATTGAGTGAATGTTTGTTTTCTAATGCGGATGAAACAATGACAAGCTGTCCCCAAAATATTTGGAACAATTGCTTTTTTGGGAAACCTTCCAAAAGCAGACTTTTATTGTTTAAAAGTGTTAAAACTATAATAAATAAATATTGAAAGATAAGAAAAAAACCTTCAAAGTATGCTTACAATGTGAGCTTTATTATAATTTTAATAAATAAATTAAAATATTTACTGAGTGTGATTTTATTTTATTACACCAGGCAGATACAGGAGGCCAAAATGGAGCTACGTGGTTTATGGACGCTCCCTAGATTTAACTAGAGTTTTTTAACATGTTCCCACATGGGCTATTTGTCTTTAGCCATGGATTATGAGATATTTATCATAAAGGGAAACATTTTTCATACAGTGAAATATACTAGTTGGTGTTACATGGAAGGAATAATTTTGTATCTGCTCAGTGATAAACAGCTGACATCAAGATTGTCCAATAGCCATCGGTTGCTAGCATTTTCCCTACTTTCAATACAGTAGCAGTTATGTAGCAAAAATAAACCTGAAATAGATAATTTAATAACTGTTGGATTGTTTTACATGCTAAAAAAATTGGTTAAATCACACAATTTCATTATAATTGGCCTTGAGACTATGGTGTTGCAAGATTGGAGAAAAATCTCTGATAGTCCTGGATGGAATTGAATTGCTGCATGATGGTGATATTTCTAAATTTCAATTAGCACACTAATCTCCAACTGTCAGCCCTGTTGGGTGAGTGGCCTGACATTTGGGATGATGTAGGTTTGATTCCCTATCCAGCTACTCCTTGCAGAATTTCCACAAATGTCAATAACAGTACATGAGGACTCCAAGCACAAGAGCAGCTGCACATTGCCGGTATATGTGCCTCTCCACCGCATGGTTAGTATTGTAGGAGCATCAATTCTATTGATTTCATGTGCAATGCATCCAGGCATTGTGAACTTAGCATTACCCAAACCATATTGCATTTATGGAAAAGTTCCAAGAAGAGAATCTCCTGCTGAACAAACATATGTTGCATAAGCTCAGATTCTCTGTTAACACTTAACAATTAAGATTGTTACTTTTGATGATGATAGGCCTTGCATGGGTCCTACAGCCTTTTGCCCACATTTTTTTTGAGAGATCATTACTACTGTAATTTCAAAGTGTTTAGCACATTTTTATGTTGTTTTTCACGTTGGATTTTTTTTCCATAATATCTGTTGTAAGGCCTTAATGTTTGCTCTGGGGGGGCTAAGCAATACTGGGTCTTAACTTTGAACATTAATATTCATAACCATAAGCCTCTGGTACCTTGAATATTTAAATAACCCGGTTGCCACACGATTGATATACCCTCAAATGTGAAAGGGAAAATAGAAATGAGTACACTGTACATTGTTTTAAAGTTACATAAAATGTAAATTCTTGCAAAAGTTCTTCTTTACAATATCGGTACCAGATTTGGATAAAGCAATTGGACAACAGTTCCACAGAGGATTTGCAGGTAAAGCACACACAAGAGGACAAACTCTCATCAAGCCCTCTTAACTTGGATGAAAGTATGACTACAGCATTTTGAAATATACTATGCCAAGAAGGCTGCTGGTCTATTTATCGAACCTGAAAATTCTGTGACGTCGGCAAAAACCTTTGAAATTTAATATCTTAAAAAGTATTTGATAGTTTTACTCGTAATTCGCACATAGGTTTCCTGACATCTATTCCATCTATTTCAAATTCCTCTTACATCATCGGCCATGGTGCACTTTTCTTAACAATTATGACAATTCATCTCCAAAATTTTGTTTATCGTATAGATGCTTTAAATATTCTGCAGGAACCTATATAGATTTTTAACCATCTTAATTTGAGCTATTCTCTGATATAAATTTATTGTTTTTATCGCTTTTAATTTAAGTTTCTACTTTTTTCTCTTAATTAAAAATGGTACTTAAACTTTACCTAGTTACTTGATTTTATATTTAAAACATGCTAGAAGGTACTGACTATGGCTGGTGATAAAAGGTCAGCTGAACTATTCGCGTTTTCAGTTTCAGGCCCTCTGACCGCGTGGTTGAATGACATCAACAAATCGAACTATCTCTTAAACTAAATTTTTCCGGGTACAATAAATACACTTTAAATGCTTCTTATGATGAGTTTTAGTAGTGAAAATGAATGTAAAAAAATCCTTAAAGGTTGAAAAACTACTTTAGCTGAAATTTCTGTCTTCCACTAGGGCAGCTTTAAAATCTAATTATAAAGTATGTAAGTACTGGGAATAGTCAGTAGAAATGCTGGATGGAACACAGTTTTTTCCCCTATTAATTTCAGAAAATATTATGTGTTGTTTTCTCTTATCAGACTACTGTTAAAATTATTATTGGGTACAGTATTCAATTAACACAGTTGATAATTTCTTTATTTACTTTTTCATAGTTATAAATGTTCTGAATCAAATGGGGACATTAGCTGCTCCTGCAAATGGCCAATAGTTGATGAAACATCTTTCATAGGTACAGCAAGGGGATCATTTTCTTTTTGCAGTATTTTTTAAGTGGTTTTGTGAAATGTTACCCATAATGAATAGACGGAAAAAAAAGAAAACTTTGCTCAGTTACATGAAGGTATTTGTGAGCAGCTGTTCCAGTCCCTTATATTTGTTACATTATTTTTTGTTTTATGATTACTTCTCAAGTTTCCTCATGGACTTTATCATATATGCTTCACTGTGTACAATGGCAATAATAATTCTCACAGTAGCTGAAAATAGTGTTTCCATGGAGAAGGAAATATTTTTCTCAGTGGTACAAGAACCGAGCAACCAATCTGTGTTGAAAGTAAGCACAGTGCGCAATCATTCATGCAAAATAAACAGTGAAACAATCAAGAGGGGTTGTCTGAAGATGCTGAGCATGCAGCCAGAATTAAATCCAATATTTTCATAAAAACTGGGCAGTTTTTACATAAACAAACAGAACGGAAGTTAATTAGTAACAACATTTTACATTACACAGCCATAATAACCAACTGATGTGTGTAACTTTTTTTACTAACATGCTTCACTATTTAATGAATAGAATATATTTAGTACTAGTCTCTTAACTTTCGGAATTTGTGTAAAAATAATTTCAACTATTTCTAATCATTTTCTTTGCTTTTTCTGTTGGTTGAATTGAATATAGTAATTTGAGTTTTAAGTTTCATGAAGTCAGTTTACTTAAAGAAATGGTCACATAAATGTTTCGAATTAATAAGCACATCACCTTGTTCCATAAGCTATGTATTATTTTTCTGCTTAATTACGGAAAGTAGAATTTTTTGTTGATTTGCAATAATGTTCAGAGACTCTGTGACCTTGATAGGACTATTTCTGTAACTGGAACTACAGTTAAGATGTGTCAGGCTTCTATTACATCTCTAAGTTACTAGCAAATATATAGAAAATATAAATAAGGAGATAATTAAATTATGGAAATAAATATCCACATGCTGTTGTGTTTAACCTGCACCAAGTAAATAAAAAAAAAAGCTATGTAGCTGGGCAACAACTTCCCTTCCCCTTGTTCATGTAGTTTAGTGTAGCTTTTTTTAATTTAATTGCAATGGAGCACAGGCTCCGGTGGCAATTTCCCTTCACATCCATCTTCCCCCTATCCTGCACCCACCTACATTTGCCCTCTACAAATTTTATCTTTAAATTCTTTCAAAGTTTTCGGTAAATTATTCATCATTTCTCTTGGTAACTCATTCCAGTCCCTGACACCCTTACCTAAAAAAGAGAATCTTCCCATACCTTTGTGCCTGAAATCGAGTGCTAGCTTGTGGTCATGGTCATCTTTTCCCTTCCATGCACTACTTTTCATACCTATTGCAATATCTTTCCATGCCTCGTCACAAGTATATGCCCTGTACACTCCCATGACCCTCCTCATCCTCCTCCTGTCTTGCAATGAATCCCATTCCAGCTCCTTTATCATATCCGTCACTGATTGCATTCTGCGATAATTTCCAGAAACAAATCTAGCAGCCCTTTTTTGCACCCTCTCCAACTCCTGTATTGATTGTAATGAACAAACAAAGGAGATAGCGTACAAATCTCTTGTGCGTCCACATTTGGATTATTGTTGTGCCATTTGGGACCCGTTTCGTAAGGGATTGATCGAAAGTATAGAGAAAGTACAGAGAAGAGCCGCTCGATTCGTGACCGCTTGCTACAGTCCTTATGAAAGCGTCACAGAACTGATTAGTAGATTAGGTTGGGAGTCTCTGGTAGATAGACGACATACGTTTCGTTTAAACTTATTGGAAAACATGCGTACTCCAACTTTCACTCATGAGTGTAGTGAAATACTTCTTCCACCAACCTATTTGAGTCGGAAGGACAGGAAAGATAAAATTAGGGAAATAAGGTGCCGGACTGATTCTTATATGAATTCTTTTTTCCCTCGTACCATTAGGGATTGGAATGCACAGCAAAGAGATTAGCTTTGGTGCTGAGCACCCTCTGCCACCCACAATTTTGTGAATTGCAGAGTATATATGTAGATGTAGATGATATGTAAAATGAGGGTCCCATACTACACTACCATATTCGAGCAATGGTCTGACCAAAGTTTTGTAACCCAATTCCTTTACTTCTCCCGTACATCCCCTCATCACTCTCTCCAACAAATGCAGAATTTTGAAACCTTTTCCTACTACCTGTCCAGTGTGATCTGCCCAGTTAAGCTTGTTATTAAATGTAATGCCAAGATATTTACATTTCAAGTCTTCAGCAAGCAATTCTTTCCCCACCTTAAATTCATAATTAATCTTTTGTTTTTATTTGTGTATCTAATAAGCTGACTCTTCTTTTCATTTATCTTCATTCCATGCTTACCAACCCAACTAGATATCCTGTCCAGATCACCCTGCAACTGTTTACAATCCTCTATCGTTTTGATTCTTTTATACAGCATTATGTCATCTGCATACAATCTAATTTCAGATAGTAAACCATCAACACAATTATTAATTAGAATAATGAATAGCTATGGTCCCAATATGCTACCCTGTGGCACGCCCACTTTTACTTCCACTTCTTTTGATACTACATTTCTTACCCTAAGTTTCTGTTGTCTACATTTTAAAAATTCTTCTACCCAGCAAATCATTTTCTCATCCACTCCAGTGGTTTTTACCTTATTTACTACCATTTTATGGCTTACTCTGTCAAACAGATCTAGTGCTACACTATCAATTTAGCCTCCCTTGTCCATTTCATCTGAAATATCTTGCATATATCCCACCAACTGAGATTTGCATGAATATCCTTGCCTGAACCCATGTTGCCTACTTGAAAACCACTTATGTTCCTCACATATATTTCTGATGTGGTTGCATATCAATCTTTCTCTACCTAAACCCTCCCCCCTTTTTTACCATATTCATACTTCCAAAAATGTACTAGATGGACAAACCTGCACACCTTCCGACTCTCCCTTGCCTAAGTTTCCTTGTAATCACCATAACCCTATACGCTAACATTCCCATTGTAAAAGCCATTGTTCCGTCAAATACTACCCAGAAATGCACCTTCCACATGCCCTTCCCAGCACCCTTCCCTTTTTTCACTTATGGCTTTACATCTTGTTGCCATCGAGGTCATTAGAGCCGGGAAAGGACTGGGAACATGGCCTTTTGAAGGAACCACTCACCTGCTGTGCTCTTAGCACCTTCCTCAAATCAATGACTCAATTTACTCTATCCAAAAATAATCTTTACCTTCTAGTGCCAAATTTACCATCAAATAAGAGGCACCTCTGTAGCAAACTTTTGCTGGACAGACAAGAGTGGATCTTAATACACAGAATCACTTTCCATCTAAATGTGGTATATGTAGGTCACATATTTGATATAACAATAAATGGTGAAACCCTCAATCTTGATTTCCTAAAAAACATTCGCTGCTAAACATTGCATTGTCTTATTCCCATATTCTTGTTACTTTCAATTTGGAAATTACCTTGCATAATGCCCAGTTCACATCAAATTCACAAACCTTCAGCAACACTTGCAATTTGAGAGGTGTTATCTCTTCATGCTCAATGCTCACTCCCTTACAACCTAGTACCATAAGTAGGGGTAACTATGTGACTGGTGGGATAATTTTGTTACAAATTCAAATCTTCTGCCTTACATACTTCTTTATGCTGCTATCTTAGGCGATAGTGGGATTCATAAAGAATCCTTTACCATTAGGATGCTGTGAAATATTCAAAGTCCGTGAATTAAATTTCATTAATGAAGAAGTTTTTTAAATTTTTGTTAAGTTATTGATAAATTTTTTGTAGTGTACTATGCTTTGTTCTCAGCCATCCTCATTTCAGAGCCTTCATCTCAGTACTACATGTTTTTGTTTTGAATCTTTTATTTGGAGAGAAAACCTGAGGCAAGACTCCCATAAATCAGTTAATGATTACAAATAATAGGTGTAATAATGCTGTGAGTAATTAATTAAATTGTGTTCGTTGTTTCCTTGCTTATGTAGCAATGCTTCTAAAAGATAGATTTGTGAGAGAACTTTGTGACATGCGTACAATGTCGCAAACTGTGTACTAAAAAATACCAAAAGAACAGTTTCTGGGTCTGCTAAGAAACTTGAAACTGCTTTAAGAAGAGTGGAATATATCCTGTGAACAGACAACCATTTCTTGCCAGACTCCCATCATGTTTGATGCAAAGTGAAAATGCAGAACTGGCAGATATAATTGATGATAGTTTCATTGAGCATTTAAAGGTAAAAGAAATGAATGTTGAAAACAGACATAGAACAAGACAGAAACAACTTAACATCCGCACTGGGGAAAGCATTTCCCCTCCATTTGTCTTAGAAAGAAATGTCAAAACAGTCATTGGTGTCATTAAACCTTCAACACCTTACTGGTGCACATAGACCAACAAAGAAAACTATAAAATAATTGTTAGATGATAACACCGATAGCAACACCCATGTTGATCAAGTTCCTTTTGCAGACTTTAACGGAAATTGGCAGTGCAATGTTAACTATAGTAAATCTGAACAAGAAGCTGAACCTGAACAATGAGATAAACCAATAAAATCTGGCACAAAGAGAGTAAAATTCGTGCTTGTCAGTTATCATGGGAAGCTATTTCCTGGAGAAATTACACAAAACAGAGGACGGCATTTGTGAGTGCATTGGAAAGTACTGGAAGTCCACATGCAAGAAATGTGTGTTGGAATATCTTTTAGATAATATCATGAAATTCATTAAGAATCCTTGACAAATAAGATAGTGAGAAGTCCATGAATTAAATGTCAATAATGATGAAATTTTTTAAAATGTTTCTTAAGTTATTGATGAATTTTTTGTTCTGTACTGTGTTTATTAGATTGTGTTCATTCTAATTGTTCTGTGAATGTTTTAATAAGTTCCCACATCTAACAATGATTCAGTAACATATTTGCAAAGAAACATTGTGGCAAGATTATTTTCCTGAGTATTAAAAGCCAAATAATTGCTTGGTCACCAAGTTTTCCCCAATTGAATGGAAAGTTTGTGACAAATAAAATTTCAAATCCCAAGAAAAATGTGTAGTTTTATTTTTCTTCAATAAGTTAGGTAAGGATGGATCTAGTGTTTTAGTCATAAATTTAAAAAAAAAAGCATCTAACATTATCACAAAACTACCCCACTTATGGTAACTAAGACAGACATCTGTGTTTCGATCACAGATCCCTAAACTGGTACTCAACAGCCACACACAAGGTATTATATCTGAATTGGTCGGTAAACAAATCTATCTTACCATAACCCACCAATCACACCAAACTATTTACCCTTATCTCAAAACCAGCTATTGTTCTGTTTGCCTCGCTCTGTTCTGGAATCTGAAAACCAAATCAGTTGTGGCTATTACTTCTTAAACTCCTTCACATCATTCTCTACATCCTTCCCACAGAAATATGCATCAGCTTCGCTGGACTACCCAACCAAAAACAAACACATGCCTTATAAATCTTCTGAACCACTCTATGGCTCCTTCCTGTGTCATAGATTCTGTTAAATGTGTGTGGCTATGACAACCCATTCCCCATCTTCAACTAATGCTACCTGCACCATAACCTATCACATATATAAAAAGTAAACTGGCTGCAATGTCTAACAATAAATTTGTACACTGCAGTATCCAAAACCAGCTGTTGATTTGGTCACAAAATCAGTTGCTGCCATGCAAGCTACCACTGTTCCCGAGTGATCAATAATTGCTTGTCTGACCTTTTCCCTGAAAGGAACACATCTCCTGCATTCTGTAAGTGGAAATTGGAATCCCAACACTTTGTGAATTCCAGTCATCCCCTTGGGCTCATTCTTCCCTTCAATATTAACAAATCTAGATGCCTTCCTTAGCACCCCTCCAACATTTGTACTTAGTACCCAAAATGTTGTTTCCCATATTACTCCACCATATTCAAGCATTGTCTGACTATTGCTTTATAACTCACTTCCCTGGCACCTTCCCTTCCTTTATTATAGATGTTTATATTCTTGCTGAAGTATTATTTTCTTAGCCATCAGCGGCCTCAGCCTATGATTTTTTGGTACCGATTGTATCGGACGACATAAGCCGAGAGCTAACATGCCGGATGTCGTTAAACATGGTTGTGGTTGTCGCACACAAACGTAATGTGCTTTGCAGTAGCGAAAATAGTGTTAAACTCCATTTTTTCCATTACATTTTCTGATGTAATCATCAGTATTGCAGTCAAAGTTCCTCGACGGAAAACCAAGTCAGAACTACCTGGAAGGTAAATTTAATAATTGAGTAAATTCTAATTAATTATGCATTATCTGCATGCAGCTTTCCTACAGGAGTATAATTCAAGTTATCCGGCACATGCGTAACGGAGAAATTACCTGGTCCTAAAGATCCTCTTGGAAGATAATTAATGGAATTATATTTCTGATAAATTTCAACGTTCAGTTAACAGTTTTCGCTATCATGCAAGGCCCCAAGTAAGCGTTCTTAGCAGTGACGTAACCGGTTGGGGTCCGTGGTAAATTCTTCGGATGGAGCCCTTCCTCAGGCCAGATGGGCTACTTTTTTTTTAGCTCTACCATTGCCCGGCCGGATTCATGGGTCGGTCATCAGGCACCCCATCGGCCGGCCGGCCCGAGGTACACACACACACGCTGGCCCTGATTTCAGGAAGGGTATCAAACGAAAAGCTGAAGTTGATTCCTCAAGGTAGAAAATAAATGACGATTTCTTTGTATCGTTTCTAGGTGGACTTGTTACCACTAGGATTAGAAGCTGATACCGTGGTGGATTTTTGCAATTATCTGTAAAGATAATTTCTTCATTCCAAATATTATTTTGTTATGGAATTATTTTTTAATGTACCATATATGCTATGACTGTACATCTAGTGGTGTACTTATTATTTTGTTATGCAACTGTTTATCCAGGGGCGGATCCAGGATTTTGTTTTGGGGGGGGCTTGGCTTGAATGAATTTTGGTTCAGAGGGCTTGCCTTCAGTGGATTTTGGCTTTGGGGGGGGGAGGGGCTTGAGTCGGGAAAAAGAAAAAGGTCTCAAAACTACAATGTCGGGGGTGGACCAAGATACTTTTGGGGGGGGCTTGAGCCCCCTAGCCCCCCCCTGGATCCGCCCCTGTGTTTGTCTGTAAATTGACAACTTTCCACATCCCACAGAGTCAGTCTCTTATATTGGGATCAATGGAAAATGAATGTACCGGTACTGAATTGTATATCTGCAAAAAATTAGTAACAGTAATTCAGATGTAAGAGCTGTAAGCTTGGTGACGGTAACTATCTTTTCGTAGTGACAAAATTGTTAAGTACCTTTGCGGGGGTTATTATAGGATGTGATCAATGTTAATCAGGGGAAACAAAAGAGAAAACAAACTAAACTTGTAAATTTTGCAAAAGTTTTATACTGACAAGGACTGTCTGGTTCTTTGCTAACCCCGGTTATGAAAACCAATTTTGCACGAAATATTTGAGGAAACATTCACTCCCACAGTCTCAACTGATTGGACGGTGAAACACAACTGTACCATAGTTTCCTTTTCATCACCCTTCCATGTAATGATTTAGTTTTTCCAAATTAAAGAAAATGGTTCATTTATTTTATTTGCTTGCAATTGGTTTGTAAATTTACTTAAGTTGCAAGCAGTTTTAAAGCAAGTTTTGAATGGTAGCTGTTTGTTCGTGCCATGGTTCGGCTTTCTGCAAACGGTTGGCGGCACCAATTTTTGCTTCAAGATGTTTCTATCTCACAAAAACAATTCTTGTAAAAATAGGCCAAGTCTCGTGTTCATGTAGTGACAAAAAGTTATGAGATCTTCTTCTGAGCCAAGTCTACACATTACAGTGTGTATTCACTTCACTTTGTGAAACAGAATGGTTTCTCTCGGTGTCATAGATCGTTTATGTAGGTTAAAAAATCTGATGACTTGGCCATTATGCAGGCCATGTTTTAGTTAACCTATATAAATACCTTAAATGTGTTGCTTTATCAAATTTATAAATCCCACAAAAACAATTCTTGTAAAAATAGGTAAAACTTATAAATACTTAAAAGCCAAGATTTCCCTCGCTATTTTTCGAATTTGAGAAGTATATATTATTCCCGTAATTTCAGTAAAAATTATGACGTGCATAATGGCCAAGTCATTAGATTTATTATCCTAAATAAACGATCCATGACACCGAGAGAAATCATCCTGTTTCACAAAGTGAAGTGAATACACACTGTAAAGTGTAGACTTGATCAGAAGAACTCATAACTTTTTGTCACTACATGAACACGAGACTTGGCCCATTTTTACAAGAATTGTTTTTGTGAGATCTCATTTCTTTTTGTAAGATTATCGCTTATTCTGAATCGCCTCTCAAATATAATTATTCCATTCGAAAATCACTGGATAAGAACATTTCAGAATTTAAGACATCAATATACGTTACCAACAATGCCCCACTCCTTGAAAACAGTGAGTGTGGGCCGTAGCCGAGTGCCGTTGGTTTGCAATACCACCACAAACAAAATTACTAGTAAATTCCAAACTAAACACAGGAACAAATTAAAATTTAAGATATTAGTTACACTTGCTGATCTAGGCTAGGACGCAGCGCCCGGCACCCAAGAAGGAAATATGCTTTATCCCGAAGTTGATTGTTATGAGGTCATGTTTCTGCTCTCCAACTACATTAGGTATTCACGTTTCAAGGAGATGCTTGTTTTGATACTTAAACTCTCAAAGTATTTTTGTGGTCTTCCATATGATCCCGAACTCGTCCCAGGCTGTGCAGTTTTGGTGACAATATCAGGTAATTAAACGTTTCCTTCTATCACTTAGAATATGTGTTTAGGAAGCGGTCTCTATGTCTTCCCGTTTTAGACCATCTTTGCTCAATTTTTAGAGAATCAATTCTAATAGTAGCTGTTAAACTCCTTATAATGTCATCTGAAAACGATGTGTCACCTAGTTATTGCAATACAAACTGTAACAAAGCATCTATCCTTGATTGTTTTGCGTCAGCAAACCATAAGTTGAAAAATTCTCTACGCGAAATTTGTGCAGTCATTCTGAAAATGAAGAAAAGTTATATAGGTGTTGCAAACATGCGCACACAAATGAAGGTAATTCTTGTAGTTAATAAGTAGCTCTTTCAAATAAATATAGGAATAGATTGGTATAATGAACTAAAACTCAAATTGAAACTGGCTCAGTAGTTTTTTTTTATCAAAAATAATCTCGCTCTATTTTAATGTTGCTCATGATTCAGTTTTAAAACGTAGTACTGGAAAAATCATGCGTAAATGTATCTTGAAACTCACCAAAAGCAATAGCAAAACACAAATTACTAATACCACACAGCAACACAGCGCAATCTTCGACCAAACTCAGTCGAATGGCGCGGCCGAACGGAGCACTTAATCGGTGGGTCACAGGAAGCCCATTTTCAAACTATTCTTTCTATTGTTAGGCGCAGATTCGTGTAAAATAAACACTGTGTTCCTAATAATATAGTTTGCCTACTTTAAATATAAATAACTATTTTGCCTGTGTAGACTAGTGTCAAAATTGACTTTTGTCCCTCTACATATAGAAAATAATACACTGTGCGGCGGGGCGTGACCAGGGCCGGCGCTAGGAATTTCGGGCCCGGGGTAAAATGGGCGACCTTTTTTTTTTAGCTCTACAAATTGGCCGTGCTACAATGGGCGGATCCTTGTCTTCATGGCCTGAGGGGCCCCCCAACAGCCATCGGGCCCGGGTACTTTTGACCCGCTTACCCCCCCCCCCCCCCCCTCTCCCTTACGCCGGCCCTGGGCGTGACGCCGCCGTGTCTCAGTGGCGCGCCGCCGCCCTTTGCTTTGCGGCGTGTCCTTGACCAAACTTCCTAACACCACAGCGCGTTTTTAAATTTTTCGTTAAACTGAGTGAATAAGTAGGTGTTAAAATGACTGAAATTAATGTTAAAAAAAACCTCTCTGTAACAGTGTTATATGACTATCCAAGGCAAACCAGTTTTTGTTGGAAATATTTCGGAAGTTTAGTGATAGAAGAAGCCAATAAGAAGAAAATCGTGAATTCCGATCAAGTCTATTGTTTGGCTAGCCAAAATACGATAAAAACAGGGAAGTATTTAACCCTGAGTACTCAAAGTATTGAGGAAATGAAGACTGAAGACAAATAGAAGACATGATAAGAGACATAAAGAAACAGGTGGGACTGAATGAAAATAATATTCTGGCTGTCACTGATGCTGGAGAAAACTTGTGAAGAGTGGTTTCGTTGGCTGATATGGAGCATCATCTGCGTCTTGGTCATGGGCTCCATAATCTCGTGACAGTGAAGGCATAAACAGAGTTCCAGAAATTGAAACGCTCGTAAAAAGAATCCAAGAAGATTGTCAAGAGAGAGAAAGATATCCCTTGCCACAGCTGGAAGCAAATGCCGAAAAGATGGAAAACGAGTTAGTGGATTCCCTTGATAACGTCGTTCACTACCTAGAAAACGATGAGACCAATCCTATTTTAGAAAATTAATAGATGTAACCAGTACATACAGAAATATTGGATGAAGTAGCTTTAGAGATCTCGTTATTCTTATCAGGATCAGGAAATATTATATACACTCCTACCAAAACTGAAAGACCAACTCGTTGGCACAGATTTTCAGAGATGTTGGAAAGTTTAAACCTCGTATCCAACCGTGACCTAATAAACAAGATGTTTAGAAATATTGGACAAGATGAGATCAAGATTAATTAAAGTGAGTCGAATCTTTTAGACAAAGGATCTAGTAAAATTTTTGAAAAGGTTTCGCGAAGCAGTTGAGATCATGTCGTCTCAAAGATATGTACAATGATGTGCCTCTTCTGTTCCGTTCAGAAATAAATGACATCCTGAATTATGTCTTAGATGACGAATTATTGATTATCTTTCGGCTTAATCGCAACATGGTGGCAGAAATTAGCAAACGATTCGCTGCCACAGGAGCGGTCGTAGCAGTATCACTTTTGGATTATCGTTTTATGGGCCTAAAAGAATTACATACATATTGGCAGTCAATACAAAAGACCAGTACTTCCTTTCTTGTCTCATATATCAAGGAAGTAATCACTGCCCTTAATGTGCCAGAAACGTATGAAGGTAGGGACCCGATTGCTTCTACAAAATCCACCAATGATACATCGTTGCTGGAAAAACTATTGATGAAACATCGTGTATGTGCCGATAATCATTATCCGATATATCAAGAAAGTTGGAGATAGTAAGCGTCATCCGATACATCAGATACTAAAGATGGAAATCTTTTAAATTACTTGAACAGCATAATATTTAAAAAAATGTCTTTCCTCAGTTTTCTGCCCACGTCTTTTCTTTACACAAGCACACCTAGCGTAAGAGTATTTTATGTGAGTAGGTTAGTCATTTCTGCAAAAAGGTCTAGGCTATGCTCAGTTCGCCCAAATAAAATTATATTTATACTTGATAACTACAAAGAATGCAAAAATCTGCCAAATTTTCAATATATAAGTGAAACGTTACTTATTTTTTCTTTTTGAGACTAAGTAATGGCATATACATATATCATAAATCTTGTATATAAAATAGTCACGCCGAGATTTTTGCAAGCGGCGCCCACATCTAGTACCGCCGTTGACTCGACTCGGCTGGAGCACTGCCGTGCACCCAAATGCAGCTTATAATGTCGATTGGAATACTTCTAGCAGTAACCTACAACAAACATTTTTGCTTACTGTGCACGCTGTTCATTTATTTGCAAATAATATAGCCGAGTTAACATTTGAAAGTATTGTAAAAGGCAAATGTATTAAGTAACTGGTGTAATGAGACAAGGCTTGCCAACGTTTCAGATGTCCATGACCGGACAAATACCCGCAAGGGTGGGGTTGACGGGAGGGGGGGGGGGGGGAGGAGTAAGGCCTATTATACATACACGTTAACATCTTGACGGACGTTTTACTTCATCAGAAAAAATGTATCAGACAAAATATTCTGTGTGGACAATGAAGACGGACGACTTCTAGCAAACAGATCGGCGTCGTCATTGTTTTCCGATTTTACTTCAGTCTTTAATCATCTCTCAACTTGTTCTGAACGAAAATAAGTATTTTTTTGTTTTTATTTTCAAAAAAGTTTTACGCGATGGACTTGTCGAATTTGCGACAGTAGTCACATGACGAAATTCATTGAGTTGTTTACTAGTTATCCTTGCATATGGCAAGTTAAGCGACAGGACTGCAGTAACAGAGACAATAAAATCAGGCGTACGCTTTGGTTGGTAAATATAAGGAAGTAGATCTTGGTGATACAAGGGAAACTGTTACGAGAAAAGAATCAATTCTTTTTGTTCAGTGTTTCGTAAAGGGTTGCAAGAGTTTAGAAGTCACCACGTCTGGTGTTGGTGCCGATGACATTTCGAAACCTTCTCTCTGGTATTTTGATTTTCTTTCATTCTTAAATTATGAAGAAATCTCAAGAGAACAAAATGATTCAGAAATTGAGGTAAGTTGTTGACTACTGTAAATTAATAGAACTGCACATAGAAATGTACATATAAAAATAATGTATATTTATTTAATAGCTAGACTGTTGTAGGGCTAAATATAAAACAGATAAATAATTATTCTCTTCAAAATTATTTTATTTTATTAAATTCTCCTCAAAGAATGATGGTATTGATCCTTGGTTATTATAGTACCACTTGAAACGCGTTTCGCATCTTTCAGGACAAAACCACGTCTTCGCAGTTGAAGGTTGTGTGTATTTCCTCGTTTCAACATTTCGTATGTAACTTGACAAGTTTCTGGTGTAAAGCGGCAAAAGATCGTTTCGACATTACAGTTGTGAACTCACGATCTTCATAGCTTCTACTTGTTGCTAGAAATCTTAGCATATTTGTCTGTCTCTCATGGGATGAGATTGTCCTTTTCACAGCAGTGTGTTGTTTATGTGTTATGGGCTTATTAGGCCTAAAACAGACGAAGCGACATCCCGCCGCGCGGCGGTCGAGGCGGCGCAACTGTTTTCAAGAAGCGATTTTGGAGTGGCGACCACGAGGCACTCGCCGCCTCGACTAGGAATACAAACATTTTTTTCGGCTGATTAAAGTACTTTTTAGAATAAGCTATAAAAATATAGTACACTTCGAAACATATAGTATTTTATGGAAAGAGTAAGAAAATGGCATAAATTATGTTTTTAGTCATTTATTTTTATAAAAACTTTATTTTTTATTTTCCTGCACCTTTCAAAATTTTTTTGTCTACAGTAAAAGTGTCATATTCTTTATTGCATTCATTAATGTAGATTGTTTTGTTAATGAGATACTCGCTCTGCTTCTCTCTCCATTTCAAATTAATAATTGAAAATATCTTTGCTGTGAATGAAGAAGTTGTGGGAATAGAGGGCAGGACTGAAATAATCTTACATAATTTTAAAAATATGCTGCCTTTTTTGCCTTTAGTTCTGTCGGTAAACTCACTACAATGTGTTACTTTTACCTAGATTCCCTTTAATATTGTTATTTAGTATCTTCGCGTACTATAAATTTTTTCAACAGTATAAAGCACGCTGATCAAAAATACAGTACAATATTGTATATTATAGTACGGTTGGCAACACTAGCATCGACTGACACGTGAACCGTCGATTTGGCGCGTATAACTCAATTCTTTGTAAAATAATTGACATTGAAGACGAGAGGGAAATGCTAATGTGGTTACTATTACTATTATTAATTAATCTGCGATGGAGTTAAAGTTCCGGTGGCAATTCCCCTAGACCCCATTTATATCATATTTAAATTTAATTTTATAGTTGAGTGTTAAATTCCTCCCCCATTTATTTTTCCGATTTACAAATTTTAATTTTAAATTCCATAAGTGTTTTTGGTAAATTATTCATGACTTCCCTTGGTAATTTGTTCCAATCCCTGACACCCTTGTCAACAAAAGAAACCTTTCCCACACCCTTATGCATGAAATCGAGCGCCAACTGTACTGGAGGTGGTATATCAGTACTTCTGAATTCATTTTTCCCTAGTATAATGAAAAATATGAAAATGCTGGTCATAAAAAATATGATTGCCACATTCCCTGGAAACAATCAGACACTCAAACTGTTTCTTACGGTTCAAAAGTACAGGTTAAGATAAAGTTTCGGTGCTGGATCAATAGAAAAATATTAAATTTGAAATTTTAAAAAAATGTATTATTAAAAGAATATGATATAAGGCAATATTTACAAGAAAAGTAAAATTAAATTAGAATTTTAATTGTGTGTTTAATGCAATCTCGTATTAAGTGTTTTAAATTTGAACACTAAAGTATAATTATACAAAAAGGGGAAAAAAACTCCATTTCTGATTCATTCGCTTCAGTTGGTCGTGTCGCCGCGCCGCCTCCACGCCTCAAGTTCAAAACAGACGAAACGCCGCACATAAGTCGCGGGGAAACCATGCGGCGTGGCATCATCTGTTTTGCCCCATTTAATTACATTGGACCATGCGTCGACTCGACCGCCGCGCGGCGTAAAACGCATCGCCTGTTTTAGGCCTTAATGATAAGAACTTCAAATAAGTGTCCGTGAACATTCACAAATGCAAATTTTCAGGTTCAAGACGTAATTCCCGAAGCAAATTCATATGTTTGAAGCTTTTCCTCTTTAGCAACCATTTTCTAGACCATTTTTACTTTTTAATCTCACCAAACATAAATGAAGTAACCACTGAAAGTAATGCTTCACCCACGGTTGTAATAAAACTGATCCAACGACGGAAGTTAAAAACATAGTGTGTGGGCATGAGTTTTTGGTCAGTTTTACCTGACGTTGTAACGGTATAAAGGAAAATATTCCTTTTGATTAATTGATTTGTTCGTTTTCTCTGAACATTACCATACAAGTTCATTACAACATTCGGTGCTGATCAACTTCAAATGTTTGCAGATTCGGTTTGAGCACGGCCGCCACGGGTAATTACCCGAAATTAAATACTTAAAGTCACTCAAAGGAACCACAACTACACAAATTAAACAATCTTTCATGAACACAGTTATCCATTATTTATTACGCTAAAGTTCACAAAGGTGATACAGCACGCCGTCATAAACCAACAGATACGTAACTCTAATCGGACTTCGTGGATCTGAAGATTGTAAGCAGGGCCGCCGTAAGCGGGCGTGCAAGGCGTGCACCGCACGCGGGCGGCAGGTCGAGGGGGGGCGGCAAATCGAGTGATCGACAGTCGTCGCCCCGGGATAGTTGTCATTCCACTGTCGCCGCGACGAAATTTGCAGCCTATTATGGAGCGGGCGACCTTTTTTTTTTTTTTAGCTCAACAGCTGCTTTAGGCGGCCGGCAACACACGGTGAGGCAACAATGGGGGCGGCAATTAATGTTTGAAGGGGCGGCAATCTCACATTCTTTTGACCCGGTTCGGAAAATTCCTGGATCCACCATTGGCTGTAGTTAGATAGGGGGCGGCATAATCGGTATTGCACGCGGGCGCTCAAACAGCTAGCGGCGGGCCTGATTGTAAGGTACGATTAAGTAGTGAACAAGACTATTTGCGATCGTAAGAACCACCACACATGTGATTGCACTCAGTAGTAGTTTACTATCGCCGTCACTACTTACTACTATCAAAGTCATTGTCACGCTTATAAAGTTCCTTTTAAATAACATACCGTTCACTCGTTCATGGCACAGTCAATTACAACAAAGTGTGACCACACTCCTTCATAGTCTTTTCGCCATCCTGTCTTCTTCCAAGATCCTCCGCTCTGCGTCAAGTATCGATTGTATCGTAACACCCCCTTTGTTGAGTTTTTGGTGCAAGATATGATTGACGATACTTATCTTTCGCCAACCTTCCCTCAAGTAACATTAGAATCTCACAAAACTACCGATAAATCTGGTGGTTCCACGGCAAATTAATTATCATATATATTATTTCTATAAGGTATTTTTTTGTCACAAGCCTGTATCTTCCTTCATACTTAACCGAAATCAATGAATGAGGTGTCATTTTAAAGCATATGGTCTCCACTTTGGTTACATCATATTTTAAAAAATAAAGTTTTCGGAATTAGACCCTTTAAGGGCAAAAATGTCAATATTTCTAAAATGCTGTTTTCTGTGTTATGAATCATTTATCTCCCTTGATACCTATCTGAAATCGTTTAATGAATTATCATTTTAAAGATTAAGATCTCCATATAGTGAAGTCATATACAAGACGGAAATTTTTCGGAATTCGACCCTTAAAGGGCAAAAGTATTAATATTTTTGAAATGCGTTTTTGTGTCACGAGCGATTTATCTCCCTTAACATCTAACAGATATAGATAAATTAGGTATCATATTAAAGACTGAAGTCTCCGCCGTGGTAACATTATATTTCAACAAAGGAATTTTTCGTAATTCGACCCTTAAAGGGCAAAAATGTAAATTTTTCTAAAATCCGTTTTTTGTATCTCGAGCCATTTTTCTCCCTGGATATCTAACCAAAATCGATAAATAACGTAGGATTATGAGGAATATTGTCTCAGCTTTGGTGACATCATATTTTAAGAAAGAACGTTTTTGGAATTCATCCCATAAAGGGAAAAAGTATAAATTTTTCTATAACGCATTTTTGTGTCACGGGCGATTTATCTCCCTTAATAACTAACAGATATAGATAAATGAGGTATCATATTAAAGAATAAGGTCACCGCCGTGGTAACATTATATTTTAAGGAAGGAATTTTTCGTAATTCGACACTTAAAGGGCAAAAATGTCAATTTTTCTAAAATAGGTTTTTTGTGTCTCGCGCCACTTATCTACCTGGATATCTATCCAAAATCGATAAATCAAGTAAGATTATGAAAAATATTGTCTCAGCCTTATGACATCATATTTGAAGAAAGAAAGTTTTTGGAATTCAACCCTTAAAGGGAAAAAGTATAATTTTTTCTATAACGCATTTTTGTGTCACGAGCGATTTATCTCCCTTAATATCTAACAGATATAGATAAATGAGGTATCATTTTATAGAATAAGGTATCCGCCGTGGTAACATTATATTTTAAGAAAGGAATGTTTCGCAATTCGACCCTTAAAGGGCAAAAATGACAATTTTTCTAAAATGCATTTTTTGTATCTCGAGCCATTTATCTCCCTGGATATCTAACCAAAATCGATAAATGACGTAGGATTATGAGGAATATTGTCTCAGCTTTGGTGACATCATATTTTAAGAAAGAATGTTATTTGAATTCATCCCATAAAGGGAAAAAGTATAAATTTTTCTATAACGCATTTTTGTGTCACGAGCGATTTATCTCCCTTAATATCTAACAGATATAGATAAATGAAGTATCATATAAAAGAATAAGGTCACCGCCGTGGTAACATTATATTTTAAGAAAGGAATTTTTTGTAATTTGAACCTTAAAGGTAAAAATGTCAATTTTCCTAAAATGCGTTTTTTGTAACTGGAGCCATTTATCTCCCTTAACAATTAAACAAAACTGATAAACATGGTATCATTTTAAGGATTGAGGTTTTCGTAATGTCTTCGGTTCCGTTACCACATTTTAAGAAAGAAATTTTTAAAAATTCTGGCCTTAGAGGGCAAAAGTATTAGTATTTTTACAACGCATTTTTCTGTCACCAGGTATTTATTTTCCTCGCACAGCAACAAGTATTACAGAGATATTGATACGTTGTGTGCAATTTGTTCAGGTTTAATTTATTCTGCTGAGGTCAGTGACAGTTTGTTGTAAATACAGAGTGTTTTAAATTTTCCTAACTGTTTCGTAATATGTTGCGAGTATTTTGATGTGTACCTATTACACACACAAACACACACACACACACACACACACACAAACAAAAATTGCTACAAAAGTACGGTTCTACTTTTCATTATATTACAAGCATTCAACCTCACTATTCATCGCATTTTATTCGCGAAATTTTCGCACGGGTCGTCTAGTAAGTACTTATAAAAGTATACAAATACAGTTATAAACCATTAGTACATGTAACACATCAAGAGAAAATCAATACAGAACACCAAAATATTCAATGCAAAACTGAACATGTAAATTGTCCTCTCTCTACCCTTTTACAACAGCCACAATCACAGCACTGCCAAGTACATTTCCCAGCCTCGGGGCCAAATTACTAGGAACCACAAACCAGCATGAATGCACTCAGCAAGTAGATAATAATACTTCATGGGCCACCAACCTGTTTCCTGCTACCAAAGTTACTTTACCCTACATTTGTGACTTACTGTTAAAAATGACACGCAATGAAACTCTACTCAGATCATGACAACTTAAGTGTGCAAATGCGGGAGACGCGGCAGGGCTGAGAGGTGTGCTCTTCTAGTCTGTGTCCGACGCCCCACCAACATTCACCTCCGCGCATCTACCTTCACTTGAAAACCCCTAATACAACAGCGTCTTTTTTTGAACTTGCAAATATAGGTTTAAAATTACTCTCTAAATCTTAAATGTCACATTACAACGTGTAAATTGAGTCGTGAGCCACAGATTCTCAAAGAAAGACCAGCAATTGCTAGTTTAACTGAATACTTATGATCAAATTGTTTTACTACTCCCAATCTTGAGGTCAGCACGGTATTAGTCCACGCATCATTCCTACACTTACTCGATCTAGTGATACTGATTTCAAATACAAATTACTTAATGTAACTCAAAATATTTATTCCCAAATTTATCCTATTTATACCAAGTATCTTCGTGATTTTGTCTTAACACAAGAGAACACCTACCAAGAAACACTAAAAAACTAAACAACCTTACAAGATACGCAGCCTTTGAGAAAAATCAAAGTCCTAACAAAACCATCATGTTGAAAATATCTTTCGAACTCTAGTTTTATGAACATCACTCTGTCCAAAATAAGTTACTTAAAAATACAACTGAAAAATACAGTACATGAATAATGTGAATCCCTTATGCTAAAATAAAAATGGTTGCATTTAAATTTAAGTATGTTGATGCCCTCATGAAAAAAGTCCAGTTTACTTTTGGACCAGAGTCGGATTGTTTCTTTTTTCTTGACTTCTACTCCTGGTTCTTCTCTCTTAACCTTTTTCTTACTTTCTACTTTTCCTGCTTTGCATTGTGGCATTACACCTTTCAAGAAAGGCAGGTGAACGTTGGAAACCTTCCATTAGATTAATCGAAAAAACGGCAGTCTGACCATCTGGGCTAGTACTGAGGAACTGTTCATTGTGCACAAATTATTTGCCACCAAGGAGAACATCATTTGTCGATACTTTAGTAATGTTATGAGAAGAAAAAACAGGGTCTGTTCCGAAAGGAAACATTAAGTTATAAATATGGTTTGCAAACTTAGTGGCAAAAGTTCGTTTGCGACGTTTGAAAATAGCTCTGGAAATATCCATCTTGTTCTCCTCCAGGGAAATTGTAGGAATATTACTTGTATGAATACCTGTGGCTGGGCAAGGATTGTTTGAACACTAACTGGTTCAATTTGGACGCTAGGCTGAGCGTTAACAAGCACGGTATCTTGCGAAACAGGAAATGCTTCCTGGACCAAAACAATATTCTTATATTTTACTGGTACTCGGTGTCATCAAGGGATCTTAATCTGAAGATTAAGGTTATCCGATTTCAAGTTATTCTGAAAATTAAGATTATCTGAACGCAAGTTATTCACAAAATTACGATTATCTGACGTCATGAACTGGATTTTTGATATAAAGTTATTCTTAAAATTAAGACTCTCTGATCTCAAGTCATTCATAAACTTAAGATTATCGGATCTCAAGTCATCGAACTTAGATTGCAAGTTACTTTCAGCCTCTTGAAATTTATTTTGAAGACAACTGATCATCGCCTGTAACTGTGCAGACAAGCCATTTCACTTCCAGCTTCAATTGCATCTTTAATGCTGTCATCATTTAATATTGCTGCTGGGTAAGTCACCCAAAGACTCACCTCCCAGCACCGCTACACCACACCTACATTTCCCTCAGATGCATTGTCACAAACTATTTCACACCAAACAACTCAAAATTCCCTTGTAGAAAAAAAGAAAAATTGCTAAAGCATGCAAGCTATCAGAAAGAGTACATAGATAAAATTTCCCCCCAAAACAAATTTCTCCTTTCAAATCTCTTAACTTCGTTGTCAATCAAATTTACTTCCAAGCGAAAACCGTAATATCATCAATGATTAAAATATGAACAACATTACAGAAATCTTTATCCGTGAAATCAACAGAAAACTCTTGAAACTAATCCGCTCAACTACGGCTGGCGTATATTTGGTTTTTCATTATTTCCACATTAAAAAAATGATTTTTTTCCGACTCAAATGGACAAAAATCCTTTTTTTTTTTCCTTTGAAAATAATTTGTTAAGCAAATCTACCACAATTATCTGGAATTTAAATTTTAATAGGTAAACTGAAAAAAATCTCTGTGACACTCAATATGCAGGAAATAAAATTTTAAATTTGCTAATTACTCATACCAGTATGTGTTTCTTACAAAGACTGAAAAAAATCTTGCACTTCCCTTTCGATGAGTCGAACCTCAATGTTCTTGAACACCACCAGCTCAGCGGAGGCTCAACCCCGCGAACTTCCCTCCCTCTTCCCCCCAATGGCGCCTTCTACGCCCAACGAGTACGAAGTTGTCCAGAATCTCTGACTGCACCGCCTTCCAACGAAGAATAATTTTGCCGCATATTGCGCGAATAGAGGAAGGAAATATATGGAAACGACGCAAGAGACCTTCACCACGCATTGAAGGGAAGCCGGGTGGAGGAGGAATAGGGGGGGGGGCATGGCCGCATCCATACAGACACAGGGAATATGTACAAAAACCTCAAGGGGACTCTAGGATAAACGTGACGCCGCAATCTGGTGATGAATTATTATGTAACTCGATGAGACAAATAAAAAATGAAGAATAAATTTTTCTGATATCCTGCTTAGTTTTCGAGATATTCTGCCTCAAACGTGAAATGTTTTTGGTTGAAATTCAGAAGAAAAAATTGGTCAAAGACAAATTTGACGGATTCTCATTTTAAAAAGACGAGACAGATAAAAAATAAAGAATAAAAATTTTCGATATCTCGCCTAGTTCTCGCGATAGGCCTATACTGTATCAAAAGTGAGGTGTCTTGAGTTGAAATTCAGAAGAAAACTTTCGCAAAAGTCAAATTTAATGATCGATTCTTATGTAACACGACGAGACAAATCGAAAATAAAGAATAAAATTTTTCGATATCTTGCTTAGTTTTCGGGATATATTGGGATTGGGTTGATATGCGGCCTAGATCAAAAATTAATTCTGCCAAAGCCACAATGGTGGACATGCAGAATGGATATTTGTTTTTTTACTACCACTTGTGGTTAGGTTGAAATGAGGCCTAGACCAGAGTAAAAAAAATAGTTATTTTGTTACCATACATCGTAAGCTTAATTGGGAATAGCTGGAAGTGGAAGTAGTTTCCATCGCGATACATGTTTTGTCACTAACTTGGTTCTCATGAAATTACTAACAGTAATAGACAAATTCTTTGTCCCTTATGGAACAACAAAAACCATTCTGGTACAGACTGCATTTAGACTTAACCACAATCTGCATTAAATTGCCGCTACAGAATAAAACTATGTAGACATACCCACACACGCATATTTGAATCGCAAACTGTATTTGCGGTAACAACATCATCAAGATTCCTAGATTGCATAGCATAATTTAACATATTTAATTTCATC